>OZ043920.1:6718658-7918658 GCA_964056405.1 Acronicta alni
TCGCTGATCAAACGGTCTGCAAGGTTAAACCGCGCTAGCCACGGTCAGTCTGAGGATGGGTGACCATTTTTAGCACGTCGTGACCCCTCCGTATTTGGGGGAGCACGGAAAACCCGTCGGTTGTCATGCGAAGCAATGCTTTGAGCATCCTTATTCACCTGCATGCCTAAAATAAGTCTGCTTTTTTTTAAGAAAATGTATACAGCTGAAGAGCATGCTCGTTTTAAGCATGCTAATAAGCATACTATACGTATACTACGTACTTATAGCCGACCCTGAGGGTACAGATACACATGCTACTTAAATACTATTTAACTTATCAGCATGCTAATTACTAGCAACACTTTGATACACAGACCACTGAGTAGCAATTGCTCATCAATAGCATGCTTTCGTGCTAGTAATGAGCATGTCTATCTGTACCTTAAAAGATGATGATATGGATATTTAGTATTGTATACAAATTGAAGATTGCTGCTGTTAAACAGCTTTGTTTTATTAGAGGCCAGCTAAAGAATAAAGGTGGATAAATTAAAAGGGAATTTCCACGAGGTGGCAAGGAGACTAACGCGAAACAACAATAAATAAATGTAATACGCAGTAAAAAATAATACTTTCACATTCTCATAGTTATAAGGTAACCGAGGATAATCAATTCAGGAAAGTATCGCTTTATAAACTAATATGCTTCTGGGTTCACATCTTAGTCTTACCAACTTTGATAGACGGAGTAAACGCATTCAACATACCTAAATATGAATTGTTTTGCATTATTTGGCTTAATATTGAGTGTAGTAACCTACGCATGTGGATATTATTATCCAGTTTATAATTTGAATGACGCACCTCAATTGTTTGCGAAATTTGTCGTAGAGTACCATAGAAATTATAAAGATGTATACGATACAGTTATCCACTATGACGCGTTTAAGCGGTCCTTAGCTCAGATAAATAAATTTAACGATCGTCCCCACAGTCCCGACGAAGCGACTTTCGATATAAATCAGTTCGCCGACTACACAGAGGAAGAAATGAAACAAATGCACGGTCTTCTTCCTGAAGTAAGTGATTAAATAATATTTATTTAAATACAACACAAATACAGACCTTCATTTCATCTGATGAAGTAAGTTTAGCTATGTTTGCTATGCTATGTACACACACCGTGCCTACGTCAGGTTGTGTCGCCGTATGTAGGCACGGTCATCAGTGTTGCATGGATTCCTATGGTAGTCTGTTGACAAAACGGCGGCACTCCGGCACGTCGCCTCTGCCGTATGTAAGGCGGCACTACGGAACGGGGAGCCAACGGCAAATCAATCGGATGTAGGCACGGTGTGTGTATAAGAGGGGTATTTTTGTCGTTAGTTGCAGTCGTGAAATTTGTGGTAAAGCATTATTTGATTGTTGATGTGTTTACAGCCTAGTAGATTACTAGACCCTACCACAAAGCTTGCCGAGTGTGCGGAGAGGAAGATTTGTTATCAGGCTATCCTCTCTAGGTCAACTTTTTCTTTTTCATTGTGATCATCTGCCACCCGGGGAGGCGGCAGGGAATGTCGGAGTCAGAGACTAAAAATTAGACTTGACTTTCCTTGATCTATAGGGGATGTGAAATTAGCTACGACCATGACAGACTATGGTCCAGCAGGTAACGGCAGCCCACCTTGCCAGTTACAGTGACGAGAGGGCTCTCGCTTCGAGTCACGCGCAACGTAGAGCATCTGTTCTTTTGCAAATGTTACCTTGCTGAACAAATAATTATTTAATATGTTATGATTTAATGTGTAAAGTCTTCAGTTCTTGCTAGGTTAACATGCGCGCCACTAAATCATTTTTTTGTTATTCATCTCATGCCGAAAGCCTGGAAGACGAGATAATATGTATAACGACATCATCATTTATACGAGTATTGTTAGGTTCTCATTCGATAGCCTTGACCAACAATAGTTTTAGGTAATTCCCTACACTATATTAATATTCATTTTCTGTTTTTGTTACAGTAACTACAACTAAAAGGAATCTATAAATTGATCTAAAAGTTGAATGTGGTTCTTCAAAATAAAATTAAAACTTGTACTACTAGTTTTATTTTTCCTATCCATACTAAAATAATATAGATGAAGAGTTTGTTTGTTTGAACAAGCTAATCTCTGAAACTACATGTCAGATTTGAAAAAAAAAAAACATTTGATAGCCCAATTTTTGAGGAAGGTCATAGGGTATTACGCTACGACCTTAAAGAGCTCTTGAAGTGAGGGAGAAAGTAACTCTGTCTGTCTCTGTTTTTTTTTATACTAGTAAGGTGGCAAACAAGCTTATGGCCCACCTGATGGTAAGCGGTTACCGTAGCCAATAGACGTTTGCAACACTAGAGGTACCTAACACTTGCGCGTTGCCGAACCTTTTAAAACGGAAGAGGAATAGTTGGGTTGTTATAAGGGTCAAAGTCCCCCCCACTGCTGACACAACGTTTCCTCATGGAGCACTGGCAACCTTGCTCACCGTAAGGAACACGTTATTTTACTTCAGTTTTCTGCAAGGCGGAGGTACTTCCCCAGTGGGGCAGCTCCAATTTGAATGGAATTACTCCCACTATAAACCTCTAAATTGATTTATAAAAAAATATGTATGTATTTAAAAAAAAGTATGTATTATATTAATATCTCTAGTACCCATAGTACAAGGTCTGCTTAGTTTGGGTAGTCCCAAACTAAGCAGACCTTGTACTTGTACCTTCTAGTGAAGGTGTTGTATAAAATGTCTCAAAATATGATACTGAATCGAAATATTAGAACTCTAGTAAATCAACCTCCTCTTATAATTAATATAGATACCTTATTTACACAATTATATAAATAGATATAAACTTATTAACACTACTAACGAACTAAAATATTAAAAAAAGGAAATTTTATTTTGAAGATATTTAATTGAGAGAATTCGCCTTCTGATACAACATTTAGGTCTCATATTATTAATAATTATGTTCTCTATTTGGTTTATCCTAGTTGTAAACATCTGTTCTGCACCAGATGGTTTAATGACTGTTTTATCCACGACTATCATTATCAACCCATATTGTCCCACTGCGTGGCACGGGTCTTCTCTCAGAATGATAAGGGTTAGGCTATAGTCCACCACGCTGGCCTAGTGCTGGTTGGCAGACTTCACACACCGCCGAGAAAGTTTCTCAGGCATTCAGATTTCCTCGCGATGTTTCACCTTTTCTTCACCGTTTAAGCGAGTGATAATTAATTATTAATACGCACATAATTTCGACCTACAACTTGGCAGTCTAATAGTCATCACTACCATGGCTGTCTCGGCTTACTATACTGCATCTGTGTGTATCTGCTATTTATTATTTACGACTAGCATTTATGAAGTAAACAAGGCGGTGATCTCTCTCCTTGAATTAATTTCTTAGATCAATTAAAACGGTCTTATTTTGTTCTGCACTTGCTAAAGTGAGGCTTCCAGAATCGCTAAACTGGGCTTTGCGATAGGTGTGTTACTAAAAATATTCCTTTAACCTTCTATGAATTCAAGTAAAATGTCTACACCCAATTTATAGTAATAATATTTTTCTTCACCTCACGAAGTTAGGTACCTCTTAAGTACCTACAAGAGTAGATGAGATTATAAATTCGATTATTATAACATATAAATAATGATGCTATTTGCCAAATAACCTTTTATTAAACAAATAAAATGTAAATCTAAGCTACCAGAAAATCGTTTTATTTTGCACCGATAACATTGAATTGGATTTGACTATAATAGACGTCATACGTAATTGATTTAGTTAGCTACAAGTAAGGTAAATGAATTTAAAAATAAATATGAAAATACATTTTATTATTTTGATCTGGAAAGTTATTTACATATGTGGATACGATATAGAATAATATGATCTGAACAAAGCACCTGCAATGTTTCGGATATTTGTAACAAATTATAATAAAGTTTCTAGAGATTTAAATGACTTGCTTATCCACTACGAAGCTTTCAAGAACAAATTAAATTTAATTAACGAATCGAACAGGATCAACAAGGGCTCTTCAAATATTTATATGGATGAACTCTCCGACATGACACCCAAAGAACGAGAGACGTTAAAACAATTACAGATGTAAGTATTATATGCAAATAATAATATGTTTCGGTAATTTTTCACACCACCATCTAGTCCTAAACTAAGTAGAGCGTGTACTATGGGTACTAGACAATGGATATTATTACTTTAAAACTTTTTTTTTGTAATGAAGTACTGATAATACAAAAGAAATACCCGGACAAACACAAACATCTATGTTCATGACATAAATATTTGTGTTTCCACAGGATTTCAGCTGTCCGTAACATGAACCAATAGACCACAGACGTCGTCAAATATATCTTAGAATAGAAATAAATCAACCACATAATAGAATAGGTTTTTTTTAATATCGGGAAACCGTTGTGTATATAACTTTATAGGTAGGTACAAAATATGCGACTTCAATTTGTATTATATCGAGTTCACAAACTTAGAATTTAAAATCTGTCATTTACAAAACAATCATTTCCATGACTCAATGTAAAGGTAATTATTCTATAAATAAAAATAATTATTAAATTATTCTATTAATGAAATACTTAATAATTATTCTATTAATAAAATAATAATTATTTTATTAATAAAATAATAATTATTGAAATAAAACTACTTTTTACGGATTTTATCGCGTATATTGATATTATTAATCCCGACGTTTCGGACCCTCAGGTCATGGGTAGACCGTTTTTCAGTAGTTTTATTTGAATGTATAATATTCGCATAAATGTCAGAAATCAATAAATAATAAATTAGATAATAAATGATTATATTAATGAAATAATGATAAATAAAATAATTATTCTATCAGCCTGAGGAGTGCGACTGTCGAGGACCTCTCCGTCGCTGTCGACGTCGGTCGACACACGACTCGCACTCCTCAGGTCAGTCAAATGTGCGTTTGCCAAACATAATCAAGTTATACCTGGTAATAATATGTTTATATTATAACTAGGTCAGGAAACCTAAAGCGATAATAGGGTCTTTAATATTTTCATTGATATTATTTATTTTTAGCCATAGTATCCTTTCTAGCCTTTTCCCCAACTATTTTCGCCACTTCTTCCGCCACTCAAAATTTTTCTCACGCTTTTTAGGCTTCTGACTACTGTTTTTTTATGACGAATTAAACTCGATAGCACAGCTCGTTATTGTTTCCTACGTATGGAATATCGGATTCGTACCGACATACTTCCTGAATCTATAGGACCATGAACGGAATGCTATGTATGTTCTGGATCTTCTGGGATTTGGTCTCAGGGACAACGCTCATTAACCGGTTTGTTACTGAGCTCTGTACCATCGAGCCTGCTTTCACAGAAGGGTCAGGCTAGACTATAACCTAAACCGGTGAATTGTGGTTTTAAATTAGTACGGTCAGCAACGAAAGTCGCTGAACAGCAAAATTTTGAAAACATGACAGCTCCATAACTTGTGGATATTTTTTTATTTTGCAGGTAAAGTAAATATGTATTTATTTATTTAATACTTCATGCACAAAACAAAATTTGTTGTACAAAGGCGGACTTAATGCCATTCGGCATTCTCTCCCAGTCAACCTTAGGGTGATGCAGAGACAAAGCAAGATAGTAGGTGCACAAATGAGGAAAAAAAAAAAAAAGATGGATAAAATATATAATTATTTATATAGGATTATTATATACTTAATGATCATTTAAGCAATGACTTTGCACAACCTTCATTGGTCAGTAACTTCATATTAAAAATCGTATATCGTATTGAAGATTTGCAACATGTTTAGCGACTTTCGTTAACTGTAGGTACCTCCACAGTTCGCCGATAAAATCCAATAACACTGCTCGACCAAGAAATCGAATCCAACCTCTAGCGCAGAAGGCGCGCTTACGGCCACTAGACTAATTTAAAAATATTTTTTTATTATTAATTTCATTTTAAATAAATTACCTATAGATAATTATGTAACTTTAAATTTTGTGGTTCTCATTTCCTTATTCTCAATGCCGCCGCCTCCCTTCACTCACTCAAAGAATTTTGTAAAATAAGCTTTCGTTTAATTTTTCTATTAAACTATGGGTACCTATCATAAATAAAATATAAGTATATATGTATATAAATTATTATTAAGTAGGTATAAACGAAATAATTATGTTATCGATTTCTTACACTGAACAATTTATAAATATAAATATTTAAGTATATTGGAGAGTAAATGGCGAACTTCATCAAAGTGGCACAACTTGTAGACTGGTGAATTAAAATGTAAAATGGGAATCCCATCACTGCGCTCAATTAACAAACAATAAACTCGTTCAAGCCAGCAAGCTTAATTACATTTAATAAAAAAGTTCTTGTATTGTGGGTCAAAGGTGACCGGCGATAATTATTGAGTCATACTAGGTCTATTTAAGTAGCTTTGTATTCGAATGTCAACTAATCACAGCTGGGCAAACAAAGAAACGGGATATAATAACGCATAGCGATGCGCTCCCTCACTCTCAGTCTCAGTGTAGTGTTGACTCTCGTAGTAGTAGCAATGGCGAGCGATTCTGGTACTAGTGGGAAAACTCATTACGATCTTAATAAAGCCTCTGACATGTTTGAAGATTTTATAAAGGAACATAACAGGCAGTACAAGGATGACGAGGATAAACAAATTCACTACCGCGCCTTTGTTGCGAGTTTGGAGAAGATCAATACACTGAACGCACAAAGTACAAGCGCCACTTACGGTCTTAATAAATTCGCTGATTACACTGACGAGGAGAAACAGACCATGTTTGGACATGGACGCAGTGAGTAGCATTTTGAAAATTATTATCAAAGCTAACAGCAGATAAAATTAATATTCCCAATAAACTAATGCCAATGACATCATATTTTTATCAGTGATTCATGGAAATTTATAATGCGCCGTAACACCTTTAACTTAAAGTTTAAATTAAACTGCATAATATACAATAACAAGGACGATATTATTATCATAGATACCAAACGTTTCACTTTGTCGAAACACCTAGTCACTGGACGTAAATATTTTGACATTTTATACCATAGAGTATAATCACTATTTTTTTTACACTACGAAGTAAGGTGTTTTTTCAGATTATTGGATACCTAGTAGTTTCAGCAAACCAAATTAAAGTTTCACTTTCAATCTACCATTTTATAGCTTAGATCAGTGCGAAAGTTAGCGGTTAGTCTGTTTGCTATAAAAACCAACCATATTTATATCAGTTTTTTTCTTTTCAGAAAAGGAGTAAAATTCACTGGACATGTCCCGTAAAATATTTTTGAAAACTACTGTATGTGTAATATAATCCGTGATTTCGAAGAAACCTACCTGTGAACAATGTATTAAGTATTGTTTTTATAGAAAAAAATAAATAAAATAATAACAATTGTTATTTTTGTGTTTCTTTATAACCATCAGAAGAATTTAGGACATATAGAGCATTATTTGGCGCCTCAATTTTATGGTGCGTAAAATTAATTTAAACAGTATAGAATTTTGGAATGTTTGAGTAATAAACTTTCACACATAAAACTGAAAATAGAAGAAATCAATTAACTTATTACTACGTCGTACTATCAACGTCGTAATTTTGTACAACGTTAACAAGCGACCTTAGTTCCAATTATAGCCACCGGGTCGGATAATCTTATCGCACTATAAACACTCTACTCAACTGTCAATGTTAGCGTACTAGGTTGACGTATCACGTAGGTGCCGACAGACATCACAAAAGTGCGCCAACATGGAAGTGCTTATAATAACCGAATCTATTCAGTAGTTTTTGGCCCAACCTTATAACAAACAGATAAGAATTATTCTAAAAATCACTTTTTCTGGTTCGATGACTTTTTAGTGTCTAATCCACTTGTTTTATTTTGTAGAGACACAGGTCGTTACGATTTTATAATAATATAGATTATACAAACATAATTGTTTCACATTAGAAAATTGCAAAAGGTGTATCTTAGACAAATTACCTAATGTGGCTGCTCCCCAGTACAGTTCCCAGGTTTCAACAAGAGGCAAATGCAATTTAATACCATGAATCAAATCATGGTATCTTTTCGGAATTCTTGCATATTAAATTATTACCCTTTTTACGTACGCCAATAATAATAATATATATAATAATATTTTTGGGACATTTTACACAACACCACCTAGTCCCAAACTAAGCAGAGCTTGTACTATGGGTACTAGACAATGGATATAATACATATATACTTTTTTTTTTGTAAATACATACTTATAATACATAGGAAACACCCAGACAAACACAAATACTCATGTTTTATCCACACAAATATTTGCGTCCTGTGGGAATCGAACCCACGACCCCATGATCAGCAGTCCGACACTCGAACCGCAAGACCACAGAGGTCGTCAAAATTTAAAGTGCCAAGCCAATCGCCGTTTTTAAAGTGGTATTACCTGTATTCCTTATTTGATATTTTGAAACTCGCATAGTTGCATTTTCTACGGGATGCCCGGATGGAGAGCTAGCCAGAGATAGTAAAAGAAAAAAAGAATTTGACTCGATTATATTGCAATAATAGGCTTCATCATCAACCCAGCAGCAGCTCGGAGTCAGGATTTGTGCCGGGTTAATGGCAATAGGCTCGCCCCCTATTACATGGGACCTAAACATACCGGCGAACTGTGGGTGTACATTAGTACACCTCTGCCTAACCGTTCTGGGAATATAGGCGTGATGGCATGTATGTATGTATCATCAACCCATATAGATACTGTCCCACTGCTGGAAACGGGTCTTCTAACAGAATGAGAGGGGGCTTAGGTTATATGCCACCACGCTGGCCTAATGCGGGTTGGCATACTTCACACGCCTGATTTCCTTCACATTAAAATATTTATTTCTTATCTTATTTAGCTTACAATGCATGTCGAGGAGTCTCAATTTAGGCATCGAAAATGCCTGTAGTTGAAGGCTCCGCTCTTCCCTTACAGTATGAAAGTACAAATAGGTATACATAAAAGAAAAAATTAAACAATTTAAAATTACGATCAATTTTGTGTGTGCATGTGTGTTTCTGTGTGTTTGTGACAGATAGAGATTTAACGGTACATGATTGTGTGACTAGGTCAGCAAATAACATCACTTAAAAATTATTTATTATTATGACAGACATTGCAAGAGAAGCTCTGTATCATTATAATTTAAATTGTGTAGCCATGTTATTAAGTTTTTCTTACAAATAGGACATTTTTTTATCATAAATATATATTTGTTTATTAAATTTATTGTATAAAGAGGCTGAGCGTTTTTTATACTATCTGCTGGCAAATTCTGTTTTAGTTTTGGGAACGTTTACTATGCAGTGTTATTTCTTTTTTCTAATATTTTAGGATCATATATGGTATTTCTTTGTGTGTTTTGAGGATGATAAGAAGGATATACAATTTTCTGACTGACAGCAGATTACATAATTCGTAAAGCTTGTCGGTGGAGAATATTCTTTTTTTGAAGTATATCACCTTTAAATCGCTCTTTGAGCGCGTTCTAACTCTAGAAATCTAGATTTCGCTGCTCCACCCCATGCAGGTATACATTAAACTAGAACAGACTGGACCAAAGATACATAAATTCCATTTCACATTTTAAGCGAGTAATAATAATTAATCCGCACATGACTTCGAAAAATCAGAGGTGCATGGCTTGCTTTCGAACTCGAGACTTTTGACTTGGCGGTCTATTGGTCATATCACTGGGCTCATAGAAATAATATGCTTGCCTCATAACAAATCATACCTAAAAATGTACATCACCTACGACACGACTACGTAGGTACCACACCTAATACAGTGTAGATGATAATTATTAAATTATACTACATTAAAGTTCCTTAGACTGGATACGCTGTAATTTTATTTTATTGTTTTAGTGGAATTGTAAAGATATAGCGTTAAGGTTTAGACTGTCAGAACTATTGATAGGGAATGAGTACAGTCGTTGGAAGCCCAGCAGCGGAACAGATAATGAATCACTGATAATGGGGTCTGTTATTATACTTTATGTATCACATAAGATGGGATTATTCATAAATTATAATATTAATTAATGACAATTAATTGACATTAATATTTCTTGACATTGACAATTCTTGATAATTAATGACAAACAAAATGCCAATTGGCGGACAAACTATATCAACGCCGGGTAAATTAAAACACCGGACAGAAATTGCCAAGTTGGTTATCCAGCTATAGACTGATCATAGCAAGTGCTACTATATTTATCAATTTATTTACTTATTATTTAGTTACGAGCTCCTCCTTTATGTACGATGTGACTAGGTGCCTACAAATGTAAATTTAATTGAAACAACAAGGATTGTATGGAATATAATAAACAGAGGTCTTTTTTCTATACCTATTTTAAATTTATTTAACTTAAAGATTATTAAATTTCTCAAAGGTGATTTTTGTCGGTATCAAAAATAATGTTTGATTTGCCATTTTGAGGATTATTTTTCCATCCAATAACGAAAACTAACTTTAATTAAGTTTTAGTTTATTTCCGTTAAAATATTACATTTAAAATCGGTGCGAAGTATTCTTAGGGGTCATATGTAGTTATATTGTATTTATTGATGTTATTGAAATAAAATATTTTCATTTTGACGACTTTGAAAATGTAAAACGAGCAACAACGCATAAGCATACAGCATGAAGCAACCAATAAACTCGTTGACGCCTTTAATAGTACTTCCTCTTATATTGTGGTTTCAACGTCATCGGCGTTAATTAATACTCAAACTAGACCTATATAAGCAGCGTTGTAGTCGAATGTCAATTATTAGATAAGTGGTTAACAGGTAGGCAGCTTTGTTAACAGGTTAGAAAAAGGCAAAGAGATGCACTTCCCCACTCTCAGTCTCAGTATAGTGTTGGTTCTTGTAGCAGTTACAACAGCAAGCGATTCTGGTACTAGTGAGAAAATTCATTACAATCTTAGTGAGGCCCCCAACTTGTTCGAGCAGTTTATAAAGGACTACAACAGGCAGTACAAGGATGACTCGGACAGAGGTACTCACTACCGCGCGTTTGTCGCGAATTTGAAGGAGATCAACAAACTGAATGAAAGAGACTCAAGCGCCACTTACGGTATTAACAAATTCGCTGATTATACTGAGGAGGAGAGGAAGCATATGTTTGGGTTCAGTAAGTAACATTTCAAGGTTAATTTGATAATCAAATAGAGCAACACTGCATCTTATTAGATTGGATCAATTTGGGACATATTTGTTTCTTTATTGAGGAACTTAAAAATAATTAAACAAAGATTTAAAATTAACAAATGACTAACTTACAACACCATTCACAAATTACTCGCAACGCGTTGGTCGTTATAACACTAATATTAATACAAAAATGTTTCTTTTCAGTACCGCAGTAATTTCACTGAACATGGCCCGTTTTTTAATTCCAATATTTAAAAAAGTACACACTGTTATACAAAGTATAAAGATACCAAGAATTGTTTTTCGTTAATAAATAAAATGTTAACCATTGTTATTTATTTTTGCGTTTATTTATCATAATTTGGAGCACAGGACTTAAAAAAAATGTTGCAGTATCCAATGTATCTAACGGCGTGGTTTTGAGGGTTGCAAGTGAAGAAATCTCTCAACTGGTGACAGTTTCATTTTAATTTGGTAGAATTTTGACATGATTAAGTAATAAACATACAAAACTGAAAACTAAAACATTGATTTCAAACATACGACACAAAATAATAAAATGGTGTTGGTTTAGCCTAGCTAGTTTAGTTCCTATTACGGCCACGGAATCAAATAAGGTTGTCGCACTATAAGTAGAGATGGGTAAATAGCCGGATGGTTTGGATTATTAGCGATTATAATCAATTTGTGTCCATTAATAGCCATCCAATGGATGATAACCCTGCTATTAACGTATTGTAGGAAAAATAAGAGTTTGTATTATTTTATTGTAATTTACGCAATACTATCACGAAAAATCGCGGTATTACTCTATTATTATTATTATTACACTTCATTCAGCGAGCTGAGCTACCCGCTAAAACAAATTTCAACGGTTAAGATTATTTGAAATTTTGTAGATAGTGTCATAATGTGCAAGTTAAAATGGCGCAGGAGTGAAGACGGGGGTGCGCGGGCGCGCGGGCGGCGCACAGCGTAAGATCATACAAGTGGCCGCAGTAACTGCGCAGGCGTTGACCGACAAGCATTGTATCGTGTGTCGTACTTGTGCGTATAATCTTATAATGGTTAGACCAAGGAACGATCTCGTGTGGAATAATTATGAGCGTTTAGCAGATAAATCTGTGAAATGTAAATATTGCGATATGATATACAAACAAGCTAATTTAAAAAGAATGTCTCAATATTTAACTAAATGCTTTAGGTGTCCAGTTGATATAAAAAATAATTTATCGCAGGGTACCATAAATTGTATCCCGATAACAAACCGAGAACAAGAACATAATTCAAGCCTAACAAGAACTTTAAGTGAAAATCAGCAGACATCTACAACACTAATCACTGATTATACATGTGATATGGACATGAGCATGACGACTGAAAAAAAATCAACATTAAACATGAAATTTGCAAAGGCTGTATTTGTGACTCGCTGTCCTTTATCTTTACATGACCATCCTCTTTGGCAGAGTTTTTTCAGTGAGTTAAACCCATCGTATAGAATACCGACAAGAAAAACTCTTTCAACGACTCTTCTTGATAACTGTTACACTGAAACTAAGCAGTCTATAACAGAGAAGGTCAATCTTAGCCAGTATTTGCACTTACAATGCGATGGGTGGAGTAATATTCGTCACGAAGGAATTATAAATTTTATTTTATCAACACCGGAACCTGTTTTTGTGGAATCGTTACCTACTGAACAGTCACGTCATACAGCTGAATATATTTCTGATCAAATCATTAGAATCATGAAACAATTTGATGATAAAAAATTCATTGTTCTAATTGGAGACAATGCTAAGAACATGCAGAAAGCTTTTCAGCTAGTTAAATTGCAATATCCACACATCACCAGACTGGGCTGCTGCGCTCATATCCTGAATTTACTTTGCCATGATTTCATTAAAATTGATATAATAGAAAAAGTTATAAGCATGGCAACTAAAGTCGTGAACTCGATCAAAAACCATCAAGTTTTGAGTTGGTTACTTCAAGACATAGTTAAAAAGAAAGGTTCCGGAGAAACACTTAAACTGGCTGTAAAAACCCGATGGAGTAGTCATTTGACCTTGTTAAAAAGTTTATTGAACACAAAAATAGCATTGAAAACACTAGCTATAGACGAGAAAGCCACACAACTTCCATCAGATGTTAAAAGCAATTTGCTAGAAGAATCGTTTTGGGACCTTTTGAAGCAAATTTCATGTATCTTAGAGCCTATTGCAGATGCTATAAAAAAATTAGAAGGTGATAAGCCTAAAATACACAAAGTATTTCTTATATTCAAAAATTTAAGATCACAAATCGACTTTGTTCTGCCAGAAGTTACAGTTCTTAGCAACGATGATAAAGAAAACATTATGAAATTTATTGATAATCGGACTGCAATGGCTATTGAACCAATACACTTGGCTGCTTATTTACTCAACCCTGCTTCACATGGAATAGAGTTAAATTCAGAAGAAGATATAAAGGCAATGCAATATATTTATGAACTGGGCCAACACTTCAAAATCAGCATCATGAAAGATTTATCTGATTATAAAGCAAAAGATTGCTTTTGGAAGAATCGCTTTATTTGGTCTCAAGTCGAAGAAACCGAAGCCCTTAACTGGTGGAAAGGGATTTGCAGCTCTACTAAGCTACATAAAATTGCAGTTGCTATTCTATCAGCACCTTGCACCTCAGCAGCCACTGAAAGGACTTTTAGTACTCAAGGTGATAATTATACACACTAATAAACGAAATAAACTGACTACTGAAAGAGCAGGAAAAATAACTTATATATCACACAACTGGAATTTGGAAAACAGACTGACAGCTAATAGTAGTAGCAGTAATATGGAAAGTGATTTTAACATGGATTGCTATTCGGAACCCTGCTCTCCAACACCAGAAAGAGATGAAATATCCTGTGACACTGAACCTTCGCAAATACATACACCAGAAATGGATCCATTAGAGCTTGATTCATTAGATGTGCCAAACCTACAAGATTTTGAAGAATCCAGTGTTTGATAGGTTTGAAATTGATTCGAAGAATAAAAAAAACAAATATATAAAAAAGTAAAAAAAATGCAATCGTGACAGATTAATAATTATAAAAAAACAACTAAAAACACAAAAAAAATCTAATTAATAAAAATCACTGTAAATATGTAGCTGATTGAAAATTTTTAAATGGGCCAGATTAGTTTTATATTATTTATATTACACATAAATTTACTCACAACGAAAGAGAAAAGTTAATCTAATCTGACAGTCCTAAGCCTGAAAACCATGAAGGAAAATTTTCAATCACTAAATAGCATTAACAGCAGGGTTATCATCCATATTGGCTATTAATAGCTATTAAGCTTGATTTTAATCGATTAATATTCAAGTGCTATTAACTGATTATTAGCATTGCCCATCACTAACTATAAGCACTCCCAACAGAAAGCACGCCTAGATAGCTATCGCTCGATTCTGATTATAGCCTTTTAATACTTATTTATTTTTAATATCAAATACCTTTATCTAATACATAAATTTAATAAATTACTTAAATAATTTTAATGTTCCTTGCAGCTATGGCTTTTTTGCCTTAGCCTAAGTTGCTATCGTTCAATATTGAATTCAATTGATTTTATTATTTTTGTTAAGTATAGCGTGAACGAAATTCGTAATATGAATCTTTGTTAGTATTATTTTTATATATAAATTTTATAAATTTCTCATTTTTCGTGGTTTGTGTTTTTTTTTAAAATTAAGTATCTAAGAGAAGTTTTGCGTCGAAACATGAGTATACCTTCGTACCTACGGAGCATGCCGGTTGTACATATAGTATACATATAAGTGCAGTAATGTTTGGCCATTGCGGCATACAAATATTAGGTAGGTATATTAGTATTCAATAAAAAATTACAATCATAGTTCCAAGTAAAAACAAACTAATAAGTACATACCTACATAAACATTAAAATGAAAAATTTAACCATAAAGTCAACGACCATTAATATGGATAATAAATAATTATTAGAAGTCACGACATGTACAATTTAAAACCACACGCAACCACAAACAAATAGAAATCACATTAAGTCAAAAATGATTTATATAATTATTAATGCGAAGCAAATGACTGAACATGTCGTGATTTTCCTTAAATGATCTTATTATATTGCATAGGTAAATGGTATTAGGTATTTAAGTACCTATCTGTATGACAAGTGTAATCTATCTATAATAGTTATTGCTTTACCTACAACTAGATAATATTTGTTTCGTATAACACTCCTTAGAACACTTATTGTAACTAAGTATCTATTCATCAGCGTAGTAGCAAGCGCAGCTACGAATTAGTAGCAAGGCATAGGTAATGAAATTATCCAAATAAATTCGAAAGTAACTCCGTCTGTCTGTTACGCTTTCACGTCTAAACCACTGAACCGATTTTGGCAAAATTAGGTACAGAGATATATTATGTCTTGAAGACATAATCCTTTTGGATGTGATCGATATCATGGGCAACAGCTACTGGAAGTTTATTATACATGTACCTAAGTAAGTTTATAATGTAAACTAGACAGATCAGTAGACACTCTACAAACCAAAAAAGTACGGTAACGAGCGGACTTTGGAAACATTTTTAAACAACATTTAGATCTCACTGGTTTGATTCCTTTGTTAGGATGACGTATATCCCACTGAGACACGACTGCACTTTTGGCAAAGCGTTTAAGATGTCACTTCGCCACTGTCTTATCGTCCTGGGTTCGATTGAAACAAAATATCTGTGTGATCTATAAATATTTGTTTCGAGTTTGATTGTACTTTGAGTATACAGTAATTAAAGGTAATTAGATATCATATGTTTGTAAAGTCCACTGCGGCATAGGGCAGTTACGTAGTACCGGATCAGTCTTAAAAAAATACTGAGTGGCTTCTTTTATAGGGGTACCAAGTAGGTGGTAGATTACGATTCTGTTCATATTGTTCTGTACATCTCTCGTAAGACATTACCTGTACCTTGATAAGATAATATTCTCAAACAGTTGTGAAGTATTGGAATTAAGAACGAAACATTATTTGATCTCAAACTTGTTTTATTTTTATTATTCACAAAAATGTTTTCTTTGAGTACACAACGTAAGCCAGAAAAATAACAATCAAGTTCATTGTTGAAAAACAAAATGCCAATTGGGGGACAAACTATACGCGGGGTAAATTGAAACGCGGGTAGGGGGACCAGAATTGGCAAGTTTGAGCACCACACTGAACTATTCCGGGGATTTGTCGGACCCTCGTAAAATGCTCTTCGGAAACGGGCGGAGTACCCGGTGGTTTATCTTATTTTGAAAGGTCTCGGCACGGGAAGATGACACGGCATTTACGGGAGCGGCCGGCGTTCGTTCCAAATGCGATATGGAAAATTCTCGTGATGTGAGTACTCTATTATGGCAGTGGAGACGTTATGTGGGGGGTAATATGATAATTTGAATATATTTGTAAATGCACAAAAATATATAGGATGGTATTATTGTGTATAGGCAAATTTTCGGTTAATGTAAAACTCAAATTAAAACTTTCATGGAAATGGTAAACTGTTTTTATTAGAATGTCTATAAGTTATTAGTGTTTTTCTAAAAACATTAAACACCTAAGTATACATTAGGTACCTATAACTACCTACCTACATCTAATAAAAAAAATTTAAAAAAATTTTTGGGACATTTTTACACAGCACCATCTTCATCCAGTCCCAAACTAAGCAGAGCTTGTACTATGGATAGGCTAGACAATGGATATAATACTTATATACTTTTTTTTGTAAATACATACTTATAATACATAAGAAACACCCAGACAAACACAAATACTCATGTTTTACCCAGATAAATACTTGTGTTTTGTGGGAATCGAACCCACGACCCCATGATCAGCAGTCCGGTACTCGAACCACTAGACCACAGACGTCGTCTGTAATACCTTTATCTGAGTAAAATGGAGACCGGCAACGAGATAGGCGGACGACCTGGTAAAGGTCGTTGAATGTAATTGGATGCAAGCTCCTCATAACCGGTCTTTGAGGAAGTCTATGGGGGAGACCTTTGTTCAGCAGAGGACCTCCTGTGGCTGATATAATGAGTCAAATGGACATCTACGTGTTTACAAACACTCAGGCTCTGAACCTATAGACTATACAAATATTTGTGCCATCTAGGAATCGAGCCCCAGACCCGTTGCGCAGAAGCCGATCGCTCAGCCATTGGACCTTTTGTTCTGTCAATTGTACATTTCCTTTATAAACTACCTAATATTATCATAGTAATTCTAACTTACGAAAGCCTGTGTGATAACCTCTATGTCATAGACATAAAGTTCAAATTTCAATAATTTAACGGGCTTCGTAGGATATATACCGAGCTTCACGTATCATTGTCAAGGAGACGACTAGTGAAGACACGTGTACTACTAACAAGGGTCATACATTACGTTCTCAGTCAGAGCACCCTCAGGGTTAACTTGTAACTATTCCTTTGTGTTACCATATACAGTAAAATGTGTTTAGAAAGAAAGCAAAACGATTTCTTTTTAAATGAACTGAGATTAGACATATTTTATGAGGTTTAAATAGTTCTTTATTTTGGAAAATATTTAGACAATTTACACAGCACCATCTAGTCCCAAACTAAGCAGAGCTTGTATTCTTACTGTGTCGCAAAAATGGTTTTTGAGTGAAGAATGATTTCACAAACTAAAAAAATAAGGTGGATTTCAATAATTTAAATATTTCCGATTGAAATAAAACTAGGTACTTACCTATTTTTTACGTCCAACCCGCACTCGGTGCGGTGGACTATAGCCTAATCCCTCTCATCCTGTGAGAGGAGACCCGTGCCCAGCAATGGGACATTATATGGGTTGATGATGACTTTTTACGGATTTTATCGCGTTATATTGATAATTATTAATCCCGAAGTTTTGGATCCTATACAGCGTCCATGGTCACGGGTAGACTATGACAATGGACCCTGTAAAGGGTCAGAAACGTTGGGTTTAATAATATCAATATAACGCGATAAAATTCAATACAAAGTAGTTGGAAATAAAAATACTTTTATGGATTTTATCGCGTCTATTATTCTAATATAAGCATAAGTGCCAGAAAACAATATTTCTGATGTTGTGTGTTGTCTTATAACTCTGCTATTTAAGCATTGATCTAGGCTAAGGGTACAAAGTTTAAGCATTAATAATTCTTTTAACGGCAGCACATACCTGCACAGGTAAGTATTTTATATTTATTTCCTTTGACAAATTCTGCTTGGTAAAAAACGATGCAGATTAGAATGAAGTAAAAATACATCAAACAAAATAGCTTAATTATTTGTAAGGTAACCTGGTAATAGAAAAAGATACAGTGCCTTCAAACTGCTTTTGAGATACAAAATTAAGTATTCACATCAAAGTAAAACTGGTGAAGGAAATTAGGTTGGAAAATATTTAATAGACTTTAGTCGAAAGTCGGCTGCCTAGAATACGTTATTATTTAATAACTTTTATTTTGGTTATAAATATTCATGAAATATCAAAGTAAGTAAAGTAGGACTATATTATTAATAATGCGATCAGCGATCATCAAAAGGACAGACAGAGGTGAATGACTTATTTTTCTGGCAAATATTTGTCTGTAATTGTGTGAACATTTTTAAAGCAAAATAAATAAACATACCTTTAGCTAACAAAAACATTATAATATCACTTAGAGCAATTTCTTCCAGACAACCAAAGCGAAATGAATACATTGCAATATACTTAGTTGCAATATACTTATGCAGTGATAGCCTAGTGGTATGACCATTGGACTGCCAAGTCGAAGTCTCAAGTTCGAACCCAGGGCACGCACCTCTGACTTTTCGAAATCATATGCGATAATAATTAATTATCACTCGCTTAAACGGTGAAGGGAAACATCGTGAGTAAACCTGCTTGCCTGAGAGATTTTCTAGACGGCGTGTGAAGTCTTTCAACCCGCATTAGGCCAGCGTGGTGGACTATAGCCTAAGCTCTCTCAATCTGTGAGAGGAAACCCGTGCCCAGCAGTGGGACAGTATATGGGTTGATGATTTGATACTTAGGTACTCGTAGTTAAAATTTCAATGGTCAACAAAAACTATTGCTATTATAGCTATTGTTTCTTGTGGCTAAAAATCTTATTTATTTATTAAGGATCTCCAACAAAGGATATATACACAAACATTCACAATTTAAATAGCAAATTAAATTTAAAATATCATGTGTACTCCCTCAATTAGTGGAGACTACAGCATGCAAAATAACATTATTGAATACAACTAAGCTAAATAATATTTATTACATTTTTCTTTAAGTTAGAAACAATTTAGTAATATTATGTAGTTAAAAATAACGTGGAATGAATTTACAAATTTAGTAGTCAAAAATCATACAAGCAATTCATTTAAACTTTTCACAAAATTTCGTAGAGAGCTACTTATATCCAATTTTGTCGTTTTGGATAACATGTTATATTGCCTACAAAGCCTTGGCACAGCGGTGCAATGACCGAGATTAGTTTGCTATTTGCTATTTGTAAGTACTCCCCGTTGATCCAAAGGCTTATTAAAGATAGTGATGAAGGTTTAAAAGTACCTAATTGAGCGTCATTACAGATTTTGACTTAAACCGCACATAATTATAAATTTTGGTCGGATATCAGTTCTTGGTACAGAGGCCCGCACATGAAGCTGTCACAATCTGTCAAATTTCTTTGATTGATGTTCAACTTTAATATAAAACAATAAAGTTGATGTTCAATTGGGAAAATTTGACAGCTTTGGATAGCTTGACCTGCGACAAGCTTGTGCAACGTGCTTGTGCTTGTGCACTTTGCGCACCGTGCCCGCCGCCGTTGAGTCCAGCAGCACGCATGCGCTGTACACCTGACACCAAATATACTATACATGTCACTTTCTGCTAACAGTAACACAACATAAAAGTACTAATTAGCTTTGAAACCCTGTCATGGCGCATAAATCAATCTCGTACTGTATATTCCCAAAACAAAGTTCCACGAGATCTGAAATTCACCACAATACAACACACAAGTACCTACGTCACAACTCACAGGTTGGCAGCGTTTGTCGGGACGTGCAGTCTGGCAATAATGAAGACGCCTCGGTGAGAGTCGTTTAATTAACTTCAAAGATGCCGCGGCCCTCGAACTTGGGCGTTTGCTGAAGAAATAATAATGAGCCGCCAACCGCCACGCTTCACTGCACGCCTAGTGTGAACTAGTCTTATTTTCTTGGGAAATTAATGGACTTGCGGCCTGACGTTTGCAGAATATTAAATGTTTTTATCATCAGGTAACATAGTCAAAAAGTATCAGAAATTTTCAGGACTTTTTTGGATCTTGGTGTTCTGCCCGGACGAAACCTTGCCTCTTATTAGATACGCCTAAATATATACTGAAGAACTCTGGGTATCCCTTTGGGGATACTAGTATTTCAACACCATATAATTGTTTCAGCTCTCTACAGAAGAGGCGAAAATCATTTAACTGACAGCCTGGGCTTCCAATCCGCCAATTCAATCGGCTACAGCTGATTATCAGTATTTTACACGGCCATCAGACTTCCTTAAATCAATTTATGGATAATACTAGTAGTACGTTCTTCCGACTACCATTAACGACAGTCATAGGTGTTTGTATGACCATGGAACACGGAGCACGGAACTGGCGGGTTTACGTGCGCTCTAGGTTCGGAGGATTCTCGTTCTTTGTTAAGAATGGTCACCAATCCGTAGAATGATCGCATCAGGCGCAGCTTAACTTTGCAGATTGATTAATCAGTGTGGTTATTCCTGTCTGCTCAGCGCCTAAGCGAAAAATGTGTGGAAATTATAGCATATATATAAGTATCATGGGCTATAAGTACCTAGTATATGACCACAGAGTTCTAAGTAAATATTAATATTCATTAGGGTTTACAGTTTCAAAACGTAATAAAACAAATCATTTGTGTTCTTTATTACGGTGTCATTACAACTTAAAGAGTTCTTAATGGCTCATTACGTTAATCAGTTTTTTAGCTTCGTTATACCGTGAACGCCACCAATGAGTTTAATTGTTATCTATGCAAATACGACGACTGTTATTATCATAAATGTATTGCAATACAAATGTTTACTAATTATGTTAATCGTGTTAACCGATAGTGAGTCAGTGTATGAATAATACTTTCATTATACAAAGATAAATACGCTTGACAGCAAATGTGTGTAAATAGCCTGAATACCGGTATAACAATAATGCGATAAACTAGGTGAAATATTTAATATACGGTGACAATGGCTCCAGTATATTATATCTAATATAAACGTGTTACAGAATCATTCAAAATTAGTGAGCAATTAATTTAAAAATCACCTCAACAGTCTATTAGTCATTAAGAGATTCAGGTTCTGGGTGTGATTCGTAGGTCGATAAAAGTATGATTGGGTTTTTGTTTTAAATTCTGTAACAGTTTAAAGTTTCGAGTTGTGTTTAATTAATGGTAACGCCTCTTTATGGGAGCTGACATATATCTACTACCAGCCAAAGGTTGGGCAGAGTTCTACTGTGGGTACAGTAGAACTCTGCCCAACCTTTCAGGCAATACAGGACTGATGGTATATGGTAGTTAAACTTAAAGATTATTCAACAAATTTTTTCTGCTTTTAGCAGAGCCGCTTTTAGTATCTTTTCAACCAAAAATATAAGATTTCAAGTCTCATGAAATTAATATCCATCTATTTGAATACAAAAACTACATAAGTAAAAATTTATATTCCTTAATCAAATAAAATATCTAAATTATATTTATGTAAGAACAATTAAAATAAGTTATGATACATATACAAACATGGCAATTACTATGTTTCTGCAAAAAATGTAATGCTACCTAGGACATCATACACGAGGCAATGTATAATTTTAATAACAATAGGAATTGGCAATGAAGGAAAATATCGTGAGGAAACCTGCATACCTTAAAGATTTTTCTCGACGGTTTGTGAAGTCTGCCAAACCGCACTAGGCCGTGGTGGACTATAGCCTAATCCCTCTCAATCCGAGAGGAGACCCGTGCGCAGCAGTGGGACATATGGTCTGATGTATATGGTTGATGAATATGAGGAATTGTCAATAAAAAAAAAAAATAATCTCAGTAGGTATATAGTTATTATGTTTACAAATTGTACTGAATTTCATTTTTATCCAACAACTTTGTGAGCGAGTTATTCAAGTTTTTCTAACGAAATGAAATATTCAGAGATGCCTGCGTTACTTAATTAATGCATTTCTTTACTACGATGTATAGTGAGAAGTCAAAGTGAATAACGTCCTAAGTAATTAAAAAACTTTGTATTAAAAAGAAGGTGACAATCCTTTATTTTCATAACTATTATAACCTAACCTATTTTCCGACCTACTGCCCAATCTGGCTTGGCAGAATTCACATGGCAACGAGAACATCTCTCAGGCCAATATTCAGAGACGATTCTTGTAAACTTATGCTTCCAATGTCAAATTTAAATATAAAGTATTGGTATATAAAGTATTAGGGCTCGTGGCTGAGTAATAACTACTTTGATCAACCGATCTGCAAGGTTAAGCTCCGCTAGCTGTGGTCAGTTTTTCGATGGGTGACCATTCCTAATAAAAGCTCGTAAAGCCGTCGGTCCCGGTTGTTATACAAACACCTATGACAATCGTTAGACGTAGTCAGAAGCCCAAAACCAGTCTAACCTCGGGATATTCGTATTGCCCAGAAAATGGGATGCAGAGGGCTGATGGCAGACGCTTCGTGTAAAATACTGATATTCAGCACCATTTGGGTAGACTGGAAGCCAATCCAAACATATTCGTAGTTGGGAAAAGGTTCGGAGGATGGCGATAAAGCATAGCCTATAAGTCTACGCTAGATTTGTCTGTGAACATCAGCCTTGCGTGCAGCATCCAAGACCGTGTGAATAAGCATTATTTGAGTATACGTACAACATCCTTGGCGGCATCGTCACTTAACATCAGGTGAGGTGCTTCTTTTTCTTATCTTTTCAATGGTTAAACAATTTGCGAGTATTATAAGACCTCAATAGCGTTAGGCGTGGCCGCATAGAGATCGTCCTCCGTGTAGGTGTTAGAGCACATGGGACAAACCAATATAGGTGTGACATAGTTCGCTCTGGGAGCATGACATCCCCTTTACAGTCACCAGATGCCTGTGGGTTGCCTCTAAAGCCGTAGAAGTTATCTTCGCAGTACTCAAGCCACCAAAACGACCCAGGTGAGGTGCAAACGCACCCAAATGAATAATAAAAATCAGGTTTCCTTACAGTACATGTTTAGTGAATGGTCATTAAATATTAATAAGCCATTTAAATAGCAAATTAACTGATGTACAGACGCCAGCAGGTCAAGTTATCCAAAACTGTCAAATTTTCCCAATTGAACATGAACCTTATTACGTTTGTATTAAAGTTGAATATCAATCAATGAAAATTGACAGATTGTGGTAGCTTGATGTCCTGGCCTCTGTACATAATAATTGCGCATGATTTCGAGAAACCTTGAATGGACGTCTTGTGTCTGACACGAGACCTATGAGTTGACACTCCATGGTCATATCAGTAGGCTATTAGTACTTGAATAGTTTACACATATTCAAGTTGAACGACTACTTGATTTTCCTGTTGAGTGTTATTGAATGTATGTTCCGATAATAAAATACTTATATGCATTTAATGTGTATAAAAATAGGTTTGTTGTTTGTGATATTAAAACCCAACCAATCTCTTTTAGAGAAATGAATGCATAGGATGGTTACCCATCCAATGCATTCATTTGTCCAAACTAAAATCAAACTAAAATCTTACAAATTAGATATCTATTGTTCTCAAGTTAGTAACATTATGTTTTTATTGAGAATAAAGTTTCTATAAACCTTATAGGTATTGCCGTCATTTGTTATTCTAAAATGTTTACTAACTTTAATAAAATTCTTTTAAGGGCCCTTCAGACTTTATTTCGTTTGGTGTAAATGATATCTCAACTTGAAAATCACTATTGTCAAGTTTCATTAGGGGCAAGAATTTTAATGAGGATTATAGGAGCCAAAAAAAGCTTCGTTAAATATTCAAACATTTCAAGACATTCTGCTGAAACGCTGATAGTGTTGCCAAAAGTTGGGCGCTGTTAAAACTTTATGATAATTAGTGAGTCGCGCGAGCTAATTCAAAGATCAAGCCGCAGAGATAGGAGTTTGTCGTAAGATGTAATATTGCGACAGCCTTGCGGAACTCTTGAGGAATCTCCACAATTGTAACAGAACAAATAAGTTTTCAACTTAACCGTAGTTTCTGTGGAAGAGAATTTAGTTTTAGTCAATATAATCATAATATAAACAGACCTTAAATTATATAAAACATTCTTATTACACTTAGAAACTTTGTGAATTTGGTAAACACTTCATCCTACATTAAACAAAAGCTTTGTCTTCTCTCTGAAATTATCTTTATTTTCACTACTGGTATACGATAAGGATGTACCTACCTCCATTGCCAATATTACGTGAATAATGCGAAAGGCGTAATTTTTATACGATTACGGAGCCACTAAATCTTCGGAACTCGTTAATCGAAGTTTCTGGAAGTACTTGGTGGCTGACGCCAACTGCCTTTGGCACAGCCCCGCCTCTGCGCGACGCCAATTTAAATGATAAAACTCAGATCCCTCAAAGGATAAAATTCAGATTATTCCGCCCTAAACTAAATTAAAAATCTCTTTTTCAAAAAAATGGAGCTAGCCATCGCTTCTACAACTGGCGTTTCATGGGCTAAACATTTTTAATTATGGAACGGCTTATCTACCGTTAGCTAACCTAAATGTTCAAAGGTCCTGCGTTTATCGCAAATTAAAAAAAAAACATATAGTAAACTCATTATGTAATGTATATTTTAATTAAAGTTATATTCACGACGTCTTCAGTCTAGTGGTTCGAGTGTCGGTGCTGATCACGATATCGTGGGATCGTTTCTTATAGGAACTAAATATTTCTGTGATGAACATAAGTGCTTGTGTTTGTCTGGATGTTTTTTATTTATTATAAGTATGGATTTACAAAAAATATACAAGTTTATATAGTCTATTAAATATATTCATTGTCTAGTATCCATAGTACAAGCTCTGCTTAGTTTGGGATTAGATGGTGCTGTATAAAATGTCCTAAATATTTATTTATTTATCTTACCACTTTAAACGTATTTAATAGTAGGTAATTTGTTACACAAAACATAAATAATTCAATATGGACACAAACCATCTGTTGTATATTTATTTTAATGTTGCTACCTACACTTCATAATATTTATTTATGGCAATTCTGTTTCATTTGTGCAAAGAGATCCCGTATAGTAGAAGATTCTTTTCACGTTTTGTTAAAACATTTTCGAGTCACTGTTACAAATGACAAAGCGAATATTATTAAAAGCCACGGTACAATTATTTCTTTGTTGTTAGGGAAATAAAAGGTGCATTCATTCTACTACAGCATACATAACATATTATCATTACGCTTTTATTATCAAAGGGCTAGATAGATGTTTATTGAACACCATAACTTTGCCGGTAAGTTTTTTATCCTGCTTGATAGGGCTATGTTGGGATATGTTGTCATTAACTGGCCTTAAAGCTCAGTCCTGATCCTGTAAATTTTACAGAAGAACCCAATTCAATACCTTGCTTGACCTGGGAATTAACCTAGTAACACATGTTTTACATCTGCGCTTGTGCAGCAGCTGTAAAGCAGTGTTATTTCACTTTAGTTTTCTGCAAGGCGGAGGTACTTCCCCAGTCGGGCAGCCAGAATTTCAGTGAAATTACTCCCACTATATCCTACCTCTCTTCCTTTAAAGCGTTTCGTTTAAAGCAATTATTATTAATTCGCACATCATGTGCGTATTAATAATTAATTATCATTCGCTTAAACGGAGAAGGAAAACATCGTGAGAAAACCTGCATACCTTAGAGATTTTTCTCGACGGTTTGTGAAGTCTGGCAACCCGCACTAGGCCAGCGTGGTGGACTATAGCCTAATCCCTCTCAATATGAGAGGAGACCCGTGCCCAGCAGTGGGACAGTATATGGGTTGATGATGATGATGACATCATTTCGAAAAGTCAGAGACCTTAGATTTAGCAATCTTGAGGCTACCACTACTTTTTCTTAATTGCCATGTCTTTTAATTACCATGCATATAATATTATTCTAGTGCGTACACTGAAACGATTCATAATCAGTCGATTATGTACAGTCAACAAAAGATTTAGTTATACAGACAACAAACGTCTTGACATAGTACTAATATTATAAATGCAAATAACAATCCATCCATCCATCCTCATAAACTTGATGGATGTTTGTTAATCTTTCACGCTAAAACTACTGAACGGATTTTAATGAAACTTTACAGTGTTATTATTTAGACATCAGAATAACATATAGGCTATAATTTATAACGATTTTGATTTAATTAGCCAAATTACTACGATACTTAAAAGTAACTTTTCCACGCGGACGAAGTCGCGAGCAGAAGCTAGTAGAATTATAAATAATTATCCACCAAAGGGTTTGGTATGAAGGCAGCTAACAACACCTACGTCTTGTCACATATTCGCGATACATTATTATGCAATCTTTGTCAAAACATAATGTCGTGAGCTACTTCTATACCTAACTCTGTTGTCGATAGTGCAAATCAGTCGACTATATGTCGACTGATTTGCAGTAGGCATAACAGGCATAGCAAGTAGGCGTTTGATAGTCCTGGTCTTTTAGGTAGCTTCCCAAAAACATAGAAGAAGCGAAACAGAAACTTCAATATTGTGTGTTCTTGGCACTTTCATTTTAATAATTTTATTCTATCCATGCCATCATACCGTCTGTTAAGTTTTGAATTCAAATGTTACAGTTTTCAGAATAAGCTCACGTAGAATTTTAAAATTCATACAGACAGATGTATGCTGGAATATTCTTATTGACCTTAGGTACTCTACGCGCAAGGAGTCCCAGACCTTATTTTGTGACGCAGATAAGGAACTGAGTGCAAAAACAGACACAGAAGAGTGTGTTTATACCTATAGACACTTACACGATTTTGTAAAGTAGTGCGACCTATACTCAAGATTGACACTCAAGTAGTATTTGGAGTACTAAATGATGCATTTTTATAAAATGTCTGTCTAGTGATATGTCTAAAGTCTAAAAAAACAAGTACTTTATTTTATATTTTATTATAATTCTTCATCATCATTTACGCATATACTGTCCTACTATTGGGCATGGGTCTCCTCTCAGATTGAGAGGGATTAAGCTATAGTGCACCACGCTGGCCTAATGTTTGGTAGACTTCACACACCGTCGAGAAAAATCTCTAAGGTATGCAGGTTTCCTCACGATGTTTTCCTTCACTTAAGCGAATAATAATGATTAATAATGCTTAAGCGAGTGATAATTAATTATTAATACATACATGAATTCGAAAAGTCAGAGATGCATGATACTTGGATTCGAACTCGAAACTATAGGCTATCATAAAATAATGGTAGCCTATAGTTTCGAGTTCGAATTAAGATAAGTAGTAATTACTACTTATCTTTTATTATTATATTTTATGTGGTAAACATAGCAGATTTCTTTGCTCGAACCGATACTTATCAGTTACATTACACTAGCGTTTTGCAAAAAACACTCGAGTTCGCTGTCATCATTATCTGTACATGTGCAATGGAATTATTTTTCAATGTAATGACAACAAGCACTGGTTTTGATCCCCTACAGCGTGTCTTCACTAAAATCAAGCTTAAAACTGACGGATTTTTACCCGACTGCCGGAGGAGCGTTATGTTTTTCGTGCGTATGTTTGTATGTTTGGCACACTCTACATACCACGGATTAGATAAACCTCAATACCTTATTTATCTATTCCGTGCTGCATACTACATAACATCATGGGTGCCATATACAAGCCAAATAAATAGGTTCCTTTTATTTATAAAAACTACAAACTGTGAAATACATCATACATCGAGAGGAAATCTACCTCTCGATGTAGTATTTAGACTCCGATTATTATCGACTCCGACGATGTAAGAAATTATTCCCATTTTCCTTAAGCTACAATACCCAATAATAATGTCAGCGGTGTCAGCACCCTGAGGCAATAATAATATAATCCCCGAAACAATATTTTGCTACGATTATGCCTTGAAGTGATTTGTAGAACACTATGATTAAATCCTTGTTTGCCCACGAATTATAAGCGCCTTACATTTCAAACACCCAACTTAATTCCACGTGCGAGAATAGTGAATTCGAATAGAAATTCTATTTGCTAAAACTCTCTACACACATAATGATGGCGCGTTTCTCTCAACAAAGGCGCCATTCAAATAGGTTTCGATTCAATCATAATTCGGATCAGTGTCAGACCTTACAAATAGAAGACGGGTAGTATTTGAACAGTTTATGCGCATTGTAGAAAAATGTAGAAGATCCATCCTGGTATACAATGAAATTGAAACCTAATTTTTGAATCATACAGGGTGGAAAGGACATCGACGCGCAACGGCTTACCATGACTTCAGTACATGATTCTGGACCCCCCTGCGTTGGAATTTTTCGTCGGCTTTTTCTTAAATTTTACGTTTTTTTTTTGCAGTTTTTTCAACTATAAACTGTATAAAATCATTATTTCTATCTAACCCAATAAGAATTTTAATTAAAAAGTCATTAATTCACTTTTTTCACTAAAAACAGCATTGTAAATTAAACTCGAAAGATCTTCTGGTCAGCTGTTTCCTTAGAGTTTACTTGCGAGTTGTAAAATTTAAGAAAAAGCCGACGAAAAATTCCAACGTAGGGGGGTCCAGAATCATGTACTGAAGTCATGGCAAGCCGTTGCGCGTCGATGTCCCTTCCACCCTGTATAAAATTGAATTCGAATTAATATAAAATTTTGGAACATAGTTTTTGAGGTACTTACTTGGGAAGTTGTTTTTATAGTGATTTTTTTTTACCACAATCTCACCTGATGATGTAGCACGCTAACATATAAGATACCTATTCACTCGTGACTTGAAGACCCCCAAATTGTACACGTCAGGAAATACAGACTCAGGCAGCTGATTCCATACCCTCGCTGTACGGATAAGGAATGTCGAGACAAAATGTTTAGTGCGGGTTTCGGGAATTTCCACCATGAAACGGTGACGCTTTATAATTTGCCTGTATGTTGATTAGGATCAAAGAAAGAAAGAAATATATTATTAAGATACGCTCGGTATTTACCTCAACCTTAGACAACACGTTTGGCGCAGCGACTGAACGATCGGCTTTTGACCACGGGTTGTGGGTTCGATCCCCATAAACTACGGGTCTTACAACTGGTGTTGCTGGCGTCTATAGGCTGTGGTTATCGCTTACCATATGCTTGTTTGTTCTCTTGTTACGATAAAAAAAAATTGTACACGGTTCTTTCAACATTTACATAATAAAACTCGCCTAGTTGACTGACGGTCAACGCACAACTTAGACTGGTTGGGTCTAGACGTATGAAATATTTGTGTACCTATGTGAGAATTTGTGTTTATAAACGCACTCACGATTAAGGGAACATACTAGGAAACATAGTACTACGGTTAGCAACGACAGTCGTTGAACATGTTCCAATCTTCAATATGATTTTTAACATTAAGTTACTGACCTGTGAAGGTTGTAAGAAAAGAGTTTTTTGTCATGAGAAGGAATTGGTTATTTAGGGCTATTATCCAGTGCGCGTTTACAGGTAACAACGCGTTGCGTAGAGTATACCTTCTATTCCTTGCCTACTCTGTGGTTCCCGTCACGCCAACACCTACGAAAGGCTGGATCGCTGCCAGGGAGACCGCGCTGTTTGAAGCACCGACGTGCATTACTAGATTTATTAGATAAGATTTTTATTGAAAAGTGTACATATCCTATTCTTTCTTTCGTTGGCAGGCGTATTGCCAGATTTTGATTTGTTTAAAGGTATGGTTGTCAGTTCGTTATCCATCCTTCACCTACGTTTATTATAGTTAAAATACGGATTGCCAAACAAGTATCAATGTGAATTTAAAATGCCTTGTATAATGATGTACTAGCTGTTTTCTTGCGGATTTCTTGTTTTTTCCAATTCCGTGAAATATTCTCAAAATCCCGTCTATACGCTCACCTGCCTTGTATGGAAAATGTTATGCTCGTAGACCAGGCATACACACATACATACACTTACGCCTTTTTCCCATGGGGATAGGCAGAAACTAAAGAACGCCACTCGCTACAATTCTTGCATACTTCTTCGCTTCATCCACAATCATACATCTTGTCATACACACACGCCAGTTGCGAGTACTACGCACCTGACCTTTTTGAAGAACACCACCAATAAGGTCGGTGTAAGTCTTTCTAGTCGCCCCTCCCGGTGGTTCCACTGACATTCGCCATGATGAAAATGGATGAATGAGAGAATGGATGAAAGGTGACTAACAACAGGGATTTATCTTTCGTTAGTCACTTTTCATCCATTCTCTCAACATGCCCAAAGCATCTCAGAATATTCTTCTCAATTCTTCTCCCTCGTTGCGGTGTAAAAGAGTTTATCTAATATGTAGATAGATGATATTATGCTATCTATTTATTGAGTACACTAACACCAAACGTACAGGTATATAAAAATATGTCGTGCATTGCGGATTAAATAATGTCAGTTTAGTGAAATCTTTTTTGCTGAGATGTGGTTTTCTTTTTTCAATAGTAACAATATAATGAATAGTGACAGATTCACATCTGCGAGTGCCATGGCCTATTTACTGAGTTGTTTCACAGTAGGTACTCGCCAGAATAATCCAGTTTGTTTTTTTCAATATCAGTTGAACACGAAAACTCCATCCAGGTACGTACTGTATGTTCTCAACTTTATACGGAAAAAATATTATTATACGTAATCACTTCCTTTGACTAAGAAATTGTGTTCAGGAAATTCTTACAACTTACATTATATGACAAGTTATGGTTATATCCCATCTTATAAACACGAAAAGGGGCGATTCTTTCCACATTGGTATTTCGTATATTTAAAATCTTTTGTGCATTTGTTTCTTAACACTGTGTCCAAACATTGGGCCAAAGTGGTTCAAGTCAATCGACACGTGCGGTTCAGCTGTGAACGATGACGCGAGCATTGGTGCCAACAGTATATTATTATTAGCGATCCACACGTTGGTGAAACATCGTTGATGCTGCTGCGCCTAACCTAATGTGTGGAGCCGGTGTAAGTATAACAGCTTAAAGGCCTTGGTGTAGCTTATAAGTCTAAATGTGGGTGTAACTATTCAAACACATAAAAGTTTAGAAACTGTTTCTCTGTGCTATTTTCTAAAGGAGAAGAAAAGGCTTGGGTGCATTAAAGAGCTGCGTAAGAAAGTAAATATATATAACTAGGAATATTAATTGCAAGATAGAATCAGGCGGAGGTTAATTAAAACACTTTCCTACAACTTCAAAGAGATTGCCTGCTAAGTATTTATGCGAACACAAAGCTATATAGATTCGATTATAAATTTAAATTTCGCGGCTTAGTAGAAAAAGCAACTTAATGGAAATAAACAGCCTTGAAGTTTCGGCCTTGGGATGACATTTATTTATGAAAAACGTTCAACTGGCTTATCACTGGCTTATCGTCCATTAATATAGGGGTAATATTAAGCTGAAAGTTTAATTATAATCTAATGACATTTTATGTGATCTGTAGGGCAGTCAATGTTAAGAATGCAGTGAGTTTTTTTTTTATAATTTCATATTATTTTACAAAACAAACCAAAAGTATACATTTATGTTCAGATACCCGCACATCAAGCTACCACAATCTGTCAAATTTCTTTGATTGATTTTCAACTTCAATACAAAAAATAAGGTTCATATTCAATTGGGAAAATTTGACAGTTTCGGATAGCTTAACCTGCTGGCATCTATACCTACATGTAAAAAATTTAATCATCTTCCCGCTTTGCCTGCATTCAGTAACAATTTATAATTTGTTCACGGAAAATGTAAACAAGAAGCCGCCGAGATACACCACACCGCACTTTATGCATTCATACGCGAACGTTACGGAAAAATCTCGGTTTAATATACATAATGTAGTTATATTTACATAAATACGTAGGAGTCGCGTCTTATCGTGGGGCATCGGACTCTCGAAACGCGCGCGACACGCGGCTTCGCTATGAAATCTGCATAAATTTGCAGTTTTCTTGTTGTTATACACGATTTATGACGTGGAAAATTGTTTATTTATTGCAATTTTTCTTTATAGCAAGTATTTTTCAACGTTATAAAAATTTACTTCTCTGTCTGCGAACCTATTATTTAAGTTCGCCTTGTAGTCCGGAGAGAAGTGCTCGTTTTTATTGAGACTAGAAAAAAGCAGTTATGAATAGTGTATGTTACTGAAACGATTTTGATAAATTAAGTGTTTAGCGAATAAAGTGACACGTTTCTCGTTTCTCTATGTTACCAATTATTTTGTCTAGTTTAATTACTTCTTTTAAAAAAATCTACGCTATGACCATATAACAGGATTAAGAGGTTGTAAAGTTGTGTTTAATTTCTGCTGGAATAAGAAGGCCGCTTTTGACACAATAAAAAATTACTGGCGATTTCTATGGGTTCTAAATATGAATTCATTCCAGCGGAATATCTTACTGTGGTATTATTACCGCTCCCAGTACCGTCTTATTCTAAGAAAAAAAAAATTTGGTCATCTTGTATATAGCTTTAATAACTCCACAGTACGAAATATACGTAATTGTCCAGAGAGCTTCATCTAAGTGACTAATAATTTAATTACACAGGTCTGCACAAACGTTCTGCGACAAAGCGACTTTCATTTGTTCATAACGTGACATTACACGTACATTTTCTTAAACCCTTATAATGTTATCCCTGCGTTCGTGTAATAAAAGAATAATAAGGAACAGAGATGGGCTTTATGGTCGTGTAATGTCGGAGCTTCGGCGTTTAATCTACGCACTTAGGTACATGATTGCGGGAGCGGCACTTTACTTTCTACCCGCCAGGTAGTCGGTCGTCCTGTAGGGCCAGTTACGTGTATAAATGGTCACAATTCTATGCCTGGACAAAATCATAGTCACAGTAGTAGTCGTCCGTAATTTTATTATAGAGAGTATGTTTCTAAAAACCTTGAAGATATTGTTGTACTTCTACAAATCTTTCTTTATTTTAGTGTAACACGAACTACCCCCATTTGTCACCTTTTTCCTGTCCATCCAAGGGTTGTTTTGCTATTAGCGATAAGACTGCCATTGTAACCTTAGTTTAATTAATTCCAATGTTGCTTTTAATCATGCTGTACAATAAAGACTTCTATTCTACAAATTAATATTACATTAATTATTGTAAGTGATGTCGTATTGTAATTTTGACTATGAAATTACTTACGTGCATGTGGTGTCTGCTGACTGGCTTCGGACAGAGCTGGAGGTTTTGATCAAGCGCTGGTAACTGCTGAATTGAAAAAACAGTAATGACCTTGATGTTTATGTCACACTCAAAGATCGAAAACGCTCATTGAGAGAAAAACAGCTCACAACGTTGTGGTCAATTATATTAGAAAGTAGTAGCAGCTTAATAGTCAGTTGTTAGCTTTGTTTTAATTTAAACTGGAATCGAGTTTTTGTATTTATTTAAAAAAAATCTAATAACCAAATTTAGCCTAGGTAAGATTTTTTTTATTATTTAGTTTTTATATTTCCTTGCATTTTAAAGCTCAACTAATATAATTTACCACAACGCGTTGTGAGCTGTTTGCGATCTTTGAGCGTAATATTTACACAATGATTTTTAATTCATGAGTTACGAAAACTTTGTTCATTTTGAGAACAAAATTCCTCTTCAATTGTATCGGATTAATCAAAACAATAAATAATAACGCGGAAGAAAATTTGAAACTCAGTATGTTGGCTGCTCAATGTACCTACACTGCCGCAGACGAACATAGTCTATCATATTTTGATCAATCCATTGCTCACAGGTTTACTTGCATCCCTAGAGACTTTTTTACATAAATAATAATAAATATTTCTAATTAATAAATAATAATAATACCCGGACTAAGTAAAGTTTATACTATGGGTATATAAATACTTTTATACTTTTTTTTGAAAAGAAAAAGATAGCCCATGATCTTCATAGTTCAAAAACGTAACAAGTCGAATGTTACTTTCGCATTCATAATATTAGTAAGCATAGCGAATGCCAACAACAATTGACGTCATTTGTGTAAACTTCGAGTCTCTGATAGACTATTTACGAATAACATTTTTAACTAAACTTTTTTTTATCCAATCACACAGAAGTAAGTATTGTTCTTCTGTAACTTGTAAGTATTTTTCTTTAGAATGTTCGATACGTTTATTCGTTTTGAAATCAAAGTTTTATTCGACTTAATTTAAGTTCAGTAATAAGGTATTTTTATAAGAAGAGTTTTTGATAGTCTTACAGTTTTAATGTGATTAGTATTTTGAGAACATTTATAAAATATATGTTTTCATATAAAATGGTGTATCGACTTATTACGCTTGAACTACTTGATAATGTTAAAGTTTTAAAACTGATCTGCAAAGTTAAGCTGCGGATGTTGCGGTCAGTCCGTGGATGGGTTACCATTTTAACATCTTACCGTACATCAAAACCAGTTCATGCCTCGGAGATCACGTAAAGCCGTTGTCATTTGAACATTTATGACAATCGTAAGTGCTAGTAAAAAGCCCAACGAGCTATCTATCTTGAGGATAGCCTGGTTGTCATATTGTCTTGCACCCAATTTCTGGGGAATACCGAGGTATTGCCCAGAAATTGGATTTGATGGCAGTCGCTTCGTAAGAAATACTTATATTCAGCCGCATCTGGTTAGACTGGAACCCGAATCCAATATAGTTGGATATGCAAAATATATACACCCATAGTACAGCTGCCATTAAATTAGAGAGATTAGGTCCAAAGTTTGACTTTCTCAAGGAAGTCAAACAGGGCGATCCGCTATCTCCAAAGCTGTTCACCAGCACCCTCGAAGAAGTCTTTCAGACGCTGACAGCCAAATGGAAAGATAAAGGGTTATCATCGGTGAAACAAGATTAACAAATCTACGTTTCGCTGATGATATTGTACTTTTCTCTCCCACAGCCACAGGATTACAAGAAATGTTAGAAGACCTCAGCAATGCAAGCCTTGAGATTGGACTGAAGATGAACATGTCGAAGATCAAGCTAATGACCAACAGCTCCAAAAGGAGCATACACGTAGGCGGGGAGAGTATACAATATGTCCAAGAATATCTATACTTGGGCCAAGTAATCTCTTTCCAGGCAAAACAAGATAAAGAAATTACAAGACGAACAGATAATGCCTGGAGGAGTTACTGGTCCATGAAATAGCTTTTCAAGGGCACTCTGCCCATGTCTCTGAAGCGTAAGTTAATGGACGCACAAACTTGGTCTAGACCAGACTCAAGGTCTGCCAACGTGTTATGGAGCGCAGTATGTTAGGTGTTAAATTAACAGATCACGTTCGAAACACTACACTGCGCTCCAAAACACAAATTATTGACGTGGCTCAAAAGGCTGCCCAACTTAAATGGGACTGGGCAGGACATATCTATCGCATGTCCAACGAGCTGTGGGCCCGAAAAGCTCAGGATTGGTGGGTGCCCTGAAACAGCGACACGGGGTCGCGGCAGTCCACGAAGGAGATGGCGGGACGAACTAGATGTCTTCCTTGAGAACCAGAGAGAAGAAGCGCACTATCGCGATCGTTGGAAGGAATGGAGGGAGGCCTTTGCCCAGCAGTGGGACAGCACGGGCTAATAATAATAATAAAACTCCAAAAGACAACAAGATTAACAAAAGAAGAAACAAAATTAGAATAATTTTAGTGTGTGTACTATGGACGGGCACAAATTCAAACTACTTACGACTGTTTGCAGAATAAACCAATTCGGAGTAAAATTTGGAATTGTGCCTCACAGTCAGCAGTCGAGCTTGTGACCACTAGACTGGCCTCATTAGTGGTCGTAAACACTACACTAGAGGTCCTGACCTTGATTCCCAGGTCGAGCAAAGTGTTATTAAGTAGATTTTTCTATGATATATTTATGAGTTTGGAGTTTGGATTTGTGCCCGGCTATAGGCTCGCTCCCTATGTGGGGTACATTGATACAGCTCTGTCTAACCCTTTAGGAAGTATAGGATAATATAATTTGTTGTAACAATTTACAGTCATTCCTCATGTTAACCGGAGCCAATGAATTATGCAAATTGTTTTCATAAAACGAAAAAGAATGTTATATTTCGTTTTATCATTCACAACCATTTTGAATGGGTTCCAACGAGTGTAAATCACAGCGTCTAAGGAACAAAGGAGATTTATTGCTTTTCTTTGGAGTCCCGTGAGAGGAATACAGGAAACCTTTCTATTACCTACTTTTTGATTGTGTGTTTGTTTGCGCATTTGTTACAATTAGGAAAGCTGACAAGAATCGGAATAGAAACGCTGCGAAGTTTTTATTGTGGAAATTAAGTGTAACAAATTGTTGGCTTTTGCGAATAGGTATCTACTACGGTGACAGTAGCCGGTCTATTAATGAAATAGCCGCTTGCTATTGTTGTAAATGCTTCCTAATTTGGGCTTTGCGTTTCTGTACTATGTATTCTTGTTGCTTTGAAACTGCAACGACTTTAAAAATGCAACGAGTGGAGATTGAACACACGATCGTTTAGAGTAGTCATAAAACACCGACAACTCATAATTATCACTATCAATCTATATACTGTCTCGTTGCGGGGTAAACTCTCAGAATGAGAGGGTTTAGGCATCAAATCATATGGCATATATTTTATTTTTATGGAAATAATAATTAAAGAATTGCACGTATGCCTAATCCCTCTCGTACTGTGTGTGAAGGCCCGCGCTCAGTAGTGGGACAGTATATGAGTTGATGATGATGGATAACACAAAAAAAAGCACATTGGACCAAAAGTTCATAGGCTTCACTTTCATCATTATGACTACTATATCTCTTTTTTTTTGTACCACTAAGGTGGCAAACTAGCATGCAGCCCAAGTGATGGTAAGCGCAATACCAATGGTATCACTTGCGCGTTGCCGATCCGGTTAAACGAAAGAGGAATAGTTGGGTTGGCAGTATAAGGGTCAGTCTTCCCATTGCCGACACAAAGTTTCCTCGCGGAAATATTACTCTCTTTAGACGTGAATTCGTAGTAGTCGATAGGGATCTAAAATGAAATTCGAATGAAACTGTATGTGTGTCTGTACTCGATATTGGAGCTGATGCCACAACATAACGAATATCACAATGACACGTAATGTCAAGAATTTGCAAAGGTAAATTGGAAATTACATAACATAAACCTTCCTAAACACAGTCCAATTAAATAAATAAACAGACCTCACAGAACACAAGTATCAAAACACTTCCGACCCGAAACGATCGTTTACAGCGTTTATTTACAAATCCATTTAGTCCAATATTCGCGCCAACAATATTTTCCGTTGTCAATTGTCACTACACCGCGCCGTATTATTGAATTATGACTATCTAAACACGGTAGTATTGGAGAACAGAGACCATAAATTCGGGAGAGACTTGTTCCCAATAATTTATGTACTGAGAAACTTGGAACGTCCCTACACAGACTTATTCATGTTCCCCCTTAAGTTAATCACTTGACACAGCGGGGAATTCATAAACACGCCTAGCGGAAATTGCCTATATAATAAGGAATCAATAGGCAGAAATTTTCGTGGTTCGCCGTTTGATCTTCGCCTGATTTAAAGGAAATGGTATATATAATGGTATAAATACATACATGACGGTAGTTAAGAAGCGCTTAAAGTATTGGAAGTTTGTATCGTTTGACTTGTAATGTGTTGCCTTTTGATGGAAGAAGTTAATGGTAGAAGTTCTAAGGTTTGTAAGGATGGCATAACAATGGCAATTTGGTGAATAACATAATAATGCCATACTATAAATACAACACCAGGACGTGCTTACTCTTTAGTAAGTAAATCATAAATGATATTTATTTCTCTATATATCTTTTAAAGACACTTTTACAAGTCAATATTTTACATATTTTTTTAATCTAGATGACTCCGGAATTTCTTAACTGACGACATCTGAGAAGAAACGCCGAAACAAACTCGGAGAATCATAGTCTCTTTTAAACTCCAGACATAGAATACCCTTATATAGAAGAACCTTTTATCAACTCCTGCATCATGTTGATCCTGCTTGGTCCAGCTTGAAAAACAGATCGTGTATAATCCAGCCAGTACGTACACCCACATCAGGTAGCTCGCTTAAAAAAAAGCGTCACGGAAATGGTTTTTTATTTATGCGTTTTTTTTTTTATTATTATTATCTGTAAAGTAATTCATGTCGGTTGAGAAGCAAAAATTTGCTTTTCAATAGGTGTTACTGACGTCACCATAAAGACGTAAATTCATAATGTGAAGGCAAAATTCGACATGGCGGGTGGGACTCGCGGTGGTTTAGTGGTCATAGCATCTGGTCTGGTGTACCTAACCAGAAGACGGAGGTTCGAATCCTGTCCGCGGTCGATTTTTTACCTTGATAAATAAAAAGAAAAATCGTCATCTTCCGAGCCTTTTCCGTTTGGATCGGCTTTCAGTAACCTAACCTAACCAGATGCGGCTGAATATCAGTATTTTACACGAAGCGACTGCTATCAGACCTCAGCAACAAAATTTCTGCGTAATACCTACTGATATCCGGAGGATAGACCGGCTTTTTAAGCTTCTGACTACCACTAACGATTGCCATTGGTGTTCTTATGACGAGTTAGGATTGATGATACAGTATAAAATATATGCTTGAGATTGGAGACGAGAAATAAACAGTATCTAGGAGAAAAAAAAAGTATCTTTTATATTTGTTTACTTTGATGGCTATGGATTTTAATGTACAGTTATTTATTATTAAGCCTTTATTGCCAGCACAATTTTCAACAAAAATCTTACAATATATTTGTATGTACAACAGATTTTAATGTACAGTAAACAGTGTTAAATAGCAAACTAAAGTAAAATAGAGGTTGGCAACCCTAGATGCACTCTAGAAATTACTTGATGCAACTTCGAAATCTGTGTCATGAACTTACAGTGTAAGCGTCAACTAATGCAAGATAACATCCTCATTCTCCGAACCTTTTCCCAACTGTTGGCTTCCAGTCTAACCAGAATTAACCAGATGCAGCTGAATATCAGTATTTTAACCTTTTGACCGCCACGTCAATAATGAAAATCCGTGTTCTCTACGCCAAGCGACAAATTCTAGTATCTAATAATAGGTAAAAAAAAACAACAAATTTATGTATTTATTTTGAACTAAAAAAAGTGGTATTTTTGACGTGCCATGCCGTCGTTGGCGTCGTGAGCAAGTTTTAATTTGACGTCTATACACGTCCGTGGCGGTCAAAAGGTTAAACGATACGACTGCTATCAGACCTGCGCAACCCAATTTCTGGGCAATACCGATATCCCGGGCATAGATTGGATGTTCTCTCTTTAGGCTCTGACTACCACTATCGATTATCATAAGTATATGACAACCGGGACAGACGGCTTTACGTGCTCTCTGAGGCACGGAGGGGTCTCGTTAAGATGATCACCCATCTACAGACTGGCCGCGACTAGCGCAGCTTAACCTTGCAGTTCCGTTGAACAGCGTAGTTATTAAGCACACTTCAACCCGTTGTAGGCATATAAAATATTATTATCATGATAAAAAGTACCTACTTACATACTTTTTTGTGGTTAGAAAATCTTTTAACTCCTCGAATAATATAATTAATTTTGTCGCTCTCTGTATAATATTATTTAGGTACTTTTACTTAGGACTTATTTATTGCTTGAAAGATATATAACTGATTAAATTAATAGATACAATCTCTCATTCATACTTCAATGTCTTTTGATGTAGAATATCGTGTCGTCTTGATGACTTGGAGAGATTAACTTATAATTACGTAAATTTCAAAACAAAAGCATAAAGTCGATGAACTCTGAATGTATTCTTTATTTGAGTGAAATAAATTATGACTAAAACGGAAGTCTGTATAAAATGAATGAAAGGGGTATGTAAGTGAAAGAGAGACAGGGATGAAAATGAAGATGGCGAGTGTGCAAAAGATCATGAAACGATGAGATACAATGTTTTTTAAGACTGAGACCATTGTTTGTATTTCACATCCCAATCCTACCTTTGCAAAAACTCGTTGATATGTTGCAAAGTTCATCTGGCGTGGAGCAGAGCAATCAGTTTTTTTTAATGTTGCCCAACACTAAGATTTTCTCCTGAATCGTGGGTGTATCTACATACACAAATCATATACGCTCGGATCCAGAAACAATAGGCCATACAAACGCTTATTCCGACCGGCGTAATAACCGATTGCTCGATCACTACGCTAATCGAACCGTCAAAGTAAGTGCATGCTATTGTAACGGTTGTATGAAAAGTCTCAAAATCAGGCAATTAAACCAGATGGCTTGCACAGAAGATGAACAAGCAAAGGGTAAGTTAATGACTAAACCACTATCATCATTATCACGACATACCTATTATAAACCTATATACTTCGTCACACTGAGCTTATGTTTGTTCTGGATATTCTTAGAAACTACTGTCCGGATTTTCATACGATTTTCATCGATTATCTAGGAAAATTTTATAGGCTATGATTTATGAAACCCGTGTGTAGCCGTAGCTGGTCGCTATTCTAATTTTATAATGTTTACGTTGGACTATTATAAGCCCAAAAGCAAATTTCCAATAAACAAATGAGCGATGGAGCCCTGTCATTATTTTTAATTAAACAAATCGATTCCGCGTCTGTAATTCGGACGTTATCCCGCCGTCGGATGACCGCGTCATTAATCACCGAATAATGTATTGTTTGGCTCTTGAAGAGCCTCATCGGTTCTCCTGACGGGAACATCAATTATTTCCACTTTTTCAGATTGAGTCACGTTATTGTGAGGCTTTACGTCTTTGTATACAAGGTGGAGACGACAATACGACAATTAATTAAAACGCAGCCTATACAAGTTTAAAAAAGCACTATGAAATTGGAAATGGTAATTACAGCCAAAAATAATTGAATAAACAACTGACTGAACGTTTCGCGTAGTCACCTCATCACGCGGCTGGTTATCGTGGTTTCGACTCCCATCTTTTTACCTCTGGTGTGAATCTGTGTGTGAAAAAAAATCTTTGTGTGATTAACAAATATTTGTTTCGAGGATGTACTTTAGGTCCGTTAATTACATATTATTATTTGTAAAGTCCCCCGCGACCAGAACTTGGTTTCTGGTGCGAGAATTGTCCTTAAAATAAATAAAAAAATCTTCTCAAATTTAATATTAAATTACTTACTGGGCTGCCACAATTTTAATACAGTCCATTATTTTGATTCGGTAAACATGTTTATTTTTTTAAACCTTCCTCACAAACGCAGAATAATAATTATTATTTTCATCGTTATTATTTCAACGAAACGACGAAAAATTATATTTCAGGAGCAATTATATTGATGACATTGGAAATAATTAGAATGAATGCTATCGTATGACCATAACCAAACTGAAAACAGCATTGATGTCAGTACCAAAACAATGCAATCTAACTACATACAAGTTAATAAATCCGACCCCCAATAAAATATTTTTACATTTTTACGCTTTGTTTGTATCATGTTTTGCAAAACAAACAGAAAAAACACGGATTCCGAAAAACTAATAGTCATACCTATTATTACGATAAATTCTTTTTTCCCGGTATTTTATAAGCGTGCACTATTCATATTTTATAATTTACTAAAAGGAAAACTGCACGCGTCCACTAAATTCTGTATAAAATACTGCTTTTTGTTGTCCATGTTGAGATTTTCGCTCATAACATTTTTAAGGTCGTTTGCGGACGAGCAGCATAGGATCCTCTCTTGTATACCAATGATTTAAGTCCTTCATAGACCTCTTTTATATACATTTCTCGGAGATATGAATCTTTTAACGTACTTCTAGGAAGGTATGTATGGCCATATATGACTCGTGACGACAAAAAAATGCATTTAGGTACTTATTCTTGGGCTATGGTCGGGGCTATGAGACTCGTAATCACATTCACCACGATCTCGACAGGTTAAGCATTCCGGTATGACATGTGAAGCTGATTCTTCAATCAACAGACTATAGAGAATACGATGTCAGCATTATTTTTATACTGTATTTGCAAGTAAAACTGTAAGGAGAACTACTGATACGGACAGTAAGAAGTTGACCGTCTGTGGCCTTCCTTACGCCAATTCATAAATCATATTTAATAAATAGCCCTGATGTAAGATATCTTCTTACAATAGCTTTGTCGTGTCCCATTAAGTGTAAGTATTACTTAGAAATGTATTGCTGGAAGCAATCTCTTTACTAAGATTATGTATTTGTATGGAATTAAAGATTAAATTGGACGGCGCTAAACGGGCCTATAATTTTTGCTAAGTGAGTGATTTGTACTCTTGCTTGTATTGTTATTATTTTATTCTGTTGTTTCTTTTTAGATTGTGTTGTAGAAATAAATTTCATCATCATATATCTTATAACTTATCCCACTACTGGTCACAGGTCTCTTCTAGGATTGAGAGGGGTTAGGCTACAGTCCATCACGAAATATAATTAAATTTAGAACAAACAAATTTAGAACGAAAATATGATGACTGACGAGTATAAATTGTTGTCATTAAATTTTAAGAACAAAGAGGACTGTTTAAACTAATAAACTTACATAAAACCGTTACCTTTCATATCTACGTGGTCCTGCTATTAAAAAAGTAAAGAATTGCTAAAAGTTTTTCAGCTGATAACAAATAAAACAGACATACCATCACTTAAGAGCTCTTAGTACTAAATAAACTCTACTGTTAATTTGATTTCGGATTACAGCCGTCACCATCTAATCAGGACGGCGCCGCCCGTATCGACGTCGTGTCTGTCTAAAGGGACGACGGGATAAGCCGCCAAGTTCATGGTCAACGGGGTTAATCAAAATACGCATCGTATATCTCCGTCGAAGACCAAAGCACTGGAGTGCTTTAGTCTTTAGGGAAACTACGAGAAAATTTGTTTACTAATACTTATTTAATATATGTATGTACTTATTTATCTTCCTTGGTGTCTTTAAGGTGACAGTGAACAGGCATTTTCTGGATAAGCGTGTTCCACCTTCGACCTAGTTGTCGTTTACCATCAGCTGAGACTGTAGTGTAATATGCTTTGTCCAGTAGCCAGTTCTTAAGGTTTTCCTCAAATACATATATATTATCATAGCCATGATACGTATAGACGTAAGAAGCAGTGATAGCCTAGCGGTATGACCATTGGACTGCCAAGTCGAAGGTCTCGAGTTCGAACCCAAGGCACGCACCTCTGACTTTTCGAATTCATGTGCGTATTAATTAATTATTATCACTCGCTTAAACGGTGAAGGAAAACATCGTGAGGAAACCTGCATACCTTAGAGATTTTTCTCGACGGTTTGTGAAGTCTTGCCAACCCGCAGTAGGCCAGCGTGGTGGACTACAGCCTAAACACTCTCAATATGAGAGGAGACCCGTGCCCAGCAGTGTTGATGATGATGATACGTATAATAATATATTCCATAGAAATAAAATTTTCATAGAATTGCTATTGCATCGTAGAAAACCAAACTACCCCGATGGCAAGTGGCTGTTATACTATTTCTATTGCTTTACAACATCTAATAAAAATTGGGGCATTTTACTATTGTATTTCGTTTATGTTAGTAATAACGTTTTATTGGCAACCAAATAGTGTCTGTTGTTGTGTTATTGTCTCTAAAATGATAAATTTGGCCTATTTGAGCGCAAACATAATAATATTAATGCCGTTATTACTTTTATTTTATTTAATAGGGACAATAAACAGTTACATGTTAGTATGATACAATGAGACTTAAAGATAAGTAGGTGTACACATGTTACCCACACCATTGTCCACGGATAAATTTAAGAAATAAAGATAAATCAAACTGTAACGTATTTTATATTAATGTTTGTTTCAATTTAAACACAACAATCAATTAATATCAAATTTACCTATTACGTATTCGTAATAAGTAATAGATGAATCTAATAATGTATATTTTTTTATCTCTATTGTTGTATTTTAATTCGGTTTTATTCAGCTTAACTTATTTTTTTATAACATACATACATATCATCACGTCTGTATTCCCCGAGGGGTTAGGCAGAGGTGTACTAATGTACACCCACATTTCGCCGGTATGTTTAGGTCCCATGTAATAGGGGGCGAGCCTATTGCCGTTAACCGGGCACAAATCCAGACTCCGAGCTGCTACTGAGAATTTCATAGAAAAACCCAATAACACTTTGCTCGACCTGGGGATCGAACCCAGGACCTCTAGCGTAGCAGTCACGCCTAGGACCACTAGACTAATGAGGCAGTTTTCAATTATTTTTTTATGTTTTGACTAATTTTTAATTATTGGAAAGCCGTGCATGCCTATATGTGACCTATTTGCAAGGAACATAACTATGTATCACCTATCTAAAAATATTTTGTAAGTAAGTTATTGGTGTACCTTATAATTATAATTAAATAAATAAATACTCGAGCCGCCGACGGAGCAACAAGTCCAATCACATGAAAAAAAAAACTGAAGAAGCAATGATAGCCTAGTGATATGACTGCAAAGTCGAAGGTTCAAATCCAAGGTCTGACTTTTCGCAATCTTGTGCGTATTCATTATTAATTATTTAAAAAAACGGCGAAGGAAAACATCGTGAGGAAACCTGCATATCTAAGAGATTTTCTCGACGGCGTGTGAAGTCTGCCAACCCGCATTAGGTTAGCGTGGTGGACTATAGCCTAATCCCTCTCATTCTGATAAGAAACCCGTGCCCAACAGTGGAACAGTATATAGTAAACGAAGGTGCTTGTGTAAAGTCCTTGCGTCTGGATGATCTCTTATTTTTAATTCCCTATAATTTTAATATTATCAAGATAATTAAAAGTTTATGTAATTACATCCTTTATTAATGAGTTCCGTTCGTACGCACAGTCGATTATAGACTTAAAAGACAAATTGAGAGCGTTGAACAAGTTAATTAACTAGCTGCGATGTGTTCAGGGCTTGATTATCAAGCTTTTAGTTTTAATTACGTTACAGGGAGCGTGGACCATCGATACATTGACGTCTATATTGAAGAGATAGCCATAGATGTACTGCTGTTATAGAGGGCGAGCCTGCTACGGATAATCATGCTGCTTTCTACATATTCGAACTTTAGACCTATGATTGAGCAGGCAAATGGTCTAGGCTGTTTATAAAGAAATACCTAATTTTAAGAAACCGACAGTTTGTAAAGGACGGAACATGTACAATTTATATTCTATGACCTATGATTCTCGTAACCGAGAGGGGCTCATGGCTTAGTTATAACTACGCTGATCAATGGGTCTGCAAGGTTAAGCTAGCCGCGGTCAATCTATCGATGGGTGACATTTTTAACACATCGAAACCCGTCCGTGCAAAGCCGTCATTCTAGGCTATCATGGGATAATCGTTAGTGGTAGTCAGAAGCCCAAAAAGCCTAACAACCGGTCTATCCTAAGAATATCGTTATTCCCCAGAAAATGGGTTACGGAGGTCTGATGGCAGTCGCTTGGTGTAAAAATGTGAAATTAACTGTCACCTGCAGTATTTCAGGACCAATACGACCTTCAAGAAAAGAGGCCCTTCCCTTTTAAAGGCGGGAATGGTTTGTGACTCCTCTGGTATTGCGGGTTTCCATGGGCGGCGGTAATCGCTTACCATCGGGTGAATCGTCAGCTCGTTTTCTCCCTATCCCATAAAAAATACTGATATTCAGCCGCATTTGGTAAGACTTGGAGCCGACCCTAACTTAGTTGGAATAAGGTTCAGAGCATGATTAACGAAACCAACTCAACATTATTTTATACAACGTCCCCAGCGATCTTTTACTATAACAACAAAAAAAAAGCTTTTTACTTTCTTTCACTAGATTATAGCGGCGTCTATATACATTACAAAGGCCTATAATGCCACATGAAAATATTTTGACAGAACAAAAGGAACTTATTTCGCAACCAACGCTTTATCTTAAAGAACCCTTTCTGAAAAAAGGTTGGTTATGTCCAATGTTACAGATTTATATTTTTCCTTTATAAGAGCCGTTAACTCCGTGAGAGAAATTAAAAAATAACAATAACGATAGATACTTTCCGTGGGGTTGGAACACAAAGGTTCGCTGTTAATACGTCCATTTTGCAGTGGGAATTTTAATTAAAATTAAACGAGTTTGAGGTTTTGAGTTTTTGTCACCCGCTTTTGAGCTAAGTAACGTTTGACGGGTTACTTTTTCTATCAAAGGATTTTTTTTCACATAAATCCGGAGACTTTATGAGAGACCTTTTAATTTCCTAACCCTTACACTTAGCTTTCATCTTTTGAAGTCTGCTAAAACATTCATAGCAACTTCGTAGAGTGGTTTTGGTAATATAACATCACGCCTGTAGTCCTCAAAGGGTTAAGCAGAGGTGTAACTAAATGTACACTTACAGTTCGCCGGTATTTTTACGTCCCATGTCAAACGGGGCGAGCATAATTGCCATTTTCCAGGCACAACACAAAACTCCGAGCTGCTACGCGCCCCCAATGGCGAGTAGTATTAGCAGTACCTATCTAAATTTATGATCAGTCATTGAAGTGATTGAACATACAATACTAACCCTTAGAACATTCAAATGAAGTTAATTACTGAAATGAATTTAATCACTTATTCTAAAAACCATAGAGTTATGCCTGACTGCATCAAAGAATATGTAAGACAGTTGCTGGAAAGTAATTTTTAAGGGAATCATAGTCTTTTTCAATTGAGGTAAGTTTTTTTTTTTTTTCATTTTGACAAACACCGTTTAGTCCCAAACTAAGCATAGCTTGTACTATGGGTACTAGACAATGGATATAATACTTATATTCTTTTTCTTTGTATATAAATACTTATAATACATAAGAAAAACCCAGACAAACACAAATACTCATGTTTTATCCACACAAATATTTGTGTCCTGCGGGAATCGAACCCACGACCCCATGATCAGCAGTCTGGCACTCGAACCGCTAGACCACAGAGGTCGTCAGTTTATAAGAGTATCGACCATCTCAAGCCATTCTGATGTTTATAAAGTATAAGGAATTACACATAATATGAAAATAATTGCATTACACCTACATCCCCAAAAGGGAGTGGTACACAATTCGCCGATGTTTTAGGGCCCTTGCAATAAGGGACGAGTTTATTAACCGGGCCCAGACCCAATCTTCAAGTTACTACTAAGAATTTCATAAAAAAAGCAATTACAACCCAAAAAATTTTGATGCTGAGCGTGAAGTCCCCTCATACTCGGCAGACGTGATTGTTACCACTGGAACGATGTTATAGTTAATAACCAAAATAATTATGAAAATAAGTGTTAATAAAAGAGAACCCGCGTCGTCATTTCAACCGGCATTGCTATTACGGCCACAATAATAATGAGAACCAAGCCGAATGAAGGCCGAATCGCGGCCGAGTCGCGGCCGAGTCGCGGCCGAGTCGCGGCCGAGTCGCGGCCGAGTCGCGGCCGAGTCGCGGCCGAGTCGCGGCTACGAGTGGCTTGTACTCGTAGGTCTTCCTAGCTTCTTTTAAGTACGGCATATCCCCATGGACGGTCTGCCACCGGGGGAGGTGCCAGGGTATGTCGGACTCCTACCGATTAAAAACCGCACCTACCTTCTCTTGTCCTACATATCACGGCCATGGGATATATAGCATTCGCCACAACCGAAAGACTTTATAGCCTACGAGAGCTTACAGATCATTTTGTTAGCTAAAATGCGAAAGACAAGGTTGGTTACAAATAAATGTGAACTAAAACTAAAAAGCGAAAAACAAGCTTTATTAAAACTCTGAAACTTTAATGTTCGAAAATGTGTTGCAGGCGGGGAAATAGAATTACATATGTTCAGATGTCAGCAGTTCAAGCTATCCAAAACACTCAAATTTTCCCAATTGAAAAGGAACTTTATTATTTTGCATTAAAGTTGAAAATCTATCAAAGAAATTTGACAGATTTGTATATAAAATATACGCTCGAAAAAAAATCACCACTCATATCGGGTAAAAAGTAACGAATAATTGTAGGTTTTCAGTAGTATACTATACTGTAATACTGTTACATTCGGGGAATATGTGTGATAGAATGTTATAATTTATCGTATTTTCATTTTAATAAAGCCTATTTTCTCATCGCACTGTTTCTATACACCACAAACGTGGAACTGCGATCACGTCATTAGTACAAGGTTGTTAGTTATTATGATTCTCTCCACGTTCACCTATCTCAGCAGGCTATGATTGCTATTATATAAATAGACACAAGTGTTATTTCGTGTAAGCATTGCTTTTAACCGACTTCCAAAAAGGAGGCGGTAGGTACTTCATCTGTTTTTATTTTATATATTTTGGATGGTGTCTGACAATTGATTCCAAAAATCCTTTTTGGAGGGGAAGGCCTACTTTCAATAATTCCTAATTCCGATCACTACACTACACGATACACTTTGACCATTTTTTATGTAGGTACCATTTTTTTAGTATGGTTCTAAGATGCCTTTCTATACTTTGGCGCGTATCGTTAGTAAGATCCTTATCATGAGAGGAGGCCATCCAACAATAAGATAGAAATGGGCTAAACTATTATAAACATTTCAATCGAGTTATACCACTTAAAGACAACTTTGAGGATAACTTAATTGGATTACTAACAAGCTTTTCATGAAAATCAAAAAGTAATTATAGTTTATCACAAAGTTGCAAGCAATTAAATTCACGCCTGGACTCTAGCACACTTGCTTAATGGAAATGCATTCAGAAGTTTTTAGCGCTATTCAACAACACGTATTTTAATAACTCCATAGTTTTTGTTTGCTAACTGTTCCTTGGACTGAGGACAATTTTAATGAAATTTGAGACCGACTCGACGTTCGTCCAGTGTCGTTTGAAAATTATTAAACTATGTTAAAGTTTTATTAGAACTTGGGCGATGTTACGTGGTCAAAGTTGAGTGAAAAATGATTCTGTTGTACAGATAGTTTCAGTTAAAATAGTTCACTACTATACTGGGTTATATGTTTAACTGCTTTTCGTTGGAATCAAGTCAATGGATCTTGCAATTAGAAGCCGCAAGCACAACCACTAGATCAAATAATGAGGCCAATCGTTTTCCTACGACATGCTCCGCCACGATAGACCTAGAATTAGACAGTAGAACGATATTGAGTCAAATTGCAATGAATGGATGAATAACTCTCAACTCGATTAATAAGACTGCCTCATTAGTCTAGTGGTCCTAAGCGCGACTGCTACGCTAGAGGACCTGGGTTCGATCCCCAGGTCGAGCAAAGTGTTATTGGGTTTTTCTATGAAATTCTCAGTGGCAGCTTGGAGTCTGGATTTGTGCCCGGTTAATGGCAATAGGCACGCCTCCTATTACATGGGACCTAAACATACCGGTGAAATGTGGGTGTATATTAGTACACCTCTGCCTAACCCTTCGGGGCATACAGGTGTGATGGTATATTTTCGAATAATAAGAGAAACAGGAGGTGTTATTAATAGTTAAGTGAGAAAGTCTCCCTCTTCTTAGTAAAACTCTCCTATGGCAAGCAGGATTCATCACTGTTAATACTTTATCATCAACCCAATATCTTTCCTACATACTGCTGCCATTCACGAACATACTCGTAGATAATATGTATAAGAGTTGCGAGTTAGCAGACTTTACACGACGATTTCCTCAACACATTGATTCACACTTTTTGAAATTGTGTGTTTATGGTGAAGGTAAGGTAGGTGCCTTGAAACTTTAAACCTATGATTTAGCATGACCTCTCATTTCACTACTTAATATAGAGGTAATTCCTCATTATACCTTGCTGAAAATTAACAAATCCATTCGCAATAAAGCTAACTGTTCTATAGATTGCAGACAATTTAGACGTGATTTAGATTGAGAAACTATTGAGTGAAATGCGACTCCCAGTTAAATGTACCTATATGAAGACCGTAAGCCGGCAGCGGAGGCATCCGACCAAATTGTGCCGAATGTAGGAGATAAGTGAAATTTATGTGTAATGATATCGACTCCTGGCCTTTATATCAGTATGTTTGCTTCGATGCGGCGAGTAGATACGCCCTAATTTATAGCGGTTGACAATTTGTATTAAATTGACCAGATAATGTGAGAGTAAATCATGTCGGTGTACATATATTACTATATTAGTTATTGGGTAACGGTTAATTAGAATTTCAAATGGCTCTATTGTATAAATTTTATCGGTTATCATAAATATCGTGTTTTATTAGTGCACAATGTATCCCGTTTATTTAGGCTTGCTTATGTAAAGTTTTGGGTAAATGGCCAGTTTAACTGAACATGATTTATGGTGTTATTCATTAAAATTCGTATTCATTTAAATTTAAATTAAAATAGACACGCAATTTCAGGATTTACCTACCTTAGAAATTCGAACTACTAAGTTTCGGCTGATGAATCGCACGTTTTCCTACCACGAAAGTGTTTCGTGCCAGACGATCGATTCGAATTTCTTGCCTTGCGTTGATGTTACTTCAAAAGTTAGAATTTAGTTACTTAACAATTACATTAATAGTTAAATCTTTAGATTACTGTGTCTTTTTTATCTGAAGCTTCAACGTTCGATTTCTGTAGTAATCCCGGAGAATAGAGGGAGAATGAACAAAACCTTGTTCTCATATTAATCTTAATAATAATAAAAAAAAGCAAAGAATATTAGAATTTTATTAGACGAATGTAATATTTTAGCAGTCAATGTGTTTGGAATGTTGCCAATAATATTATTACAGTTAACCCAAAGAGACGCGTTAATAAGGTATTTCGAAACACAAATAAATGAATTTTACGCTATATTGATGACGCAGTGATCGACCTCTGCACCACGGGTTTGATCCCCGCACGGAACAAATTTATTTGTTTCAACGACTGGTTATTCTGAGATTGAATGTTTTTTTTTAACTCGTAAGTTTTAACACGTAATGTAATGTACTTGTATAACGTAATAACTGTTGGCAATCCTAATAAATAAATAAATGATTGTATTTTTTTTGCCGTGGTTAGATGACAAATAAGCAACCGCAGCTTATAAACGCTAGCAACACCAGTAGTACCACTAACGCGTTGTTATCTTATCTTAAGACCTTAATTGATATCTCATTTGCCCAGTAAATTCACTGGCTACATTATAATTCAAACCGGAACACAATATGTTACCACATTCATACTTCATCATCAACCCATACACTGTCTCACTGCTGGGGACGGGTCCTCTCAGATTGAGAGGGATTAGATATAGTCCACCACGCTGGCCTAGAGCGGGTTGAAGACTTTATATACCTTCAAGAAAAATCTCTAAGGCATGCAGGTTTCCTCAAGATGTTTTCCTACACCGTTTAAGCGAGTAATAATTAATTATTAATATGCACATACATTCGAAAAGTCAGAGGTTGACTTGGCAGTCCAATGGTCATAATAACAATAACCAGATGACATAAAAGAGCTCATCCCTAAGCAAATCCTGCAGTTTATAGTAGCCGCAGGGTTTAGCGATGAACTCTAATAATGCAACGAGTGGCGATCACAATATATCGACTGCGGTCACAGTGCGGTACAGCAGCCTTATAATAATAAAAAATAAAGCCTATTTAGCGACAGAATATTTGGCAAAGCAATACCATCCCAGAAACACTCTAACAGAGGAATCCTCGTCATCATCATCAACTCTTATACTGTCCCACTGCTGGGCACGGATCTCCTCTCATATTGAGAGTTATTAGGCTATACCTAGTCCACCACGCTGGCCTAGTGCGGGTTGGCGGACTTCACAAACCGTCGAAAAAATCTCTAAGGTATGCAGAGGAATCCTACCACCTTAAAATTGTATGTGTAATGTGTAAACGAGGTTAGTTATATTTGTGTTTGTAAACGCACTCACTATATATGAGAGAATCCAAACGTGGAAAAAATATTCTTAGAAAAAATAAAATATTGTATGCTATTTCCTCTCTTCCTTGTCACTCCTGTGAATTAAAAGGCCGTTATATTTTGCTGCAGCCACCTGCTACACCTTGTAAATCTTGTTAATTATTATTGCATGTCTTATTAAACCAGTCGAGGGTTTGATGTAAACTTTAAAAGAAAGCTGTAAGATAAAGTTTGGTACCTGACAGTATACATAATGGAGACCTTCTAAGAGAGGTAGGGGTATAGCGGGAGTAAATTCACTCGAATTGGAGCTACCCGATTAAGGAAGTACCTCCGCCTTGCAGAAAATCGAAGTGAAATAATACTACTTTGAGCTGTGTTGTATTCCTTACGGTGAGCAAGGTTGCCAGTGCTCCGCGAGGAAACGTTGTGTTGGTAGTGGGGGACATTGACCCTTATACTGCCAACCCAACTATTCTTCTTTCGTTGTACAGGGTCGACGATGCGCAAGTAACCTCTGGTGTTGCAAGCGTCTATAGGCTGCGGTAACCGCTTACCATTAGGTGTACAAAAACAACTTTCGATTCGAATTTGACGATACGTTTGGCGCAGCGGCTGAGCATTCGGCTTCTGTGCCACGGTTTTTTTGATGAATTTTGATGAAGAAGATTTTGATGAAATTTGGTACTGACACCAAATTTCTCATCTATCTCTACAGATATTACATAGGCTTTTGTCCTTTTAGATGCGGGTGAAACAGCTATTATATAAGCGTAACTTTACTGTAATAAAACCTAATATTTCATTAGGCAAAATCTAAACATTGTTGTCACGGTTTGGTTCAGACCGTCCGCTGGGAGGTAATAACGTCGTTACGCGGTGTCGCGGTTAAGCCACTTGTTTTCATTTATGGGCAAATGGCCCTCATTACAGCATAGAGCGAAGTGCTGTACGCCATTACACCTTAAAACGAACATTATTCTTGGTTTCGTCTTCGCTCCAAACTTTTACTATGGTACAAAGTGGTAATTTGAATTTATATTTTAATTTTCGAATCTTTTTACGTTATTTATACATGTTTAGGGCTTGCTCTTCATCAAATATTCGATCCCACTGCTGGGCACGGGTCTCGTCTCAGATTGAGAGGGATAAGGCCATAGTCCACCATGTTGGCCTAGTGTGGGTTGCCAGACTTCACATACCGTTGAGAAAAATCTGTAAGGCATGCAGGTTTTCTCACGATGTTTTCCTTCACCGTTTCAGCGAGTGATAATAATTAGTTATTAATACGCACATGAATTCGAAAAGTCAGAAATGCGCGCCTTGGATTCGAACTCGAGACCTTTGGCAGTCCAATGGTCATGTCCCTAGGCTATCTCATCTTTAGGGCTTGTTCATGATAGAATAATAACAGGTATTCTCTTCTCGTGAAAACTAGGTCACAGTGGTTCGCAGTGACGTCATCATCAGTCAAACGTTTTGATATAATGTTAAAACTTTGTGTAAATAATTAATTACCATTATCAAAATTCTTTTTTTTCACTTGCTTGCCTCTATATTTGAGCTATTTTGAATTAGGAATTCAATACAGTTTACTTTTTTAAACTTTATAGGCGAAAAAAACTAGATTAAAATGGGTGGGCTATTAAGCAATTGCAACAGCTCGGAGTTTTCATGTCTGCCTGTTTAATAGCAATGGGCTCGCCCCTTTGACATGGTACCTAAATATACCGGTGAAATCTGGTTGCTGTATACACTTTCTTCCGGGGAATACATAAATAAATAGAGGAGGCGTGATGGTATGTTAGTAATTTTAAGGATTAAATAGCTCGAATTCGATAGTTACGAAATATAAGGCCACAAGCTAGTAGCTACTACAGTTTTTCAGTAAAACATCCAATATTATAATATCAAAATACTGTGCAACAATAAAAAAGGGTATCCCTCCCGATCCATATCATAATAACAATGTTCCCTAACTTCGTACAACTCAATAACAACGTTAAGAAAACTTCACATTTCTTCATCTGAAACTTTAATGGTTATTTCCTGGTTTCGTTCGAACGTCTCAGTGTAAAGTTTGTGCCCGTTGTGCCCAATGAAAAGAAACCCATTAGGGCAAAATTTTAAATTCTCATTTAGATGTTTTGGTGTTGGCTTGAAGGTGTAGTCGCTTCACTGATTATGCTAACGATAATGTGATGTTGCTGAATGAAGCTGTCGCGTCCACAAGTGTTTTTGATGGAATAATTATGGTTTATTGTATTTTACGTCCTCTTCTAAAATTACGCGAAAGTACGTTTTGAGATTTAAAATTGAATGTATTATTCACATTATTATGGAAAGGTTAGGCAAAGTGTACTTCCAAAGTTCGCATATAATTTGCCTATTGCTACACATAAAATTACTATAAATAATAATGTAAATGTTTTTTTTCTACCGAGCCTTTTAGTCAGGTGTGGCTAGAACGGTTGTCAGGATTTCTGTGATGTTTCACAGAGTACGTAAAGCAGTCATTCGGAAGGTTTTTTTTTATTGCCTACAGTGGTATACGAGCAAGCGGCTCACCTGATGGTAAGTGGTCACCGCCGCCCATGGACATCAGCAACGTCGGGGATAGAGCTGTGCCGCTGCCTACAGGTTCTCAAAGTGTTATGATTAGTCACGCATCCACAGAGTGATCGTGACAAGCGTAGCTTTAAGCGTAACTTTGTAGATCAGTTGATCAGTGTAAGTTATTACTTAGCCATGAGGCCTCCTTGTCTAATATTTTATCAAATTTCTTTGAAATCAGGCATTTTTATTTATTTGAGAATTTGTTCAAATCAATCACAGATAACTACGTACTAGAAAGAATTCTCTATTTAATATTCTTTAATTATTTACTCTATAATATTCTGTCAAACATCTTTGAAGGAGGGATAAAATGTTGTTCGTATATTTGATAGTTATCAAATGTCATCAAATTTCTTTGGACCAAGAAATTTGACGAGTGGAATACCACCCTAACTCATGTACAGACGCCAGCAGGTCAAGCTATCGAAAACTGTCAAAACTTCCCAATTGAATTTGAACCTTATTATTTTGTACTAAAGTTGAAAATCAATCAAATAAATTTGACAGATTGAGGTAGATGTGCTGGCCTCTGTACCTACCTGGGTACACACATTTATGCAGATATGAAGTGCGATTAAAATGGAATAAACCTTTAATACAGTGGGTCGTTTGCTTAAGCGTTATGTGCATTACCTGCACGCGCGCACTTTTCCAACTAAATATTCAACATAATCCCCTAATGTGCCAATGAATCATGAACCAAACATAATAAACATAGATTATCATCCTTTTATTTAGGAGTGTATTTAAAGCGTCTCTATGAGTGATTATAATTATATACCTACTACTAACAAAATCAAATTCAAATGTTTTATTTCAATTAGGCCCTTAAAATATGTACATTTGAAAAGTCAAATTAGTTGCACTAGCTAACTAGCTATTTATACGTCCACATTTAAAAAAACTTTCAGTTTTTGCCTAATTTTCCAATTTTCGGTGCAAATTTTCCAATTTTCTGTCCCATTACAATCATTAAAAGAAAAGCTGAATCGATCCCAATAATTTAAGGACACACTTAGGTACCATTACCACCGAACTGCATTTCATTTTTGTGTATCTGTCTAGATATTATTGCTGCCCAAAATCTCATTCGCATTAAAATTATTATTCAAAATGATACGCGTTAAATACTTTATTAAATGCTGGAACGGCTCTCCAGCACCTCGTTTTTATTTAAATGCGGGTAAATTAAGTTCATTTATATTTATTACTGAAATATAACAGGGGTGATAGAAGTGTCAGGTGGTTGTCATTTCCAATTTAAGAACCGAGAGAGAGACTATATTCATTCGTACCTACATGTAACTATACCTATGACTATCGTTAGTAGTAGTAAGAAGCCCGAAAAAGCAGACTACTAGTCCAGCCTTAGGATATTCTGTGGAAGTTTAAATCCATTCGCTTCATACAAAATACTGATTTATATACAGCCTGGATAGACTGCAAACTAACCCTAATGTTGTTGGGATAAGGTGATGATCCTCAATCACCATTGATTCTAAATACAATTTGTAAATCATAGATAGATTTACAAATTGTCGCAGTCGAAGGATTCCAAAATACAGGACCATTTATTTCGACAAACACAATTTCACGCGCAAAAATATCACCATTCCCAAGGTCCAATGTTTCGATTGGGGCTCCTCTGGTAATCTTTCCGTGTGCAAATGGAATTGATGCCTGGACCCGGTCCAAAGCGGTGCCGTTTATTGCAACGTAAATCTTTATCTGAAGGCAAGCTTTTTACTCTTTGTTCTAGAAGCTTCTGATACCACGTGTAGATTCGAAGTCATTAACAAGCTCGTTTGAATATGAACAGGATTTAGAACATATTGGGTTCGAGGTTTGTTCATGGAATTGGAAGGCTTGTATCAATAGAGATTATGTGGATTAGGTTTTTTTATGGGCCGTTGAAAGCGCGTATCGAATATTTTTTCAGTGGTATTGTCCTGGATATTTTGTTTTTCGACGTGATAGGGTGAATTGTGATGACCAGCACACCTAAAATGTGCTCCATGAGCTCCTGGAGGCCTTCTCTACAAGACCCAGTATCTGGTGCAACTAGTTTGTGACATTTCAAGAGTACCTGTCATCGTCATACTCAGAGCCTTTTCCTGTGCTGGGATCCGCTTCCAGGCTAACCAGATCCGGCTGAATATCAGTATTTTACATGGAGCAACTGCTGCCTTCTGGAACCCAATTTCTGGGCACTGATGATATGCTGAGGATAGACTGGTTGTCATTTTTAGGCTTCCGGCTACCACTAACGATTGTCATAGGTGTTAGTATGATAAGTGAGGCCGACGGCTTCATGTTCTCCGAGATACGGAGGGATCATGGTCAACTATCCACAGACTGACTGGGGCTACCGCAGCTTAACCTTGCAGGTCGCTTGATCAGCGTAGTAACTTAGGAATGAGCCCCAAAACTAGACCTACAAAAGTACCTATCGAGTTACAAAAATACCTGTAATAATGGTATAATTGAAATAAAACATTTGACTTTGACGTTGATATACATAATAAAAAAGGGAAACACTAAAATAAAAGTGGAAATTGCACCATGCACAGGGTGTGAAATTTCGATCGGCAAATCTGGGTAATCCTTACGTGTGCAAACAGAATTGACGCCTGGAGCCGGTCCAAAGCGGTCTAGTTTATTCGACTTTTTATCTAGCTACCATACATTGATCTAAAAGTTTCATAAACGTTAAACAATTTTAAAAACCCTAACGCTAGATCCTGTCTGTTTATTAGATCCAGCTAAATAAGATATTAATTTATCCTTTTAAAGTATGTGAAATCTTTATGCTTAGGAAAGCAGCTAGGTAATATTTCTTAGGTACTGAAAAACAAATACACTGTTGCAGTTTGGGGAGCAGGCTACCGTTTCGATATTTTTCTAAAAAAAACACCTTGGTACTGTAGGTATTATGATGGTAGTTTCGCGACGTTGGAATGATGATTTCATGCAGTAATGGAATCACTTTTTACCAAGTAAGGGTTGGATTGCCCAAATTTCTCTAAAGCATCTGCTTGGGAGGACTTGACAATCCAAGAACCCACTATAATAAGATTGACTGAAGTAATATATCCCAGCAGTAGGACTGTAAATGGATTGATGATGATCTAAATTTCTAGAAATAAATAAAAAATATTTCGAACGACCAATGTTCCATCCCCCGAGATCAAATCCACAACAATTCAGTTTCCGCTCCAATACTTCAGACCACAAACCCATCAGTGCTTCAGTCTAAGTGCATTTTAAAATAAAATTGGGGATGCGGAAATCCTTCCCTTTCATGTTTCCCTTCTTTCGCTTAAGAAAAGGTTTGTTATACATTAACCGAAACGAACTGAACCCTTTTTGGGTCTCCTGTTTTTGCGATCAAAATAAAAACAAAAGAAGCCATGAGGTTTTTTTGTTTCTTAAGACTAAGAAAAGACTTTATATTAGAATTGTCATTTGTTGTGATGGCGAGCGCCGCTGTTGGGACGGAGATTCTATGTTCGACTCCTAACCTAAAACTTTATTATCCCTTCTCGGTTTCAATGTGATAATCGCAATCGTCCTCTCAAAGGATACTTAAGCAGCAATTATTGCTTGATCACTGTGCCTAAAGTACGGGCTTAAGTGATTAAAAAGGGCGTCACCACATAACGCGGGGGCACATAAATATAAAATATATTATCTATTTTATGAAGGGCTGGGAGTGTGTATTAACGGAATATAATTATGGGGTCCAATAAAATCGGCATTCGGCATACTTTACGACTGTCTCATAAACGGATTTAATTATCTTCCTTGTGTGCCGGCGAAATATAACGAGTTTTATTTGTGTCGCTGTTTACATATTTGTTTATATACTGTACATTTACTTTTCTGTATATAAGCCTGTGTACAGTCAACAAATAATTGCTTGGTTGTTTTCGAAGTATTTCATTATGGCTCTTTTTGTACCAAATTTGTCTCCTATATCATACGTCAGAATTTAAAAAACAAAATGAAGTTTCAATGGTGTTTTATTGTTTAGACATATTGCAAGACCCTTGACACACAAAAGTGTTAAGTAACTATTTTGAATAGATACCAAGTCTAAAATAAACGGAGTTTTTGTGTTGGATTGGAATGTCAAAACTACGTTGTTGAAATGACAAAATAATTTTCACACTTAGTGTTTATACTTTTCAAACCTAAAATACCTAATTAAGTGAGTAATAGCGAGTGATTTAGTAAACATGGCATTTCGTACACTTGACATATAAAAGACGAAATTAATAAAGCTAACATAGGAAGAGCGCGTCGCTTAGTGCCTGCGGTTTTATTCGGGGTTAATTAAATTCTCCTATATCGTCAACTCTCGTCATGCGAAAATCACAAATACGTAATAGGCACAGGAATGATATCAACTTTTTCGCATGACGCCAAAATACGTTTCGGATTGTAATCGATTCTGATTTCACGAAATTAATATTCAAGATTCATTAGCCGAATTTACTTCGATTATATCCAACATTTGGCGAGTTGGCTCAAAAACTCTATTTGAACTGTATATTATTATTGTTGTCAAAGTACCTAGCTGTAGGTACCTATTAGTTTGTTTCGAGTTCAGTATAACTTTATCACACATGATAAAGTTATAGTGAGCTCATAAAGTAGGAATGTTTTACTATTTATAAACCCGACTCAAATTTTATCACTGAGTTGATATTAAGGTTAACTGAGGACTAAATGCTTGCTTCACTTATCTCTTTTATGAAATTCTCAGTAACAGCTCGGAGTTTGGATGTATTTGTGCCCGATTAACGGCAATATGCTTGCCCCCTTGTTACACGGGGTCTAAATATTCCGACGAAATATAGCTGTGTTGTCGACGGGGTTGGACATGATATGCGTTATGAGCTACCCAGGTGTGTCAAACTCCGCTCTGAGAAGAGCGAGCTACCGACTAAAATCAATTTGGCATTACGCGTCACCACTTTAGTGCCGGGACTACGGGAGCGTTGTAGCATTCGTCCGCAGACCCAGCAGTAGGTACATAAGTACACCTCTGCTAACCCTTCGGGGAATACACGCGTGACGTCTAGCCTATACCCAGGCCCATTCCAAAGAAGATGGCTTTCCTGTCCCGTTTCGTGCGCGGTGTAAACTGCAGATGTGGAACCCTGTGTCCCCGAATCAATGGTGTAGATTTTAACCCCCCAGATTTCTGCAACCTGATTTCTGAGCAATAGGTACTGCTAGCCTAAGAATTAACTAGTAAAATAAAATGTTTACGGGTTTATTTAATATGCGTTTATTTAATCATCATCATCAACCTTCATCAACCAACTACACTGCAGACTTCACAGACCTTCGAGAAAATCTCTCAGGCATGCAGGTTTCCTCACGATGTTTTCCTTCACCGTTTAAGCGAGTGATAATTAATTACTAACGCACAGGATTTCAAAAAGTCAGAGGTGCGTGCCTTGGGTTCGGACTCGAGACCTTCGACTTGGCAGTCCAATGGTCATACCGCTAGGCTATCACTGCTTAAGAGTTAGTTTAGTTAATAAAGAATAAATATTATGTCAGCTCAGCAGCGTCAGTCAGTTCTCTGAAAATAAAGACGATAAAAAAAACTGTCGGAGCACGACAGGGGAACGTGACATAATATAGAAGTTAGAGTGAACTTCACTATACACTTACAAAGGAGCCTAAGTTTGCAGTATTTGACCTTAGTCGGCTCTCACTGCCAAATAACGCGATGTGTGGGAAAGCCTAGCTCCCCGCCCCTACCCCGCGGGGGGGTCCCGAGGAAGTTTCTACCTAGCTTTAAAGTTAATTAAGTATCGCGCCCGCCACCCTCCATGGTTTGTGAGATATGTGACACTAGGGATGGACTAGATTGGCAGTTTAGCTGTCTTCTCGTTGAGTTCACTTCAACTTTTGCATGATTGTGTAAGTATCTCCTGAACTGTCCAACTTAGACTGCGAATAAAAAAACAATAATGTTATTAACATTTTCGAGCCCTCTTATTATATTAATTGAAAATGGAATATGATCATCTATATATTATATTGAGCGATATACCTACCACATACTCACTCACATTATTAGGTATATTATAGGTTTTAATTTTATTTTTAATTTCTGTAGTATTGGTTCATTTAATTTTATATTTTTCCTTCTTTTGGAATTAGCCTGTTTACTTGAATATTTTTGCCAGTTGTGATTATTTATATGTATCTTTAAGCTAATTAGTTTGTAATCCTTAAATAAATAAATAGTGCTGGGCTTAGCCTATTATGCGACGAGAAATAAAATTAAGCTCATGACAGCTGACTAATAAATCTCCTAAATTGGCCACAATGACCCCGGTCATAACCACCATTGTCTGGCCAGTAAAAATACGACAAACAAACGTTAAATGTGAAAAAGCGAATAAATAAAGCATAACGGTCGGGGTTAAGGTGAAACATCACAGACAAACCACACAGAAATCATTCAAGTTAACGGCATACAACAATCCGCACTTCGGTCGCTCGTGACCTGTGACTCGGCCATTTTTCTCTCCGGAGCGACAGCTAGGCCCCTGTGAAAACAAGCAAAAATGTACGGGAAAAAAGAAAAGCCAACCGCGCTCCACTGATATTGAAAACGAGAACAAGCACTCGGTGATTCTTTCCAACACACAATAGTTTGCGCTAACTGAGCTTCAAGTAGACTTGCGATACTCGATGTCGATAGACTTGCTATTGAGTATCAAACACTCGAGCGTCTTTTGTCATATACGGATTCATTCTATTGATATCTAGTTTTACCTCATCTTCCGAGCCTCTTCCCAACCATTACAAGATCGGCTTTCGGCGGCTGGATATGAGTATTTTACACGAAGCAACTGCCGTCAGACCTCCGCTAATAAATTTTAAGTAAAGGGTAAAGAAAGAAAGAAAAATATATTTATTTTCTCCGAAAAGACGCACGGCAATTATTGCGCCAAAGGCCAATGTGTCGTTAAGACACTACAATAACAAAAACTCACAGAACAAAAACAGTTAATTAAAATAAATATGCATCTGACAACACTGACAAGTGTCAACTAAGTACCAACGTAATAAAAAGAAAAAGTAAACTTGAACATTAACAATGTAAGTGTAATACTTTAGCTTAACGATTAAATTAGTGCTACTAAAACTTAATTTATATATAAAAGATAAGGATGTGCATCGTATCATCGAAAAAAGGTCACATAAAAGACAGGGATGTGCATCGTATCATCGAAAAAAGTCACAGCTCAGCATGTTGCTGCAGAGATGCACTGTTACAACTTTGTTTAGTTTGGCTGTCAGGCTTTTTGTTTTAGGCTTCTGACTGCCACTAACGATTATCATTATAATTATGTTCGTATGACAACTGGGACCGACGGCTTTACGTGCTCTCCGAGGCACGTAGAGGTCTCGATGTGTTAGGAATAGTCACCCATTCAGGTTGATCGCCTATCCGATATCTAGTTTTACCTATGGACAGGATTTATAAAGGCCCAATTTTTTTTTAATTTGTAAATTTTAATAAAGAAATTAATTAATAGTACGGTTTGACAGAAATTCTATACAAAAGCTGTCAGTGTTAAATTAAATGATCTGAAGATATGACTATTGAGAAATTAGACCTAAGATAACATAATTCTTTAGAAAGCGTTTACCTATTTAAATGGTTTATTTAAGTTTACAGAAATGATATAACTTGAACAACTGCGTCACACGAGAGAGCAATTCCTAGGATGGCTAAGCATATGTGTGTATTGCATTTTTTTCATAAAATGTATAACAGCACGATCTAGTCCCAAACTAAGCAGAGCTTGTACTATGGGTAATGGACAAAGGATACAATACTTATACTTATATATATATTTGTAAATACATCTAACGTACCTAGGCTGGAGGTCCTTATTGTGCCTCGCCTCCTTGCCTTGAGTTGTTAAAGTTCCCAGGTCTCACAACTAAAGCCTGTCCTAAAAAAAACACCTGAAAGAAGTTAAAAGGATCCTTCTTCTATTTTCACCCTTATGGCAGATACAAATAAAGCATTAAAAAAAGAGTGCAAGCGGGCTTCGCAAATCTCTTTGGTACGTACGCTCACTAAGATATTTCCGCCCATTATAATAACAGGTTTATTTATAAACTCCTTTCTGTCTTCCTTCTTTTATTTAAAAAAGTACTTATTTGATTTTCGAATATGCGTACAGATAAAGGGATGATGATGTATTGATATATTTACAGACAAGAATACATGGAATCAAATGGAGTAAAAGACAAAATACAAAAAAAATACAAAAGAATAATAATAATCTTTTAAATGATAAATAATATTAATATGATGATTTTAACACATCTAAACTTATTAAGGAATACATCTGGTCTATAGATTTAAGTGTATCTAACATACCACCTTGCCTGTATTCCCCGTAGGGTTAGGCAGAGGTGCACTAATGTACGGGTGTACATTAGTGCCTACGGTATGTTTAGCTTCGTTATAATAGTAGACAAGTATATTATAATTGCCATTAACCGGCCACAAACCCAAACTCCGAGCTGCTACCGAAATTTTCAGAAAGAAATAACGATGTTGGACCTGGAAATCGAACTGAGGACCTTAAACGTAGCTGTCGCGCTTGCCACCAGGAGGCTAATATGGCAGTTTTTTGTTTTTTTTTTTAATATATTTTTGCACAATTTTACACGGTACCGTCTAGTCCCAAACTAAGCAGAGCTTGTACTATGGGGACGAGACAATGGATGTAATACTTATATACTTTTTGGTGTAAATACACACTTTTAAAAAATTGTAAACACCCAAACACTTACATCTATGATCATCACATAAATATTTATGTCCTGTGGGAATCGAACCCACGACCAAGTGATCAGCAGCCCGACACGCGAACCACTAGAGGCGTCGTCAATTTCGTCAATCGAATGTAGTGTATATTCATAAAATACTAGAAGAAAGAGCTAAACAATGTACAAAAGAATGTATAAAATATCATCAACAAATCAGCACTAATTAAAACAAAACACAACACAACCACTCTGTTCTATTCGCACCCTTTCCCTTTCGTGATGGAACGCATTAAGACAATCGGGCCGAACTTTTTTTTTCCGAGGACGGCGTACTAAGTACGCGTATTAGTGATACGGGGTAGGGGGCTATCTCGGGAAATCCGACATCTCCGGCGGACGCCGCCTGTGTCTGTACCCAGATAACCGCCCCTACGATACAACTGAAGAGATACGAGTTTGAATAGGGTCTGTGTTGGTTAAATGATATTTTTATTTCCGTAAATAATTTTTTTAGATACACTTTTACTAGTAATGTTTTAGATTTTTAGTATTAAATGGTATCGGCATAACTGACGAGCGAGTGATCATTGGACTACCAAGTCAAAGGTATCGAGTTCGAATCCAAAGTATGCAACTCAAAATTTTCGAATTCATGTTGTAATTAATTATCAATCGCTTAAACGATAAAGGAAAACATCGTGAGGAAACCTGCATGCCTTAAATTATTTTTCTTATGGTGTATGAAGTCTGCCAACCCGCACAAGGCCAGCGTGGTGGACTATAGCTTAATCTCTTTCGATCTGACAGGAGAGCCGTGCCCAGCAGTGGGACAGTATTTGGGTGCATGATGACCTCTGTAAAAAAATGAAGAAACAAACTCAGAGAATTATGGTTTCTTTTAAAGTCCAGTCCATTGTATTTTTAGTATCAAATATCTGAGTATTGCCTTTTGAGGAAAGATCACAGCAAGGAGACATATATAGAATAGGAAAACTGTTTCAACGATTAAGTCACTGCGACATCGCTACGGTTTTAATTACGTGAATCGGGCTACAGTTAACAGTCGTCAATAGGCTCCTTCTTTTAGCTATTTACATGGGTCTTAAATCATACCAGCGAAATTAATAGGAAAGACGCTTACAAGTTGATAAACTTGAAATATTCTTAAATAATTTCAAGATATTTCAAGAAAAATATTTCAAAAACTAACAATTAATCAAAAGGCCAATTCATTACTCTCAGAAATTGTGTTCTATTACAATTATTTGTTTGTAAATATTGTTTTACTTGGAACAAATTAATCTTAATAATAAATAACTCGAAAAAGTATCTGGAAAAGTTATGTTGAAAAGGCTTCATGAAACAAAAGTTTGATTATTCACTCAGAAGTTCGTTGCGAATTAGAATGAAGATGTAAAACACGAACCATAATAGTTTTATGGAAGCTTTGTTTGTTGTAAATGTTTATGATTTATTTAAGTAACAAAAATAACATTTGTACATGTATACGACCATAGCAGTTGACCAAGTTTATTTTATTATTGTTGACTTCAGAGGTCCAAAAGCAGAGAGCAGTGTTATTGAGTTTTTCTATTCAAGCTTCATAATATCATCTATCTATCATCAACCCATATACCGTCTCACTGCTGGGCACAAGTCTCCTCTCAAATTGAGAGGAATTAGGCTATAGTCCCCCACGCTGGCCTAGTGCGCGTTGGCAGACCTCACATACCGCCGATAAAATCTCTAAGGTATGCAGGTTCCCTCACGATGTGGTCCTTCACCGTTTAAGCGAGTGATAATTAATTATTAATACGCACATGGATTCGAAAAGTCAGAGGCCTTGGATTCGAACTCGAAACCTTTGAATTTGGCAGTCCAGTGGTCATATAACTAGGCTATCACTGCTTTTTTCTTATGTTATGTTAAGTTATAATACATTTATCCCTACTAATATTATAAATGCGAAAGTAACTCTGTCTGTCTGTTACGCTTTCACGTCTAAATCACTGAACTGATTTTAATGAAATTTGGTACAGAGATAGAGTTGACCTTGAGAAAGAACATAGGATAGTTTTTATCTCGGAATTTTGAAGAGTTCTCTTGGAAACGCGATATAACCGAACTCGACGCGGGCGAAGCCGCAGGCGGAAAACTAGTGTTAAATAAAACCCTCTCTGTATTCCGCGATAGGTTGGAGAGGGGTACACTGGTTTAGGTTTCACAGTTCGACCAACACAGTATTATTTTGGGCCAATCTAATAAGGGACGAGCCTATTACCATTTATTGGACACGCAAACTAAAGGCTGTTACTGAGAATTTCCTAATAGAAAGACGCAATAACAATTTTGCTCGATTAGGGTATGGAACCCAAAGCTTTACGATACCAAGTCGTTCTTACCACAACAATGCAAATAAACTCATCGTTCGATTTTATTATTATTATTCGTCTTATAATAAATTAATAGAATAATTTCATTAATAGACTTTGAAAGTTATAAACCACGAAATTTAATTTATGCGTCCCAAAGAAAATTGTTTGCGGACAAAGTATAAGCCTGATGAATAATCATAATATCGTTAGAACTTCTATCAAAAACGTTGTCGTTATCGATAATTTCAATTAGATAAATTAAAAAAAAATGTAAATACCTTAGTATTAAAAATATAAAAACACCTATTCCTAATATAAGAGTATGTACTACCTGGAAATAAGGATTGCAATTAAACTCCGAATCAACGAACGAACAAAAACATTATATTATTATGGAAATGAGTAACCTTTCAACAAATCGGGCGATCATAAAACGGAACATTGCAACTTGTCTAGGCCCCCAGTACTGGGACATAAGACAAAAGTTAACCCTGCAAAATCCTTCAACTTTAAATTGGTATCAAATATTCATCAACCAGTTTTTGTTTTTGAAAGGCTTCAAAGGAAGGCCCGAGACAAAATGTTTACTATATCTATTGAGTGTCGTCCCTACAGAGTAGGGCTGTGAGTTCTTCGTTTTGTTTCAGACTCTTGATTATCGTAACTTTGGATTCTCCATTGACGTTACTAAGGAACTTTGGAAAGCTGAATTGATTTTCCGTTTCATTTGGTAGGTCAAGTACTGTTGATTAACAAAGTAGTTACCGTGGGTATATTAATAACTTTTAATGAAGCCCTAAAGCCAGGGGCCCAGGACCGTTTGGTTGTCATAATCCATTAAACATAAAAAGTACCTAACAGTTAGAATTAAAACTTTGAAATAATCAATCAGAACCAGCAAACAAAAATGTCTCATTGGTCTCGTGGTCTTAAGCGCAACTACTACGCTGGAGGTCCCGGGATCGATTTCATTATTTGTTATTAAGTTTTTATAAAATTGTCAGTAGCAGCTCGGAGTTTGGATTTGTGTCCAGTTAATGGCAATAATACGAGACTTAAACATACTGGCGAACTGTGGATGCAAAATAAATACACTTATGCATAACTCTTCGAGGAGTACAGACGTGTTTGTGTGTATGTCTCAACAAACAAATAACAATCCTACATCTAATAAGATGAGGTTGTCTTGTTACCCGTACCTATCCGTTATGCTGTTTTCAATCATGGAAATCTAATTGAGCTGAATACATGAATTTCAATTTAGCAGTACGCGGATGAAGGTTTAATCCATTTAACCAGATATTGTGAGGCTGCCTCCCTTTGTCTTGCCATAGCTATGTTGACGACAGGTTTAGAAGCACGCGTCAGCTGATGCGGAATGGCATCATAGACAAAGCGGCGATTTGTTCAGTCCACATACACTGGCTTCGCGCCAGACACCCATTCTTTGAGCTTTACACCACTATTCCATTATCCTAATAGACGCCAGCATGGAGAGCGGATGCATGCCGCAGTTACAGGGTTAATGAATGTGCACCCGCGGTATTATTTTACGCAGAAACTAGGCTTTCGTTCCAGTGCCTGTCTTTTGTTGCTTTGCTAAGTGATTTTCACGCCGCATTCCGCTTTGTAAAGGGATTTTTGGAAGTGTCCCCAAACATGTGAATCGACTTAGCGTGTATTACTTTTTTATTCTTTGGCTTTTACATTTTTATTTTATGCAGAAGAAAAGATAGGTTATGCACTCCTTAAAATGATTACGTAATTCAAGAATCACCACATGTTTTTGTGGCTCCAATGCAATTACAACGCCTCTCTTAATCGTGTAAAAATTAAATAATAAAAAAACCTAAAACATACCGGCGAACTGTGAAGACGTACATCTCTGCGTAGTCGTTCTGGGATAAAAGCAAGATGGTGGGTAGGAAATGTAATTTTATTATTATTTACATATAGCTTCTTTTTTGTTTACGGGGGAAACCTTCAAAAGGCTACCGGTCTATGGGGGTTAGACTGGGGCGGTTTGGGATTCTTACCTAATAACCTAAACTGGGGCTGGCCATATCAGCAGAAGAACCGGCATCCACTGGGGTAGACGTGTTCTCGAGTGGAGACTGCGACTCGCCAAACGTAGTGTGGGACGCCCTCCGGCAAGATGGAGTGATGATTTGCGAAAGGTAGAAAGAAGCTGGATGCGAAAAGCCGAGGAAAGGGTGAAATGGCGCACATTAGGGGCGGCCAACGTCCAGCTACTACTACTAACGGACTAATATAGGTAATGATGATGATAATGATGATGATCAACCTAAACTGCCCCGGTAGCCACCATCAGCACATGGAGAGGCCCACTGTGTCCTCTATACCTACCTACAATTTTGTTGTCTAATATGACGCAACATTGTTAATAAGTTGAGATCTTAGTGCAAATAGTGATAAAGCCCTTGGGTGCCAAGCGCTATAATAATCCATTTTCCTCTGGTTCAAAGAAAGAACGTGCACAGAATCATAAACAAATGTTTGTCTTTGTTTTTCCTTCATTCCCGAAATGCAAACATTATCTTTGTAACTTATACGTAAACAAACGAGTAGTGTTTATAAGGTAAGCTATAAATATTGTATGTCTTAAATATTATTGATTGTATCTATTTGGAATAAACACACGCTAAATATTTTTAAAGATATTAATTTTAGCAGGGGCTCGTGGCTAAGTAATAACTAAGCTGATCAACCGATCTGCAAGGTTAAGCTACTCTAGTCGCGGTCAGTCTGTGGATGGGTGACCATTCTTAACACATCGAGACCCTTCCGTGCCTCGGAGAGCACGGAAAGCCGTTTGTCCCGGTGATCATACGGACACCTACGACAATCGTTAGTGGTAGTCAGAAGCCCAATAAGCCTGACAACCAGGCTATCCTCAGGGTATCAGTATTACCCAAAAAGTGGGTTGCGAAGGTCTGATGGCAATCGCTTCGTGTAAAATACTGATATTCAGCCGCATCTGTTTAGACTGGAAGCGGACCCCATTAAGTAGGGAAAAGGCTCGGAGAAAGAAAGAATTTTAGCATTACGAGTATAAAAAGTCGATCTCAGGAATTCGAGGAATTGTTCGGATTGATCCCTGCTGCTACTTTCCGCCATCGTTCCATGCGACAGCAGTTCCATCCACATCATCTAGATGGTTGGCAGTCCACTACTGTGCGTTTCTCTAGAAACTTTCTGCCTCGCACAACTAAACTGTGGAATGAACTGTCGCCTGCAGTATTTCCGGACCAATATGACCTTCAAACCTTCAGGAAAAGAGCGTACTCCCTTCTCAAGGTCGGTAACACGCTTGTGACTCCTCTGGTGTTGCGGGTGTCCATGGGCGGCAGAAATCGCTTACCATCAGGCGATCCGTCTGCTCGATTGCCACCTATCCCATAAAAAAAGGCAGGGTTTGAACCTCAACGCTTTAGCCAACTTAGCTACCGATACCACTTAGTTTAACTGCGTAAGTCTGGTGTTTAAATACACCAGAAGTACGCAGAGGTAAGTTTAAGAGAGGTAGGGCATAGTGAGAGTAATTCCACTCAAATTGGAGCTGCCCGACTGGGATAGTACCTCGGCCTTGCAGAAAATCGAAGTAAAATAACACTGCTTTGAGCTGTGAGCAAGGTTGCCAGTGCTCCGTAAGGAAACGTTCTGTTGGCAGTGGGGGGACTTTGACCCTTACCAACCCAACTATTCCTTAGGCGCAAGTGATACCCCTGGTGTTACAAGCGTCTATAGGCTATGCTAACAGCTATTCATCAGGTGGGCCGTATGCTTGTTTGCCACCTGAGTCGTATAAAAAAAATACGAAGCATTAAATAGAACAGACTTTTAGCAAGACAATGATTTTAAACGTGGCGAATGGGATTCCACGTCATAGGACGATAGGACATGGGAAGAAAAAACAACAACAACAACAAACAAGAAAAAACAACAAACAGATTTAGTAGGAGGTACGAGTCCGTCATACCTTGCCATCTCTTCTGGTGGCGGACGATCCATAGGGGTTTTTACCGAAACAAAAAAAGTTATTTTATTTGCTTCACTTAAGTTTTCTAAGTAATAGAAAGGCCAAGGCGTTCTTGTCTGCCTCTAAAAATAGCACGCAAAAACTATAAGAACAAGAAACTAACAAGCTGATGGACTTCATTTGTTTTCTCTATTTTTCCTGTTCACAAAACGATTTCACTTTTTTTTAACATTGAACGTACAATTTATTATGTCCAAGTTCGCGTCTGGCTGTGTCTATCTAGCATAATGACGATATGATTAAAATATGAGCATTCCCGCGGTGCCACGATTTGTCTTGCCGTACCGAAATAAACGTTGTTCTGTCAAGAGAATTTACCGACGGATGGGGATGTCGGCACGACAAACGCGCCAAAAGAGAATTTTATTATAAACCACGTACTTTTCCCTTTTCTTACAATTTCATGTTATTCATGGCGTAAAGAGTTATTATTCCTCACGATATTGAATAAACAAGTCCTTTATGCTCGTTGAGTTACTTGAAAAGGAAATTATTTTTTTATCTGGCAATGTGTTTTTGAATATATTGTATTGTCTTAAGTGTGTGCTAACGATGCTTATGCTTCTTCAGATGATACACGAGGGCCCTTTTGAAACTAATGAGTTAGAAAGGGAAACGGAATGTTTTGTAAATTGCCAAAAGTTTTAGAATGTTTTTAATGCTTAGCCAGTCTAGTATAAATAAGTATCTACATAAATTTGTACTATGCTGGATGGGCAAACAAGTTTTCAATGTGAAAAAAAAAAGATAGTTAAAGCTCCTTTTTACAACCTCCGCAAAATATTAAAGAATGTGTAGGCACAAATAAGTAAGAGGACTAATTTGTACTGGCTATATTTAACCAAAATGAACATTAATATTCTATAAATAGTGTCCGCAGGAGTGGTCTACTTAATTGCCACGAAACTCGGAAATGATTTGCGTCCAACGTCACACTGAAAGTGCAAAATGGATGGAAATAATTAGCGAGACCACAGAATACATCGTCATATCGGACTAACAAGCGTTTAAATCAGCGAAAACAGCGCATCAGACCAAGTAATAAAGTCTTAAACATAAATCCAGCGTTATCTCCAGTGGCAAACGTATACGCACAGCACAGCTATGAAACGAACCCAATCTGCATAAATTTGCAGTTGACCCTGTTATAATACTACACACAAATTTATGTACACGACAAATTTGATGCCGTTTTGCTTCGCGAATGGTTTGAAATGATTCTATAGGTACGTGAAGTTCGTGCCCGTTGCCAAACTTGTTTACGCCGGATGAATTTTTATTGAAATCAACTGGCGTTTTTACATAAATTGAGTACTGGCTTATTGAGTTGGCTTTTCGACTTTGTCAACGATAAATTGTTGTAACGTTGTAGCTAACCTTTCAAAAATCCGCATTGTGCCTTACTCGTGTTCCACAAATGGAAAGTTCCATTTTCAAAAAGGTAACTTTTTTATTCTTCAAGGATATTGGGGTGTATTCAGAATTGATGGCAAGACACCAATAAAATAAGTATGAGACCTTAACGGAAGTTTACCTTACCTTAAACTTACTCAGATGAAAAATATATTTTTACAGATGGATTGACAACTTTATCCTTGTTTAAAGTTGATTAAAAAAAATTAAATAAAATATTAATGTCGATGTTTATAATTATTTAAAATATTTAAATATATCTATGAAAAAGTAGCCTCACAATAGTAATTTTTCCTGTATCGTGGGTGCGTTTACAGACACAAACTTTCACATACATACACAAACACCCAAACCCGGAAAAGCTACCTGTATGTGATCATACAAATATTTACTCCGTGCGGGGATCAAACCCACACCCCGTGGCGTAGAAGCCGATCGCTCAGCCACTGCGCTAAACGTGTCGTCGTTATTTTTTTTCGTTATTGAAGGGCTTTAATTTATCGGTTATGGAACTTTATTCTTAGTTGCTAAGATATTTTATTCTCTAAGATTGTTATTTTAACTCTTTTTTGAAGTTCTATTTAAACCTTTTTGATTCAAGTAACCCTAATAATACGACCGACTTGTTTCAAGGCCGGAGTTTGCAATATTATGCGAGAGTAAAGCAACTGAACCGCCATATTGCCCTTTGCGAATCAACCCGGAAAACAAACAAACGGGGAGGCTTTAAAATCACAATTGAAACCTCCAATACACACCACACATACAGGTTGGTATTTTAATACGTTTGTGTTACAATATCTACTTGGTCTACATAATATTGAAGTTCATTTTTAAACATAATCCTAAAGACAAACCCTAAAAGTTTCCTGCTGACGTCTGTACTTAACTCGTCATCCATCATCATCCACAGTTCGACTTCCACTGCCTACTGCTGAGAGGCCTCCCTCAATAAGTGCCATCTATCACGGTCGTCTCTCGATGGATGCTCGACTCTCCTCTTGCCAACTTTCCGCCACCAATCAGTCGTTGCCCTACTCCACCTATCATTACTCACCTATTATAATTCCGTCTCACTAAGTGTCTTGCCCAACTCATCAGCCTTAAGTAACTTAAATGAAGATGATTCTGGAAATAAACAACATAATTTTCTTCATAAGTTCCTTACAAATCATTTAACATTGAAGTTCCGTTTGTTTGTCTATTGAAGTTCAGTTTTAAACAAAATCCTAAAGATAAACCCTAAAAACTTTTCAATACAAATGTCTACTACAACAACATAAACAAGATGACATTTGTACATGAGCATTAGTGTGTGTAAACAGGTAGGGTTGTCCTTATCACTAGATCAAAGAGACAGCTACAAAATATACCTACTGTTTCTTTTGTAAGTAGGTGGGTTTATTATATTATCTAATAATATTCTATTATCTGAATATTTTTTTTAGGACCTACTATAAAAAAAAAAGAACATTCACCAGCAAAGCGCACACTAGGGACGTTCTGTTTTTAAATTTTTTAGACTTTTTGGAGTAGAAAAAGTTATTCAGATTCTTGTTAGAATTAACATAACAATTTTTTAATGAACTAAGCCACCAGGCCAAAGTAGAATTCTTTAAGTAAACTTACATAGTAATGAAAGAATGACAAATTCATAAGTAGTTGAGTGTTGCTATTGGCAAGAATCATGAAATATCAGAAAGAAGCAGTGATAGCCTCGAGTTTGAACCCAGGGTCTTCGAAAGAACTCGAAAAGTCAGAGGTTGAGAGTAGGAGTGAGAAAGAGAGAGGAGGAGGGAGAGGACCTCTGACTTTTCGAAATCATGTGCGTATTAATAATAATTAATTATCACTCGCTCAAACGGTGAAGGAAAACATCCTGAAGAAACCTGCATGCCTTAGATATGTTTGCATGAATTGAGCTATATAATATAATTATTTCTGCTATTGACAGTAGTTCGTTGACTGTTATTGATACTACTCTAACTAATACCCGGAATTTATTCGCCAAATTGAATGTTGCCAGCGTAATAATTTCATTTTCAACGTCAGTTGTCACAATCAACATGAGTTTATCTGTGATGCATTTCCGCGTCGTTATGGCAGGACATAAAATTTGTATAGCTACTAAAATGTTTGTTTTATTTTTGTATGTGCTATGAAAATATTTTATTATTTTTTTAATTGTTTTTTTTGTGTTGCTTATGACATAATAAAGTTCTTAATGTAAACAGTTATGCTTAATAATGTTCATATATTCTGGTATCTTATCTACTGACTAATGATCGTCATAGCCACATAGCTTATAGCACATCAAGCTACCACAATCTGTCAAATTTCTTTGATTGATTTTCAATTTCAATACAGAAACGATAAGGTTCATATTCAATTGACAGAAAATTTGACAGTTTTGGATAGCTTGACCTGCTGGCGTCTGTACATAACTCATCAGCTATCATCATCCCCAGCTCTCGACTACCTACTGCTGGGAGTTCTCCCTCAATAAGTGCCATCCATCTCGGTCGTGTCTCATGCTAGTGCTCCCGTCGATTTAAATAATGTCGTCGACCTATCTCGCTGCTGGATGCTCGACTCTCCTCTTGCCAACTTTGGGTCACCATTCAGTCGTTGCTCTACTCCATCTGTTGTCATTCCGTCTCGCCAAGTGCCTTGCCCAACTCATCAGCCTTAAGTAACTTAAATGAAGATGTTTCTGGAAATGAACCACATTTAATTTTCTTCATAAGTTCCGTACAAGACATTTAACATTGAAGTTCCGTTTGTTTGTTTGCCATAAACAACCTTTCATCTCTAATAAACACGCCGCTTGTGAGGAAAGGGAAACAAGTTTAAGTAAGAGTGGAATTAAAACCTCATCTCAAAGAAAATTAAACCGCGAATAGTTAATGGGTCTTAACTCGATTTCGAAACGCTAACTTTGTCGAGAGCGAGTCGTTGGCTTCAATAAGATTCAGGCAAGTTTGGTAAAATTTGCTTCCTTTTAAAACGGTTCGCCATTTAACCATCTCGGAGGGAGCTCTCAAAACAAAACTGGAGCGATCTTTTATTTTTTAAGAGACCCTATTGGCTGGTTCGGCCGTAAAAAAATAATTGTATTGTTATTTCTTCGAGGTGAAGGACATTACACCTTTTGATGTCTAAAATTCTTTGGGCAAGGTATTTTGTATAGTTGAAATGATAAGGTATTTTCTGAATACTCTTTTTGCTTAATCAAACCACAATTGATTATTATAATTATGTACCTTTACTTTTACTCTGAATCGCCATTTTGAAATACTGATGGAAACATTGAATGCTGCAATGGATCGCAACGGATTTTTGTAAATAAGGACTTTTGTTTTTACGATCGTCAGAAAAGATAACAGGAGCTGTGTAAAATATGAAATAGTGACGTCGAAACCGGGAATAATTCATTAAAGAACCGCCAGAGATGTTCGTAACAATTGTGTTTGTTAATTGTTCCTTGACAGGTTAAATAGAAATGTAAATAATCATTTTCACTATGCTTAGCAACACGCCGCAGACATGTTTTTATAAACATCAAAAGGTCATTTAAAATCAACATCTCTATTATATTTAACCAATGAACAACTTTGGTTAAACTATTCAAAGTTTGCTGTACAAATTACTGCGCTCGTCGCTCTTTATCAAACTTATTAATTCAAAACGTCTTAAATTAAATGTAAAAGTCGCCCAGTTAACATGCATTTATAAAGCAAAAGCATTTAGACCGGGGAAACGAGGAAATATAGGGTTTGCAGTTTGCGCTGAGTGGCTTATACGTAACCGAGCATTTGTAGCTCGAGGGCTATTTAATTATAATCTTAATGACGACGCGTCCCTTCAAAGGAAACCTCCCAAGGTTTAAACGGATCACATTATGAGAGGCCCAGGGTTCAAATGCAAATATTAAAGTAGCATTTATTTTGTAATAAATGTCTCTGTCATTCTATTTACTTAATTAGCCATGTTAATGTTGTTTGAGTTCTCTTGTTAGCGTAAAACAAGGAAATTAATAATTACTGTTCTGGCTTCATTGTGAAGTGGTTCTAATAGATTTCTCGGACAAAAAATTCAAAGCGTTTTTATTGTAATCTTGGGCTTTCTTTGCAATGTAATTCTCGGTGTTTCTGACCTAAATGCACTGCAATAAGTTAATGTTAGTGAAACAGCTCTTGCTTTCTCAAAAAACGTAACGTGTAGTTTTCTCTGGATTCCTACGTTTTGTTAGCTTTACGTACTTAATCTTTTTTAAATACCATTTCTATACTTAACGAATATTCATCGGCCACAGGATCTCACGACCAGTAGCCGTCAAGTTGAGCAATCTCAAGGGCTGCTGGTTGTGAGATCCTGTGTTCGATACACAGGCTAGGCAAAATGTTATTGGTTTTTTCTGTTTCGAAATTTCTGCAAATAACAATAGCTCTAAGCAATAGGTTTGCCCTCTATAACACGGGATCTGAAACTTACCAATAAGTACAGTCGCCAGCATGTATCCAAAACAGTATCCAAAACAGCTGTCAAATTTTCCCAATTGAATATGAACCTTATTGTTTTGAATTAAAGTTGAAAATCAACCAAAGAAATTTGACAGATTGTGATAACTTATGCGCTGGCCTTTGTACATCTGTTTACATTGTACTCACCCAGGTGTATTATTTTATTTTTTTTGGATCATGAAAATAAAAATGTATCTTACAACAAATCACTACTGCATTAACGATAATATCTACTATTTCAACAACACGAGTCTTTATTAAAATTAAAATATTTATTTCAGTAGGAAAGTATTTGTAAGAAAATCACAAAAAATAAGTCTATATTATTTACACCCAAACTGTCAATAGATCAGTCACAACTATTTATGCAAATCCATACTAGATTATTTGCATTCAACCTAATGTAGCTTGACATCATGATAAGCATAATGACGTCATTGTCAACATGGCTTAAGTAGGATCTATAAAAGCCAGGTAGGCTGTACAGTGTTATTACCGTTGCCGTAATTATAAATATTAATCGTTCTGTCATCGAATGGGCCCGAAGGACTCGTTGTAATTACGAAGGTATATACGAACAAAGTTCGAAGATGAAGGCATACGAATTGCGAGACTTAAATGGAGAGGAACTCCAACTCATCTCCATTTAAGTCTGGTCTCGTCTGTGGTCTAGTGGTTCACATGTCGGACTGCTGATCACAGGTTCGATTCCCACAGAACACAAATATTTATGTCTGGGTGTTTCTTCTGTATTTTTTTTATATACCACGAAGACAACGTTTCCTCGCGAAGCACTGGCAATCTTGCTCACCGTAAGAAACACAACACAGCTCAAAGCAGTGTTATTTCACTTCGATTTTCTGCTAGGCGGAGGTACTTCACCAGTTGGGCAGCTCCAATTTAAGTGGAAGGACACCTACTATGCCCTACCTCTCTCAAAAAATAGTATTATTTTATGTAAGTATTTAAAAAAAAGTTATATTATACTTTTTTATCTATTATTCTATGTATTATATCCATTGTCTAGTACCCATAGTACAAGATTTGCTTAGTGACTTAGTTAGTTCTTGCTTAGGCTAGCTCTTACTTACTTTTGCTTAGGGAATAGATGGTGCTTTGTAAAATTGTGCAAGAATATTTATTTAAGTATTATTATTATTATTTATATTAGGTGGAACGAAGTATTACCAAATGGTGGCCATGAGATACCAAGTAATCGTAGGGCAGAATAGCAGTCTTATACTAGGACGACATTTTCAGGGCAGTAGGGTATTAGTGCTCGACTTGCATAACATCGGCAACAGTGGAGGGATAGAAGAGAGGCTTTCACTCAGCAGTGAATGCTACCGGCTGAATAGATATATAGATAGAATGACACAGTGGTAGCTATAGTGACGCAGTGGTCGAGCATTAGCCATAGTTACTACCCACTACAGCCGGAAAAAGGCGTAAGTGTAATTTTAAGTAAAACTTTTTTTATATGAATGATACAAAACTATCAAATAGTAAATTATGTCGAAGAAACATTTTATTTCTTTCAACAGAATTAATAAATATCCAGGTTTACTGATATTTTTAACCACAAAGACAGATGGTATTTGGCGTGACCTCGACATCCATAAAGCATATTTACCCTACAAACAGCCGCATGTAAAAAGCGGTTCACAAATTTAATTTGCAAAAATGAAAAGCGAAACGAAACGTGTGACGTCACAGCCATAGGCATATCAACGGGGACATGGCTTAGCGAATGCTCGGGAAGCCAGACCGAGTTTGCAACTTTGATATTCGATTTGAATTTTTACTTTTTTCAATAGACGATTCCATACTTTTCTATGCTATATTCTTTTATAAATAAACATGAAATGCTGAACGTTAAGTTAAAAGTATATGGTGTGCTATTTATTTAGTTATTTCTAATCCAAAAACACTTACACTTACAATAATAATTATACTATATCAGCTGCAACCGTAAAAATGAAAATGGCAGAAGCGAAATAAGAAAAATACTAAATGATACGCGAAATAAAAAGCAACGAACAAAAGTTAAAGTAATAATTCGACAAAGATGGAAGTTGTTTCTGTAAATTGTTGTTTTTTCCCGTTGTAGGAACAGTAATTTTATTTCCCGAACTATTTAGGGCGAGCTATTTAATGAGTTCTCCACGCTAAAAGGAGCGTCCGTTACCAGTCACCCTCTTTTGCAATTTTAAACATTTTACAGAAATTGAATTACTTTTTACACCAGTTTTGTAAATACAATAAAACCTTTATAAATCGAACACATTTGATTGTTTTAAAAAAGGACAAAGGGATATAAATTTAAAAATAGAAGTATCGAACAATCACCTCCATCTATTGAAACAAAAAGGAGTTTTAATTGAACGCGCAGTTCTTGTGTAAAAGCTTTTAGAGAAAATAATAACGAGAAAAATTTAATGCAAGCCGGTCTTTGCCGGGCGGTTTACACGCGGTACGCTCACAAAGCGGCACTTAGCCCGGCGTTTAGTGACCACCCTACAGGCCCTTTAAAAAACTACGGTCAATAGCGGAAAAGAAATTAGAGTTAACGAGGATACTAAATGAGTAGGTTACACACCTACGTATGTTCGTACGCTCAGAACCATTCGCTAGAATTGAAATTCTTGTTGAGTTGTATCTTTTACGGACTTTAGGTTTTACACTTTTACGTTTTTGCTCAAGATTTTGTTGGTTTCCAAGAGATATATTTTTCAGCCTTAGAGAAACTTTGATAAAGTTTGAGCTGTTAAAGTCTTTATAGCCTCAGCACCTCTGAAAAGAGTAACGATAAAATAAGTTTCTTAAATTTTTTGAACCTATTTGGCTTTAATACCGCGTTATATTTTTTTGTTGAAAATTTATTTTTTTCTTAAACATACTCATGACAACGATGTCGAAATAACGATAGTTAGTCTGTTCTATTTTTGAATTGACTATTAATCCCGACATTTCGGAGCAATCAACATCAAAATAGTTTTATTTTCATAAAAACCATATACAGGCACTTATGAAATGTCGAGTCTAGGTGCACGATTCCAAATTAGTCGTTTCCTATGGAGAAGAACCGGCAAGAAACTCCATGGTTATTCTTTTAAATTATCGTTTTATACAATGATGTTTGATACAATAATAATTATAAATTGGATACTTACATGAGAGAACAATTTAGGAATGTTGCGAAGATTACAAATATATAAAATACAGCTAAGCAGGGCTAAGCATAAAAGAAAGTTCTAAACAGTTCTCCTATTAAGCTTTTACAGCGTCTATGGTCACAGGAAGACTGAGGTGGTCTTGATGTTATAATTACTGACTAGCTACCCTACATTTTTATCCGACTGCGCAAGACAGGGTAATGTGTTTATCAGTCTATGTATGTATGTTTGTTTGTTATTTTGTGGCACACTAGAGACCAAACGCGTGAGCAGATTTTGATGATTCTTACGTCAATCAATTTGTCTTAATCTTGAGTGTCACTAAAGACATGACATTAATCAAAATTCAATATGGCGACAACCAGACGTCAAACAAAGTGTAAAATAAAAAAAAAATTTACTTGACTGAAAAAAAGAAACAATAGGTACGTCAGGATTTTTTAAGTTATTTTTTTTAGTTTGTTATTTAAGTTAATCTTATTAGACTTGTCTAATGTTATAAAAATGGCGTATACATATATAGAAGCTGGGCAAATCGTGTTTGCCAACTGTTTACAATCTATATGGATATGTATACAGGCTGTATATATTTGATAGAGGTAAACCTACATTTCTATGCCCGCATCGTTAGTCAATGACACTATTAGGGCCCAATGTGATGGATTAGAGGGCCAGCCTGCCGCCATTTACCTGTACAGTTCGAATCCCGAGCCAATAAATTAAAATGTTTCTCACTGTAACCCGTTAGCACAATATGTTGATAAGACCACAGGGACTGAGATAGTTTTTTTTTTCTATACCAACTACGAGTAACAGTCACAAAAGTTTCTTTCATTTGATAGAGATTTTTTTTCTCACTTTGTATTTGAAAATGTTTTGCCAAATACAATGAAAAATAGCTACTACTATAATGTATTGTCTAGCGTATCGTGGGCAGTTTCGATGTCATCCATAAGATTGGCGATTTAATTAGCTGTTAATTAAGCACGTAATAATTTTGTAGCTCATAGCTCACCCGACATAAGAAGAACAATATTGTCAATTTTATTCATAAAAACCATCATGTCTGTATTCTATTCTCCGAAGGTTAACCAAATCAACCAAACCAAACTCTGAACACAATAACACTTTGCTCAACCAAATTCAAACTCCGAACACAATAATACTTTGCTCAACGAAATTCAAACTCCGAACACAATAATACTTTGCTCAACCAAATTCAAACTCCGAACACAATAAAACTTCGCTCAACCAAATTCAAACTCCGAACACAATAATACTTTGCTCAACCGACGAACTGAACCAAGGACCTTTAGCGTAGCAGTCACATTTATGACCACTAGGCTATTGAAGCAGAAATAGAAGATATTAGAGACACATACCATCACGCCTGTACTCCCCGAAGGTCTAGGCAGAGGTGAACCTACTAATTGTACACCCACAGTTCGCCAGAATGTTCCCCCATGTAATAGGGGGTGAGCCTATTTCCATTAACCGGGCACAAATCCAAACTCCGAGCTGCTACTGAAAATTTCATAGGAAATCCCAATGACACTTTGTTCGACCTGAGAATCCCACCCATGACCTCTAGCGTAGCAGACGCGCTTAGGATCACTAGACTAACAAGGCAGATTTTTAGGCCTTACTGTCCCACTGCTGAGCAAAGCCTCTCCGCTACGAACCTTCTTTGTCCAATCTATACTATTGTGGAATGCCCTGCCTCTTGATTCAGATTCAGAATGCTCAACGGTCGGCACTCCTTTAAAACCAAAGTTCGTAAATACTTGTTTGACAAAACATTGGCGGATTCATCTCGACAATGTTTTTTCCTGGTATGTATTGTATATATGTTTTTTAATATTAATGTAATTATTTTAAGTAAGTATATTGTATATTTATAGCTATTTGGGGAATCAGTCATTGCCAGACCTTTCGCTCATATATTATTAGTGTCTCTGCATCACTCAAAGATTGTCTGGTAGAAAATGTCTAATGGCATTAAGACCGCCTTTATACGCCTTTTTTGTACAGAAAATATAAATAAAATAAATTAATAAAACGAGACAATTATATTAGATTATATATTACAGACACACGAGTGGATAATTACACCCTAGGATTTTATAGCAATAAATATCAGTAGCTGTATGTCGCCCGTTTGCCTTTGTGGTCTAGAAACGTATATAAAATTAATATTAGTATACATTACTGCACGTAATGCCAGGTCGTAATAAAATAGTCTGCAACGTGCTTTGAATGTCATAGGTGACAAGTAGGAAGACGGTTTGGATGTCACAATGAAATTTCCACATCAAGCTCTCTCTGTAAAATGTAAAAGTGCTTTGTCGAGGATTTGGTTGTAGTGAATTTTGATGACGTTAAATGAAATAGTGTTAAATAATATAGTAAATGTTTTATTATGTGAATTTCATTATCACTAGTAACCTATTTTATTGTCTCAAAGCTGGACATGGGTTTCAGAATGAGAGTAGTTGGTTATACTCTACCACGTTAAACTTGTGCGGGTTGACAGACTTCACAAGCCGTCTAGAAAATCTGCATCATCATCGACCTATATACTGTCCCACTGCTGGGTACGGGTCTCCTCTCAGATTGAGAGTGATTGACGCTGGCCTAGTGCGGGTTGGCAGACTTCACACACCGTCGAGAAAAATCTCTAAGGCATTCCTCACAATGTTTTTGTTTTGATATAAAAATCTGCATGCCTGAAAGATTTTTTAAATAATTATATATAACGGTGAAGGAAACTACGTGAGGAAACCTTTCCTCACGTATTCCTTCTTTTTCTTCACCGTTGCGATAATAATTATTAATTTAATGAAACATAAAATTTGTGGAATAATTCCTACATCATTTGCGCCTTTAAGACAACAGTTTTAAAGCGTTCGGTTCGATTTGTCGGGTTCGGGTCGAGAAAAGCGTTATTGGGTTTTTCTATGAAATTCTCAATAGCAGACCGGAGTCTGGATTTGTGCCCGGTTAAGGACAATAGGCTCGCTCCCTATTACATGGGACCTAAACATACCAGCGAAATGTGGGTGTACATTGGTAGACCTCTTCTAACCCATCAGGGAATACAGGCGTGATGGTATGTTATGATATGTTTTAAGGCGTGTATTTTGGAGCGGAAATATATTTTACCGGTTTTAGAATACCTACATTACCCAAGTATCTTCTAGTACCTATCTACTTGAGTAAGGTATAGTGTCTCTGTATTTATTATTGAGGAGAATAGCATTGAGACTATAATATATATATAATATTATGGTCATCAGTCCTGAATAGATCTGAAATCTATTTGTATGACAAAAATATATGAACCAACTACCAATTTCGTGCCAACCCTCTCTCGCATCATACTAAACTATGTGCTGTGCGAAAGGTATCACACGAGATTGGCAGTTGTTTCATAAAACCGTTATTTTGTCACGTCACGAATAAAACAAGAAATCGAATATTTTCATTACATTTACGATTGTGCTTTTAGAAGTTTTATTGATATTAATAATATAATAATAATAATATTTTTTTTAATAATATTTTTGGGACATTTTACACAACACCATCTAGTCCCAAACTAAGCAGAGCTTGTACTATAGGTACTAGACAATGGATATAATACTTATATACTTTTTTTTTGTAAATACATACTTATAATACATAAGAAACAGCCAGACAAACACAAATACTCATGTTTTATCCACACAAATATTTGTGTCCTGTGGGAATCGAACCAACGACCTCATGATCAGCAGTCTAACTCGAACCGCTAGACCACAGAGGTCGTCAAAATTGCAAAGGTATTTAATAAGTAAATATATTTTCATCTTTTATTTAAAATGGACATGATAAAAATACCGATACATGATAAGAACCGACATACTGTATTCTATGTGAATATGACGGAATTTTGAATCAATTTCTTCATAATGGACGCAGCGGACGAACTTTTTCGATATTTTTTTCATTCGTCATATTTTCGTCACACCCTTACACTCCATAGAAATTGTAATAAGGATAAAGACTATAACTATAAAAGCAAGATGACGGTGCTATTGTATTTATTGGGGTATAAGTGTGCACACGATAAGATCTTGCTTCGCGTTCCTTCGACCGATGACTATTTAACCAACGAAATGTGGGTATGTTTAGAGAGTGACCAGGATAAGTTTTTAATTGTAGTTTGTACTCCCCAAAAACAAAGTCTGTGTATACCCTACCCTACCTAAGTGTAACTTACTGTGTATATATAGCTCTTTGACCCTGAATAATTTATTAGATTTTGATAAATGGCATAAATATATCAGTAAGTAGCCTAAGTTCATTCACTATTGAGTATTGTCCTGTTAAAGGTAATAGAATCACCTCCTATTACCTCATAAAACCGGCAAACCACAGTAATTTGGTGTTGTCTGTGCGCTAACGCGTGATGGTATGTTACTCGTATATTTTATAATGTTAGATAAAAAGAGACGTAATTTCCACAAACCAATTTATCTCCAAGTATCCTAAAAGTAATATTATAAAGAAGAATACGTAAGATCGAATGGAGACGCTCATTTCGTACTTCGCGAATTCCAAATCGTTCGGTAAGCAAATAATTTATCAAAGTCATGTCAACTAAGAGCAGGCTTCCGTCGAGAGGAGAGAAACACCTTTTTAAGAAAGTTTTGTGGATCGATTCCGCGTATATATACCTAGGTAATACGTTGGTACCGAGTGATTGATGTAAGTGATACATATATAAGCATCGCTTGATTGATGAAAGTCGGTTAGTCAAGTCGCAACGGTAGCCGTTTCGGGTATTTTCCTAATTTACCCTTCTTAGTGACATGTAGGCGTAACGTTTTAGTGATGTATTCCTTATTTGTGCCCTCTGGTATTTTGAGATGGAGACATCACTAACGTGAAATTAAAATGGAATAATAATGATGGTAGTGTGTCAGTAATAATAATAATATATATTAATATTTTTTAAATAGATGCTGATTACATAAATGTTTAAAAGTAAATTATAAATAAAATAATGTGTAAAGGGACAACAGGTACCAAAAGTTTAGTCAGCTCCACTTAAAATACTTACCTATATGCAGCCTTTATTTCTTTTTTTTTATAATACTGAATTCGTCATGGATTGTCCTCGGAGTCGTTCCGACTTAAAAAAAACGTACACACTTGCTTTCATTAGCCCCATGGGTTCCTTGAAATTTGCCACGATCATGACAAGCTGTGGAGCAATCACCCTTCAATTGGCGAGGATTTACCTCAAGTCCTATTCCAAGGCACATGCGTGAAAACTCTAGTGCCGCCTACTAGGGCCATTATATGGTCGGGCGGCGCAATCCCCAATTCGGCAGCCCTCACAGCTTTCTCTCCCTGGCTCAGTGGGGTCCCAACCAAGAGAGGTTGTACTTACGTGCATTTACGGGCCACATTAACAATGGTAAAAATAATCCTGTCGTATGGTTACCCTAGTCTCGCTTTGAAGCATGGTATCATTCGTTGTTTCTATTACTTACATAGCTGTTATAGTCATTCCATCTCACAACTATTTGTGTGATGACGTCTACAACATTGACATAAAGTTCAAATTTCAATAATTTAACGGTCTTGAGGTGAAATGAGACGTCTAGAACTCGACTATTTGTTTTATTTATTTTTTATATATTGTAAATTTTGAAGATACGCTGTCCCTGGAGCGCTGTTAAACTTGGTGGTGCACGACCGCAAACTCAGATCGAAACATAAATACAACTGTAAAATGGTTTAAATATATTTTCCTAGAAATGTTTTAGGGCGATAGCGAGAATAATATTGAAGACCTTTTTTTAAACTTTCCAGTGTAAAAGTACTTTCCAAGAAGTTTCACGTTGTACAGATAAACTCTTCTAACGATTTTATTATTGTATAAATAAGTTTTCTCAGCCAGTAAAAGTTAATTAACTCGAAATTCATGGCGTGACCTGAAGTTTAGAGTAGGCGCAACACCGTGGCTTTTTCAAAGGACCTCTTCCCGAAACTTTATCTTGCGAAATACCTCGGTTGAGTCGTTATAAGTGAATTTTGAAAACTGTTTTGCTAAACGAAAATGTTGAGACAAAAAAGGGAAAACAAAGTATGGATATTGGTTAAATGTTTTTATTTATGTTTAGAATATAATATTTATGTTTGTGTTGTCGCAAACCTTAAAGAAACGCTATAGTTTTCGTTATTAATTTCCTTATTTTATCTTATATATTTTATGGAAAGGAGATTGACGAAACAAGTATGTACATGTATGTATGTTTTGTAGCTTGTGGCACATCAAGCTACCACAATCTGTCAAATTTCTTTGATTGATTTTCAACTTTAACACAAAACGATATGGTTCATATTCAATTGGGAAAAAATTACAGTTTTGGATAGGTTGACCTGCTGGCGTCTGTACATGGCGAGTACAGGTGGAATGGGCTGATGTCGGTGAAAAAACTAGTTAAAACAATTGCGGACGTTCTCAACAAAATCCAGCACCCTAAAGCGACGATACCGCATGAGGAGGTTAATGAATGTGAATGAAGCAAAAGTAGTAGGCAATTATTGTAGCAACTGGAAACTTATAGTCCTGCCTACCCCAATGGAAAACAGGCATGAAAACGTAACGTATCTTTACAAGATAAATCTAAATCGAGTCTTTGATGGCGCTCACGAGTTATGTTGTCTTATTTTTTCAGTTTTGTGACAATATTTCCTTTTTTTCTCTCTTTATAATGATTAACAAGAAAATGCCCAGATTTTAATATATATTTTTTATATTAGACGATCAATTTCGCTCAAAGCTGTCATTAAACGTATTTGACATACCATATTGGCTAACACAATGATTTACAACACACATGATATAGTAGTAAATCAGTCGGACAATGGGAGCCGAAACAGATTGCAGGCTGTCGTTCAGAGTCGAGGCTACAATGATTTGTGTAACTGGTATCTGCCAGTTCGTCAGCGAACGAACGCTGCGGGGAAATTACATGCCAGCTGCAAGGCGGGGCACACAACCTTTGGGTCGAGTCATACAAATAGCTTTGTATTCATATCGCTGTATTGTTTAAAAATCAAGGTTCAAGCACATTTTGAGATTCGCCTATATCCTAATTATAACACTTTTGCCAATATGGCAACTACCCCTAAAATTGATCATACTCGCTTGTAATATTTCATTTATTTTATTAATTAATTTTTTATTCATGTTCAACCATATTTGGGATAATATCACATATAATAATATCACAACCGAATTCTAAATGTTAGATATCATAATTTATTATGTTACCAAATTGGTTATAAAAGATAACTAATTATCTCAAAAAAAACATTACTAGTTTACCTAACTTTTTCTGAAACTTTAATTAAAAAAACGTAAAAAATTTGAATTTTGAAATGAAAATTTTGTTCTTTGCGCAATTCACCCGTATGGATATAATCAGAGGAATAAAAGCGTACAAAACCAATTGACAAACGGCATTGGCCGCTATCGCCGCTCCCGGTTATACGGGACAATTAGAGAATGCAAACTAGAGAAACGGGACGGTCCGACATTGTCGGCTAATTACATTTGCAGTTGCTTGCTTCTCTTACACAAATATTTCTGTATATTTGTGACTATAGAAGTGCGAATTGGGTTGAGAAGTTAGTATCTTTACAAAGTAGATATAGAGATAAGTTATATACGTTTGTATTTCGTTAGGTAGAATCCCAGTGTTCATCGGTATGTTTAGTTGAAGGGGGTGTGTTTAGCGGCGACACTATCTTATCCTATCCTTCCTACTACATCCTTCCTATCCTATCCTACTTCCTACTAACATTATAAATGTGAAAGTTTGTGAGGATGGATGGATGTTTGTTACTCTTTCACGCTAAAACTACTGAACGGATTTTGATGAAACTTTACAGTATTATTATTTATACATCAGAATAATATATAGATTATAACTTATAACGATTTTGAGTTAATTAGCCTAATTAAGATGATAATTACAAGTAACTTTTCCACGCGGATGAAGTCGCGGGCAGAAGCTAATTACTACATATATCTAAACTCCGAGATATATCTCATTATAATGAGAATTCATAGAAAAACCCAATAACATTTTGGTTAGCCTGGGAACCGAATCCAGGACCTCTAGGTTAGACTATAGGGTTTGTCCTGTAGAATGCAAGTGTCAAGACTAATTATCGTCGCCAGCCAATTATTGAAGCAACATTGTTTGGTAGATAGCAACGTTATTGTTCTATTTATGTTACTAATGTCTAAAGGCATGTATATACACAGAAATGTAGGTATACAAATATTTATTCAATTGTGTTATTCAGTAAATAAAGAAATACAGCTGTTTATGCTTCTTGAAATAATGAGACTATTTACACGGCACGGTTAATTATAAATGTAGTTTTTGAAATTAGACCGGCTATTTGATGTATGCTATCTAATTATAACAGCCAACTAGCTTAATTCGCCTTTCAATTAACAACCTAGCCTTTTTATTAAACGGCGCCGTTCAACCAGCGGCCTGAATTACATTTTGGGGTGAGCACAGGCCTCCCTCTAGCTACAATAACGCCCACAACAAGCTTTGCTAGTATTTCCAGAAATAGGCAAAGGTAGGCTAGACAGGCTAAATTATTGTTTCACTAGCAGACAAAAGTTCAAATGTAATACTAAGGAGCAGGGATCGAAACCGGTATGATAAATACAGATGTTTCTACGGTTACAACCTGTATTTTTTTACAGGTATTTTCAAAGGTTACCTTAATTCTTAAATGTAATACACAACCGTTATCAATACCGGTAACCGAAATAGAAATTACGTCTATCTTACACTTGCCGTCGCCGCGTCGGCATTTAGTCAAAGGGCTCGCACGCCTGTGTGTGTATTGACGAGCTGTGTTACCTACAGATTTATATTAAAATTTAAAATATTACTTTTTCAACCAAGGTCATTTTTGTAACCGGTATTAAAAGGGTAACCTAAATAGAGGCAACATGTTTCCCAGATAGCGGTTACCTTTAGGCGTTTAGGTAACCTAAATTCTTCGATACCTGTACCGTAATTTATAAAGGTTTTCGGTCTCTGATAAGGAGCCTCAAATAACCTCAACAGCATCTTGTTTCTAGTGTTAGCGAATTCATGGTTTGAAAGTAAAACTTGAGTCTGCTTAACAATGGACTGTATTTTTTCTAAATGAGTAATAATGTAAAAAAATGGATGACAGAGACGCTATGTGAAAAGCGCAATGTTACCAATATTTTCAAATCAATTATCAAACATAATTATCATACCATCACGCTTTTATTCCCCGAAGGGTTCAGCAGAGGTGTACACTAATATACACCCACACTTCGCCGGTAGGTCCTATGTAATAGGGAACGAGCCTATTGCAATTAATCGAGCACAAATCAAAACTCCGAGCTGGTAGTGAGAAATTCAAAGAAAACCCGAATATCACTTTAGTAATAGAACTCAGAACCTCTAGCGTTACAGTCGTGCTTACGACCAATAGACTAATGAGGCAGTTACCAAAAAGCAAATAGAAAACAAGTTTTTTCGACCCTCTGGAGGTCACGGTTTCTTAAATAAACTAGGCTAGTTCCCATAGAGAACCTTGTCAACAAACATATATAAATTCATTCGCCAAAGTAAGTCATCGCATTACCGGCAGGAGACAATTACTGGACGGAAAACAAAGGCTCACGGTAGACGGTGGCTACCTCACTAATTACCTTATTTACTTCTATCTACATAGTACCTACTTTCTGTTCCCTTGTTTATCTTTCATAAGTGTCGTTAGCACGGTGTTAGGAGCCCTTCACACGAAACCTTGCGGGCTATGGCGACATGCGATGGAAACGCTTTTTTAATTAGTCTCTGTTTTTTGTACACTTTAAAAAAAAAGTTGCCCCACACTAGGATTTCTCGTTATATCGTAGGTGCGTTTACAAACACAAATTTTCACATACATAAACACCCAGACTCGGAACAATTACCTGTTAAGATCGCACAAATATTTGTTCCGTGTGGGGATCGAACCCACAACCCGTGGCGCAAAAGTCGATAGCTCAGCCACTGCGCCAAACGTGTCGTCAATAAATCAAATTTATCAAATTAATCGTTTCCTAACAATAAGATTTTCACCTATGTCATGGGTGCGTTTATAAACACAAATTAAAAAGAAGAAGAAAAAGAAAGAAATAATTTTATTCTAACAATCACAACACAAGACAAAATACCAAACAACAAAACAATAGAACGTCTTAAACTAAGTAAATAGGTACGTTATCCTGAGTGATGTATGAATAGGTCCCTATCTCAACACAAATTCTCACACTTAATATTTGACCTGTGATAACGCGATCATCTTTAGGTTGTGTGAAAGAGATGGCGCTATTTAATGTGTAGAGCGGCATCCCTCTCTCTCAATCGCAAAACGATAGCAATAACACGTTAAGGTACGGCTACAGGTATGGCATGAGCATCGCACGGATGTCAATTGCACAACCACTGTGCCTTTCGCAAGGTTGACTTGTCAAAATTTCTGACATTAACTTGAAGTTGAGATGACGTCTTGATTTTATTTAGCGTTAATTCAATTCAGTAAGTCGTTAATTAAAGTCGTCCTTAATATCCTTATTAATATTGGAATACTCTAGTATCCATAATATTAAAACATGTTAATATGAGCTTCTTCAACCGATTGATTTGAGCTGTCACGGCGTTTTAATGATCATAAAGAGGTTTATCTTTTAAACCTAAATTAAAAGTCCTATTACATAGACACAAGTAATAATACAAGTAATAATAATAACATTTACTATACTTTCTTCAACGTATTTTTACTTCTAAGTCTATACGAATATTCATCCTGTAGGCCTAATCTCGTTTCACGAGTCCACAGTTTGAGCCCGAGGCCTAAAAGAGGCTCAACCGTAGCGTCAGGATTAAACTAGCACTCGTTCGCTTTGAACGTAGGCCGAATCGCCATTCGCAAGCCAATGTTCAAAAGTCTTTATGAAACACGTGAAGTTGACTGCAGATTCATAGATTGAATACTACGGAGATTCTGGCTTCAATTCCTAAGTTAAGCAAAATGTGTCATGGGAAATTCTTAGTAACAGCTTGGCTGCAATTTACCCGTGACCATGGACGCTGTAAAGGGTCCGAAACGTCGGGATTAATAATATCAATATAACGCGATAAAATTCGTAAAAAGTAGTTTTATTTCAACAGCTTGGAGTTTGGATTCATGTCCAGTTGATAGTTCCTAGTAGGTCCGCTCTTTATATACTCAAATTGGAGCAGCCCGACTGGGGAAGTGCCTCCGCCTTGCAGAAAATCCAATTGAAATAAATGCTTTGAGTTGTGTTGTGTTTCCTTACGGTGAGCAAGGTTGTCAGTGCTCTGCGAGGAAAAGTTGTGTTGGCAGTGGGGGGGACTTTGACCCTTATACTGCCAACTTAACTATTCTCTTTAGTTTTACAGGGTCGTAAACGCGCAAGTGATACCCCTGGTCTTACATAAGTGTCTAAAGGTAACCGCTTACCGTCAGGTGGGGCGTATTCTTGTTTGCCACCTTAGTGGTATATAAAAAAAATGAAACTGGCCATAGCCTGTCCTGGTTGTGGCGAATATCACGGATTCCATGCCCATGACTAAACGGCAAGATAGAGAAAGCGCGTTTTAGTCGGTACGAGTCTGTACCCTGCTGCATCCCCTGGTGATGGATGATCCATGACGATTTTCCGTATTATAAAAGAAGGCTGGCTGTTTTATACATATAGGTGAAATTAAGCGTGATGTTAATATGTTCCTACGCAATAATTTTTAAAATCTTTGTCACGATACGAAATAGCTATCTGCGTAAGTCTTACGTAGGTGTATATGAACAGTAAATAATACCTACAGAGTAAATTCTGATTTGTCCTATGGTGTACAATAAAGAATACTCTATCTATCTATTTAAATAAAAATACAGGATAAGTAAGATATAATTTCAATAAAAGTTAAGTTAATATATGTGTAGTAGTGTTACACTACGAGACCTTTATTGTACGAGTACACTAGCTGTACCCCGCGGTTTCACCAGCTCTGACTTTTTCCTTTTTGCTCGCCTTCTAAGGGACATAATGTGATGCTAAATACGAAGACTATTAAAAAATAACTAAGAAAAAAGATATCATAAAGTGTCACAGATAATAGGCAATGAAATCGGTAATAAAATATTTCAATAAAATATATGGCAATTCGCACTATGGAATTTAGTACGCATTTTTTTCTGAGATGCGTGTCGAATATCGCGATGACAAATAATATTCATATATATTGATTTCAGGATCAGTGAACATTCACTGAGCACTTACATCGAAAAGAAAAAAATATCATTGAAATATTGGCAAAATGCCGAGCTTGCAAACTTTAAATGTGTTTTTTATCATCGAATATTTCATAAAAGTAAAATTAATGTGCTTCATAAATTTTATAACGAAAACTTTAATATGACATTTTTATATGTTGTGAATATAAACTACTAATTATACACTAATAGTTTTGTTTTAATATTATTATGCTGAAGTTTAATAATATGGTTTTATTTGTAAAAATAATATTAAAATATTGGCTTAATGCATACCTGTAAAAGTGATAAACAACATAAATTTTATAATTGAATAAACTTTGATGTGCTGGGACAGGTTTTTATATAGTGAAGTATTTTGTTGCTTTCTATAATAGGTAAAGCAATTTTGAATTAGTAGTTTACTTTTAAAACTATTGGGTAATTCTACTCTTTAAATGTCAAATTACAAAGAGAAACTTTTTCACACACCCTTCACCACTTTTCAAGTCTTAAGCTGAAAAGAAGATATTACAAAGTATAAATCTATTTTTCTTTTTCTAGTCGTAAATTACGCCTTTCTTCGTGGCTGGTTTTAAACTAAATCTCGTTATCAAGCTTAGTCTTCAGCATTACCCTCCTTGTTGGGTTTCATAACACTTATTTTGTGATTAGGTACTTAGAAGTTAAGAAACAAGATATTTAAATAATTACGCTTTTAATATATTTTAACAGTTCAGTTTACCTCAAACGATGAAGGTGTTAAAACTGATATATAATAATTATAATAGGAAATAAGAAAAAGATCATACATTCTTTCAAATATAGTTTCAACTTTCACGACGTCTGTGGTCTAGTGGTTCGTGTGCCGGACTGCGGATCATGGGGTCGTGGGTTCGATTCTCACAAGACACAAATATTTGTGTGGGTAAAACATGAGTATTTGTATTTGTCTGGGTGTTTCTTATGTATTATAAGTATGTATTTACAAAAAAAAAGTATATAAGTATTATATCCATTGTCTAGTACCCATAGTACAAGCTCTGCTTAGTTTGGGACTAGATGGTGTTGTGTAAAATGTCCCAAAAATATTTATTTATTATTATTATTAACTTGTGGTTCCAAATATTGCCGATTGTCTACGGTCGTGTGAAGGGACGCTTACGTGTCACCCTTCATATGTGCACAACACTACAACAGATAGAAATTGGGAATGTTTTTGGCATTGTTTTGTGTCGCGTTTATATAAATTAGTTTGACATTGTGGGCAGCTAGGGTTACCACGGCCTAGATTTCAGTTATTCCACCAGTGCATTTGGCAGCTAATGTTTGCTTTATTTTAAGAGTTAATTGTTGACACAAATCGGTCTAAAAGCTATTAAAAATATTTATTTAGCTTCTTGCAGCCAAGTTTTTATTAAACACGAACCTAGATAATATAATATGCAAATCAGCAAACAAATACTCTTTCGAATGTCCTTACCTTTTAAAAGTCAAGAAAGCAAAGAGGTTATCAATCTATTTTTTTATACGTTATGATTAAAAGTTACTTCCCTAAAATCTAGATAAGTACAGATAATATACATTTTAATAAGTGCTTATGTTTTAGCCATATTTTATGTAAATATGAATCCTGTATACAAAACACACAACTACCTACACATTTATGTGGAAAGTGGGCTACTAAATTTAGAAAACGAATTAGATACACGATTTTTATACAACAATAAAACGAAACAAAATTACTATGATATTGATTGCATAAATCGGATCATATGAGCTCAGTAAAGTTCTGTATAATCTAAATATTATTTCTCTGACTTTAATTACATTTACTCCAATATTGAAAGAGAGTTGCCCGTTTCATCAAAGTAATTATCCAATAACCAACGAATGATCATCTATGTTATCTTCATTTGTGTAACAGAAAATTAAAAAAGTTAAATTAACTTTATTAATTTAAACTTTCCTGTTATTACATACTATTATCATATTATTTACGTACATACCATAATATTAAAATTTATGTTGAAGTTTCTAAGGAATTATTTTATAGAAATATGAACACTAGTTTTCTTCAAGCAAAGTTCGAATCCAAGGCACGGAGCTCTGACTTTTCGAAATTATGTGCGTATATAAATTAATGATCACTCGCTTAAACGGTGAATGCAAATATCGTGAATAAACCTGCATGCTTAAGAGACTTTCTCGACAACGCAACGTGAGTCTGCTAACCTGCATTTTACATGAAAATTCTTGCCGGTTCTTCTCCATAAGACCCACTTTTTGGAACTAGCAATTAGTTTTGACGTTTCAAAAGTGCTATTTTAATGGTGTAATTGAAATTAAATATTTGACTTTTGACACCTAACACTTCTCATTCTGATAGGAGACTTGTGCCAAGCAGTTGGATAATAAATGGGTTCATGATAAAAAAAAAACTGAAAGAGAAAGAATTTTTTATTACACGAAATTCCAATCGTTCTAGAACCGTATAATCTTTACCAAAATGATAATCAGGAGCATTTTATTTTGTCGGTTTAAAAAAAAAACCTGAAGAAGTTTGAAGATGAAATGGGGCTTACGATGGCGCAATCTATTTTTTAATGCATACACTGTATGGGCCTGAAATTGATCTGAAAAGACGAGTGAAATAAGTAAACGTAATAATAAAAGTACATCAATACCCAAACATTTCCACACAATTTCTCATCGGTTCCCGCGTCATTGATTCCCCGACGCAAATCCCCCAAAATGTAAACGGTTTTTATAAAGAAACGTTCTAAATCCCCACGAAGTACGGGCACGGCAGACGTTTTCGTATGCACACAGAGTGGTGCGCTCAATCAGTTCTCAAAGAAGGCAAAGAAGACGGGTGCCGGCGGGAGATCAAAGCGGGCACTCGTTACCTTCGTATACTTTGTTAGAGCCTTATTCTGCAGCGGTATTCCGTTGCGGAATGACGATCGTGTTAATGTTGAACATTTTGATGCATTTAAAAGAGTCGGCATTGCTTTTAAATTAAAGTATTTAAATACTTCTCAGTTAACGCACACTCAACAACGCAATGGAATACCGCTATAAAATACTTCACAGTGTTAACTTTTGATTGCACGTTAAGGTGAGCACCTCGTTACTACTGTTGTACCGAGTTTCGTGGATTCGATTTCCACCTGAGAGATTTTTTTGTGTTGACACAGATATTTGTGTTGAGTCTAGGTGTATATATGTTGTGTCCGGTTAATTTTATGTTTGGAAAGTTCACACCGGTATTATCAAAAAAACTAAGAAGTGCGGTGAGACATAAGGTTGTGCTAGCATTTCTGCACATTGCACTTATTAGCAAGTGCAATGCTCAGGAATGCTCTTGGTAGCGTTCCATTTTAGGTTTCGGAGCTACGGTTAAAGAACAAATCGTCACTGGGTTGGTGGGAGTCCAACATAATCTTCTGACTTGTCGGATGAGGAGTATCACTCAGGTTTTGCAACGATAAAAAATGGGATAAACCTACCCTACTAACCCTTTACCCTGCCTTACCCTGCGACCTCTACTTTAGTAAAGAACAAGATATATATTGGCATAGGCGAGACCCTCTGTCTCCTAGTTTTTCACATATGGAATATTACTCGGAGAAAGCTATCTTTTAAGATTTTTGTTCATAACTCTTGTAAGAAAATAGAAAGTTAAAGTAAAAGTTTTGTTCAGTTATATGTATAAATAAAACTCTGATAGATAATATACTGTAAACACATTTAAATTTGAAAGAGAAGCACAATTTGTTAAACCAATAAATCAAATGTGAAGTAAGTATCGCTTTGAAATCGAATCGTATTAGATTTCTGCTCCGAATTTTTAATTACATTTTTCGTAATCTAAAAAGTGCCTTGTACAGAATAAGCAGTCTCTCATTTCAACAGACTGAAACTTGAAATACACATGATATTTACCTTTGATACTGACCAAAAGACACGTACTATAAAACATTGAAATATCAAGATATAGGACGCTTTTGCACCCTCCACTGCGGTTTTGACGTTCAATTTATTGACAACCTTATACAGAAAATGTAATGTACTGCGAAACATTTTTAAGCACCGTTTCCTTTTACAGCAATGTTCAGGCTTTCATAAATGAACTAGTACTCTCAAAGTAGGTACCTAATGTCGATTTCATAGACTCGATATCGACTTTTCGTATGTCGACGCCGCGATTTCAAAAGTAGGGTAATGCGGATGTAATATGTGCCAGTAATTGAACAGCATTTCATAATGTAGCTGCGAAATCGATATCTCTACATAATAGCGTAATTTTCTATGGATATGATGTGCGAGGCATTGTTCCTATTGTTTCAGTTACATTATGCAAAAAGAGCTTCAGTATGCGTAACTTTTAAATCTGACGTTGGAAAATTTTATTCAATCTACTCATGTCAGATGTAGGTACTCTTTATTGGAACGAAGTTCCTTATCGTGCGTTGTGAAAGGGGGCTAGACGGAAAAAATTCTTACGAAAAGTTGTCACGACACTTTTTTCGAAATTTCGTTTCACTTCGTTCCATCCGGGTGTCCCTTGACACCTCTCAAGTTTTTTTTTCAACACTACGGTGATAAGAAGCATCATACGTCCTGCAGTAGGTACCATAACATACCATTACGCTTGTATATAAGGGTTAAGCAGAGGTGTACTAATTATACCCCCATATTTCGCCGGTATGTTTAGGTATCATGTAACAGAGAGTAAGCCCGGGCACAAATCTAAACTAGCTGCTATATAATTTAATAGAGAAACCCAATACATTTTTGACACACCGTGTGTGTGTCTTTAAGTCTCGAGTGAATCGGATTTTTCTAGGCAAGCGCGCTCAATCGTGTTCGCAGTGTCGCTTAACATCAGGCGAAATGGCGGTCAAGCGTAGGCTTATGAAGACAAAAAAATAAAATAAAAACATGGGATCTAAATATATCGGTGAACTGTGCGTGTACATTAGTGTACACCTCTGCCTAACCGTTTGGGGAGTAGATGCGGGATTGTATGTATGGTATGAGTGTGTATTTTATGTGCTATATTTTGCGTTTTTATCAAACCTATTCCCAGGCTTGCCAGACCAACCGTGTGGCCTCAGCTTGTAGATATTGGGTAGATTTTGATATTTTATTTTACCACCACTTTGGTCCATTTTACGATAAAAATGTTACTGACATAATTTTCCTTTTTTCTTGCTTCGGCGGGACGTAATACTGAATTATTAAGTCTCGTTTTCTATTTTACAACATAGACGTTCAGGGTCAAATCTGAGAGTGGGCTTAGTAGAACATCTGTCCATTACTGTTGGGAGTGGACTCATTAGACTCAACTATAGGTAGATTGCCATTTACTACCCCAATTTTAGAGAGATAGTAGTTTAGCTGCGGGCATAACGTGTTTCTCCATAATGAATGAATTACTCGCGGTGTTGATACGCACTACGTAATAGGGGAGATTAGGGTAAAGTGTGCGAGACTGAGTTCTAATTTAGACGAGTGATCATTCGATTAGTGAGCCGAGTTTCAGCGAAGTGTTAACGGCATCGATTACGTTTCGGTAACACTTCATTTACTTTTTCTTGAGCTTGAGCTTTGGCAGATAATGTAATTACCGTCTTAACCACGAATTCCTAATTGATATTGGAATATTATGTAATTGAAAAAAATCAGGTGACAGTTCACCACGTTGGGCTAGTGTATCGAGAACTTTGTGAACTAAGTTTTTAAAATTATTTTTGTAATCTGCACATGCTTTTAGAAATTTAATGAAAATTTGATTTGAATTAAAACCAGTGTAGCACGTATTCACGAGCATAATGATATGTATAAACTCAGCGAAATTATAAAGCGAAATTCTCTTAAAGACTGAAATTTTACGATGTTACGAACATAGTATTTTCAAAACTATCCTATAATGATAGTATTATATCAAAGTTGCAATCTTCATTTCGAGAAAAAGAAAACGCTTTTGACTTTAGTAAGTGTACCTATACATATTTATGGTCGTGACTATACAGAGGCAAGCACATCAATCTACCCCAATTAGTCAAATTGATTTGATAGATGTTCAACGTTAATACAAAATAATAAGGTTCATATTCGATTGGGAAAGTTTGACAGTTTTGGATAGCTTGATCTGCTGGCGTCTGTACAGAGGCCAGCACATCAAGCTACCCGAATCTGTCAATTTTTTTTGACAGATTTTCAACTTTAATACAGAACAATAAGGTTCATATTCGATAGGGAAAGTTTGACAGTTTTGAATAGCTTGACCTGCTGGCGTCTGTACATGGATATTATTATTGGCGGCTCACATTACACAAACAACGGCGAAATAACGACAGCTATTGTTTAATGTAGTTGATATTACTGCATTTTAGACAGCAAATGTATTTGTTAATGGTAAATAGACATGTAAACGTTATCGATACCTTTGTATTTATGATAAAATTACGGGCTTGTTAGACGCTTTATGGAAATAACAATAGCGTTATAACGCTATTGTTATAATAACGTTATTAATTGAAAATAATATTGAGTGAGCAGTGATAGCCTAGTGGTATGACCATTAGACTGCCAAGTCGAAGGTCTTGAGTTCAAATCTAAGGCCCGCACCTTTGACTTTTCGAATTTATGAGCGTATTAATAATTAATTATCTCTCGCTTAAAAGGTGAAAGAAAACATCGTGAGGAGACCTACATACCTTAGAGATTTTTCTCGACGGTTTGTGAAGCTCGCCAACCCGCACTACGCCAGCGTGGATTATAGCCTAATACCTCTCAATATGAGACAGTGCCCGTGCCCGTGCCCAGCAGTGGGACAGTATATGGGTTGATGATGATGATGAATATTGAATGGAGTATAAATAATTAATTAATGCGAAGATGCGTTCCTTGCGAAGTATGCGCAGTGCAATTCGGAATGAGAGATTGAGAAATAGTGTCATAGTCAACGTTGTGGTTTAAAAACGATCTAGTGACAAGAATCGAGAAGAATATGCTGGGATAGTTTGGGCCTGTCAGGATGAGAGGCGACTGACAAAAGGGGTTTATATGGAAAATTTCAGTGGTAAAGCTGGAGGGATGCCCTGGAAAGACGTACACCGACCTTAGGTATTGGTGAGTTTCTTCAAAAATGTCAGGTGCGTAATAATAGTAACCGGCGCGTGTGTATGACAAGATGTATGAATGTGCACGAAGCAAAAGAATTATGTGGCGTACTCTAGTTTCTGCCTACCCCTATTGAAAAAAAAGTGACTTTATAATAAAATAAAGGAATAACTCTTTCATTACTAATATTGAATCAGCTGGTGCGGTGACACTCGAATCTCAAAGGACTGTTCGAGATAAAAGGTAGGACCTCTCTAAATCCCAATCTATCTCCTTACCAAAATTCATTAAAATAGGTTCTGTGGTTTAAAATTAGGCGTAACAGAAAACTTAACATACAAAGTTTCTTCCGCAGTTTTAATTTCGCAAGTGTCCTCTTATTTATAATAACTGTCGGTAATTATTTCGCATAATCATAAAATGAAAAATCATTTACTTATCGTTTCATACAAAACAGCATTTATTTGCTCAGTATCAAATAGCGTTGAAATCACATTACACAGTATCAAATAACGTAATTAAATGAAAATGAGTTCGATAAATAAATAACCAGCCGATTAATTGAATTCTCTTTCAAAACTACAATCTAGTTGACGTAGTAAATGAGTGTATTTTATTATTATTCATTAAGTACAAACGAGCTTATTCGAGAACAACTTTTACTATAGCAACAGGCGTAGCCTTAATGGTAAAAAAAAATCTCTACAAAATTTGAAGTCTGGGATGTTTTTACGAGATGTGGGCATGAAGCTAGTATTATATACCCGTTGAAAGCGTTTTCGATAGGGTTTTTACAAAGTGTTGTTAGAAACCCAATTCATAGGGGTTACACTTTTTAACGGTAAGCCGCTGCAATGGGTTACCTCTTCAAAACCCTTTCATTTGGGTTACCTGTTTAAATTCTTACCGGGTTATACTATTAAACGGTAAGCCGTTCCGAACGGGTTACCCCTTCAACCACTGTAACAGGGTAACACTTTCCGAGTCCAAACACTAATTTGATCTCTAGTAACATTGCATTAAGTTCAAAATAGCATGCATTAAGCTAGCACGTGTTAGTTGCCACTTGCTCTGAGCTAAATAGATCACAGCGACTCGATAAATACGGGACTATGGTTATCAATCTCTGTTCATCCATTCTCTCTACATCATGATCAAACCATCATAATATAGCTTCTATACATTTTTTTATTGTTATTGTATACCTACTTAAATACCTAAATTTAATTACATACAGAATCGAGCACCCAATATTAAACGATATAGGGCACTGCGTGATCAAGCCTTATGAATGAAACTACTTAGTAATACATTTCTAGATGTTTGCAAGAGAAATTTCTATATTTTATAGTCTCCTCACCCTACCTAACAACGTAAATTATGATGATAACCATACGGTAACCCTGAAAACCCTATCAAGAGGATAACCTCTTCAATTGGATACCTTAAAGGAAAGGGTAACCCCTTCCACTGGCTAACATATTGAAAGGGTTACCCTTTCATTGGGGTTAGGAAAAGGTTACAGGAACGAAGAGGTAACATCATCCATACGGTAACCGAATCAACGGGTAACCCTTTCAATTGAATTTACTCATAAAGGGGGTTATACGGTCCCTGATTTAAATATGATATGAAATAATCTACAATTAAGAATGATTTATTACTACAGGCATTGACCTTCCAGAGGGTCAATGCCTTTAGCATCCACCATCATTGGTACCACGGCACTGCCCGTCTTCAGTTTATCTTTGGAACTTTCTCTACATTTAGTATTAAAAAAATAAAAGCTAGTGTTGTTTTTTTCCGTAATATGTCCATGTTGGCGCTGCTTGACAATATTGCATGTAGCACAGTGTTTGTCATTTCCTTTATTATGCTACTTCGCGTTACTTTATGAGGCGCAATATTGAGCAATGACGGGACACATTTCCGTACAACGTTATAAATTTTACGTCGTGGGAAACAGATATTATATTACGGGGAAACAACATTATTTTGTGTTAATTTCCAAACTGAATTTCGTTTATTAATTTAGAGTTTTGACGTCGTAAAATTTAACTATACCTGCTCCGTTAATTATAATTTACAGTATGTAATTGAATTAAACAGGAGGTTTGCTACAACTACTAGTACTTTAATGATGTTTGAGTATTAACTTCGATATCAAAACATAATGAGTGTGCACTGGCTGACATATAGCAATGACATCTTCATTGCTGTATGTCATTTATTCATTTATTTAATCTAAGTAAAATAAAGATTTTGTTTTATATAACATTTTACGTAAAATAAATTAACAGACAGAAACGTGTTGCTGGGGAGTTTGTTGCGCCGTTTCTTCTTCCCAGCCAAAACACTAGGAAGCGGTGAAGGGCCGGCGTTTCAGGGGCTTAATGTAAAAATGACTTTCAAAAAGTACTACCTAGTAGCCTATCTTGAATAAATTATTTTGACTTTGTATCTACTCGAATATCGGTTTCTATTTTAACGTTCACAGTCGGAAGAGAGATAAAACCATAGACCCGCTAAGAATGTTTACACAACCATTTCTGTGACGAAATTAAAGATATTATTACATTTCTCAAGCTCTTTCTCTCCACTCAGTAGATATTTCCGGGAAAAAGGAACGAAATATATTGTGAGAAGAAGCAGAGTCTCGCGTGTTTTTGCGCTCGCATTTCGTCCGGGACGTGTCTGTATCCGCACCGAGAGAATCCGAAAATAAACAATATTAACGGCAAAATTACATGGTGTGTTACATTTCTATCGACACTTCCTCGAAAGGAATACAATGAACGGCACCTCGCTAATCTTCCAAGTCAGTTTTGGTGGAGAAAGATTGTTGTTAAAGTCTCCACGATAAATTTCCCGGGTTTTATTTACGAACGCAGGATATGGAGAACATTATAAAGTCGGTATGCGAAATCTTATGACTTATGACAGATATCCAATATTCCTCGAGGCGAGCGGAGCGAGTGCAGCGGAACACTCATAGAACACAAATCAACCGGGAAAAATGAAGGAAAAGAAGTAAGACAAAGCGGCTGCTCGATCGACAAGAATTTCATTCTGAAATATGTGTTATTTTCTATGAAAAATGTATTCGGCTTTTAACACAATAACTCAGTAAAAGATGGATCGCGTTTGTATACATCCATACATATGTAATATTCGCGTATCGGGCCGGTATTAAATTCAAATAGCTTTTGTGTAAAGATTTTTACGGTTTTTTTACGTTTACATACGTTTACAAGGGGCTTATTGTGGTTTCGATGCCTTTTGTGAATAAGTATTGGTGTTTTTGGCGTGCCTCAGTATATTAAGTAAGAAATTATGTTGTTTACAAAAACATGTATAAGTAATCAGGCCATTGACCTGCAACGTCACTTATTTTGTTAGTTTAGTTACAAAAATCTAGTGCTGTACAATTATTAACCAATGTTATACTCTGAATCGGTAACACATATTATCTCATTTTGAGCGATGACGTCACGTAGCGTAGCAGCTAAAGTATCATTATCGCCAATTTCGTAAATGAAAATGAAACAAAGGTATGATTAATATAAGTGTTTCCTTTCCGCTTTCCTATTGTTCTTTTCCTGTACAAAGGAACGTTAAATTAGTACCTACTTTATTTAAATAATATGAGAGAGTTTTATTCAAGATTCAATCTCCCCAATTTATATTATATTTATTTAATAATTATCAAACAAAACAATACAAAATTACAATTTGTTCAATGTAAAATTTTCCAGAACTGTGTATCTTTATACAGGTGTTTAAAGACGTTCATTCAGGATCAGGGAAGAGTTTTTTACACTTAAAATCTTAGAGGGTCAGATATGTTAGTGAAGCCACCGAGACTAGCGATAAATCTTAAGTCAACCAACAAAAAAAAAACTTCTTTGGAACTTCTTGTTGATAATATTAAGATAATCATTGCTTATTAATGCACAGTTTTCGGCATCACCACACTGAATTTCAATTTAGATTAAAGTACAAGAACAATTTATGTACTTTAATGTTAATTAGTTAAGTTTCTCGTATTTTAAGTGAACTATTGTAAAGTTCTTTGAGAAATAAACATTCTTTAAACCGAACAATATCATGGAGTGAATGCTATGAACCACTAAACGGTAGGTTGATTCATCGATCTACATAACACCCATAAAATCAGAATCCCCATACGGCAACTGGGGTTCATATCTATTACACCCTATCAATTCACCATAGTTTATTCACGTTGGTATAGCCCGGTGGGCCCATTAATCTATGGGATGAAGTTCGGATTAACGTGATCTACGTGCTCTAGGTGCTAACTGTTAGCAGACACTGAACATGCTGTTATGATTAACACGCAGGATGAAGAGGGGTTAACTTGTGAAATTAATATCTATGGTGTAATGGCGGGAAGTTACATTATTTATTTATATACGCTTTATTGCACACCAATAACATAATTTTAAAAGTAATGAGGCAAAAAATTATATAGGTAGTATAGTGGGCGGTCTTATCGCACAAGGCGATCTCTTCTACACATCCTTTGGATAGACTGGAAGAAAGGAAACACAGTGGGTAGTGTAGCGTATTACAACATTACATATGTATATACAGGGTGGAAGGGATATCGACGCGCAACGGCTTACCATGACTTCAGTATATGATTCTGGACCCCCCTGCGTTGGAATTTTTCGTCGGCTTTTTCTTAAATTTTACAACTCGTAAGTGAACTCTAAGGAAACAGCTGACCAGAAGATCTTTCGAGTTTAATGAAAAAAGTGAATTTAATGACTTTTTAATTAAAATTCTTATTGGGTTAGATAGAAATAATGATTTCATACAGTTTAAAGTTGAAAAAACTGCAAAAAAGACGTAAAAACTGGGCTTGGGTCTCCTCCCAGGATGAGAGGGATTAGGCTATATATTCCACGCTGGCCTAGTGCGGCTTGGCAGACTTCACACGCCTTCGAGAAAATCTCTCAGATATGCAGGTTTCCCCACGATGTTTTCCTTCACCGTTTAAGTGAGTGATCATTATTTACATGCTTTCAAAATGTCAGAGGTGCGTGTCAACAATTATGTATGTATCAAACAATCTAGCCGCCATAAAATCATTGCCCACCTTTTCAGACTTTTTTAAGATACTGCAAGTTGGAGCTTACATTCCATCACGGCAAGGCAATTCATTAACTACTGTGGGGAAAAAGCAAAGCTAAATTAAAAAGTTTATCGAGGAGTACGAGTTAGACTGGCATCGAGGTTTAAAATATTGATTGGCGAGAATCTTCGAGTCGACTCGATTAACGAGGTTGAAGAAATTGGCCGGCAGTAATTGGATTAAGAAGGCGAAGTATTGCATCAGCACATGTCATGATGGAGATGACCCATTTTCTGCCGATTGATTATTTTAACCTATTATATTAACAGAAAAACGGTGAAGGAAAACATCGCGAGTAAAACTTGCATGCCTTAGAGATTTTCTCGAGAGCGTGTGAAGTCTGCCAACCCGCACTAGGCCAATATGGACTACCTATAGCCTAATCCCTCGGAAACCAGTGGACTGCTGAGTCATAGGCTAAGTCAGTTCGAATCCAAGACCTATGAATTTTCGAAATCATATGTGTATTAATAATTAATTAACTCGCTTAAACGGTAAAGGAAAACATTGTAAGGAAACCTGAATTCTTGAGAGACTTTCTTGGTGGCGTATGAAGTTTACTAACTCACATAAAGCCAGTGTGATGAACTATCTGTGAATATAGCCTCATTCCTCTCATAATAAGAAAAATGAATCTATAGTCCTATTCCCAGCAGTTAGGACAGTAAATGGATTTTTTCGAAGTAATGAATTGCCCTTGAACACTTAAGGAAGAAATAATTAATTGATTTCTGACATTTACGCGAATATTATACATTGAAATAAAACTACTTTTTACGGATTTTATCGCGTATATTGATATTATTAATCCCGACGTTTCGGACCCTTTACAGCGTCCATGGTCACTGATAGACTGAGGTGGTGGGCGTCTGGGTACCCTACAATAACAATAAAAACAAGTAACAATAAAAATTTAGGGTAGCTGTCAGTAATTATTTCATCAAGACCACCTCAGTCTACCCGTGACCATGAACGCTGTAAAGGGTTCGAAACGTCGGGATTAATAATATCAATATAACGCGATAAAATCCGTAAATAGTAGTTTTATTTCAACGATTTTATTTCTGTTAAAATATGTTTCAAAGTCAATTATTTTATAACTGGGTACCTACCTATTATTCTAGTTCATTTGCTTGATCAACAGCCCTATACTGCTGCACACATATTCGGATCACACATCGCAACAAAAACATTTCCGAACGCCAGTGTTCATTTCACATCCACGGGGTATTTGTCATCCACGGGATTTAGCAGTACCTACCGGGACGTGAAAATTAAGCAATGCCATCGGGCAGATTATGTCCACTCCATTTGTTTGCACTCTATTTGCGCGCGCCAAAGAGAACAGGGTAAATACGCATCGTCTAATTTGATTAGTTCGTTCATTGTTTTACTGCATTTTGCCTTTCTGTAACTTTTGCTGGTAAATATTTTGGCATATCTGTAGCTATGGATACTATTTCTTCTATTTAGCTTAGATATAAATTTTAGAGAAAGAAAACTTCGATCTCAGGCAGGGTTTGAATCTGCATCCCTCCGGTTAAGTACACCGGACGCTTTAGCCAAGCTACCGAGACCATTGCCTGTGATGTCGATTTTTTTTCCTCATTCTTACATCTTATAGGGACGTCAGCAACATCTATCGAAGAATGAGGAACATCTTTGTTTCTACTATTTGTATCTCGTTCTTATGTAAGCTGGCTATGTACTTATTTGGGTATTCGATTTCTGCGTTCATAATGATAATTCTATACAATGTACTTGCGTGTTGTATAATATATAAAACAGAAGTACGTGTCGCTGCTTTTATCCCAAAAAATTTTTTTTTTCTTAAGTTATACTTAGTGTCTACATTCCTTATAGAGTGTATGCATTCGTTAAGAACTGCTAGGGATGCCCACGAGATTGAAAAGATTATTAACGAGGGTACTAACGTTGATATTTCTTGGAGTGAATGTTAAATTAGAAATATCATTCAATCAAATTTTTTTGTATACTATTCTCTTCCTATGAACAGTACTAATAAGAATCAATAGTAAAGATTAGTAAAATTAGTAAATATATAATAATAGTAAAGATTATCTGGATACAATCTGACGCCTATAGACACGTAATAAGTCTATTTGTAATTATTATCGTTGGACTCATAATTATGTCGGTCTTTACCTCCAAATATCTCGGTAACGTGACACTTTAGGGTACCATGTTACTTTTGTGCGCCGCGATTTCTAAAAAAAATAGCGGCCGGTCTATTACCTAGCTCAAGAATCAGGGCTTCAACAAGAAACTGGACCTAATGATGCTAATAAATAAATTATTATATTATCCCTAATATTATCTGTGTATTTGGGTGGTTAACCCAAACACTATCCAAGTACTGATCAACACCGAGAGATTGAAACTTCTTTAATTACCAAAGTATATAGTGAATTATTTAATCAGTCTGAATCATATAGAATCCACTATAATGCGTTTGAGATGCAGGCAATATTATATATTATGTAACTAGCTTTTACCCGCGACTTCATCTGCGTAGAAAAGTTACTTTTAATTATCTTTGTAATTTGGCTAATTAACTCAAAATCGTTATAAGTTATAGCCTATATGTATAAATAATAATACTGTAAAGTTTCATCAAAATCCTTTCAGTAATTTTAGCGTGAAAGAGTAAAAACATCCATCCATTCATCCTCACAAACTTTCACATTTATAATATTAGTAGGAAGATAGGGTAGGATTTAACTACGCAAAACTTGTGTCTAATATCAAATATCAATGGACTATAACGACGTTCTATGTTCATAAATGTTTAGCACAGATGGTCGTTAGTGCACAAGGTGATCAGTAAATGCTTCACTCGGCATTAATTAAGCAGAACCGGGGTATTAAGTAGACTACTTCGAGCTTAATAATGCAGCTAATGACTGATGTGATGTTCAGTTGTATTGAAATGTTTCATGTTTGAGCGCTTACCGCTCGAAACATAAATAGTTGTAGAGAAAATTAGATGTGATGTAATTTAGGACGTTACATGGCATTCTTAATCAATATGCTTATCTTATTTCGGGCATATTACAAATAAAATGACTCAAAAAGTTTTAAAAGAAAGACGCATACCAGCTTTTTTATAAGTTTGAAAAAATCGTAATAACTACCGAAATATAAATAAATACTAGAAATTCAATGATTAATTATGCTAATTATATCTTAAATAAACTCAAACTGCCACCAAAAACTTTGGAGGATATAAGAAAAGTATAAAAATAAAAGCTAATATTGTGATGCTTTAGTTCTTTCGACAGCTGCATTTAATATCATTATCATCAGCACGTATTCCTCCACTGCTGGACGTTGAGCCTCTTTTAGTGAACGCCACTGAACCCGATCTTCAGCTCTTGTTGATATAATAGGCATGAATTAACGAAAAATAGCAGCCGGACTCAATTTTTCAGTCAAATTCTATTGAAACTTTAACGTGGAAAATTAAATACTTATAAATAATAAACGTATCAGATTTTAATAAGGCTAGTCTTAAAAATACTAGACATTTCTTAAATAAATATCATAAATATTTTATTTTATTTTTTGGCATTTTCCATACTAAGATTTTTAAACTTATTTAGCGAAGGAAAAAATCGACTGCGGGCAGGATTCGAACCTGCGTCTTCTGGTTAGGTACACCAGACGCTATGACTGCTAAGCCACGCGCTATGGCCACTCGCGGTCGAATTTTTCATTCGCTAAATAAGTTTATCATAATAAATATTATTAAAAAGTAAATATTTACCTTCAACATTATCAGCATCGCACAGCAGTAACCACCATTACTTCGCACATGCCGTTTGTCCTGCAATAGAAAATAATAAATGGTTAATTTATTATAGCCTGAAGAATAAAGTTAATTAAGTAAAGTAGACAGTGTTGTTATCAGAACCAAATCAATGTTTAGCATTAAAAGAGAGCGGAGGCTGTACCACAGCGTGTTATTGTGATCGTTTTACTGTTGAGAGAGTGAGAGACAGCGCTCTACACATTAAATAGTGCCATCTTTTTCTAACAACTTAAAAATGACCGCTTTAACACCTGGTACGCAGATGAGAGAGGCAACCCTAACAAAATATTTTATAGCTTACTGGGGTTGCTTTTATTTCCATAGATGTCAATGTAAAAGATACGAAATATTTTTTTTAGATAAACCTATCATAATAAACATGAGTGTCGAAATATCGAGGAGTCACCGTGACTATGGAATCAGTATCGCTTATCATTCCCAAGGGAGGTGGGCGGGAAGGTAATTTTGCTCAGGTTTGTTTTTCATTCTTATGGATCGTGCAGAGTACGAGATGAATTTTTGAACATATTTTATAATTAGGCATAATTTTATTACCGAACTTCAGGGATGAAAACTATAGGCATTAAATTTTTGGTGAGAATTGCACGTAATGTACAACAATGGGTACGGGTCTCCTCTCAGATTGAGAGGGATTAGTCTATAATAGCCCACTACGCTGGCCTAATGCGGGTTAGCAGATTTCACACACCGTCGAGAAGGATAATTTCATTCACCTTTTAATTCATATTATTATGCACAATTGCACATAATATACAATATTACTTAAAGCACCGTTGGATTTGTAGATGTTGTCAAGCAATTATAGATATTAGTTTTTGAGCAATAGAAACTTTACTTGCGTAACGAACGATTTGAGGACTTCATTTGTATGGATGTGGACACTGTGTTCGACTCCTTCCGCAACGGCTAGGGCGGGGACTCCCTATTAAACTTTCATTCTTATCTTTCGGGATATTCTCAGCAAATTATAACAGCATAAATAGCCGCGAACGCGATTTAATTAGGTGAACTTTTCCTTTTATAAAAAGAAATTACGTCTAAAACAATAGCAGAGAAATATTAAATTCCCCGTGCACCTAAAAAATTGCTTGAAGACAGTAACCGTCGTCACGCTTAAATTTACCTGTCCCCTTACCGAACTCAGTGCAAAAGTAAAAGCAATATCTTATTCTCAAGTTCAACTAATCAGCTGAATCTTAATAACCTTTTAGGTACTTTCGGCACTCGGGAGCACAAAGTAAAGAAAAGATAAGTAAAAGCTCCTTTGCTTCCCTATTTAAGTACCTTTCTGCTTGGCGCGGTAGTATTGGCTATTCCCAGAAGGCATTATTTATTCTCAAGCTGTCTTTTGACATTGGCTACTCGTTTCCACAGTAATCGGCACCAAATTATGTCATTTGCAGGGTTCGCTGTGGGATGTGTTTACACTTTCGCCACGTAACTTGGCGCTTATGTTCTCAAAGAGAGTTATGTACTTTAGAATAGTGCTACATTTAAAATGAATATGTAAGGTTGAAAGCTATGACTGTTTAATGTCTATACTTTGCAACTTGAACAACGAATACCAATTATTACGATTATACACAACATAAACGTTTACAAGTACTTATATTACGAGTACTACTTAAAATATATACCTTAAGGCCTTAAGGCATTTCAATTAAATCTAAAAAATAAGTGGTCTTTAATTTACATACTTGTCAGTTAACTACAGAATTTTGTAAGTAAAGAAGGTTTCGAGAAAAATAGACCGACAAAATGACCCTAGAATGAGTCCATGCTTCAATCAGGCATCCTGTATTACAAAGCCATTCAAAACACACAAATACAGTACTAATGTACCTAAAATAGTATAATGAACTACCATATTACGGCCGCAGAGCTTTCAAATACACGGGGAAACATTGAAAACGCTGCCAAAAGCGAATTATAGCGAAATCGCTCATTTGGTGTAGCAGGAGAGTTGCCAGATCCATCAGGATTATTCATTGGACATCCACAATGGTACATTATTCACTCTGATTAACGTGCTCGGATCAGAACGTGATCCGTCACCCGTTTTGGTCACAAAGACAATTACAATTACTGCAGTTGAACGGTTAGCAACGTTTTGAGGATGTGTTTAGGTTTGGTGCTATGAAATCTGTGGAATTTTGGGGATCGTGTCCTTCGTTTGAATGACTTAACCAGATACTCGTATGACATAATTTGTCTACATTTAGAAAGCTTGTATTATTCAGTCATCGGAGAAAACGTCTAGTTTTAGAATTACTTACAACAGTAGGTATATTTTGTAGTGATCATTATGATTGCAAACATATATACGAGCCGCCTGATGTTAAGCAGCAGTAACCCACCCCACTCGTGCATTGTCACTTCATTTGTTAGTCTAAGAGAGGTAGGGCATAGTGGGAGTAATTCCAATCGAATTGGAGCTGCCCGACTGGGGAAGCCTTGCAGGAAATCGAAGTAAAATAACACCGCTTTGATCTGTGATGTGTTTCTTACGGTGAGCAAGGTTGCCAGTGCGTTGTGTTGGCAGTGGGGGGGACTTTGACCCTTATACTGCCAACCTAACTATATTCCTCTTTCGTTTTACAAGGTCAGCAACGTGCAAGTGATACACCTGGTGTCGCAAGCGTCTATAGGCTACGGTAACCGCTCACCATCAGGTGGGCAGTATGTTTGTTTGCCACCTTAGTAGTATATAAAAAAAATAGTCTCATATGCCTAGTAATTTCACCGTCTACATTGGCCTTCAAACTGGAACGTAATAATGTTAGCACAGTATAGCTTATCGGCGGAATATTTAGCAATACGGTGGTACAGAAGCCAGCACATCAAGCTACCACAATCTGTCAAATTTCTTTGATTAATTTTCAACTTTAATACAAAACAGTAAGGTTCATATTCAATTGGGAAAATTTGACAGTTTAGGATACCTTGACCTGCTGGCGTCTGTACTACCCCAGACGGATTCTGCAGCAAGAGCAGAGCCTACATCCTCCAGAGTAATTTTAGAACTACCTACTTAGGCACATATTTTATTAATGGATTTAAATAAAAACTAGTTAAAGAAGTTTAATATTTCCCAGCGTGGCTTTTGAGTTTTAGCCCGTCATCGGACTAATATAATTCTCCCTATTTTACAATGGCGTAAGGGGAGACATCATTCCATTAAATGACAATTTAAAATCAAAAAGGGAAGTGTTCCATATTTCATCCCGTATTTTTTGTGCTGACAGGCCACGTTACACAGAAAACCAAAGATGTTAAAAATAATGTCGCGTGGTGACCCTGAATAGGATCTTAGGGGAAAGTGACAGACAGCTATCAAACGAATTCGCACTTCCTTGAATCATTTATATAAAAAAAAATAACAGTAAATCCAACGTTCATGGGAATGCTTTTATTCATGAGAATGTCTGAATGGAAGCAAATACTGGTAATTAATAATTTTCAAAGATTGTGATCAAGTTTCAATATTGTGAATCTCAACTTACCTTTAAGTTAATTTCTAATGAGATCAAACGTTGATATTCGTGATCTTGTGATGACAATAATACTATTTTTTTAATTTTAAGTTGCGAGTTGGTCATTTGATAAATACGCAGAAGTACCTATATTCTCACATAATTATTATATCCACATCTTTACAAAGCAGTTTCAATTTTATTATTCTCACACAAGTTTGAAAACCGGATAAAGGTACAGTACCAAAGTTTCACCGACCTTAGGCCTAGCTTACAATCTATCATGAATCACGACTTATGAACTATTGGGCTCTTCAAGCGTTGTTATTGCTTGCACAGTGGCTTAGGAGGCTAGAATGCTCACATTTGATAGCCACAATCTTTTTAAAAATTTGGTTCAGGATACATGACTGCAATGTATAATGTATAAGTCCAGAGTAAGCGTATAAAGGGTACGAAAAACTTATAAAATGACAGGTTTTTAGAGAGGGGACTTTGGGCATAGTGGGAGTAATTCCACTCAAATTGGACCTGCCCGACTCGGGAAGTACCTCCGCCTTGTAGAAAATCGAAGTGAAATAACACAGCTTTGAGCTGTGTTGTAATGGGGGGATTTTGATCCTTATACTGCCAACCCAACAATTCCTCTTTCGTTTTACAGGGTTGGCAACGCACGGCAAGTGATACACCTGGTTTTGCAAGCGTCTATATTCTAGGGTAACCGCTTACAATCAGATGGAGCCGTGTATCCGTATTGTAATTCATCAAAATGATCATTTTAGCGCCCAAGGGCAAGCTATGTGCACTGTCAACTTGTGGAGAATATAAACCGACGTACTCGTACATAATGATACGGTTCATTTGAAACGCCGCGCCGACGCAGTTATCCAATGTGATATTTTTTGATATTGATGGACTGACCATTGATCTATAGTAGTCCATTGGGACAGTTTTACCCTTGTCAAGTGCGACTGCTAAGCGGTGAGAGGTCCTGGGTCCGATTCCCGTTTTCGATATTTTTAAGAAATTCTCAATAATAGCTTGGAGTTCGAATTGCAATAGACTCACTCTTTATTGCACGGGAGATAAAATATAGCAGGGGACTGTTAGTGTACATTAGTCCACCTTTGTCTGACCCTTCGGGCGTGATGACACTGTGATGATTTGTAATATCAAAGTAGTGACTTGGTTTTTCGATAGTTGGTTTTGAATAGTCCTTTAAAGAACGAGCAATGTAAGAATTCATTTGAATTTAATTAGTTCTTAGTGATAATTTGAAAGATTTTTTTAAGATTTCAAGTTCGATTTTATTGTTCATTACTAAGCGGTTACATTTTTGCGATTATTATAGTTCAAAAAATACTACATCTATATTATCTAGCGAAGTTATATGATATTGAGGTACATGGTATCAATATTTTATTTTATTTTAGCATTTAAGAACAATCGAGATATTGTTTCATGTCATATCTAGATCTTCTTCATCTCTAACAATAAACATGGACAAAACAATACTCAATTCATTATAACTAGACAAAAGTACTCATTTCGACAGTCATTCTGATTTGTCAGAGAATATAACGAAGCGAAAACTAGACAATATTATTTTGTTATCTATTATTTTGCGATTCCATTGTTTTCTTTGTTCTCCTTGTTACTGTACGCATTAATGCCAAGGCTTAATGAGTTATTGAAGAAAATTCATGGAAAGTAGCTGCGAACAAAAGTGGTGACCTTAAAATAATAAGTTTTGAAAAGATCGGGGCCTTTCTATACAATTAAGTGGGAAGGACATTCTGATACCGGAATCAATTCTCTGCGAATGGTTTGTTACATACGCAAAATATTTTAAGACATTTTAAGACAACTGCCTCATTGTCTAGCGGTCGCAAGTACGACAGTGATACGACGATAGGGTTATTGGGTGTTTCTATGAAATTCTCAGGAGCAGCTCAAAATTTAGATTTTTGCCCTGTTAACAGCAATAGGCTCGCTCTCATTGATCCTTCGCGGAATAGAGGCGTGATGGTATGTATATAAGCGAATCATTAGACTTAGAATATTCTTTATTATACAACATAAACAAATGCCAAGTACATGTTTGTACATGATAGAATGGTACAATGGGCGGTCTTATCGCTAAAAGCGCTAGACTTATCATCAAGCAAAATGTGAACATAGCATGTTTGTAATTACTTACTTAGAATTAATGACTACGCCGATCAACCAATCTGCAAGGTAAACTGCGCTAGCCACAGTCAGTCTGTGGATGGGTGAACATCTATGACAGTCGTTAGTGAAAACTGCACATCAAACTGCATTGCTCTCATGTAAGTCTGACAATAATGTTTTTTAATTTATCAGATATTACTGAAATCGTTACTGTGATTATATATATTTTTTTTTCTTATTATTTAAACTTTAACTCAATAAAATGTAAATGTGAGTACTTTGTAGGCTAAATATACATACTTAGCTTTGAACAGTCTGGTGGCTTTGAGCTTTTTTTTATGTGACCTACGCAAATGTTCTTCTGATCTGGTATCGTCGTGCGACGGGTTGTTGAGCTCCCTAAATTATGGTTGAGCTACACAATGACTGATGCATGCGTGCCGTCAGTTGGGACTGGTCTACTCAAAGCCGCTATGGCTCTTTCTTCAAAAGGCCATTTCAGACTTTGCCCTACATAGTAAGACACATATTTTGTTACTATGCATTGTCTGGACTTTAAAAGAGACTATGATTCTCTGAGTTTGTTTCGGCGTTTCTTCTCAGAGGTCGTCAGCTAGGAAATGCCGGAGCCATCTAGCTTAAAAAAAATATGTAAAATATTGACTTGTAAAAGTGTCTTTAAAAGATCTATTTACAGAAATAAATATCATTTATCAGTGCCAGAAGGCCAAAAAGACAACCAGTCTATCCTTGCGATATCGGTATTACCCAGAAATATTTATTATGGCTTGCGGAGAACTGATAGAAAGAAGGAAAACTTTTAATTTGAATTAATTTTAGATTTTGATGTCAGTCGCTCCGTGTAAAATAATGATATTTAGTCGCATCTGGTAGGACTGAACCCAAACATAGTAGGGAAAAGGCCCGGAGGATGATGATATCAATATACAGTACCATTACAACAACAATCATTATAAATTATCATCAACCCATATACAGTCCCACTGCTGGGCACGGGTCTCCTCTCAGATTAAGAGGGATTAGGCTATAGTCCACCACGGTGACCTAATGCGGGTTGGCAGACTTCACACACCGTCACATATAGGTTTCCTCACGAAGTTTTTCTTCACCGTTTAAGCGAGTGATAATTTATTATTAATACGCACATGATTTCGAAAAGTCTGAGGTGTGTGCCTTGGATTCGAACTCAAGACCTTCGACTTTGCATTCCAATGGTCATATCACTGGGCTATCAATGCTTTTTCGCAAATATTAATTACAAATTAATTTTTGCAATTATTGAGTTAATTCCCCAAAAGAAATAAGCAAAGGAGCGGTTAATTAGTTTCCGGAACTGAGAGCTCTTGATTGGAAAAACTTACCTGGAAGAGTTAGAGCCGTCACAACATTTTACTAAGTTCTTACTTATAATATAAGACCCTAATTTGTACAACTAGAGTGTAGGGAAAACATAAAGTATCAGCTGTTAATTGCCTCAGCGAGTGGTGAGGACCAATTGAGGAAAATGGCCGATTACGACCTCTCCTAAGTGACCACCACTTGATAATATATCACTCTATACCAATTGCACATTGTTATTTTCGGGGGTAAATGCCACTATGCTTAATCGACCTTCGAGATTTAGATATTCTATGGCTATTATGCTTAGCAATAACGATCTTGGTTGTGTTTCAAAACATAGGTTTTATGGGATTGCAATAAGGTGATGTTAGGGCGAAGGGACTTCATTTGGATTCACCACGATTTACACACACAATTTAAAAAGGAAAAAATATGTCTAATATACGATCACGACTGTTCCCCGAAGGCAGAGGTGTGTCAATGTACACCCACAGTTCACCGAGATGTTTATGTCCGATGATATAGTTGGGGAGCTTATTGCCATTAAAAATAAAATAAAATAAAAACAGCCTTTATTTTTCTACTACCAAATTGGAATAAAATGAAATAATAAAAATTAAACTACATTGAAACTTTACCTTCTATGAACTATTTGTTATTATGTAATACATATATGTATGCATGTGTGTGTGTGTGTAGGAATGAGTGGATGAATGTATAATTTTATGTATGTGAGTGTATGTATGTATGTATGTATATATAATGTATGTGTATGTATATATAATGTTTGTGTATGTGTGTGTATAAGTGTAAATTTATGAAATGTCCATTATGTATAAAGTTATTAGTGTATGTTGGTAGTAGTCGCCTCTGCGGCGTAGGCCTCTCCTAAACCTTTCCACACATTTCTTTCTCTCTCTATTGCCATTAACCGGGTACAAATCCAAACTCCGAGCTGCTACTGAGAATTTCATAGAAAAACCCAATAACACTGCTTGGGAATCGAACTTAGGACCTCTAGCGTAGTAGTCCCGCCCACGACCACTAGACTAACTAGGCATAGGCAGAAAAATATAATTATCTTAATTTGGAAATACCTACTAATTCTTCACTTAACTCATTACAGTCAAACCGGACAAAGAATATATTGGGAAACCTCAAAAAAAAATCGCAAATCTGAAAAATAGTTCTCTTGCTCTGAGACCCTGGAGTGATAGATGGAACTAATTTAACATTAAAAAAAAAGCCATTTCGTATGTTGGTTTCAATTACCCAGTGTGCACTGCATAATTGAAACCAGCCCGAAAATCATTTATATAATTTATATCGTCACTCATGAAAGCAACCCAAAAACATTAAATAAAACATCGGATAAAATCTATAGTAAGCTAAAACTGTCATGTTAATTAGTCTGAGCATGATTACAAATTCTTGTTTAGAAAGTAACGTTTTCAATTTGCAATAAAACATTGAACTGACCTATTTTATAAGTTCTATCAAAGAAAATATAACATTTACCCACGTATAGACACAGAAAGTTAGCAAAAGCAATATACGTGACAAAAAGAATTGCCCGCCCCTGGGTGCCATGAATTCACGGGGCGCGGGGTATCGCTGGCCCGGCTATCCCGCAACTAATCCCAGGCAGGGATCACTCCCAGCGGGGCAAGCGTTCACATGATAATTATTACACCCCAGCGGGTGGTATCCTCGATTACGTTGCTTGCGGTAGCAAATCGTTTGTTACTACAGAAGCTTGGCTTTAATTGAAATTCGAGATATATGTTGTGACACGATACATTTATGTTTCACACTGAAAATCACATCAAAGAAATTGTATTTCTTAAAAGTTTAGACATATTTTACTTAAGTGTCGTGTTATAGATTATATAAAAAATAGAGTAAACCAATTGACATGCTACTTGCCCGACTGCGAGTGTTTTTTTTTTTCATTTTTTTTGTCAAAATAAAAAATAGAGGAGAAAGCGGTAAAAGAGGCTTAACTAGTGAACTTTGTATAAATGAGGTGTCGTCATATTCGTCATAAAGGCGCAAGTTACATGTATTATCATTACAACATGATGAAAATATAAACTCTGAGCAAACTTGCTGACAAAAAATCCATAACTTTGTGCGCCCCAGGAATGGAACTCAAACCCGTAGTCACGCTTGCGACAAATAAACCTGGAGGAAGTTATAACGTATAGCATTTTTGAAACAAAAAACTGTAACATGTCATGTTACGATGGGGATTTATGTTATAAATTCGAAGAAACCGTCTCGCGTAGTAAACTGTAGCTACTCGTAGCAACGCTACGGCTCGTAGTTATTTGCTACGACGGCGTAGCTTCCGTAGCAGTGACATCACCGACATAGGAAGCTAAAATTTCTTATCCTGATTTAATTCAATTTTCTCATTATATAACTCACCTTGTTATTCTAGTGGTTCTAAGAGCGACAGCTACGCTAGAGATCTTAGGTTCGATTCCCAGGTCGAGTGTCATTGGGTTTTTCTATGAAATTCTCAGTAGCATCTTGAAGTTAGTACACCTCTGCTTAACTGTTCAGAGAATATGGGCGTGATGGTATGTTATATTGATAATCAGCCGCCTCTGGTTAGACTGGAAGCCGACCCCAACATAGTTGGGAAAAGGCTCGAATGATGATGTGTATTAATATGCTCTTTTGAATCAAGTAGGTAAATACTTGTTCTATTTTTAATTCTGAACTTCTACGCTGTAATTATAAGGAGGAAAATGTTAAATGTGTCTGTTGTTTTCCAGTTGGTTTTTGTGTTTTTTTTTCCTAAGCGCCAAGCAACTTGCTACACTTTATTACTTGAACCCTAAATTAAAAAGGTCGACTGGCACTGAATAGGTCTCCGTTAAGCTCCTAAAGTATATTATGACTCTTTTTTTGTTTGTTTTTCTCTTTAACAGTAACTTTTATTTCATTTTAAAAACATACTTTGTGTGGAATAAAACATATATAAGAAAATTTGAATGTTAATAATTTACATTGCCAAGAGTAATTGTTCTGAATTGTGTAAGTCACAACCTACAACCCAATATTAACCGGGTACAAAATACATAATTCGAGTTGCTGATAAAGACCTTATAAACTTAACTTGGAATTGAATTCAGGACATCGCGCTCAGCCGGTCTCCGCCTACTGAAGTAATGACGTAATTAATATAATATCCAAAGTTGTGAAATTGTGTCGACACTACATATTTTTTTTTGCCTACAGTGGCAGACGAGCAAGTGGCCCACCTGATGGTAAGTGGTCACCGCCGCCCATGGACATCAGCAACGTCGGGGACGGAGCTGTGCCGCCGCCTACTGTGTGTGGTAGAGAGCTCTTTTTAGGCCTCGTTTGAAGAAGGACATGTCATAACGCACGGTGAACACCGCAGCAGGTATATCATACTATCATAATTTCCGAGCCTTTTACCAACAGTGTTAGGGTTGGTTTCCAGTCTAAACAGATGCAGCTGAATGTCAGTATTATATACGAAGCGACCGCATTAGACCTCCGCAATCTAATTACTAGCCTAGTGATATGACCACTGGACTGCCACGTCAAAGGTCTCGAGTTCAAATCAAAGGCACGCATCTCTGACTTTTCGAATTCATGTGCGTATTAGTAATTATTTATCACTCGCTTAAACGTTGAAGGAAAACATCGTGAGGTATCCAGCATATCTTAGAATTTTTTCTCGACGGTATGTGAAGTCTGCCAACCCGCACTAGGCCAGCATGGTGGACTATAGCCTAAACCCTCTCAATCTTAGAGGAGACCCGTGCCCAATCCATATACTGTCACACTGACCCATGGGACACTATATGGATTGTTGATTAAATCCGATTACTGGACAATACCGATATCCTGAGTATAGAATGGTTGTACGTGTTTAGGCTTCTGACTACTTTGTCATAGGTATTAGTATGACAATCGGGACCGACGGCTTTGTCTGCTCTCCGAGGTACGGAAGGGTTTCGATGTGTTAAGAATGATCAGCCATCCACAGACTGATCACAGCTAGCACACTTAACCTTGAAGATCGGTTGCTCAGCGTAGTTATTTATTTAGCTACAAAACTCTTTATCATGCTGTATATTATCATCATGCTGTATATTATCATCATGCTGTATATTATCATCATGCTGTATATTATCATCATGCTGTATATTATCATTATGCTGTATATTATCATGCCCCTCTATATCATGTACAAAATTAATATTAGATTATTAACTGCTAATTTGGTTAATAACGACAAATTTTGGAGCGCATCATGAAATTAGTATGTAATAACATGTCGCATTAACTTGATGATGTTAATTCATAAACTGGATGTTCATGTAAAAAGTGGTCCACTAAGTTTCTAAGGTGCATTAAAAACGTATTAAACTTTTTTTTATAAATTAAGTATTAAACACCACGCTGACCCGCATTAGGTAGACTTCACGATGTTTTCCCTGACTGTTGAAGCCAGTGATAATATGCACATAATTTCAAAATTGACGTGCCTTGGGTTTGAAATCGAGATATCCTGTATATGCTGACCTGTATGTGTACGAGAAACCTGTATCTTTTCAGGTCAGCTATACTGGAGATTAATAGCTCGCTAAGTAGCCATATGTGTAACCCATATACTGTCCCAATGCTGGGCACCGTTCTTCTCTCAGATTGAGAGAGATTAGGCTATAGTCCACCACACTGGCCTAGTGCGGGTTGGCAGACTTTACATACCATCGAGAACACACTGTCGAAATAATCTCTAAGGCTTGCAGGTTTCCTCATGATGTTTCATGATCAACACTGCACCATTTATGCTAAATAGTGCAGTGACCGCACTCTCACTCGCTCGGTCACTGCACTATTTAGCATTACATTTATATTATTAGCATTACATTACATACATTACATTACAATCTAAGCGCTCGCTCAGATTGTAAATTTTCAAGCCTTCGATCAAAATCTGATATCTCTTTATTAACTTTATAAATGAATCTTTTAGTAGTTAATACATCTCGGTAAAACGTCCATTAATCAGTCCAGCCAGTTAACGAGCTATGAAACGGGTCATCGGGTCTTGTAACCTAGAAATTCTGGGAACGTTTAGTTGGTAGAAAAAATGAGTTTATGGGAAATGAAAGGAAGCTACCACGATGTTAGACAAGAAGTTAGAAAGTGTTAGTTCACACTTGTACTAAAGAATACCCATAGTTTACGAGTATGTTTAGATCCCCTGTAATAGGGACCCTATTAACATTATCCGGGCACAATAATTATCTAAACTCCGTATTGAAAATTTCCCAGAAAAAACCAGTTTGCTTGATCTAGAAATCTAATCCTTGACTCTCTTACGATCTCTAGACTAATGAGGTTGCTACCAATAAAAAATCCATACAAAAATTTGTAATTGGTGCGCCAAGTGAGCGCCTCATCTTAATCATCGTAATGCTTTACTTATAACGCGTACGCTTCCACAGTGAATGGAACGAATGTCGGGAATGAAGTGAAGTATTGGCGTCGCGACCGATAGTTCATGCTCAGTGTGACGTGCAGTGCCATCAATTACCATTCTCTGAGCATTACATACGCGCTTGAATTTACTATGAATGCATGGCTTGTGACATTATTTTTATGCTTTGCGAGTGCTTTTGAAACAATATGTAAAATTTAATTTTAAAACATTTTATCTTTGATCATCATTATCAACCCATATACTGTCCCACTGCTGGGAACGGGTCACTCTCTCAGTCCATTGTGTTTTTCTTTAATGTCAACTATGTTGGGGTCGGATTCCAATCTAATTTTACATGTAGCACCATCAGTTTTAAGGTATTTTACCATTAAAATAAAACTACTTACTACACAGCGTCCATGGTCAGGGGTAGACTGACTCAGTCTACCCGTAACCATGGACGCTGTAAAAGGTCCGAAACGTCGGGATTAATAATATCAATATAACGCGATAAAATCCGTAAAAAGTAGTTTTATTTCAATGTATCTATCATATTCGCGTAAATGTCGGAAATCGATTTACCTATTTACCATTTATCATATTATTACCAAAGTGTAAGTAAAAGTTTGACGACCCATTTGCATTTGCGCATAGTGGCTGAGCTGCTGACTTCTGTATCACGTGTCCCGGTTTTAATCCCTGCATGGAACAAATACTTGCATGTAGTTTTTCCGGGTTTGGGTGTTTGTGTATGTGATAATTTGTGTTTGTAAACGCACCCACGATACAGGAGAAAACCCTAGTCTGGGCAACGTTTAAAAAAATGTATTAGAGTAGGAAATTCAAAAAGAAAGGAGCTTCAAGGTGAATGTCTGGGCAAATTTACAAATTTTTTGTACTATCTCTTACATCATCATACCTATGTCTTTTTTGCCAAGGTAAATCCAAACTCTAAGCTGCTACTAACCAATTCTTAAAAGTAAAACCCAAACACAACCTTTACTGGGAGATTAAACCAAGGACCTCACGCTCATACTTGCAACCATAACATCAATGAGGTATTAAAGTTATTTAGAAAAGGAAAAATTCGACCGCGGGCAGGATTCGAACCTGCGTCTTCTGGTTAGGTACACCAGACGCTATGACCACTAAGCCACCGCGACACCTACCCGTCAAGTCGAATTTTTCCTTCACATACTGAAAGCCCCTAACGAAGTTAACTTCACATCGTAAAGAACCTATGCAACTTTTTCTATATAATCTACTGCTTTTAATTTATTCTGAAACGTTAAATTAAACGGTAATTTAGAAGGGCACTTTTAAATTCTCATTAATAAACGTAGAATGAAAATATATTACTTTATAATCCCGATGATTTAATTTTAACTTCTAACCCTCCTTTATCTTTGACCGATTGTTCTATAATGAGAACGGGATGGAAAGCGTATTAATGCTGTAAAATATTAACATGACGTAGATACAACGTATCCTGTATGTATGTATGTATGTATGTACGTATGTATGTATATTTACCCACGATTATCTCACGTTTGGCTGAATCGATTATGAGGGGGTTTTCAGAAAAGTATTAGTTATATTCTGGAGAAGGTTAAGGTATACAATACACGGATGTCCCATGACGTCATCCGCGTGAATCCGTTATTAAGCGATGTATTAGTTCAGCTCAACCGATTTTATTACACACGATGCTTGAAGTCGGTTACTCTGTGAATCTTTACTATGTATCTAGCTGCAAGTTTTCTATTATAATGATTTTCAATAAAATATAATAAAATGAAGATAATGTACCCTCACATTTTGGTCTTTATTGAACGAGGGTGAGCCTATTGCCATTAAAAGGGGGAGAGAAATTGTTTCATGTAGCCTTTATAGTCTACCTCAGCGGCCACCAAATAGCTAATTTTAATGAATCATGATAAAATTTGTTTATGATTCATATTTGAACTCATAAACCTGTGGTCAGGATCCTAGAGAAAAAACCTCCTAACAATAGGTACTGGCTGTGTCCAAGAGTACTGCTAAGAGTACTTATTATAATTATAATGCCAGCAAAAACTACAAAATTTCCAGTATAACCTTTTTTTTATAGCACTAAGGTGGCAAACAATCATACGGCCCACCTGATGGTAAGCGGTTACCGTAGCCTAAAGACGCTTGTAACACCAGGGGTTATCACTTGCGCGTTACCGACCCTGTAAAACCAAAGAGAACACAACGTTTCCTCGCGGCGCACTGGCAACCTTGCTCACCGTAAAGAATACAACATAAGTAGCTCAAAGCAGTGTTATTTTCTTCGATGTACTGCAAGGCGGAGGTACTCCCCTAGTCGGGCAGCTCCAATTTGAGTGGAATAGGTCCCACTATGCCCTACCCTTTTAAAACCTGGCCTGGCCACTCATTGTGCAAAATGCCTATACAGTGAGAGGTCAGAGTCTACTGTATAGTCTGCTTTACCCACCGAAGCTACATACGTGATGGTATGTTATATTACCTTGCATAGTGGGTCTAACGTGAACGCATGTAATTTCCTTTTAAAACTCTTGGCCTTTTGAACGGATCTTTTTTACTTTTTCATATAATTAAGACTGCTTTGTTCTGGGTAGTTAGCTTTTAAATTAAAGACTACCCTTTTATTAAGATCTGTTGAAAGATACTAAAGCCTGATATTGTTTCAAAACCTTTTGTAAAAGTTATTATTCTATGAGTATCAGTGATTGGGTAACTTAGTAAAGATACCAGCGAATGAAATAGAAAGAAAGAAAAATATTTATTGACACAGTCTTGGACAATGCACACAGTAATATTAAGGAAAAAAAAATGTGTGTCCCACGACTGCGTCAAATAGGCTCCAGTTCAGCTAAATGCCAGACCGCTGGTGAGCTGCCTGGCGCTGGTTTTCAACTGGACCTTTATAATGGTGTGATATGTCACGGATGCAAACCAGTTTTCAATAACAGTAAGTAAACAGTAATTAAATAGATATAGGTATAGTTCATGTCGTTATAATATGAATAAATGAAAAGAAATAATAGGTTTAGGTTCATATGTGTAATAATAATATTATTCTTTATTGACGGATAAATATTGATTATACCTATGTAGGTATAAAAACTAAGTTGCTCGACTCATTTTGCTTCTCACAGAAACCTGTTTTCTAGCGAGCCAGGCCGATACAGACGACGCATTTTAATATACCTAGTTTATGTTGTGATTGTGAATCATCTTCAAATCAAATGAACAAGAAACTATTTGAACTACATATAGGGGAGACCGGGGCGCGACTTAACAAAATTTATATTTTCAGTTGTATCTTCAAGACACCTTAACATTTTGAAATTATTTTTGTATCAAATGATGTCTAAACTATTCAATAACCATGTCGTTGGTTTTAATTTGACAAGAAATGGATACCTTTTTAAGAAAGTCGATTTTACTCAGAAAAGTCAGAAATTAATACTTACCCCGCGATCGGGGCTATAATTAACACTTCCGAGGTAAGTATTAACAAAAGGGGCAACAATTAACATTGTAAGTATTTTCCTCTATAAATAAAGAAAACTCATAATTACAATGACATTTTTTTATTAAGCAATACAATTAACATTAGGCTTAAACAATATAGCACTTTGTCCCTGCAACAACGATATATGTTTATAGAGAAAGAAACCCAAACAAAACCTCTATACATACATAATAACAAAATTCAACAAATATCTGAATCATTTATTATTAACAGTTACTTTTACTGTTATATTATTGAAGGAAACGTTAGTTTTCAATAATCACAATATTCACTTAGTGGAATAATAATTAACATTATGCTTAAAAGTTGAAACACTCCGTCAAACAACAATATTTCAGATATATTTAATGAATAGAAACAAAAACTCAAACAAAACCTCTTCGTATCGTTATTATTAAGTTAACAGCCTTTTAAGTAGTTTAATCAGCCTTATGTGTGTTATCTAATAATAATACAATCAACTTAAATGAGGTAGTAAACAGATTATTCTTAAACGTAGCAGTCTTTATATAACCTACCTTTATAGTCTAAAACAGTCTCAATAAAGCTTAGTTTTATTATGAAATTACTGAAGGTAATATAAATATCCTTTATATATTATATAAAATCAACATCTTAACAATATAATCTACTAGGAATTATTTTCATGTAATCACAATATGTTTCATTTTTATTCATATTCATCATCTGAATCACACTTTTGGCAAACATATGAAACAGTGTTGCCTCTGATACATCCGGACTGAGCCCACTGCTTGCACGAGATGCATTGCACCCAGTCTGCACCAGATGTGTCTTCATTGTATGAGACACCACAAATTATACAGAAATATTCATCTTCTGCACTGTCGCTGCTTTCTTCCAATATCCTTTTCTTTGCCTTTTCCACTTGTAATGTTTCCTTTTCTTTTCCTTTTTTAGCTATTTGTTCTTTACCCTTTCCTTTGCCCTTTCCTTTGCCCTTACCTTTACCCTTTCCTTTATCATTTTCTTTACCTTGCTTTTTTTTCTTTCCATCGTCTTTATTTTGCGGTTTTTTTTTCTTTTTAAGTTTCTGTTACTTTCTATCTCTTCTAGTGCTTGTTTAAATAAATTAATATGTTATTAGATACCCTGGTGGATATACAGCTCTTTAAAGTTAGGACAGGTGGACAGACAGACGGACGGACAGCGTAGGCTTAGTACCTAGTGTAATAATGTTAATACCAACCCCACATGCGGGGTAAGAATTAACATGTTAATACTAGCCCCGTATGTTTTGTTAAATTTAGCCCCATGGGTAGCTTTTCAATAAAAAAATATATAATTACGAAATATTGTGCATTAGCGTCAGTAACGGTATGTAACATTATTAAGCATAAAACAAGCTACTGCAAAAAAAAATATATTACACCGAAATCAATTATTCAACGCGTAAATCAAAATATCGTAAAGTGAAAAAAGTTCGTTACTTGGCCAAAATAGACGCACATCACACAACTCATTTTCGCGGCGCACTGAGCTGGACTGACGAGTCCTAACACTTAGACCGCTGTCACAGGGACGAATTCTAGGAATCACTAGTGACGTGCTGTTTATAGTTTCGTAGAAATTCGCTTGTTAATACTTACCTCTGTTAATTAAAGCCCCGGCCTCCCCTACCTAATACTTTTCATTTATTTGTTCATTAACCAACTTATACTTACATTTTATACTACACTTACAAGTTATAGGTCATATTATTATACTGGTACAATCCAATACAATAAATTATTTTGGAATATAAAATTAGGAAATCAGAAATTATTATGAAATTGTGCTAGGTGTGGCTAGAGATTCTAGGTATCGAGTACATTTTTTTGACGGTGTTTACTATAGTGAGTACTTAGCAAACCATATTACATAGGTATTACTGTTAAGCTGCTGATAGGCCCAGTGTTCGCAAGCACTGCTGAGAATCTTTGTCCGATCTCCGGGTCGGGTCTAATAATTTAGACCTTTATTGGGTTTTCCGAAATTTTTGGTAGCAGCTCGGAGTTTGGATTTGTGCCCAGTTATAGGCTTGCCTTCGACTACATAGGACCTTAAAATATACCAGTAAACTGTGAGAGATATTAGTATACCTCTGCCTAACCCTTCAAATGCAGGCGTGATATATTTAAGTAAGAAAATTTGTTGAATATCGGAACATGTTTTTACAAGATTTTAATCAACTTGCAATGTATGAAACTATGTTTGTTTGGGTGGAATCTTGCAACTCAATTTTGCATCTTCAACCGATTGAGCTGAAATTTTGTATACATGTTTAGCTTTAATTCATGGTTAGCTTTGTGACGTCATTCTAAATCTGGACTTCTAAAGATGGCGGACTAAGTTTTTTATGCTCTTCTACAATATGGGTATCAAATGAAAGGACTTTTATTCATTTTAGCGTATTTTAATAAAAGCTTGTTTTTAAAAAGGTATTTTTCTTTTTATTTATTTCTCTTACACGATCTAAGTGTCTATAGTATAAAATATTATATTTAAATATTAAAATTGCGCAAATTGTAAAGTGAGAATGCAAACAATTTCAGCAGTTATTACTCTGAGTATCAGCTTCCAATTTGAGCAAAGCGATGTCTTCGGATCGACATGAATATTTGAAGTTAGAAATAATTGTTTTTCGCTTTAATTTACATACCAACGAGAAATTACTATTACATATTAGTTTCGTAAGTATTCATTTAATTACAAAATTAAAGTTTTCGTATAGTTTTTTTTTTTCTTAAAACTAAGGACTTTGCAAATATGTAATTAACGGACACAAACTACAGCCAGACTCGAAAAAACTAACCGTGGAATACATAAATTAAAAATCGAACCCAAGACACTCGGTGAAACGGTAGTGGCGAGATGACTACAAAAACCGCTATGCCAAACGTGCAGTCAAAAGTTTCAATTGTTAAGAATATATATATTATTTTTATGGTTTATGTTCTAAATTAAATGTACAAATACGTTTATAATTATGTATATAACGTACATATTACTGTTTTCATTAAAATCTAAATTTAAATATGTAACGATATATATATAGAATTATAAACATCATACACACTTTACTTCTCAATTAAATATAATTTCGTTTTCAAAAGCCGTTATTCCCATCAAGAAATCCAAGCAAGAAATACATTTGGAACTACCTCAAACAGAAAAAAAATCATAACAATACAAATACTTTCTATATTACAGAAACGCCAGTTAATAATAGCGCTCTGATATCTCTTTGATCCTTAGTATTATCAATAACTATTTCGGGCCGCTATTGTGAACCCGCCGATGGCACGGAAGAATATAACAGTATTATGAAGTTGCTGAAAGCGAGCATTTCCGTGCTGGTTTATAGGATTACCTGACGGTGCCGTGCCGATATTAAATCGAATACCAAACCGGCATCGGTAAATGTAAGAGTTTTTAAACACAGATGAAATATTACATTCGACAGTGGGGCCACACGAGTTCTTTTGATTAAGCAGTTTTGAAATTGGGACCAGATTTTTGTGACTGCGATAAATTGGTATTCAAAGTGATTGGGATTTTTTGCAAATGCGAACCAAAGTTGGCAAATAACAGGTTTTTGTAAACTGTATGACGCATTTTTGCATTCTTTACATTTTATACATATTTGTGAAAACATCTATTGATAATAAAAAAGAGAGGTAAGGCATAGTGGGGGTTCCACTCAAAATGAAGCTTGACTGGGGAAGTACCTCCGCCTTGCAGGAAATCGAAGTGAATAATACTGCTTTGAGCTGTGTTGTGGTCCTTACGGTTAGCAAGGTTGGCAGTGCTCTCCGATGAAACGTTGTGGTAGTGGGGGGATTTTGTTCCTTATATTGCCAACCCTACTATTCCTCTTTCGATTTACAGGTTCAGCTACGCGCAAGTGATAGCCCTAGTGTTACAAGACTAGTGGTATAATAAAGAAACATACAAATGTGTTCGTTATCATAAGATGGACAATGTGAAGGTGAAAATCGTCATTACGTGCAGATATCACGGTGGTTCATATAATTATGCTTTTCAGCAGTAATGGTAGCAACGCCACTACTGTTGCTATGGAACGTGGTGTCACCGTTCTATAAAATCTTATTAACTTATTAACGCATTGAAATAAAACTACTTATTGATTTCTGACATTTACGCGAATATTATACATTGAAATAAAACTACTTTTGATTTAATAATATCAATATACGCGATAAAATCCGTAAAAAGTAGTTTTATTTCAATAAAACTACTTTTTACGGATTTCTATTATTTTATATATTTCCATCCATTGTTACGGGTAGACTGGATGCTGTAAAGGGTCCGAAACGTCGGGATTAATAATATCAATATAAGCGATAAAATCCATAAAAAATAGTTTTATTTCATTATATATAATATTCGCGTAAATCAATAGGTATTAAGATACCAAATTTGCAATTTCTTAATATACTAAATTATAATTCTACGATTATCAGACATAATAATATCATAATTATATCATATTACTTATTATCATTATCATACTCACTTTAAATTTTAATAATTTTTCTTTATTTCTGAACTAGCAGCTCTAATGGATTATTGTTTAAAGTTAAATAAAAAGTTTATAAGTATTTAATGCATCATTCCGAAGGTTTCACTGACTTCTAAGATACAGGATACACCTAGTTTAGAAGTCAGGGTTTTGCTCTCTAGATTTTTTTGAAGAATTTGAAGAATATCAGGCATACCACCACGTCTGTATTCGCCGATGGGTTAGTCAGACGTGAACTTATGCACACTCATAGTTCTCTGGTATGTTTAGATCCCATATAGAGGGGGTGAGTCTATTGTCCTGCCACAAATACAGTAAACTCCGAGCTGCTGTTTTTCTATGAAATTCTCCATAGAAAAACTCAATGACACTACTCGACCTGGGAAAATAAGCAAGTACTACGCTAGTGCTTAGCATAGTAGTGGCGCTTACGATTTTAGACTAACGAGGCAGTTATAAAATAAAGTGTGGTACAGACTTACGATTACCTACATAAAGATGTTACTCAAAAAAGGTCAACCAAGGAGTTCATAGGCGTATTGTCAAGACAATTAAAAAACGAATATAAAAAGAAAAAAGAGAATTTTCGTTGCCGCTTGTTTTATGTGAGTATATAATATTACTAGCGACCCGTCCCCGCTTCGCCCGAGTGCAATGTACTAATAACATACATGTAGGTATTATACATATAAAATTTCCTCTTGAATCACTCTATCTATTAAAAAAAACCGCATCAAAATCCGTTGCTAAGTTTTAAAGATTTAAGCATACATAGGGATATAGGGACAGAGAAAGCGACTTTGTTTTATACTATGTAGTGATAACAAAATATCTTGGAATAAATAATCACTTACAACCATTTACTCAACAATATTGTGACGTTATTTTTGCCGCTAAAAAGTCGTACCAACATAAACACTTTCTTTTACAAAACACTTAGATTGCACGCCCCAGTAACTTTAAACTGTCCTAGTTCTCTTAATCATCGGAATTTAAGACCTCGATCGCGAACTGCCCGTTCCGGCCACCGGAGTATCGTGGCCAGAATTTCTTAACTTAAAACGAGACACTCTCAAGAGACGAAATAACATTTTTTATCGTAATTTATTTTTTCTATATCTATTTTACTTTTTTCTTTTTTTTTGGTAACCGTCTCATTAGCTAGTCCTGATCCTGGCAGAGGTTCTCAGATTTCCAAGTCTAGTAGTGTTTTTCTATGAAATTCTCAGTAGCAGCTTGCTGCCGTTATGTTGTCCCATGACGAATGAACACAATCAACTGTAGATGAACACCTCAATTCAAATCAAATCTCCTCTCTCAATCAAACACTGCCTTACCCTTTGAAAAATACAGGCGTGATAACATGTTTTTTTTAGTAGGTATAATATTGATTTCTAGAGCTTATCAGCCTATGTTACATGTGTACATATGTATATAATACATAATATGTATATAGATATTCCTAGACGTATAAAGCGAAATTGCAAAACCACGTTTATTCTCTAAACGTGTTGAAAATCCTTGTATAGTTTGCATATTGTAATCTAAATTTAGTACCTACTTGTGTTAGCTTCGCTTTAGACAAAGGTCGTAATTTCAGAACGCTTTCTATATTATTAGAATACAGATCAAAGACACTAAGATCAAAGGAATATAGATTCATTCGTATTCATTAATGAATTCTGGTAAAAACATGCTATCCCGTACCCTCTTATGAAAAAATATACAAGCGAAAAAGAGATATTTATGTTTGTTAGTAATTGCAACTGTCAGATTTTTCATACACAATAACCCAACAGATGGGCGTGCAATCAAGCGTGTTTACGAAAACATAAGATAACACAGTGTATTAAAATTCCACCCACGATTTTAATAAAGAGTATGACATTGAGTTCCTGATAGAATTCGGGAAACAGTGAAATGTTTAGAAATAGCAGAACTCTGGTGCTGAGGTTCATCTTCTAATCTACCGCTAAGCAATATGTTAACAGTATTGTTTTCCAGTTTTGAAGGTTCAGTGAAATTAGTAGTCAAATGGTATAATAACTGTGGTTTCAAAATGACTACACGCTAGTGATAATACTGGTGTTGCTGACGTCTATTGGCTGCCGCTTATGATCAGTGGTTCGTATGTTTGTTACTCATCTTATTACATCAACGTCATCATCACGATTCACAGTTTTTATTGGCTTACTGCAACCTAAGCATCCCCCATTTTACGCCATTACATAATTAAAAGATTTTTAAAAATGGAACCATCCTACCATTATCGGGCGTGTGGCCACATGACGCTGAGAAACGTCACAGGAAACTTCTTCAACTAATGCAATTAGACACAATTATCTCAGAATTCGGAACTTTTTGAAGTACAATTCAAGAGCGAAGTCGCGAGTTCTTTATCACTACTGAGAGGCGAGTCTCGGGGAAAGAGGTATACTATTGCAATTTGTACAAAGTGTGCTCTTTCTACCGCTCGTATTTATTTCCCGTGGAGAAATGGCCGCTTGCATTCTCTTCCACGTTACTCTGAGAGGAGATTAAACGTCAACATTGTGAACAAAGCCTTCACGTTCTAAGCTTAGATCATACGGTTTATACCTATTATCATATTAACTTGCATTGGATGGGTTGAACTGACTTGGCGTTTGTTTTATTGTAAGAGGATTCTCTGTCTGAATATTTTTTTACGGTAGTAGCGAAGTATACGGTATCGTAATGCACTTTGTTATTAAAGTTATTTAGAAAAGGAAAAATACGACCGCGGGCAGGATTTTTCCTTTTCTAAATAACTTTAAAATCTTAGCATGGAAAATGCCAAAAATATACAAAAAAGATAGCACTTTGTTATTTCAAACAGTGTATTAAAAATAGCCTAGTACGTAATCCTCATGGGTCGACAACCACCTGGGAAGGCGGGGTATGTCGGACTCATACCGACTAAAACCGCACTTGCCTTGAAAAATAGCCTCCACAAATGACGAGACATAAATAATAATTATTGTAATCCGACACAGCCTGTGTAGTATGTATAAATACATTATAGTCCATATTTTAACGATACAAAATAAACATTATTTAATATGAAATTGCGATATTTCGTGAATCATAGTAAGATAAAACTCCATCACATAAGTATTGTTTTGAATTAAGAATCCACAGTCACGGACGACGTTCCTTCGTTCATTCTTAAAAAACATAACATACCACGGCTATAGATACGTAGGCAGAGGTATGCTAATGTACCCCCCACAGTTCATTATGTTTAGGTGTTTCAAAGTGGTACACACAAGTCCAAAATCTAAGCTGCTACTGAGAATTTCATAGAAAATCTTAATAACATTGCTGTGCTCTAACGAAGCATTCTTAAAAATACGAAGGAAGCACATAGACAATCGGTTACTAGAACAGCTTATTTAAATAAATTAATATTAAACAAATGTATCGCGAAACAAAACACAAGTTTTTCTTTTATTTATAGCTGGTATAACTCTTTCCGCGGTTTTGTTGGCTCCGTGCAGCAATAATAAATTTACTAAGCATAAATTAAGTACGTCACGTGGCTCGTACTGAAAACCTTCCAACAAAAACCATTCGGACTCGTGTTCATTTGTTACTCAACATATTTCTTTAAACTTTTTCTTCTAGAATAATGTTTGTAGTTCAGAATGTGCTGTGTTATATAATCAGATAATTAGTAGGCAGGATTAGTATTGGTGATTGATGGGTTTAGGTGTTAGCACCTATGCATACTTGATGCTTTGGCATCTGTTTCCAACGAGTTTCTCGCCTTTAGAAGCTTGATGAAGCGATTTAAATTTGTATAGTGCAAATGAGATAACTACATAGTTGTGGATATCTATTAATACGATTTGGAAGCTCACTTTTATCAGCAGATAGCAAAAGATAAATCTTATTTCTATCTGATTCTAAAAAGATAAACCCCTTCAAGGATTGTATTACAACAATTGGATGATACATCCTGATGATATGATCAACAATACATTACATTATGTCTCGTTATTTTACTATTGTAGCTATGTGAATAATTATTGTTTTACAATCTGGATAGTAATATTACTTTTTTTATAGTATGGAAAATCCGCAGGGTTTGTCGGACTCATTCGGTACGAATTCGATAAAAAACCGGACTTGCCTTCACTTATTCTATAGCCATAGCCATGCGATTTGTGAAATTCGCTACAACCATGATATACTGTGGTTCAGCAGCCACTGGTCCCCTTCAATAAATGAGGCTTTGCCTAACATCTAATTCTTCAATTAATAATAATTATGAGAACAAGTCTATCCTCAGGCACGCGTGCCGCCTACTGGGGCCATTATTCTGGTCGAGCGGTGGGATCCCCATTCAACCACCCGCGGGCCTCAGCACAAAGAGGCTGGAGGTCTGTCTGCGCCCTCCAGCTCCCGGTGCGTCTACTATGGCTCGGGAGAGAGGTGGACAATTCTTTCCCCTGACAATAATATTACCTGGCTATTTTAGCGGAGGAAAAATGCGACAGTGGGCAAGATTCGAGTCTACGTCTTGTGGTTCAATACACCTCAGACGCTTAAATGGCAAAACTTAAATGTAATATTATACTAAACAAGTACGTTCTTTTCTTCTATGATGCGATTAGAAAAATAATGAAGGGATTGAAATAACGAGCGATTTCGCGACCGAACGCAGAGAGTTGCCAAAACGCGATGTGGTTGCGAAATCGCCAAATGCCAATCCAAAATAATTTTGGGTTAATATTTTAAATCAAACCCATCTCTACAATGTCTGTCTCTATTTTACTGGTATTTATTTATATAGGTACTTGATTGTACAACAAGTAGTTTTTATATACGATTGTTTTTGTATTTAATTACTTATAAAATGAGTACCAACCTACACTGTCAATGGCTAACACCTCTCATACTAAGAGGAGACGCATGGATCTACTCCAGTAGTGGGACAGTAAATGGATCATGATGATAGTGGCCTTACAGTGGCCTATCGACCTTGTATTTCTTCGATGAAATCTTTATGATACCCTTTACCTAAGACCATTGCTCGAGCCGTCCTGTGCCAAGCCAGTAGCTTTAAATTCGCCCTTAAATAATTTAAACTATGATCCACGAGTCCCTTGTTGCCTCCCCAGTAACGCACTAAGCCGAAGTCTGTTAAGGGACGCCCTTAGCTGCTGTTTCTGATTAGTATATAAGTGTTCCTGCATGGAGGCATACGATGCCTCGCCATCAAGAGTTAAGTTAACCACCATCGGTAAAGTTAAGTTATACAGGGTGTTTGGTAGAACGTTGAACATACGAAAATGGTGGTTAGTTGGGGTCATTTGCTACCCACTGGGCCCAAATTATTTAACCTTGGCCGCACCGTTTTTTTTTACTTTTTTTTAATTTCACAGAAAATTATCTGTTTTTTTTTTAATGCAAGTCAAAGTTATGCATCGTATTTTTTTACATTTTTTTGTACCTTTAAAGACTCATAACTTTTTTTCCGATTAAAATCTGTACCAAACAATAATTTTATGAGAGTCTGCTACAATTAGACATTAATACAAAACAACATCCTGACTGTTTTACCCGTCACAAGTAAAGATATTCGAATTTAAAGTAAAAAAAAAACTGGTAATTTTCTGTGAAATTAAAAAAAGTAAAAAAAAACGGTGCGGCCAAGGTCAAATAATTTGGGCCAAGTGGGTAGCAGATGACCCCAACTAACCACCATTTTCGTATGTTCAACGTTCTACCAAACACCCTGTACCTATATGTACGACTTTAAAAAAAATATTCTAATCTAGATAACATTCATAATGGAAAAGCGTGTACACTTTTCATATTCATCAAGATAAAATTGCGTTTCTTAACAAAATCAGAAAATCAACAAATACTATTAACCCTCATTTTTTCATAACCTTTTTAGCTCAAAAATGCAAACAATGCGAAACGAAAACCTTTTTATATTTAATACTATCTGCAACCTGTAGGCACGTGTATTCGTTTACTTAAATTTAAATAATAAAGGAGATACTACAGAATACAGGTAAGATAAAATAATATTTCCCTTTCTTTAGGCGTCAAGGGACGCGGTAAACACCGTAGGTGGTAGAACATATATTATTGTAGGCACCTATTCTTTCTGTGCGTATACTTTGCTTACACGATTTTGATGCTTATATTTAACCCCCTACGGAAAAAGAAGGTTCTTGTACTTAATTTTGAAACGGATGAAAGTATTCAAAATGATTACATTCAAGCTGCAATGCTACAAATGGACATACAGTTGTGTTTTTCTCTGAAATTATTACTATACGGACTGGATACAGCGAACAATTTTAATTAAAAACTTAATTTAATAATTACTTTTTTTGCTAAACGTGACGCTCAGAAAAAGTGGTAATTTATGTTCAAAATAAAATAATAAAGTACCAATCTATTTAAATATATTTATAATTTAATACCTATAAAATATACTTCATTAATTGCTGTAAAGGAAACAAATAATCAAACACTCGAGTATTATTTACAACACACATACCATCACACCTGTATTCCCCGAATAGTTAGATAGAGATGTACTAATTATACCCCCAAGTTAGTAGTTCGCTAGTATGTTTAGGTCCCATGTATTATGATAAGGGGCGAGTCTATTGCCATTAACCGGGCACAAATCCAAACTCCGAGCCTGATGCTACTGAGTTTTCATAGAAAATCCCAATAACACTTTTTTCGACCTGGGAATCGAACCCAGGACCTCTTGCTTAGCAGTCGCGCTTAGGCTACTAAGTTACTAGACTAAAGAGGCATTATTTAAAATATTAAAGATATACACTGTAAAATTTAGTCAGATTTTTTTATTTTTCAGTCGTGTACGTCGCTTACATAGTTTTGATGTTTATTGTGCAAATAAAACCATACGGTGTCAGCGTTTTTTTTCTCGGGGGTCGTAAAAGAAACGTGAGGAATTACTCTCATATGTTTTACGAGGACCCCATGTTGGTTATTACCATGCTATGCACAAATTACTATGCGTATACTGGGACGGGTAACTAAATAAGCTAGGAATAAAAAAGTCTGAGTTTGGATGGCAATAGGCTCGCCCCGTATTACATGGGACCTAAACATACCAGCGAATTGTGGATGTATGTACACCTTTGTCTAACTCTTCCAGCAATACAGGCGTGATATTATGTTATGTTATGAAGAGGAAAATTAATTTAGAAAAGATTACCCGTTTATATTTTTTCTTTTTACCTCCGGCTTCCTAAGGTACTTGCTTAACTGGTTTGTCTGTCCGACTGATGATTGGGTTGCCGGAAATCCAACCTTAGGGCTCCGAGCTACAAGCTCAGCTCTACTTTAAACCTAAAAGCTTACATAAAATATTTAGGTAAAGTATGTTGTATGTTTAAATTTCTCTGGTTTTACTGAGATACTTTGCTGAAAACTACCATGTGGAAAATTAGGCGGAAATTTGGAGTGATTTAAGATGTTATTTACGAAATAATGACCCAATACTCTCATTTCATTGGTATAAGGCAAGGTTTAGTTCTGTTTCTATACTAACTTTATTTCTATTAAGTAAAAACAACATCTTAATAAGAAACGTAGGGAATAGGAGAGAAAAGATGTTTGGCCACTTCATACGACACGACTACTTTAGAATTAAACTAGAAGGTAACTTTGAAGGAAAACGAGGAAGGGGAAGACCTAGACGAAGTTTTGTAGAACAAGTGAAGGAAAGGGTGTGGATTGGGTCGTATCAAGAGATAGAACGGAAAGCTGAAGATAGAGAACAGTGGCGATTTCTCCACCAACAAGAGCCGAGCTCTTAAATTGAAGAATAAGAAAAACAATATCAGAGAGTGGCCCGTGGCTAAGTAATAACCGCTGATCAACCTATCTGCCCGGTTAAGCTGCGCCTATCGCAGCCAGTCTGTGTATGGGTGACCTTCTTAACACATCAAAACCCCTCCGTGCCTCGGCGAGCATAATATAGCCGTCGGTCCCGGTTGTCCGTTGTCTCTATGATAATTATTGTTAGTGGCAATTAGAAACATAAAAATCCTAATAACGGCATAGGCTCGCCACCTATTGAATGGGCCCTAAACACACACCTTTACCTAATCCTTCAGGGAATACAGTCGTGATATACGTAATAAAATTCTATGCACGTCTAAAATAATAGTAGTTTTCAGAGACACAGTATTCATTAAAACTGCATCGTATGGTTCAAAACAATTATAAGAGCGGTATGTTTGGACGGAAATAAAACACAAAGTCTTGTTTTAATTATGGTTGAATCGTGCGCAAGTTCTGTCGGCTTCGTCCGCGGAAGCCGTGGCATGCAAATGAAGCAGTTGCAGGCTTGCCTTTTCATATGTGTGGAGAAACGGTTAAAGTAATAGACATAATTGAATTTAGATTCATCTGTTGTGAATTATTTAATCTATCAAGGACCAATTAACTGACACAATAGAAAAACATTCCATAGCTCGATTGGCGCAGCGGCTCAACCGCTGCGCTGTGGTGCGCGAGTAGATACTCGCACGGAACTAATATTTTAATGGTCTACAACTGTAGGCCACATGCACAATTGACATGGATGTTTGTGCATGTGGAATTTGTGTTCTTTAACGCACCCGAAATGAAGGAGGTTCTTCTGTATTTTTTTTAGGAATTAAGAAACTGATATAATTTATAAACATCTTAATATTCTAATGTGACTTAGAGATACTTGTGTCGATTCAAGGGATCTGGTATGAGTATTTCTATGAAATTCTTAATAGCAACTAGGAGTTTGTATTTGTTGCAAAAAACTCTGTCACGCTTTCACGTCAAAACCACGTAACCGATTTTGATGAAATTTGATACTGATATAGATTAGATATTGGAGAAAGCCTTTATCTCAAAAAACCGTTTGAGTTGTGGTGAAATCGCCGGACAAATCTAGTATGATTTAAGAAGTTACCGAAATGAATAATGTTTTCTGTGTTCAGGTCGGAAGCCTTTTTTCCGATAGCCATAGCAATTCCTTTGAACAATGCCATTGTGTACACAGTAAGCGTCTCACCAAAGATGTTTATTAAAAACATGTGAAGGGTAAAATATACGGGAATTTATGAAAACATTATACAAAGGAATTACAGGGAGATTTACGTGTCTCGGTAGAATCAGTATGCGTACCGCATTTTCGTGCTTTTAGAGGTGAACAAACGATAAGTGTTAAGAAAACGAGTGCCACAAAAATGTGCATGAAAATCATGCGAATTTCTTGAAGGCTTTAAAAGTTTAAGGCTGCCTCGCGAGTTATAAATGTTTCGCTTTTTATCATAGGTTATAAACGGTAACGTTGGCAATATCATGAATATAATAACTATTTTTATTGTTTGTAAAATTTTCAACGGTTATTGCCAGTAGTTTGAATACTGGATGGTAAGATAAAAGTACTTTTTAGTGCTGTACAAGATGGAGTTTAGCGAACAGGCCCATCATTGCCTTCTAAAAATACATAGTCTAATATTAGTTATAAGTACATTAATATAAACCATCACACTTTTATTCTAGAAGGGTTAGGCAGAGGTGTCCTATTGTATATAAAAATCTGAACCCAAATAACGCTGTCCTCAATTTGAATCGAAACCAAGTACTCACGCTTGCGACCATTAGACCAATAAGATATAATATACTTATGAATAAAAACCTAGTAAAATCTATTTATGTTTTTTTATACCATGAGCTCGCAAACACGCATACGCCCCCCCTGATGGTAAGCGGTTACCGTAGCTTATAGACGCTTGTAACACCAGGGGTATCACTTGTGCGTTGCCGACCCTGCAAAATGAAAGGTAAACTGTTGTCATTATAAAGGTCAAAGTCCCTCCCACTGTCAACACAACGTTTCCTCATGAAGCACTTGCAACCTTGCTCATCGTAAGAAACACAACACAGCTAAAAGCAGTGTTATTTCACTTAGATTTTCTGTAAGGCAGAGGTACTTCTCCAGTCGGGCAGCTCCAATTTGAGTGGAAATACTCCCACTATGCCTTACCTCTCTTACAATGTTTTACTGTAGCATTTTTTTGTTTTTAACATCCGGTGACGCAGGGAATTTTACAAACTCAATTAACGGACACAAAGTACACCAAAAGTTGAAACAAATATTTTTAGATCATACAAAGATTTGTCTAGGGTGGGAATCGAATTCACGGCACGCGGCGCTACGGCAATGGTGAGGTGACCACCTTGACCGCTACGCCAAACAAACAAATTTTAGCAGTTTTTAGGGTTCCGTACCTCGAAAAAACGGAACCCTTATAGGATCACTTTGTTGTCCGTCCGTCCGTCCGTCTGTCCGTCTGTCCGTCTGTCCGTCCGTCCGTCCGTCCGTCCGTCCGTCCGTCCGTCCGTCCGTCCGTCCGTCCGTCCGTCCATCTGTCAAGACCCTTTTTCTCAGGAAAGCATGGAGGTATCAAGCTAAAATTTATATCAAATACTGAGGTCTACTGTTCCTTGAAGCTGTGAAAAAATCAAACTTCTAAGCTAATGAAATCAAAAGATATAGCCGTTTATGCCCCAAATTTTCGAAACTCGAAAAGGAATCAAAACCTACAGGGTACTTCTCGTGAAAATGAAAAAAATTAGTTACATGATATAATAAAAATATTTTTAATAATTTTACAGTTTTCCCCTTTCCTCATGAACGCGTAGAGGTATTAAATTCAAATACACATCAAATACTCAGGTCTATAATACCTTTAAGCTGTAACAAAATCGAACTTCTCAACAAAAAAAAGGTCTATAATACCTTTAAGCTGTAACAAAATCGAACTTCTCAATCAAAACTATACCTACAGGTTTGTACGGAACCCTCGGTGCGCGAGTCCGACTCGCATTTGGCCGGTTTTTTTTCTTTAATAATGCAGTTACATAAAGGCGACTTGACAGTAAATTGACAACAAAGGCTGTTCGTTTTGTAAATAAAGGTGTCTTTAACGTGAGAGTGAACAGGCATTTTCTGAATAAGTGTGTTCCACCTTCGGCCTAGTCATCGCTTACCATCAGGAAAGAATGAGGTCAAACGCAAACCATCACCGTTAAAAAAGCGGCAGTTTGTCAGTCTGTTTATAGCACAAAAATTAGACTAGGTTTATAATTATATACTACTAGCGACCCGCCCACGCTTCGCACGAGTGCAATGTTCTAATAAAATACATGTAATATACATACCTATAAACCTTCCTTTTCAATCACTCTATCTATTAAAAAAAAACCGCATCAAAATCCGTTGCGTAGCTTTAAAGATTTAAGCATACATAGGGATATAGGGACAGAGAAAGCGACTTTGTTTTATACTATGTAGTGATAGTGATGTGTATTGGAGGTACCAATTTATTAATTCTACTATCAAACGATTAGCCAGGTGCACCTTCATTGACATTTGCACCGTAACTGACATATTCAGTTTAGTTTCGCTCAGAGTCATAAATAATGTGGTGGGGATGAAGTTCGTAGCACGTGCGCTTAACTGCGCCATCTGTCGGTAGTAGCGTCGTTACGATGTCTCGTCTAAACAATTATTGTTAGAGATAAAAATATTTCAGACACCGCCGTATTGTGATGACTTAACATTTTTATTTTTTGTTTGCATGGAGATAAATGAAGAGTGTTCATGAATAAATTAATTACTGCGGACTTCACTGTGCTACAATTTATTACTTTATTCTTTTTTGATTTATTGTTTGTAAGCACACATATTAAGTGGAGCATATTATTTTCGGTTACAAAATAGACTATAACTGTTGACCTTGGGGTGACGTACCGCATCCACCGACTCCCTGCGACTCTCACGAGGTCGTCCGTCCACCTAGTTGGGGGCCGTCCTACGCTACGTCCTTTACCTACGACAGAAAATTTACAGGTGTTTAAACATTTTTGTAGGCAATCCTCACCACTATTGAATAAATATTAATTTGTTTGTTTATTCATTCTCATTGCGTTCCTAAAACATGAGTCTTTGTTCAGTTGTAGTTCGTTTATAATTTATTTATTTAATTTATTACAAAATCCACAGTTCTTAAAAATAAGAGATACAATACCAGCCTGAATAAGAGATAAAATAAGAGATATAATACCAGGCTGAATAGCTTAATGTTTGTAAGCGCGATCTACTATGCTTTAAGGTCCTGGGTTCGATTCCCAGGTGGAGCAAAGTGTTATTGGGTTTTTCAATGAAATTCTCAGTAGCTGCTCGTATGTAAGAGACTCAAAACATACCACCGAACTGTGGGTGTATTTAGTACGTACACCTCTGCCTAACCCTTCGGGAACACAGGCGTGATGGTAGGTTATGTTAATTAAACACCTAAAGAGACATTGCAACGTGGACAAGCTAGATATTAGTTGATATTTTATATCTACCTACTAATATATTGATTTCACGAATATTAAACATTGAAATAAAACTACTTTTTACTGATGGTATCGCGTTATATTGATATTATTAATCCCGACGTTTCGGACCCTTTACAGCGTCCATGGTCACGGGTGATACGGGATAACGCGATAAAATCCGTAATAAGTAGTTTTACCTACTAATATTTTATAGTTGAAGTGAGTGAAAAGTTAAAACGTACATCGCTTGTCCAACAGAACAGATTCAATTCAGTTCAAAACGTCGATTACAGCGAGCGAGCGCGTCGATGCGAAGCGCAATTTTAAATGCTTGTGGTTGGCACAACCAGTTTGTTCTATCTACTATTAGTCTCCTACGATTTCGGCCCAAAATTCGGTAAAAGCGCTGGCGCCGACCAACGCTGCCCATTCATTTGGTCTTACTATTAAAAGGGAGCTTTTAACTGCAGCTAATTTATGCAGCGCACGGTTTGCTGAGACAGATTACAGAGTGGCGTGTCCATTTTGTGCACAGTTTGGGCCTGAATCACGCTGTCGAATGTGTTACGTCTGGTGGAAATTTCTGGCTGTTTATTCGTTTGATTTGTAGATGTGAGCGGAATTTGTGCTAGAGGATATTTTACAGAACGTTCTCTTATTTCGGGTGTAATTACTTGTATGTAGGTAGTGTAGTCTAAGGCCCGTCAAACATGCAGCTATAAGTACAATACTAGCGACCCGCCTTGGCTTCGCACAGGTGCAATATGCTTTTATTATACATGTATTATACATATAAAGCTTCATCTTAAATCACTCTATATATTTAAAAAAAACTGCATCAAAATCCGTTGCGTAGTTTTAAAGATCTAAAGAAAAAAATGGGACAGCGAGAAGCGACTTTGCTTTATACTATGTAATGATGTACCTCCCTAATAATTAATATACTAAACTAGCTTTTGCCAGCGGTTCTGATCATATTTCAAAAGAGTTTTGAGACAGAAGGTAACATAATATATTATGTCCTTCTCCAAGGCCTAATCTTTCTTTGAACAAAATATCATCAAAATCGGTTTAGCAGTTCAGGTGTGACAGCGTAAAAAACAGACAAACAGAGTTACTTTTATATTAAGTTAAATATAGTAAGGAAGAATATAGTAGAGAAGGTTATGTTGACCTATGAATGATTTGTCCATGTCCGTTTGTAATAAAGGTCAATATAATATTTTGGTATATTATTGCATATTTATTATAGCTACGTATGTGAAAGTGAATAGGTAATGTGTAGTGATATTGTTTTATACATTGTAACTGTGGAGCCATTCGGATCATTCATACATACATACACTCACGCCTTTTTCCCATGGGGGTAGGCAGAAACTAAAGAACGCCACTTGCTACGATTCTTGCATATTTCTTTTGCTTCGACCACATTCATACATCTTGTCATACATACACGCCGGTTGCGAGTACTACGCACCTGACCTTTTTGAAGTACCTCACCAATAAGGTCGGCGTAAGTTTTTCTAGGGCGTCCCCTCTCAACAGTTCCACTGACATTCGCCATATAAATCCTTTTTGTTAGTCGCCTCTCATCCATTCTCTCGACATGCCCAAACCATCTCAGCATATTCTTCTCAATCCTCGTCACTACATCGTCTTTTAAGCCGCAGCGTTCTTGGATCACTCATTATAATATAATATTAATTTTTCAATCATCATCAACCCATATACTGTCCCACTGCTTAGCACAAAATCTCCTCTCAGATTGAGAGGGATTATGTTATAGTCCACCACGCTGGCCTAGTGCGGGTTGGCAAACTTTACAAACCGTCGAGAAAAATCTCTAAGGTATGCAGGTTTCCTCACGATGTTTTCCTTCACAGTTTAAGCGAGTGATAATTAATTATTAATACGCATATGAATTCGAAAAGTCAGAGGTGCGTGCCTTGGATTCGAACTCGAGACCTTCGACTTGGCAGTCCAATGATCATACCACTAGGCTATCACTGCTTTTTTTTAATAGTTTTCAATATAATATTATATTTGTAATAGTTTTCAATATAATATTATAAAAAAGTTTAGCAAAAAATTAATCAGAAAAGTTGAAATACTTAGGAGGCTCGTCGCGTTACATGATTCATCAATTATTAGTCGCCTAGCGCGGAACTAAGTTTACTCAAAATTTGATCAAAAAGTTTGCTGTAATAGACTAGTATCTTCAACATTTCAGCGCGAAAAAAGATATAATTAAGACACTGATTTTTTTTAGAAACAATTAAGATTGATGTACGTGGCTGATGGCAAGCGATCAAATGGTTTGCGAACTCTCTATTTTATTTCATTAAGCGACTAATTGTATTAACTCAGGACGTAAACGAACCAACCAACGCTAGTATAGTCGTGATCGGATAATAAATTCTAAATTTTCCTGTAAAAAGATTCTTCTGTAATTGATAAGTGATTATTTGACGACGTGACGACGTCTATGGTTCTACTGCTGATCATGGGGGGTCGTGGGTTCGATTCCCACAGGACACAAATATTTTCGTAGACAAACACAAATACTCATGTTTTACATAAGTATTTCTTATGTATTATAAGTATGTATTTACAATATATATATATATATAAGTATTATATTGTCTAGTACCCGTAGTACAAGCTCTGCTTAGTTTGGGTAGATGTAGTAGGTACTAGATGATACTGTGTAAAAATGTCCCAAAATATGTATTTATTTACCTATATTTATCGTGGGCTGTGAAATTCGATTTTCAAGATTATAAAATTAAATGCTCCTGACTGGATTATTTGACCCAGAAGCGAAGGTCCACGTGATTAAAACGTCGTAAGTTGTTATACCAAGAATATGTATTATTATGCTTACAAGTTTTATAAAAATACTACTTATTGTAATTTTGCCGGTAGTGGTTATTGTGTCGCTTTTTGTTTGGCCCACATAAAAAGACTTCTCGAATTTTTGTGTCAATCAATTCGAATTCAGTAATATATTTGGCCATAGGTTTAGTATTTTGAATATCTTATCCAATGAAGACAGGGATGCCTTGCGGCGCAAATACTCTCAACGGGAGCTATAATTGTGAGCCGTTTGGGGTCGAAACGCTTGGGTCATGGGGCCCGAGTGCGCGACTCATTTTTAAAGAAATTACCAAAAAACTTATCGACGCTTCGCGCGACCAGAGGGCTGGTTTATTCTTGGGAATTAGCATTGCCATTCAACGTGGCAATGCGGCCAGTCTTCTGGGAACGTTACCAGATGACAGCGATGTGGAGGAATACTTTGACGTTTGGACGTGATAATGATTAGTTATTTTCCTTTTTTTTTGTAAATTATGTAAATAGTAAATTTAGTTTTTAAATTATGGTAATTATATCACATTTTTTCATATTATTTATTCATCATCACAAAATATAGGGATATTTTGGTCATCTTTCTTAAGAGCCTTCATGGTTCTAAAATCTCCCCGGTGATTTAATTTGATAACAAGAGCCTCTTTTACTTCCTTAAAAATGTTGACATTAATCAAACAACTTTATTAACGAGTTCATAAATTACCTTTAACGGCCAAGTTTTGTAGGCCAAATACTTAGAGCTGGGAAAGAGAAACGTTTGTTATCATTATTTTTGTTTATGATGTCGAAGCGAATGTACATCAAAGTAGCATATTTTATAAAAATATGGTAACGCAATACAGTTATTAAAACAGCTATCTGACTGGATTCCTATTTCTCATTCAGAACAAATAATGGTATTGCCTTTGATATTGGCACAGGAAACTATCAATAGACAGACGACGTAACTCATTTCTAGTTCAACCGAAATAGCCAGCAGAAAGAAACCATAAAGGGAAATGCAAACAGAAACAGCATAAAACAAAATTGACATCTTATAAGGTTTATTTTCGATTTATGCAGAATGAACGAATAAAAACTCGCTTTGTGGTCACAACCGTTACTTACAATTTCATTCTTTGAAGAAAAAAAGTTTAAAGGGGAAACAACGCGGTGCCTGCCCGATCACCGCTTTGCCTTTCCGTCAAAAGCGATCCAATCGTACTCTTTATTGAAACAGCCGTCTGCCGTCTTTGTTGCGGGAATTCCCTTGAATCCAATTTATGCAAAGTATTTACGAGTGACAAGAATTTATTTGACGTGCCAATTTTACACCCAACGTTCCAAGCTCACGAGCCACATTTTAAAAGCGCTGCCTGTTGGTGATTGAACGGTTTACATGATATTTTTCCACCAGAGCAAAGTGGAAGGATTTCTATGAGAAAATACTAGCAACGTCAACTCTCATATTATTGCTTTTAAGCAGAATATAGCTTAACATTTTCAAATCTGCGGCTTTGAGACATTGACAAATGTGGTATAACGTCAGTGTCATCTCATTTGAGGCGGTAGCGATACGCTGGCGGAGCGACAACGCGGCGGCAAGTCGCCTCCACTCTGATACAAGCCCGTAAACAACAGATTTATGGCATCTTGTAGCCACGACCTGACGAAGACAGATGACTTTATTGTGGAACTAGCTAGCCTTCAAATTGTAAGAATACTATGATAAACCACAACAATTATTTACCACATCCAATATTTTTTGTTCAAATTTGATACTTGTCGCTTGAGTAACAAGCGATAAAGTAATCAAGAAAAAATATTATTATCTAGGGCGTTCTGCATCGTACAGCGCTAAGAGGGTATTTGATTAACGATCCGTATTAATTTCATCCAAAATCCCCGTAACGAGGCGAGAGGAGGTTCGGTCGGTTGGCGCAGAAATATCATCGTACCTATAATATTCGTTATTAATGCTAGTCATTCGATCACTAAGATGGCGATCAAAAACCGTCGATGTTCCGCCCTTATGCAATATTATCATTAGTGGATTGGTTCCCTCGGCAGATCAAATACACGTTCGGTTTGCGATTAAACACTATCTAATTCACAGTATTTGCTGTAGAAAATAGGTTTAAATTAATGTTTACGTTACACGTTTATCGGTGCAGTGCGCGTGGGTAGGCTTGTTAGGTAACCGCTGAAGTTCGTGCTCGGCCGACGCGTGAACGAATAACTGAGAGCGAAGTATTGGTTTTGATTGCACTAGATGTAATCCGGACTCGATCGGCGAACGTTTTGGGAATAATTATGTTCGTATAATCCTCGGCCGTGTCTCTGATGTTGGTGGTCCCCCTACCCCGTTGTCCTCGCCCCCCTCCCCTGATTGATGGCGCCGGAGATTGCATGTCAGGATTACATCTGCGGAGGATGTACGGATTATTTAGTTGCTGGCAGCGGGTAAATAGAGCAAGCAATATTCTGATAAAAAAAAAACTTATAGTATGTAACACGACGTCGGATAGACGGGTGCGAACGGGACGATAATCTTGTTTGTGTCTTTGGTGAAAATTTCATCTCTCGCTATTTTATCACACAACATCGTACAACAAAAATAGTGACTTATATCTATACTGTTCTTTTTCATTTCGTCCTTTATAGTATATGTACTGACGTCATACTGTTGTATTGTATTTTATATTATTATTTTGGAAAGAATGAATAAAATTATTATTAAAATTTTCTCTTGTTTAAAATACACAAAGTAACAATAAAATTGTGTTTACTCTCACTTTACTCATTTCAGACAGCTTTCTGAATCAAAAGCTTTCGTACAGTAATTAAATGCCTTGTGATCGTATAAATTAAATGCACTTTCTTTGGAAATATTAAAATAATACGGCACTGTACTTTGTCAACTACTTTGAGATCACAATGTAAATAATCATAAACAAAAAGAGGTGTCTGCAACGAGAAATCTTGAGAGAATAGCAAAGCGGCTGCAAAATTTAATTTCACTCCCGTTGACACCGCAACAAAGACACAAAACTTAAAAATATTCTCTTTAAAAAATAATCAAAAGTGCTCAAACGCAACCGAGTATTCATCCACTTGAATGCACTTTTAAACGAAAATCTTATTTTGCAACTCACAGACTCATCGATAAAAGCCACGGTATTATAGCGTAAGGAATTTTTCAATTACCTACTTGATTTAGCATGAGAATAGGCACCCTTTATGATAGATCGGACGGTCTTTGTCTCATTCGAACGAGAATTTTATTCATATGTCCAATATTATTTCCGTTTCAATGGAAATATTTCCAATAAGCACCGAGCCCAGATTGTGCATTGTGTCGCCGCGATTTTCTTTAGAATATCACTTTCAGTAAAGTGTGAGTGTTTCCTATGTACGCTGTATTGTATTTGGCTTTGATGTTAGAAACAATTTCATTATTTTGTATGGAAATGAGAGGGTTGGGATCTGTGGTGACGTTCTGTGTGTACAATAGTTCTGGTACAGCTTTTCGTGATATATGACTGCGAACATTTGACGTTTATTATTTTGTACATTTAAATTACATGCGAAGCTAAAAACAGTTTGTGTGCAAGCTTCTCCATGTCTTGCATATTGCTTCTGTTTCTTGTACATAATTTAAAACATTTTTAATTAGGCTGTAGATATGATTGTGTCTATATTTTATATAATTATGTTCGAGCATAATTTGATTGCGTATGTTTGACTGGACTGGACTATGATAGTAAAAAATCCAATCGATTCGTACTTATCAATTTTTTTGTATCGAACATCATTGTACAAAACAATAATTTAAAAGAGTAACCACGGAGTTTCTTGCCGGTTCTTCTCCATAGGAAACGACTAATTTGGAACCGTGCACCTAAATTCGACATTTCATAAGTGCCTGCATATGATTTATATATAAATAAAACTATTTTGTTCAAATTCTGGGATATTTCTATATAAATTTAGTTAGTACCTATATGACCATTCAGAAGATACAAAGCAAAATACCTACATTTCGTCGTCTATTTTTTTTTAAATACCTAATACCCAGTGATATTATAAATGCAAACGTAACTCTGTCTGTCTGTTACGCTGTCACCCCTAAACCGCTGAACCGAATTTGATGAAATTTGGTACGGAGATAGATGAGATTTTGAAGAAGGACATAGGCTACTTTTGTTTTCAAAATTTCTTTAGGATGCAAATGAAACCGCGGGATATTGTAGAATAAATATACGCTGAACATTGATATTTTATCTGAAATGTAAATCCAGTCCGCATTTTGAGATATTTTTATTAGGTATTTTTTTATGGGCCTTAAGAACAAATAAGCTTTAGTAACCACAATTATTATATGAGGAATCTACGTACAGACGCCAGCAGGTCAAGCTATCCAAAACTGTCATTTTTTTCCAATTGAATATGAACCTTATTACTTTGTATATTAAAGTTGAAAATCAATCAAAGAAATTTGACAGATTGTGGTAGCTTGATGTGCTGGCGTCTGTACCATGAGTGACAAAATATAAAAGCTCAAGTCTCAAAGTCCTCCTTAAGTGGCTTATGAGGCCGTTAAAAATTGGTTATAACTTATTTTACTTGATATAAACTTAAATGACACATCACAAATTATACTTACCTATAATTTTTAGGAGAAAATAAAATGGTAACGCGTATAATAATTAAAGAATGTTAATTTAGCTAGATAAATAAAAAATCGTTTCTCTTAAATTCATCAATCATGCAAAAGGCATTTGGCAGGTAGTAGCAAAATGTTTTATTCGAGGAAACTTAGAATTTAATCTAGGTAAAAAATGTTGACTATAAGTAAAATTTGAGTAAAAAAAACCTACTTACATACATAATTATACATACTTAACTGAACTTGAACTCACCAGTGTAGTGATCGTTTGCGCGACTGCTACAATAGAGGTCCTGGGTACGATTCCCAGATCGAGTAGTGTTATCAGGTTTTTCTAAGAAATTCTCAGTAGCAGCCGGTGATTCGATTTTAGCAATAGTTAATAGCAATTCCCGTTTTATTACACAGCTAAATATACCAGCGAACTATGGGTATCTTTTAGTATCCTGTCAGACGCGTAATCATCATCATCAGCCTATATTAGTCCACTGCTGGATGTAGGCCTCCCCTAATGTGCGCCATTTCACCCTGTCTTCAGCTTTTCGCATCCGGCTTCTACTAACAGCCTTTCGCAAATCATCACTCCATCTTGCCGGAGGGCGTCCTACACTACGTCTGACGCACTAGATTTATCGTATTGGCAATGGGATTCGTCAAATTCGCCATGAGCATGACAGGCCATGGCCCTTCAATTGGCGACGCCTTGTCTGGCATCCAAATAATCGTATACACACATGTGCTATACATATGGCCCCCGTAGGGCCTACTGGGGCCGTTGTGTGGTCAAATAATAACACAGAGAATATCCTATCTACTATCTCCTATCAAATAATTGGCTTCAGCAGAAAGTTGTAAAGATATGGGTTGTTTGGTAATCGGAGAAGAGACAACACCGCTATAAAACATGTACATCGTAAACTTCCCCTACTTGCCTCACCAGAGTCAATTCATATAAAATATTATTACATCTGTTGCGTAAAGAACGAAGGAGCATGTGTTTTTTCCTTCAATTCACTTAAGTATTCGAGATATTAATGTCGCATGTTTGTACCTAGGTTCTACAGACTCGGGCATCACTTTAGCTTTATATATTTTAAGAGAGGTAGGGCATAGTGGCAGTCATTCCACTTAAATTGGAGCTGCTCAACTGGGGAAGTACCTCCGCCTTGCTGAAAATCGAAGTGAAGTAATACAACTTTGAGCTGTGTTGTGTTCCTTACGGTGAGCAAGGTTTGCCAGTGCTCCGCGAGGAAACGTTGGGTCGGCAGTGGTGGAACTTTGACCCTTATATTGCCAACCCAAGTATTCCCCTTTCGTTTTCCAGGGTTGGCAACGCGCGGCAAGTTGTACCCCTGGTGTTACAAGCGTCTGTAAGCTACGGTAACCGCTTACCATCAGGTGGGCCGTATGCTTGTTTGCTACCTTCGTGGTATAAAAAAGATATACCTGTCTAGATCTAAGGTGCGCTTATTTGCTCCACGCGTAGATTTAAGTAGTAAATGAGGGAGCAAAGCCGCACTCCTTGATGGGGCCCGATGTTTGTACTGGACTACAGCCTATGTGGTCATGCCGAATATCACGAATCCCATGGCTGTAAATACCTTTCCTAGCAAGGGAAGGTCAGAAGGGATCACTTCCCCAAGGGACAGATCCGAGGGACGGATTTTCCGTACTCCATAAAAAGGTGCATATCTAAGCAGATAATTTTATCTCTGCCTAGATATGCACCTTTTTATGGATCGAGTTCCCATCGTCATTACAGAACATTTTTGTGTTCTACTATAATGACGATGGGAACTCGATAGAGATCTAATCTTTCAGTGCGATACTCGTAGTGTAGTCTGCAAGTCTCCCGTAACTTTTAAATTATAAGAAGTTGTGCTATATATGCCTTTAAAGCGCAACTAGTTTTGACTTGTAAAATTACTTAAGTACCTATTTTATTGATATTAAAAAAATATAATTAAAACTAATTTGACTTTAAAAAAAGAAGACACATCTATTATTTATGTAGTGGTTGCAACCGCCATTGCCGAATGTAGGGTTTAGGTTCGGTCGAGTCTAGGTTCGATACTAACGTCGAATAACGTAAATGAGAGTTTCTATAAAGTCTATAACATCAACTGAGAGTAGTACCGTATTTTGGCCTCACACGTTGTTTTTTTAATACTTTTGTTTTTTTTTATGTGTTATCTTGTGAGCAGTACAAAAAAAGTTTTTTCTTTATTTCTATAAAATTCTCAGTAGCAGCTTAGAATATTAATTGCTTTTGGCTTAAAACCTGTGCGTAGGGGTATCATAAGTGTCTGCCTGAATTATCCACACTTTTAGCGCTGTATTATTTCAGTGAAGAATTATATTATCTACTATACTATCTATTATATTAAAAAAGTGTTTGTGGAGTTTCTATCTACTCTCCTCCAAGAGACTCGATTCTACTTCAAAGGATGTGAGATTGAGGAGATTTCAGGCATAAAATATGACACTTCAGAACGAATGTTGGACTGCAAAATGTTTCCTCGTTACATTCACACGCCAAAATAACTATCTTTATATTATAGAATTCTTCTGTACGTGTGTTTGTCACTGAATTCCTCCTAAAAGGCTGTACCGCTTTTGATGATTTTTTTATTGGATCCGGTAGGTGGTCCATCAGGTTTATTTTCAGGGCGGGACAACGACTACCGGGCCCGCTAGTTTACTATATATTTATATTTTCAGACAAAAGGTTTTGTTGGACATAGATTGCAATCTATCTCCTTGACAAATATCAAATTCTATCAGTTTAGGCTTGAACAGTTAACAGACAAAGAAAGTTACTTTCATATTACATAAATGTATATAAAAATCAATTGCTGTTCGTTAGTCACGCTAAAACTCATAAACTGCCCAACCGATTTCAGTGAATTTTGTTGCGTGTGTTTTGAGTTGGTTTAGATTCACCATTGGACTCGGTAGGTGGCGCTGCAATCGGGTTCTTGTTCTTTTTATAATTTTAAGACCCACTAGTTTATAATATTAGTATAAAAGTATGTATTCATTTCAGCCATTACAGTTTGCATTTTAAATCCATTATTCCCAGCGGCTCTTACATCCACGGTATGACGTAAACTAGACTTATGCAGCACTAATATCTTTCCCATTCGGGTTTCCGTGAGCTTCGATGTAGACCGTTGAGCGCGGAGTCTATTCCGGGCTGCCTAATGTGCGGAAACCTACAGCCGCATGATCCTTCCGATTCTAATGTATCAATAGTAGGTAGGTACTATAAAACGACTAGTATAAACAACAGCTTATTGCGTTGTCAAAACTGTGATAATCTGAAAACTTTTATACAGGATGTCCAGATGAAATATGGGGAAGTATTCCCTATTACCTATTCAATAATAGGTATATTATTGGGCTATTCTTGCTAGTACAGAAAAATAGTCACCATTTAAATATGAAATTTTACGTTTTCAGTTGAATTTCATGTCATGTGTATTGAATGCAGCGCTCAAGTTTAGCTTGAAAATTCTTAGATAGTCTTGAAACAAGATAAGAAGGTTATTTACTATTAGTGTGTTATGATTCTCTATACTGTGTTAAGTACGGTTAGTAAGTTACGGGAAAAAATTCGGACTACTAGCTTTAAGGAAAGATTTTAAATTAAGACTGATCGTATCAACATCGAAAATTCAACAAGAATCATTTTATTCATTTTGTTTGAAATATCATAATGCTAATGGGTTTTTGAAAGAAATTCACTTTATTTGCTGAAATAATATAATTCACAATTATAATTTTTATCTTACAATTCACAATTTGAATGCAAATTTCAAACATAATTACTAGAAAAATATACTTGGCCTTATTAACGGATATTTATTGTCTTTGTCATTTATTTTGGTGTAAAATGGCCCTCGTTTACTGGTCCCGTATAGATCACGTCTAATTCTTAAAACATCGAGATCCCTCCGTGCCTCAAAGAGCACGTAAAGTCCCGGTTGTCATACCTAACAATCTGATCTGATCAATATAATAGTCAGCATCTGGTTAGGTTAGGTTAGAGAATCACAAAATAGTAGTGAAAAGGCTCCAAGGATGATGAAATATTGTATCCTAAGTATTCATATTTAGATACTTATATATAAAAACAATAAAACTCTAAGCATAAACACGATAATTAAGGCTAAATTCTCTTAACCTAAACTTAATAAATATCGTAGACTTCCAACATTCAAATATAAATCTTAAACGAACCAGACATTCCTTGAGAGGGTCGGCCCAAATTGTACTTCTTGTTTCAAAATTAAAGCCAAGATAATTTCACAAATGTTCCAAATACCTACAAAATCGGAAACTCCAAACTAACGTCATAATTTTATCGGTGACGCTCAGGAAACAATAACTTCCACGAAATAAATTAAACTACATTAATTATCACAATAATCCCATAAAAGACTTGGAACAACAAAAACTGTTCGAAGTGGCTAATAAATGCGTCTCTCTATTTAATAAATATACCATTATCCAGGCTCACCCCACTAGAGTAAATAGAGGAATGGGCGATCATTCGAGAGAGAGAGGCCGCATCTGGCGCTTGCCAGATTATGTTGGTAAAATTCAATAATCTTTAGAGAGCCAACTGAGGAGGACGGCCGTTGCAACTTTTTTCGGTGGACCAAGGAGTTCTGACGACTTGGGTAATCAAATTTGCGTATGTAAAGTCCCCTCACAATTGAATTTGTGGGAGTCGAACGTTTTTTGCATTCCAAATAAATAGTAAAAGAGCGAATCAATTTGGTCATATGCGTTTTCCTTGTGGTTTCAATGTATGATATGCTTCCCTTATGTTGCCTTATTGCCTATCGTTTAGCAACCTTATATTTGTCTGCCAAGGAGTTTGCGAGGATTTTATTCGGAATATCCGATACAGTTTGCGTTTAGGAATTGTTATGCTATTATATTATTGATAAAGTCATAATATATGCATATCTAGTCTAGTCTAGTCAAGGGCGACCGCAAGGGCAGACAATAGTTCTGCGCCAAATTTTCAGAAACGAATGACAGAAATTGATTAGTTCATCTCAAGATTTACGTGGCTGGAATTAATGAAAATATGATATTTTTGCCCACATTGCGTAACATAATTGTTTACTGGATTATCGTAGGTATAATTAATAAAATAAAAAAAGGTAGGAATACATTATTTGAAGGCTGTTATGACCTATTTTTGTTCTTGAAATACATAAAAATAATATGGAATTTATTATCTTTTCACGAGAGCATTAAGTGAAGAGAAAATTATTTATTATGTACCTCATGTCCCGCGGCATTTGCTGGGTTTGCCAATCCCGCGGTTTTTATTTATAAAATATAATATAATTATAATCCTTTTTTAACCCAAATATGCAGGCTTTATATAATAGTTCCCGAGATTTCATAATTTCTCAATGAGTGAATGATATTTCGCTTTCAATATTTAATTTTACTACCATCGCCGATTTTCGGTCCAGTAATAAATGTTATTGGGTTTTCTATGAAATTCTCAGTTCAGAATTCCCCGGAAGCGTTTGGCAGAGGCAGGTTACCCTTCCAGGTATACGGGCGTGACGATGTAAATAACATACCATCATACATCACGCTTATATTCGGCGAAGGGTTAAACAGAGACCCATGACAGTTCACCGGTTTGTTTCAAATCTCATGTAGTAGAGGACGAGCCTGTACCTATTAAACACACATTATAGTATTGACACTTGATCTGGGAATTGAATACAGCAGTGTCACTAGCAATCACTAAACTAAGGAGGCAGTTATCATAGCAGGATATAAATTTTAGAGAAAGAAAAATTCGACCTCAGGCAGGGTTTTAACCTGCGTCCCTCCGTTTAAGTACACCGGGCTCTTTAGCTATCTAAGCTACCGAGACCACTGCTAGGAAAAGTAAATATAAGCAATATTGAAATTTTATATAAAATATGTAATTTTACCGCTACATACGAGTAAATTACAAGACAGAAATGTCTTGCAGCTAAAACACTGTCTAGGAGGCAGTGAAGGGCTTTGGCGTTTTGGGGGCTGTCTTTAATGTAAAACCTAGTAGTCTTGTACCTAGTACCGTGTACCTAGTAGTCGTGTAGCTAATAGTCTATCTTAAATGAAATATTTTGACTTTGTGGTGTCGAATTTCTCTTCCTTGTTATTATTTATGTTATGTTGGCATTGGCCCTTGACAGACCTTACTTTGCTGTGGTCACGTGATCAGGTGCCATTGTCATTGTTATTTTTTATTTTTGTTATATTTTTGGCATGGCTTCAGAGGCCTTTGTGCCTTTTTATATTTTTTTGTATAAATATATTAATATCGTTTTATTTGTGACACATTGGCTTTTGGTCAAAGTGTCGTGCGTCGTTATTTGTGCGAAAATAAATACTTTTTCTTTCTTTCTTCTTTCTTTCTTTCCTTAAATTAATTTAATCTTTTACAGTCATTTTGGGATACATTAAAGTTATCTGTTATGTTTTGTTTTATAGTACGTATAGTTATGTTTTAAGTCAGTACACACACAGTCTTGTAACACAAGTAACTATGCGACTCAACGGCACCCAGAAACTTCTTGAAACTTGTCCCGTAAGAAAGTTATCCCTCTTTGAAGAGCTGTGTACTATAGGAATTACGGGCGTTTACCTAGTATATAATACTTTTTTACTTAGTAGATTACTTCTGACAAAAATGTTTTTTTATTTATAATCATTATTTTTTAATAAATTTATAATATATATATAATACCGGTGTACTGTGGGTGTAAAACTATGGTATAGATGTCAGCAGGTCAAGCTATCCAAAATTGTCAAATTTTCCCACTTGAATATGAACCTTATCGTTTTGTGTTAAAGTTGAAAATCAATCAAAGAAATTAGACAGATTGTGGTAGCTTGATGTGTTGACCTCTGTACACCTCTGTCTAACCTTTCGGGGAAATCAGGCGTAAGTGCATGTATTTGCTTACATTTAATTGTTTACTTTTAATTTACGTATTCGTCTAGTGGTTGTCAACTGCTACGCTAGATGACTTGAATTTGATTCCTAGAGTGAGCAGTTTTATCGGGTTTTTCTATGAAACAGTCCGGAGTTTAGATTTGTGCCTATTTAATGGCCAGAGGCTTGCTTCCTATTACATGGGACCTCAACCTACCAGCGAACTGTGAGTATACAGCAGCAGGTACACAAAATCTTCAGGGAATACTAGCGTTATGGTTAATACATTATAAATAAAATAAATATTTTTGGATAATTTTATACAGCACTATCTAGTCCGAAACTAAACAGAAGCTTGTACTATGTATTGATAATGGATATAAAACTTATATACTTTTTTGTAAATACATACGAGTACATAGAATACATAAGAAACACCCAGACAAACACAAACACTTCATGTTCAACTCATAAATATTAGTATCCTATTATGTTTTACGGATTTTATCGCGTATATTGATATTATTAATCCCGACGTTTCGGACCCTTTACAGCGTCCATGGTCACGGGTAGACGAAAATCCGTAAAAAGTAGTTTTATTTCAATGTATAATATTCGCGTAAATGTCAGAAATCAATATCCTATTATGTTTTATATTTTTTATAAATAAAATAATAATATACATATTCTTGGAAAATATTACACAGGACCATCTAGTCTCAAACTAAGCAGAGCTTGTACTATGGTTACTTCTTCTTCAGGTCGATGGTATGAATATTAAATGCTGTTCGCCCAGAGCATTGCCACTTCCACAGCGTCGTTAGTAGCAGAGGGGACTAGACAATGGATATATTACTTATATTACTTTTGTTTTGTAAATAATCATCACATAAATACTTGTGTCCTGTGGGAATCGAACTCACGACCTCTTGATCGATACACGAACCACTAGACCATAGGCGTCGACAAAAAATGTAACTATTTTAGACACACTTTCATTAGAGCTTGACAATGAAGTTAAATTATCACTTATTTGACGATAATTCTATGAGAATCATACAAGAAGAATGTCCAATATATTATTATGCAAATTAATAAGCACATCCTTGTTCATTATAATTATTATATTGCGAAGCTCGACACTTAATAAAGTCAATCATAGTATGCACTATGATTGACTTTATTAAGTGTCGAGCTTCCATTCAATGACTAGATCGAGCGTCAGACATTCCCCGTTATTAATATATGAAATAGCTTGGCTGCCATATTACATTAGATAAAGTGGGTCAAATAGCCATTTTGTTGGTTTATACACATAATAACGAGGTTATCACAATATTGATAGCTTGGGCGTCTTGAGTGTCAATTACTTTTTATGACTTGAGCATTTATTTTTGCGAAAAACGTGGTAAAGTGCGGCATGGCATGTAACAGCTTCTTACTTTTATAGTAATTCTTGCCTCGCGTAAGTCTGGGGACGCCTGAATTTTTCATGTTTTCATTTGCGTTTTGTTTTAAGGCGTAAATTGGTGGTACGTGAACAATATTTACAGCCAGTTACAGAAATTCACTCTTGTTTTATAGAGGATGATCGTAAAATGGCAATTGCGTCAAATTGTGTCGATCTATTCTGCTTACAAACTTGTTACACTTACTCGTATTTTCGGGCTAATCTCAAAAACTACTGTACTTAAAGAATAGGACTAAATTACTGTCACTATCATCATCATCATTACGACAAACCTATTTTATACAAAACTCTTCGCCGCGCTGAGCGTGTGTTTGTTTTGGATAATGTCAAAAACTACTGTACGAATTTTCATGTGGTATTTCACCAATAGAAAGAGATTACTACAGAGGTGTAATAGGCTATAATTTATGAACATATACCCGTGCAAAGCTGGGACGAGTCGCTAGATTAGTATAAAATTCAAAATTACATTATAATGGTCTTCTAGTCTCTTACCTACACTACTAATAATGTACTAGTACTTTTTTCGCAACACTATTTCTAGTTCACACCGGTATGTTAGAGAAGAAACTGGTTGTCAAGCTTTTCGGACTTATTTATACCACTAACGAATGCAATAGGTAATCTTATGATAACTTGGACCAATGGCTTACTTAATATGCTCTCGAGTCACGCAAAACACGCTAAGAACCAAATTTTATCCATTATTATTTTAACATGTTATTTTAAACTTCTAAACCGAGCTCTTGTTTGATGCAATCATTCCAGTAATATAATTGTCATCAGATTTTATATTGGTATTTATATTGGTATAAAATTAATTTAATAACAGTATTGTGTCGGCCATTTTAGCTTGCATCCTGGGAGCAGCGATGCGAGAGCGACGTCCCGTCACTAAATCGTCGGGTGTATATATTTTATAATATGACCCATTACATACAGGGCACTGACCGCAGAGCGAGCGAAAATTCAGTGGTAGCAAGCTCTTGTACTTTATAAGTAGAAATAATCGACCTGAATTTGTAGTTTAGATTAATAATATGGAGCAACAATGTTCGAGTAATATGACCTTGCACTGCCTAGTTAAAGAAAGCCTAGTTTAAATCAAAGAATTCTGTCTTTTTAAAATCATTTACTTTAAATCTATTATCTAACTGGACGCTTTAACCAATTAAGCTACCGAGACCACTGGATCTCGGTAGCTTAATTGGTTAAAGTCTACTTAACCGGAGGGATGCAGGTTCAAACCCTGCCTGAGATGGGATTTTCTCTTAAATTTATATCTTTAAATAATACGTAAGAGAAATTCGATATCACGGGCAGTCCTGTGATGTGAAAAATCTCTTCATCATTCTACTTATAAGGTGATGTCAGAGGGAAACGTCCAAACAATAATTTAAAACATTGAAAACTGCGAGTTCCAGGAACGAACATGAATGAGAACGAGGAATAAATCATCCCCTTTACAAATCTTACTTAATTCATACCAATAAAACCTCATGCATTACCAGCACAAAATTACAATTAAAAAACATACTGAAAACAAAGATGATTAAACCAGAATATCAGGCATCTTGGCTCTAGAAAACACAGGAAAATACATGATTTCTTTTCCCCCCAGGACAAAACAAAAATGATGAAATATTGCGCTGTAAACACTAATCTCCTCGGATTAGTATGATAAGATAATAAATATTTCAAAGATATGGCACTGGTACATTTTATTTGCACTCTCATCAAAAAGTGTTTTGGCCTAACGACAGACCCCTATAATCCGATTTACGGGTCCGTGCGATCTCGTAATTTATAATATCATGATAGCTGACTGTAATTTCAAAGAATTATCGCATTTTACATAAAAAATATTTCTGCACGCTCAGGTTTTGGGACGAAACCGGATCGGCTAAATAATCGTCGATATCACTTGTGGTTCACCGCGAAAACTGAACAGATTTCGATACTGCAACGAATAAAAAATCATAGAAAATAGTGTACAGAATTCTTAAAATTTTATCATGTACTATCAACAAAAACTTCAGCTGTCACACCGGTGGGTATAGCTATCATTTATATATAAATAAACACACACAAGTGAATGACGACAAATTGAAGAGGCTATCTCCGAATGTGAGTTCTTAAAGAGATATTATTATTATAAAAGCTGCAAATGATAATGATGATCCCGAACTAATTTTGAAATCACTAACAGCTGTAGGGAAATTGTAACAAAGCGAACTTACTAAATAGTAGGTTTTAATTGAACAAGGATGTGAAATGTGGCAATCTGCTACATTCAATTTACAGTTACGATTTATGTTTTACGACATCACTGTTCTTTTTTTATTTATTTAGGTAAACAGTGACAAAAGAAAGCTACATAGTAAAAGGTTTTACTCGTACTCAAAGAAATAAGTTTGACAGCTTAGCTTTGTTATGAATATGAACAGTGCACATTAAGGAGCAAGGGGTACTAATTATAATACTAAGTCTTTAGTCTTATGAATTGCCTACAATGAGTAATTAATATTTTACACAAAACGTTAAAACTGTCTCGGTTTAAATTTTGACATCTTAGGCATGTTATTTTCAAACTAAATGCACAATAGCGTTTGAGTACGAAAAAATAGCAGAAATCATACTCTCATTATAATAAGCATTTTATAGACCTTGTCTATACGATATTCCACATAGTTAACTATAAAATGGGAAATGTAAAAGACAAATTGGCTACTAAAAACAGTGCAAACAACGTTGACATACGCTATTGATTGCTAGTAACGAGAATAACTATGTTGCGACTGAATAATATTTAGAGAGAATGTTCAATGAAAACTGAAGTGCGTCCTGTTTTAAATAGTAATGCAAACTATTTGATACTAGAGTATCAAATTGTTTGACGGACAGTTGAATTTTTTTTTATGAAAATGCTAGGATATTTTCATAAAAAATAAAAATTCGATTGTCCCATGTTGTGTTGCATGTACGACATGCGGGTTGTTGACAAAGCAGTTGTTTTTTTTTATACGTTGGCCTACAATAGTATTTTGTAAATGCATTCATATTACATGGTACAATGGATATAGTCAAAACATAAAGGTAAAATTAAAGCGTTTGTTAGTCGTTGCTATTGTTACATTATCTTTACTTACGTAATATATTAAGCGATTGGAGGGTCGCGGCACTGATAATAGTCTCCACTATCTTTTTATTTCTGAGCTTGAGTAAAGAATGCGCAAGTCCTGTTCCTGATTATAAATAAATTTCTGGGATTTACAATTTTTATCAAAGTTGTTACGGTACTTAATACGGCAAACGAAGTATTTACGTGTATTTATTAAATCTAAAAAACATTTTAATATAATATGAAATCGCGCGTTTTATTTCATTTTTTTAATGAAATTTAGACATGTTTAATAACCACGAAGCAGGACCGAGATGTCGGGATTAACCAAATCTCGGAAATTGTTACCCATGGTTATTAACCGTCCTGGCAAATAAAACTTAGTACGGTCTATATTTTACTATATTATTTCGTCATTGTGTTCATTTTTTACAATAGCATACTATCGTATTCTTTTTTACACTAAAATAGATAGGTACTATTGTAAAAAATAACAAAATGACGAAAGTAGTCAGAATAGTGAACGTGTCGTCAACACAAGTTATCCCTAGAGGGAGCTACAAGAGTGATCTCGGTAGCAACAACACCATAATAATTTATCGATGTAACCCAAGCTAGATTCTTCGTTACACAACCTTGAGTTGAATTAATAATTTAAACTCTAGTGTATCTGTAACAACAATACTTAAATCTAGCTTTAGCAAGAATATACCAAAACCGGCGTAGAAATACGTAATCCGTATTTACGGGAAGTCGCGACGCGTTTTGCGAAATCTCCAAATAGCGTTAAGAGGTAATCTCATTAAAGGATTGAATTGAAACCACAGCAGATTTGTGTTTTCGAAGCTTATTTAAAATTTATATGAGTTTATTGACGTCACGAAGTCTGTTAATACATTGACAATGACAGGTATTCAAGTAATCGTTTGACGTTTCTTAAAATGCGCTACCAGAGGACTCGTTTCCCTCAAACAGTCGCTTTTGCTTTATATTATTAGAAGTTCTTTGACATCTCTGTCTGTCTGTCTGTCTAAAGTTGAGTAACTACGTTGAGATTGAGAATTCTAGTCCACTATGTATATAATTATGTTATTACAGCTGCCCTGAGACTATTCAAAGACTATCTGTTATTCAAATATTATCTTTTTTTGTGTGATATGCGTTTATAATAAACCAATTTTATTTATTATTAATGATTGTGTAAATTCGTACTATTACTACTACTAACTACTCAGGTAATTTTAACATTAACTGCATCTGTCTGTCTGCTTTTACGTTTTCACGCTAAAACTGCTGAACCATTTTTTTATAAATTTTGGTATAGAGACAGATTGGACCTTGGAAGAGGACATGAGCAACATTTTTTCTAAAAAAGTACTTTAGAATGCAAGTAAATCTGTAGGAAATATAGTAAAATATCCACAATCTCACCACTAATTCAAATGAACTAAAAATGTTGTTAAAAGAAGTACAAATCAAACTTTTAAAAAATCAGCGAAAAAAGCTTTCCAATTCACGTTCATCGTTTCCTTCATTCTATTTATTCATCCAACTGTCAATTTCATACTTACACTGCTCTGTCATTAGAGAAATTACCATTTACGATACGTGCTCCTCGTACAGTGGCTCCAAAATTGACGTGCCACGTATCAAAGCGACCATTGTATGGAGTATTGGAGGGTTGATTGACAGTTTAATTAATGTCTCTGTTATGTTCACCTTTGCCAACGCCGATGTGCCTGTTAGACGATTTTAATGGCTTTCACTGAATTTCAAACGTAATCACCCTTTAATAAGATATAAAAGTAATTGAGTGTTATACTTTAAACGTGGTTTGAGGTGAATTTTTTCTTTACTTGACCAGGGGGACATCGAATATATCATAGGAATAGACGATGGGAACTGCTACTCGTTAATACAGGTTATTGTATAACTTAACTAGGAGAGCAGTGTGACATCATCATCAAGACTTTAGTTGCCTCGTTAATAGCTTGGAAGCTTCATCAATTCTGCTGATTTGCCTATATCTACTGCTTCTCATCAAGATTAATTCTGTTACTTAAAAATGTTAAAAAAAATACGATCCAGTCTCGGTATCGTTAATGTCAAAATAAATAATAATCTACTATAATGTCAAACGTCACCAAGTTAGATCGAACATTGACCCAAACATGACATTTTTGACGTTTATGACAATGACATTTGACCGAAATTTTCGAAAATCGAAGCGTATAACCCTTGAGATCACCGAACAATATCACGTCGTAACAGACTCTTGGCTTAAGTGTAATTTATAAAAGACGACGCGAGTGATATGGCGCCATCCATCACTTCTCCCAACTACCGGCGCCACGTGGATTGACTGCCGAACACGACACACGATTAATTACCATCTCTGCTTACCCCACATAAAATTACATTTCTTAAAAGATTTGTTAAAGCCATTAAAAGGTTAGGTTCATATTGATAAATTGTTCTCAGTATTAACATAAAATACCTACTTGTAGAACTAGAAGTAGAATGTTATAATTATGTATTATCCCTTAAGTTCTATTGCCATTAATTGAACACAAATCAAAACTATGGGCGACTACTCAGAATGTTCTAGTAGGATAACCCAGTCACATTTCCCAACCGTTGCAGTTATTTGAGACTCTTCTGAAATGCTTTCAGATGTGCACGTTACACGATATTTTCCGTTGAAGCAAAATACGATAATCAACTATTGACTCTCACATAAATTCGACAGGTCACAGGTGTTCTGGTTCATAAGATTACCTTAGAGAGATAATCAAACAAAAAAGAAACATATAAAACTGAACATTAAACATGGAACAATAATACATATAATTACATAAAAAAATACCATAGAATCAAGTCGTTAAAAAATGAGCTAAATCGTGACGCAGTCGTCAAAATAATGATGTGATAATGCGAATATAATATTAATTGGAAAACTCCAGGAAATATGCGAACGATAATGAATATTATTTCCTTCATTGAACTAGAAACGTATTTATTTAATACGTTTTTAATTAAAATGAGCAATTATACTTTTACGGTTGATGCGCGTATAAGATGAGAAATTCTGAGAAAATTTTGCTGTATTCATATTAATTTGTCGAGTACGAGGCACTGTTATTGTCTATTAAACAAGGAAACAAAGACATTATTATGTTGAAAATAACCAAATAATATGTGTAAGGCAGATGGGGTAGGTAACTATATTGTTTAAATAAATACTTTCCTTTTAATTTCTCTGGTAGATATAAGTACTAACATTCATTTTTAAGTAGTTTGTATAGATACTAACAAAATTGACTTAGGATCTGAAATAAAAAAATAAAAAATATTATAAATAATGTAGCTGAGTTCTAAATTTATATAAGTATTAGGTAGCTAATTCCGTCAAATGTTGTCTCAGAAATTCATATAGAAAATTCAGCCAGTTTTTGTGAAAACTGCGTGTCCGGTCAAACAAAACTCCGGACAAGAACGTCCGTGTTTGAGTAGTACTTACCTGCATTTCCGTACAAGCAAGGGTGTAGAATAAACGAAAAAATGAGGCCACAAGCAAATAAATCAACTGTGACAATTACCTCTGTCATCCATCACAAAATAGCTTTCATATAGCACACATTATGAGATATGATATAGCATTAAAGACTCGGCGCTCGCAGAATTAAGCGTCACACCGCTTTTGAGGCTCATACGGCTTAACTCGAAGACTCTCTCATATAATGATTAAAGTGTAGCATCCATAAGGATATTATTTTTCAGCCTCTAAGTTGTAGAACACGTATGCTGTTAATATGGCTTCAATGGCTTAAGCATGACATCGTATATAAGATCCTCGGTTGATAAATAAAAAAAGTAAACTAAGTTTAATGATATTAAGCTACAGTATATGGGATGATGAGAGTTTATTATAATCACGCGTTATCGTGGTATGCGTTTAATAAACACAGATTAAGACATTGTTGACAAAGTGATATGGCCATGCACTGGCAAGTCATAGATCGAATCCGAAATATGCACCTTGAATTTTGTCCGTATTTGTGTTAAGTAGTATCAATCGTTCAAGGAGAATATTGTAAGAACATATTCTGTCTGCTTGGAAGATTTTATTATGCCCACGCCAACGCTATTGGACTGGAGCAGTCCAATTGATAGCGATTACGCCAAATTATGTGCATGCAAAATGGAAGTACTCGACTCTCGAAAATCTTATGCCAAATCTGAATAATTTTTAATCTATGACCTTCAACTGATATCGCATCAAATTCTTAAAAGAAAATTCGCCAAGTAAAATAAATAACCTCGTTCTTAATAACATAAACCCATCAATACCACAACTTCCTTTAGCCCAGGCCTCTATTTCATCGCTTAAATATTCCGGAGATTGATCCGGTAAGCCTATAAATTTTAATTTACTTCCGTCTACCTACGCGCGTAATTATTTCAAACGATTCAAAACTGGTTTAGGTAAGCGCTTTATAATATGGGAAACTAGGAAATTCTCTTAGGAATCTACAAATTTAAAGCTCAGTTGTTATTTAATCTTACATAACATACCGTCACTGTATTCCTCAAGACTAAGCAGAAGTGTATTGCTCAACGTCTATAGTTCTCCAGTATGTTCTAGGTCCCATGTAAATAGGAAGCAAATCTCAGATCCAAACTACGAGCTGCTTATAAAAATTATGTACTGAAAAATCTAATAATGTTTCGACGCAAATCGAATGCAAGATCTCTCGTTTAGAAGCCATGCTATCGACCACCAGACCAGGCAGTTATTTAAGTCTTATACATAATTATTATGAACAATTATTTTTTAGTTCACGAATCCATCTGGTTGGAGGAATTCCTATCACTTGCTGCTGCTGGGTGTAGCCGATGATCTCTTCTCTCGCTTTCGTTACCTTTAAAATGATGCCTTAACCTTTTCCTTTATTAATAAGGCGTAACACAATGGTTGCCTGAAGATGGCCTTCAGCCCCGAGGAAGATCCAAAAACTGAAATCAGTGGAATGACATCGAGAAGCTCTGTACTCAACAATGTTCCCCAAAATATAGGCCATAGAAACAGGAGACGTACTAATATTATATAAAGATGAAGACACATAATAAATACCTCAATATATAAAGCCTTATTGATTTCTGACATTTACGCGAATATTATACATTGAAATAAAACTACTTTTTAGTAATAAATCTTAAATAGACCGTACAGTCTACCCGTGACCATGGACTCTGTAAAGGGTCCGAAATGTCGGGATTAATAACATCAATATAACGCGATAAAATCCGTAAAAACTAATTTTATTTCGATTTATAAAGCCTTTTTTTATTATTTTCACCGTGCACTTAATTTACCGTCCGCGACGCGGTCTCGCATGCAAGATAGTGCTGCGCTAGCAACGCCAGCATCAAAGAAAGTAGGTATTACGTCATATCATCTATTTTAACGGCAAATATTCCTTATGCAGGTCACGATCAGCCGTGAAGCTCACTTCCTCTTATTATTTAAAGGAGGATGGATCCAAAACATTAAAAAGTAACTTGAGATCTTTTTCAAAACAATACGAAAATGTAAGACATACTGACGACAAGTTTTGATCATTAAAGACGAAACGGTAGATTTATCAAGGATAAACATTATACCAGTTAAGATCTGTATATATTTTAACATTCAAGTCACTAGCGACGGTACCACAGTAAATATGTAGATCAGTAGACGAACAGACTGTAAAGTAACTACTGCAAATACATAGACGGATTCTACCAATTAAAGGAACGGAGGTCTATTCAACAAACGTAACATAAGTAGGTACTTTAGCTGTAGCCGTGCTAGGGATTAACATGATGTCCTTTTTCGTTGTAAATTAACACTTTTGTGGGAATCGTGTATTGTCTTGATTGTGTATGCGTAGGGTCTTGTTGTATCACTTGAAATTTGGTTAGCTATCTTAATCTTAGTCGTGGCGAACGTCACAAATTCTAAGGCCTACTGGACCCTTGCCCTGGAGTCATGGTGGCACTTTTACGTACGAGTCCATGGCAAACGATCGATTTCCATGGATGAAATTACATAAACCACTACTAACTACGAACTACTTTTTACGGATTGTATCGGGTCAGTCTACCCGTGACCATGGACGCTGTAAAGGGTCCGAAACGTCGGGACTAATAATATCAATATAATAAGCATAAAAAGTAGTATTAATTCAATGTCTAATATTCGCGTTAATGTAAAAAAACAATTAGTGTGTAAATTAATTAATAGCGAAGTTGTTGTTGTTGAATAACGAAATAGGTTAGTTCTGATAATTTTTCATCATCCTGATCCGTTAAAATACTACATGATGTTATCAAACAATGGTGCTCTTTACCGTGCTATTTGTATCCAGATTTGACCTTCTATTTACATTACTGCTTTTGAATAAACTGTGACGCAACTACGGCGTTTCTATTCGAATCTCTAAAACTCAACTGTGAGTGTTTGCTGTAAATTGTAGCGGATGCATTTCGTGCATGTTCGTGGTTTATCGTCGTCGGCTGATGTCTTGAATATGTGATGCAAGATGTTATCATGCAAATGTCACTGGTTATTTGTATTATGCAGTCGGAGTCGGTGGAAGAAGGTAAGTGTGAAATTTTGGGCGAGTGTTTTGAGAACTTATTAGCGTTCGTTTCCTTATTTATGGGTAGCAATGAGATTAAGTTAAGGTAGGATAGAGCATGGCAACAAGATGAACAAGATTCAGTCCATATTTTTATAAACAGCTGAAAACGTAATTTATTATTGTTACCTACGCTTGAGTTTGATCCCCAAGTTGAGCAACTTACGTGTTATTAGGTTTTTCTATAAAATTAGCAGCAGCTCGGAGTTTGAATTCATAGACTTGCTCCCTATTACATGGGACCTAAATATGCCAGCGAACTTGGGTGTACATTGGTACACACCTGCCTAACTTTTTAGGGAATACAGGCTGTATGTATGTTGTTAAAAAAATAGTTTATTGACGGTTGAGCCAACAGTATATATTTTATTCATTCATTATAGCAACAATAGCCCTAATGTTAATAAAACATTGTTTGTTATTTCCCAAAACTACTGAGATATAGAAAAAAAAAGAATTACGCTATTCCTTTTGATGTTCTCATCGCTATTATCAGTTTTAATGAACGTGGACAAACAAAATCCTAGAAACAAAACCTTGTCGTATCTTTTTGCTATAACCCGCAATGAGTGTTAAATTAAAATGTTTGTAGATATAATTTTGGCATTCACCGCTAGTTTTTAACGTAACTGCAGAAATATTTCGCCACGCATACCGGCAGTAGACACGCGGCGAGATAAAAAACAGTATTTTTGTACAATTGAAATGCAAAGCTAAATCAGAAAATTGTTTTAATTTAAGGTTGAGCTTTTTGATTATGAAATGCGCTTTATTTACGGCCAAAAAATACTGAATAGGTACGCAAAAAGAAGATTAAAACGGAAACCCTTTACATTTCTTCACAAGTAGGTAATTAAAAATAGTATGTTTTTTTTAAACATGAACACTAAGGTTTTCTGCTGTGTCATGGGTCCTTTCAGTCCTCCTCTTGAAATTCGAGTGTATATTAGAAATTAATAGGTTACTAGAATCACTTGGAGGGGATTAAAAGACTACGGTGATGACAAGGAATATCATGGATAATCTGAGGAAGATATCCACGGAGGAACCGAAAAATCACAGTGTACAAAACTAAGACTTGTTCTAACAAGTGAGTTCGAATCCAAGGCACGCACTTCTGACTTTTCGAATTCATGTGAGTATTAAAATGACCACTCGCTTAAACGGTGAAGGAAAACATCTTGAGGAAACCTGCATACCTTAGAATTTTTTCTCGATGGTGTGTGAAGTCTGCCAACCCGCACTAGGCCAGCGTGGTGGACTATAGCCTAATCCCTCTCAATATGAGAGGAGACCCGTGCCCAGCAGTGGGACAGTGTACAGGTTAATGAACTAACGCCTCTTCAGCGATCGAAAGTACAACTGTTGAGCATGAGGTCCGCGATTTGATTCCCAGATTGATTCTGTTATTGGAATGATCAATAAAATTCTCAGCAGCAGTTCAAAGCTTACATTTGTGGTCCACCTGTAAAAAACATTATGGAATGCAATAAAAATATTGAGTATTGAGTATTGGTCAGTTATTAGCAACATGCTCGCCTCTATTAAGCTAAACTCTTTGGAGGCATAGGCTTATGTGTAAAGCCATGGAAACAAGGTGTCGGGTTTCACTACTTGCATTGAATGAGCTAATTTCTCGATGGTCAGTGTGTAGGCGAAGGCTTTATTACCTTGTCTCGTCTACGCAGTAATGATTTTGAGCCTTATAGGCAATTCCAATACAACCTATAATGAAACGTCTCTTAGGAAGTACACTCGGCTACATATCAAGCTATACATTTCCAGTGTAAGCTGGCCTTTAGTTGTACTGAAAGGCAATACAATACGGGGACAGCCTAAGGTATGTCGCCGTTCGTACCATGTCCTGCAATCAGTATAATGGTGGATTGATTACAATAGACGAATACGTCCAATCAAATGCTATTTGCTGTGTCGTCGTACTATCAAAGAGACAATGCCATTGCGGTTCGTGGTACTTGCTAATATGGTACTAATCAATGTGATGATTGGAGCAGTCGGCTTGTTTAGGTGGTATTATTATAACAACATGTAGTAAAAATCTCGTACTAGGAGTTTAGTAAGCGGTAGTCACCAGCGAATCTATCAAACGTATTGAACGTATTGAAAATATAAGAAACAAATCTAAAAGCATCGACTTGTAAAATATCTATGTGTTTGGATATATTTATTTAAGTTATGCAAGGTGATACCTCAAGTCAGCATAATATTATATACAACAAAGGACCATAACAATAATGTACTCGGAGTAGTGTAGGGAAACGAGATCACATTGCATCTTGTAAGCTTTCAATAGACAGACAGAGTATACCAGAGTATAACCTCGGCTGATCCTTTCTACATTGTCAAGCTTATTCACATAATATGTGCGAATATTGGTTCTAAGATTATAGTTTTATATACATACTAACTAGCTGTAATCAAATTGTAAAAGCCGTGACAGCTTTGTGAAAACCAGTTAAAGCTTAGTGGCATACCTAACCATTGGACTGTCAAGTCAAAGGTCTCGGGTTCAAATCAAAGGCCACCTTTGACTTTTCGTAATCAGGTGCATATAAGGGAGTGATAATATTAACTATCTGTTATATCCGAGGGGTGTTAGTCACAATAACACAACCGGTACGTACAAGCTCGTATATTGGACTGACGCCGCAGTCAAGAAATATTTAAAACTAAGATTTATTATTATGTGGGGTATCCGGAGTTCAATCCTTTAATGAGTTACGAGTATAACATACATACATAACACTATCACTTAAACGTGCACCGTTTAAGGGAGTGATAATATTAACTATCACTCCCTGAAACGGTGAAGGAGAAATCGTGAGGAAAAGCTACATGCCCAAAGAGATTTTCTCGATGACTTGTGAAGTCTGCCAACCCATATTAGGTAAACGTGTTGGACTATAGTACTGTAGTCACATCATTATACTAAGTATAGCTCAGCAGTGCGACAGTATACGTATTGATGATGAGCTCCACGACTCTACTTCGCAGGTCTACTTCAAGTTTGGCTTTGTAGTTTTTAAGATTTCGTAAACAGTAAGGTATTTCACATCATTTGTTTAGACCCGGAACGGAACGAACGGATCAATTTTTTATTGGTTCAGCAGTTGATTATTCCGAATATATATTTGGCTTATATAATACATTTTGTTATACCACAGATAGCAAACACGGCCAACACTAGCACCAGGGGTATCACCTGCGCGTTGCCGACCCTGTAAAACGAAATAGGATGAGCTCCACGACTCCACTTCGCAGGTCTATTTCAAGTTTGGCTTTGTAGTTTTTAAGATTTCGTAAATAGTAAGGTATTTCACATCATTTGCTTAAACCCGGAACCTACATGCCAGTTTTAAGTTTTTGGGTTATATTTATAATTTCTGAGATTTTGTGATTAATCTCTGAATGGTATTTCCCTTTTTTATAAATTGATATATTTAGCTGTGTATAGTGGCTGAATTGCGTTGTATGTCTCTTTTTCCATCTTATTCGTTTTTATCAGAAACCTTCAAATGTGTGAACGTGAAGAGATCTCGTTATATATTGTAATTGGATGTAAGATACCTAAAGGAACGTATAGAGGGCGAACAAACAAACATTCACTCATAATATACTCATAGATTCCCATTACTAAACGCTGGTTTAAAAACCACATTATAAATGAATTATTCACCATATCACCATACATACATTATGTATGATAATCGGTCAATTAAGATATCCATTTCACACTTAAACACTCGTCATTCTAACCTGTTCCAAACAATCGTGGGGTGCGAAACCAATCTAGTCGGATACGGCTATTTCTGATGCTTGCTGATCAATTTTTTAATCGGATTGCCAATAATTAAAAACTAAAACATGATCTTTGAATATTGTTACTTTAAAAGAGACCATGATTCTCTGAGTTTGTTTCGGCGTTTCTTCTCAGAGGTCGTCAGCTAGGAAATGCCGGCTCCATCTAGTTTTAATTAATAATTAGTAATAAATGTCATTGATCATGTAACAATAAAAATGTAGGGTAGCTGTCCGTAATTATATCATCAAGACGCCCACCACCTCAGTCTACCCGTGACCATGGACGCTGTAAAGGGTCCGAAACGTCGGGATTAATAATATCAATATACGCGATAAAATCCGTAAAAAGTAGTTTTATTTCAATTTTTTATTGGTTCAGCAGTTGATTATTCCGAATTTATATTTGGCTTATATAATACATTTAGTTATACCACAGATGGCAAACAAGCATACGGCCAACATTAGCACCAGGGGTATCACCTGCGCGTTGCCGACCCTGTAAAATGAAATAGGAATTGTTGCGATGGCAATATAAGGGTGAAAGTCCCCCCACTGCCAATATAACGCTTTCTCGCGGAGCACTGACAACCTTGCTCACCGTAAGGAACACAACACAGGTCAAAGCAGTGTTATTTCACTTCGAAATTCAGTCGGGCAGCTCCAATTTGAGTGGAATTATTCCTACTACGCCCTATATCAAAATATAATATTTGTATGCCATAAGGCAAAACATAGATAATGTAAATAGTTATACAATTATTATAATATCTCACACATTATTGTAACCTATGTATAAAGTTCAATTTGATTTAGTTAGCAGACTTGAAATGCTAGCGAAAAATCTTTCAGTAATGGTTTCCTTATGTTGTTTTCCTTTTTCCTTCAACGGTCACGTAAAGTTCAAAAGTCGAAGATAGGCAATTACTACTGTCATATCGAATTAAAAAAGTAATTCATCATCATTTCAGATCAAATGATTCGGTATGCAATGGCAAACTTTTTGAATGTAATATTTCTGTATACTGCTTAAGTGTGAAAGAAAATTCAACTTATAAGTAGGCGAGGAGATGGATACAACATTATTTTTATGATAGATAATGTATTTTTGATGCGTCTGGCTCCGAAAGTACCGTAAAGGGAAAAAGTGAAAACTATTTTGCAGATGAAATAAAGTTAAGAAAAGAACTGTGTGGGGTTTTACTGTTAAAAAAGAAAAAACAAATACAGGGTAAGGTTTTTAAAAATAGAACGGCAATTAGCAAATCTGCTATCAACTCTCGTTCTCTCATTCTCTTATCAATTAATTCCTTTGGTTGGTTATTGAATGTTTTTTTGGCGTTGATTAACCAATCACTACACTAAAAATGACACTTGGCTCCTAGATCTACAAATCAGAGCTTTTCCAAGCAATTTTCCCGACTCATATAGAAATAGAAGCTTTATCTTTTTTGTTTACAAACTTTTTTTATTACTTGTTGCTTGCTAATTACCTGAATTGATTTAATTTGATGTCTACTCCAAGAAAATGTTAATGTCATCCATTAGTTCGCCACCACACTTATAATAATGCGATAAGGTCTCAAGAAACCTAACCTAATCTTATTGTATTAAAGTTTATCCAGCGCCGGCGCCCAAGGTCCAATACCATTGAAGTTAATGTGGGACCATCTTAGAGCTAAACCAAAACCAATGCAAATTATTTTAAAATGTATTTTAAAAATTGGATCATAAATGACGGAAATATCGGTGGACATATATAAAAAAAAAAAACATACAGACGAACATAAATGTTCGTCTGTATATTTCCTCCATTTTTCTGATGGTTAAAAAAGCTTAGTTTTTGTTATTTGTCACCGAATATGTGCACTGGAAAAATACCAATGAAAAATAGGAAATATTTTTATAACGTATATAATATTTTTAAAATATATGATGGCAATCTAGCGACCGGCAGTGTCCCATTTCATAAAAGAAATTCATACCGGACTAAACCAAAAACAACACGAAAATATTCGTATCTCTGATTTTGGTAAAGCCCAGTGCACACTGTCGGTTGCTGACCAAGGAAGTGTTGAGGTGTCGCCGCATCTTTATCTCGGTCGTTTATCAAATAAATTCACAGTCCCAGCGAAATTTATTAGTTTTCGAATGGCCACCTCTGCAGTGTGACTTGGCGTTATTGCGGGGAGAAGAAATCGCTTGTGAAATGCGACTTTCCTATCCTTTGGGCTAAGTTTCTATTGACTTATGTGTGTGTGAACAGAAAGAAAATATTCCTTTTATTCCTAACTCAGGAAAAGGAGTACCTACTGCTTGTACATCCATAGTCTGAAAGATATTTTTTTAGATAGCATGTTATAATAAGAGATTAACATTAAATGGGTACAAATTCATACTGCTAACAGATTTAATACATAATAATATATATGGATTGTCTGGCTGATATGATGTTTAATTTTTTAATTGCTGTTGTCCGTGATTTTACCTGTATCCTAGTCCTTCATCAAAGTCTAATCCATCCCTGTACAACATTTCAGCAAAATCAGTTCAACGGTTTAGGTGTTACGTAACATACAGACAGATTTACATTTCGCATTTATAATATTGGTAGGGAAAGCGAAGATTTTCAGACAAATAAACTAAACATCGAAAAATATAAATAATTCAGTAACAATTAAAAATCTTCACAGACGAAACACTTGGATCTTCGGATTCTGACAAGAGGACCGTGAGTTGTGTCAACTTACATCGGAAGGTGGACAAGTCGAAGTGTGCTTCGTCTGCCGAATCCGAAGTGACTTCTAAACACCAGTTCAACTCGCCTATCTCTTGTCATATTTGTGGAGAAAATTTCAATTATAGACGCCAGCTGAGTTACACACACATAGATTTATTTCCACTTGGAAACAAGTAGTAGATTAAAATTGAGTTTGTGATGTTTATCACACCTTACATTTAAACGAGAAATGGAACCCTGAACCTCACGCTCAGTAGCAAGGCTTGTGAAGACAGACCAGGCAATAATTTTAGAATTATAAATAAATAAAAATTTCTACAACATCTAGTCCCAAACTACGCACAGCTTGTACTATGGATACTAGACATTGGATATAATTAAAGATATTTTTGTAAATACTGCCTCATTAGTCTAGTGGTCCTAAGCGCGACTGCTACGCTAGAGGTCCTGGGTTCGATCCCCAGGTCGAGCAAAGTGTTATTGGGTTTTTCTATGAAATTCTCAGTAGCAGCTCGGAGTCTGGATTAATTGTGCCCAGTTAATGGCAATAGACTCGCCCTCTATTACATGGGACCTAAACATACCGGCGAAATGTGGGTGTACATTAGTACACCTCTGCCTAACCCTTCGGGGAATACAGGCGTGATGGTATGGTATGTATGTATTTTTGTAAATACTTACGTAGGTACTTATCATACATAAGAGACACATATACAAATACTAACACTTAATTCATTACATAAATATTTGTGACCCTGTGGGAATCCAACCTCGTAATCAACAGTCCGACACCCCAACCACTAGACCTTAGACCGCAGACGTCGTTACAATTACTTCAACATTTATGCCACATTATATGAAACGTATAAAAACTTTATTGCATTCACATTGAAACTCTGTTTACCCAGTCATATCCATGATATTATTTTATGGATCCACATCTTTCCACATCAGCGGAGATAAAACGTATGAACTGCAGTGCAAATTAACTTTCCCAATCGACTCGAAACACAATGTTTCAATTTGTTAAAAAACTATCGCGTGTTCACATTTTTTATATAGGTATTTTACCACTAAGCTCTTGTGTTTAAGAATGTTTTGATTGACCTATTAAATTAGCCGATATAATAAAAAAAAACAATAATGTTTATGCTTGAGTGTCACGGTTTGTCATGGTCGTGGCGAATTTCATGGATCGCATACCCACATGCCTATAGGAAAAGTGAAGATAAGTGCGGTTGTTAGTCGGTACTCGTACTCCGACATACCCTGCTACCATGCTTGGTGTGGTTGCAACAGAAGATCCAAGAGGATTTTCCACATCACACAAAAGGGCAATCATTGTTATCGCAGAGTACATTTTTTAATTTTAATAAAGCAAAACATGTCAATACATGTTTTGATAGTTTTCTGTATCGGGAACAATTGGGTACGGGCTCTAGCGAGAGTACCTTCCTCCTCCTTATTATTATTGTTATTAAAATTTTTTAGAACCTGATCGTTGTCGGTTTAACAATGTGAAGTGAGCTTAAGGGCTGTGCAAACGAACAACACGAAGGCATATACAGCTTTTACTGTCCACATTATACAGTGTATCCAAGATTTAGGTAGTACAGGTGTAATATAACAATATGACACTTAATGGCGGAGCGTAAAGGTGGGATGCAAATAACCTCTGGCGCTGAGACGTGCCCCGCGAAGTTTGAAAGCACGAGTTGAATACGAAAGTTACGGCGCCCGTGCACCAGGATAACTGGCGCTAGTGACTACAATATACTTTAAAGTCAGTGTAAGCCAGGGAAGCGGTGGCCCTTATCGCACACGTGATTTGAATGCGTGGCACATTTTTATTCGACCAATATGACAAAAATGTTTGCGACGACTGCGCTTTGAATACATAAACACACTGATTTTAAATTTTCCTCTTTATTATATTTCGCAAGGGGATAAAGCGCGACTATTTTTACTGTCTCGCGTTGTTGTCTCTTGGGGTTGGAATATGTGGAAAACATAAAACCTTCTCTCGAATGATACGATTGTATCGTATAACGAGACGTCTGCATGATATACCTACTTGATAAAAACGAAGCTGAAAATCTGGCACAATTTGGTTACAGAAAAAAAAAACTGTATTAGTTACGTCATAAACAAGATTGCCACTTTGATATAAATCTAGTTTATTACTAATAGACAACAGCCTGCAGAGCTCTACAAATGTACGCAAAAGCCTTGATAACTATATTAATAACATCTTTTATAGCTGCTATCATACATAAAAGACACCAAATGGTAATTCTTTTTATAAGACTTCTAAACAAAATATTCCTTTGAACATAATTTTCTGAGTATACATTTTTAAAATACGTCAAATCAAATTGAGTCAATTACATATTTCACTAGGACTTACTTACACACTAAAATGGTCATAAGCATGGTTAATTAAGTTTTTAGTTAAGCCTGGAAAATGGAGTCAATGGTAAATAAAGACATTTAGCAAAAAGGAACATTCCCTCTAAACCTGATTGAATATTAAAGTAACTAACATTTTGTTCACCATAACTATATTAACCAAAAGTGCAGAAGTTAAGATTTAAGTTGCAGCACTATTTACATTTGGCGTTATTTACAAGATTTATCTATAAATAATATAACTTTTATCAATCGTGATTTGAATAATTTTACTAATTGAAAACAATAATATCAATATTTGTGGTAGCCAGTGGAAAAAGACATTGCATTACAGTTGCCATTTAAAAAAAAACTGTCAAAATTCCCTACGTAGCAGCCTCAGATCAACAACTTGTCTGCGCTTTTCATACGTCAAGCTGTTGGGTGCGCAGGCAAGCGGTCAGCTTGTGGTAAGCTAGCTGTCAACACTGACAACACGTGATGGCTGGGGTTGAGGTTGACCATGTGTAGTGGTATTTAATTAAACCCTTAAATAATTTCACGGACTCACTGAAATAAGTGGAACAAAATGAACGTTTTAAAGAATTAGTATTATTAAGAGTCAGTTATAAATAGTCGCTTAAAAAGTAATACTTGAGAGACAAAGAAAATTACAAAAAAGATGGATGAATTGTGTAAAATTTGATAATGATTATGTTTATAAAAAAAATAAGTACATAATATAATTGTAGAGGCAGACGAAAACAAGACATAATTGCCTCTTATCGATGAAACGGGAAGCTCCGGGGACCTCGAAATCCCCCAATTCCCAAAACATGGTAACAATAAATCATAAAACCGACGATAAAACAAAACAAATAGCTATAAAACCATAATAAAGTCAAAGCACGGGCTATATCAAAGAAAAACCAGTCCCAAGCGGTGTAGAATGTAAACATCATACGATTCAGTACTGACGTATCTACGTAAGTTCCGTATGAGAGTGTGTTTTTGAATACAATGGCGGGACCCGAGGCGTCGGGGGAGTGTTGGGCACTCCCCCGTCGGCTTCAGCGCTGCAAGGAGAATGGAACTACCGCCGTATCTCATAAGATATGGAATTCTTAAAAGATGTAGGCGAATTGGATTTTAAGATTACCCGTCTTGGGAGTAGTGCTACTCGTATAGTTTGTTTTTTAATCTGTGATGTCGTAACTCCCAAACGGATGAACCAATTTCCAACTGGTCTTTTTTGGTTTTAAAGGTGACTTGATGGAGAGTGTTCTTAGTGATACTTCAAGAATAACAAATAGCCGTTTTAAGATAATCAGCTCTTCTAGTCGATGAAGGGTGGTGTATGTGAACAGGTTCTTTTTAATTTGGTATCCTGTTACTTCAATAATATTGCAAGAGCATGGTAACATTGACCTAATGATGCTGTTAATCTCAGAAAACAATCCGACAGTTGAAAGTGATTGCGTATTTTTAAATTATATTTAATATTTTTCACAAGTCGTACGTTAATTAAAGAACAGTATTTATTGAGGTTGTGCCAGTTTGGTTTCCAGTCAAAAGTAAAAAAAAAAACTACTATCTAGCTATGTTTTAATTTATAATTAGTGTCGCAAGGAATTGTATAAACAGTAATACTAAGTTGGCAAGGTAAGAGATTATATTCTACTACTTGTGTGCGAGTAAACTATTATATTAGTTTATACAGATCCTGATACTGAACACGACTTATCTCCCCGATTGAAAAGGATTAAGGCCATATTCTATCACGCTGGCCTAATGCGGGTAGGCATATATGTATAGTAGCTGTTTGCCGCAGTTTCACCCGCATCTCATAGGGTTTTTTCGACCAATGACAGCCTATGTCCTTCTTCAAGGTCTAATATATATGTCCGTACCAAAAATCATTACAATCGGTTCACCGGTTTAGACGCAAAACAGACAAACAGAATTACTTTCTCATTCATAATATTAGTATTAGTGATTACTGTTAACCAATGTACCTACTGCCTAGTTGTTACTAGAGCATTTAAATCATAGTTTAAATAACCATTTAGGCGTTAACACAATGTACAGATGTCGAAAAGTAATATTACATAGGTATAATGTCGGTATCACTCTAACATAATGTTACAAAGAGGGATTGTGAAATTTTATGAGTTTGTGTGTATGTGAAGTGTAACATCCGGAAACACTGCACCTATTTTAAATATTACTTCACCATTTTAAAGCTACTTTACCTATTCTACGTGGATATCCTACTAATATAATAAATGTGAAAGATTGTTACTCTTTCATGCTAAAACTACTGAACGAATTTAGATGAAACTTTACAGTATTATTATTTACACATCAGAATAACATATAGGCTATAATTTATAACGATTTTGAGTTATTTTGCCAAATTACACCGATAATTAAAAGTAACTTTTCCACGCTGTCGAATATATTATCTGGCAGCAAAAGAAATTGCTGGTACCAACCAGTTATAAGATATTACATTGAAAATTAAAACACACGTTCTGTATGAGAGAATATGCAAAGTATTGCAGTAAATATAAGTACTATTTAACTAATTAACTTATATCGTCTGTAATATGGTTCTACAGTCCATTACATAGAGTTCATTTCTACAATATACATAGCTTCGAATATAGAGATAAACATAAGAGCATCGTAAACTTTGTAGCAGCGAAGAAAATTAACTTTGGTGTCGTTAAACTTGCAGAAGTAGGTATGTTGTAATTTATTTTACTATACTTTAAATATAAATTTATTACCAAAATAACTATATTTTATATAAATTACACAAATTTTATAAAGTAGTGTAACTTAGATAAGTATTATCATAATCATTCATCTTCAGTCTGTCTTTTCCCATTGTAGGAGCATTAGGCTATAAAAATTTTACAAAGTTAAAGCCAAAATCCAAGTCAAACTCAGTCGAAAAGTATTTTTATATTAGATCATCGTAGTAGGTACTTTTTAGAGGAATAAATCTGTAGATCCTCCATAGTCTTTATTCAAACCGTGACCCTCTCGTGGGTCGAACCATTCTTTTTCAATTGATCCTTGATTAAGGAGAACAAACCATTCGAGGTAGATATTTTCGGTGTAATGATGACAGAGTTATTATTAAAACAGACTAAACAGAGACATGATATTCTCATTCCCTGAAGCGAAACATGCAATCACGCTATGCCAATAAGCAATTTAACTTTCGAACTAATTAAGCGCTTGATAGGTTAATTTGAACAAGTGAAGCGAGCACAATGGGATGTCTTCTACAAAACATGTCGGCGTACGAACAAAACGCAACATGACAATACAAACTGCGCCTAAAGAACACCATGGATGGAGTACATATAGTTTCACGTCCGCATAAAGTCGTTTGCCCACTACAACGTTCCATAGAATAACCTAAATTGGCACATACAAAAATGCAAAAAAATAAAAACTTTTTAGAAATTAATTTGAAACATAACACTGAATAGACTGTTCATCATACAGGCTAACCAGAATGACATCGAATATTGCATAGATGGGTATTGTAAGTTGTGAATATGATCTAGCGGGAATGAATTAATTAGGCCTGAAGTAGTCACTGCCCACTATACCGTAACATGTGACTGTTGCTGTCACATGTTACGATATAGTGGGCAGGCAGGTTAACAGGGGACACGCAAGTTAAGACGAGGATGACAGACGTGATGTTGTGAATTGAAACAATGAAGACGAGTATCGTGAGGAACACACAACCGCACTGCATGATAACAAGCGTTCGAGCAAAATGGTGTGTACGTTTTTAGGCAAACTCCCAAGAGGAAAGGAGATATATAACAATGCTTTTGTTTACTTTCATCAGTCCCTGAGTGATGTTTGGATCCGGTATTATGAAATTTATACGATAAAGGAAACAGAGTGAGTTCAGTCCCTTGTTACGTAAAGCCTTATAGTGGTCAGAGTGGTGAGACAGAATCCATTAAAGTATACTACCTATATTTTGTTTGTATTCTCTTATTAGTTTAGGTATAAGGAACAATGATGGCTATATATCGTAGGGCCTTTGCTAAAGTGGAATTTTTTAGTCTTTACAAAGTATTTTGTTTAAGTTAGCCATTTATTGCTATAGAAGAGAGGGGCTCGTGGCTAAGTAATAACTAATCTGATCAACCGATCTGCTAGGTTAAGCTGCGCTATTCGCGGGCACAGTAATGATGGGTGCCGGGGAGCACGTAAAGCCGTCGGTCTTGGTTGTCATACGAACATCTATAACAATCGTAAGCGGTGGTTAGAAGCCCAAAAAGCCTGACAACCAGTCTATCCTCAGGGTACCGGTATTACCAAAAAAATTGGGTTGCGGAGGTCTGATGGCACTCGCTTCGTGTAAAATACTGATATTCAGCCGCATCTGGTTAGACTAGAAGTCGACCCCAATATTGTTGGGAAAAGGCTCGGAGAAAGAGGATTTATAGCCACAGAAGGATATTTTAAATGTAATTTTTAAATAACATTTAAGAAAAATATCAGATACCTAATTTATTGTAGACTTGTTTGACGACGTCTGTGGTCAAGTGGTTCGCGTGTCGTACTGCTGATTACGAGGTCGTGGGTTCGATTCCCACAGAACACAAATATTGATGTGATGGACATATAAGTGTTTTTGTTTGTCTGGGTGTTCTTATGTATTATAAGTATGTATTTACAAAAAAAAGTATATAAGTATTATATCCATTGTCTAGTACCCATAGTACAAGCTCTGCTTAGTTTGGGACTAGATGGTGCTGTGTGAAATTCTACAATAATATTTATTTACTTTGACAAAGTTGGAAAAAATAATGCATAGCAGTCGCTTTGTCTAAAATATGGATATTCAGCCCCATCTGGATAGACTAGAACGCGAACCGAAAATAGAAAAAGGCTAGAATAATTATGAGGATGAGTTCTTATGAAAATGTCTTAAGCAGTCAATCATAACATTGGTTGGTAATCAAGCTGCATGGCAATAATAATTAGGAAATATCTATTGTAAAGCAATTATAAAAACACCAACATAAGTGCTTATTATGGAACATCAAGTGAGTATCCAAAATTCCAATGATGTTTTGCACTAAATAAATTTCTGTTACCAGCAGATATCAAGCATACCGAGCCTCAATTTTAATTAATCTCCAAAACCCTTGATAACATAGATATGTTTGTTGGAAAGGAAAACCTTTTCGCCGTCGGACCCTTTTCAAGGGCGTGTGAATCCACGACGAAAAAGCTAGGGGCCTATCTATATTTTACCCAACCCTTGTCAAACTGATATCAACCGTGTATTTTTAAATATAAGGTCTTGTTTTAAATGACATATCATTCCAAGAAACTAGCGCAAATCCTTGCAAAAACACCATATAACGTGACATTTTCGGAATTATATTTCATTCTTTTGTTGTAAATCCAAAAAATAAAAGGTGCGATGTTGACTTCTCAACTGACCTTCATATTTGTTATTTCTTTTGTGCTTTTAAAGGTTTGTAAGTCATTTTAGTTTATGTATGTGACTGATTTTATTATTAAGCGTTTTCTTTAGGGATATTATTTTCTTTCTCGTGTTATTTGACATTAATCGTTCTCGTGTATATCTTGTCGTGTTTTATTAGCCTATTTACTGCCTAAGAGAAATGTATTTGGCTCTATTTACGCTTTAATGTTGAACAAAAATATTCTTTTGTTATTACAAAGTTTGCCAAAAAAGTGTTCGAAGCCTTTAAGTGACATGAACTAAGATCCTACAGAAAATAACGTAAAAAAATCAATCTGATATGATGTCGCTACGACGGCCATTTTCAAAATGCCTAAATATTACAAAATGGCATGTTTTAGAACCAATTATTTAAGGTTTCCTGACCTGTCAGGTTCAACTTAGGATGTAATATTGGGGTCATGAGGCCTCATCAGTTTCAGGCTTACTTCTAAGCCTGAAAAAAATAACAGTGTAAACTGATTACCAAGCAAATTACGCAAATATCGCAGTGATCTACATGAAAATACCATCACGCCAGTATTCCTTGAAGGGTTAGGCAGTGTGCTGATGTACCTTCACTCACCGTTCGCCGGTATGTTTAGGTCCCATGTAATAGCGGACGAGTCTATTGCCAATAACCGGACACAATTCCAAACTCAGAGCTGCTACTGAGATTTCATAGAAAAACCCAATAACACTGCTCGACCAACACTTTGCTCAACCTCGATTGTTAGCATCTACCGCCGCGGTATCTAATGATTAGACCGTTAAAAAAAAGTATATAAATTATAAGTGAAAGAAAAATTCTATCCCAGGCAGGATTTGAACGCCCCTCCGGTTAAGTACCTACACCGGACGTTTTAGTCAACTAACTAACCAAGACAACGGCCTTTGATGTCAAAAAAAAAATGATAGAAAAATATTATGAAATAAAAAATACGTTAAACAAAAAGTTTTGCATAGTTAATGCTAACGGAGTATCATTAATTTATTTTACCTCGAGAAATGCAAAAGTCAGCTAAGGGTTACTGTTATGATAATGTTTAAGTGATTAAGGTTATTAAACTCCCCTCAACTGTACTTATTATATACTTATGCGGCTATAGGGTGATTTTTAAGTAAGTACACCGTTGTCAATCACGCCTCTTAACCCTTAGAAACCTTTTTATATCCATAATCTGAGCTCTATTTTAAACGTTAATATGATGTACAAAAAGATTTTTAATTTTAATATACAGAACCTTTATTTTTCGTGAGCGATGATTTAAGTATGTAACTCTGTCTGTCTGTTATGCTTTCACGCCTCAACCGCTGTACCGATTTTGATGAAATTTGTTACAGATATACCCACATTAGAATTTGGGAGCTTATGTCCTTCATAGGATACCTTTTGTCTCAAATAGGCTTTAGGATGTCGGTGAAACAGCGGGCAATTTATAGCTATTTAGAACATAAGCATAAGGAACGACATTTTGCTTTCATTTTTTTTTAAGTATTTAATAAATTTCGATAAAATTACGAAACATTTTTTAAATAGACATTTTTAATACAGACGCCAGCAGGTCAAGCTATCCAAAACTGTCAAATTTTCCCAATTGAATATGAACTTTATTGTTTTGTACTAAAGTTGAAAATCAATCAAAGAAATTTTACAGATCGTGGTAGCTTGATGGGCTGGCCACCGTACCTAACCTAATATTATTTATTTAATATCGATGAGTGTTCAGTTTTCTGCTAAATTACATTTAACTATATCTTAAACAGTTTTTCGCCGACACATTGGTTAGGCTTACACGCTTACTTTGTTTTAGATTAATCCTGTCGTAAAATGACATAAAAATTCGTTAATATTGTCAATGCAATTCACTTTGTTCTTTAAAATTCATTCTCAAAAAAATAAATAGAATAGTGTTTTCAATCGCGATGTGAAATAAACAATATTCCAATACGTTTGAAGTATATATGTACTAGCTATAGTCTAGTACTAATCCGAGCTGCAAAGCCGGTCAGTGTACAAACCAGTCAAAGCGTAGTTTTCTGTGCTACAAACTTGTATGACATCCCAGAAGAGCTCTGGGTCATGCATTTTCAATATTCTTTGTTAGTTTTGCAGTACTTTTAAAGTCCCTTACCATCGCTTTTATCGCGAATAAGTTTGCATTTTATTTGGTAAAGTGAATAGAAAATATTTTAGAAGAGTTGAAGTGCTTGCTCGTGGGTCGTGGGACTCGTTGGCTAAGTTATAACTATGCTGAACTACCGATCTGTAAGGTTAAGCTGTGATAGCCGCGGTCAGACTGTGGATGGGTAACCATTCTGAACTCATCGAGACCTCTCCGTGCCTCGTATAGCACGTAAAGTCGTATTTTAACCGGGACCGACGACTTTACGACATGAAGGGATCTTGATGCTTGACTGCGGATATTATACCCTATTATCTTCTAATATATAAAATTCTCGTGTCACAGTTTTCGTTGCCACACTCCTCCAAAACGGCTTGACCGATTTTGATGAAATTTTTTGTGCTTATCGGGGAGGTCTGAGAATAGGCCAACATCTATAATTCATACCCCTAATTTTTTTTTTATGGCAAAACAACGTTTGCGGGCAGCTAGTAATCAATAGAATTTAGTAATGTATCAGCCAAAAAAGGAACTCGAGGAAATCTTAACGGTATCAATTCCTATCCTTTTGTATTTTTTTGGCATTTTCCATGCTAAAATTTTAGTTATTAAGCAAAGGAAAAATTCGTCTGGTGTACCTAACCAGAAGACGCAGGTTCGAATCCTGCCCGCGGTGGAATTTTTCCTTTGCTTAATAACTGATATCAATTCCGTTAACACCAATTCTCATTTTAAATAGGTGTTCCGTTTTGTAAGCCTCAATAATGAATATGAATATTATTAATATCGAATAATCACTATTATACTAATAAACTATGCGTAGAATACATACCAAGTTGAAGATTACAATAACTAAGACTACAGAAATGTTCATACCAACTGACCATAACAATTTGAACACGAAAGATTACCTACCACCTAAATCATTTAGGGTGATTTCAATTGTTATTTAAGCAAGCGTAAATTTTAGTGAACTGTAGGTAATATACTTACTAAACTAAAATTTAAATAATTCAAAATTATTCAGTTTTCTGCCCCAAGCTATCATTTTGTTCTATCAAACTGCGAACTATTATAAATTTTAATCACTAGCCGTTACTTGGAACGAACTCCTGAACAACAATCTTATCTGAAGTATAATCCGTGATAATAAAGATGGGTTTAATGAAACAACAGGCAATGTCGTGTCATCTCTCTTTGTTAGCACATTATTGTATACTGTGCAAGAAAGAGACATCACGAGATCTGCAGTTGTTGCATAAAATCATTCTTTACTGGCGCCGGTTAAAAGCGAAGTTACCTTCTTTATCTGTTTGATGTCAATAAAAATTTCCTTCGTGAGAAATTCAGACATTGACTTTTACGAGGAAGAGTTATGGACACTCGATGTTAAAGTTTGAAAATTTTTAACGAAGCAAAAATTTTATTACCGAATGATAGTGAAAGAGTACTCTCGATCAAAAAGCAATGAGATTTAATCTTACATTGTTGAGCCAAGCTGAAGTTTCTCGAACGATATTAGCTCCGTCTAAAAATCGTTTGAATGTTATGAAGAAATTATATTTCCTCGACAGATCATTTCTTCTCTGATTCCTCTTTTGTGCTAGTACTAGTATAATATGCATAATTAAATATTGCTCCCTTGGTTTTCAAATTCAAAGTTCCTAAATTTTTAATAGATACCTGAAACTGTTTCCTCCTCAGAGCGACCTCAAACGGCTTCAAGTCTACCCAAATGCAACTGGACATCAGTATTTTATACGAAGCGACGACCATCAGACCTCCGCAACCCAATTTCTAGGTAATACCGATATATTGAAAATAGACTGGTTGTCAGACTTTTTGAGTTTCTGACTACCATTAACGATTGTCATAGGTGTTTTTATGACAACCGCGACCGACAGCTTTATGTGCTCTCCTAAATAATGTTTATACACAGTCATTACGATACCAACGAAATAATAATAATCGATCGAATATTAAATAAATTACAAGTATTATATAAATTTAACATGAGACATTTCAAATTGTGAAGGTATTTTCTTTGATTTATTTAGTTTTTTATAAAATCATCACGTATTTGTTCCTCGAGACTTGCCATGATGAAATTTCTATAGGTAAAAGGGAAGCCATTTATCGATCTCCAGTCCTAATAAATTCTCCAAAAACCCCAATAACACTGCCTAACCTAGGAATAGATGCTAAACCTACATAGCAAAAAGCAAGGGGTCATCAGCAGAAAGCAAGAAGCAGAGGTACGTTCACCACACTAGCTAAATTCGGGTTGCCAAACTTCACACGCCGTCCAGAACATCTCTCAGGCATGGCGATTTTCGCTATGTTTGCCTTCACCGTTTATGAGAGTGATAATAAATTATTAATACGCACATGATTTCGAAAAGTCAGAAGAGCGTGCTTTGGACTCAAAGTCGAGACCTTTGAATTGCCAGTCCAATGGTCATATCACTAGGCTATCACTACTCACTCTCTTTATTAATATTAACAACAACTTTCTAGGACCTTAATATTATTTTCCTTTTATACAAAATATCATTCAAAGTAGGTATTAACTCTTAACTAAGACTGACACTTTTTCAGTTATTTGAAACACACGTGCAACAATATTTGTTCTTAATCGAAAGGGCAAGAACTGCAGTAATAGCAAGATATGGCAATATTCCCAATCGGCTCAGTCGCCATCAGCATAATAATAACATCGTTACGACGCGGCGAGTTGCCATCGTAAAACTTAAACTTGAGGCTCAAGTATTTCTTGATGTCTTTATATGCCACGGGTAAAGTTCGCAGTGTGTGTGAAGTTGACACTGCCCGGGTAAAGTTCAGACTATTTTTCAAGTTCATTTATTTTATTTTACACACGTTTTTGAGGTACTGAAGAGCGAGACCCACTGAAATTTATTTTTCTTATTTTGATGTTGTAGTAATCATCTGCCTATTTATGTACAGCCGCCAGCAGGTCAAGCTATCCAAAACTACCAAAGAAATTTGACATATTTTCCCAATTGAACATGAACCTTATCGTTTTGTATTAAAGTTGCAAATGAATCAAAGAAATTTGACAGATTGTGGTAGCTTGATGTGCTGACCTCGGTACTATACCTCTCAATACTCTACCTAACAATCAAATAATAAAATTAAAATCGATATTACATATCGTATTATTGACACCGCTCAATTTCAGCCGGTCAACTAGATGAAAATACATTTATTTTCACTATGATAACCTTAAGATGATTATGATTATTGATACACATCAATCCGAACAAATATCGTTAAATTCTGCCAATGCATTAAAATTACCTTGTTTAATTGCCGTCGGTAATTTATTAATGGATTAATCAATCTGAAAAAAGCCGTGATAGCCTAATGGTATGACCATTGGACTGCCAAGTCGAAGGTCTCGAGTTCGAACCCAAGGCACGCACCTCTGACTTTTCGAATTCATGTGCGTATTAATAATTAATTATCACTCGCTTAAACGGTGAAGGAAAACATTGTAAGGAAACCTGCATACCTTAGAGATTTTTCTCGACGGTTGTGAAGTCTGCCAACCCGCACTAGGCTAGCGTGGTGGACTATAGCCTAATCCCTCTCAATATGAGAGGAGACCCGTGCCCAGCAGTGGGACAGTATATGGGTTGATGATATAATCAATCTGACAATAACTACAAACGGACTTTGCAACTATACCTTTCTGTCGACTTTGCCTGCAACATGCGAGTATATCACATATCCATTTTACTGCAAGGAAAGAAAAAGCTAAAGCTTCTCAGGAAATGGGACATTCGGCGCCCTTTCCCGCAGCTATCGAGTACTACCAATTTGCTTTGTATTAGACACTCGCTCCTAAAAGTATTGGGGGAGATAAGGAAAAAGGACTTTGGTAATTAACCCTCCGAGCGTTTACGGTAAACGTGAATTGAACGGGTACGATGGGACAATTACTTGATTTTTTTGCTTCCAACGGCAGTTACTAATTTAGTTTATTTGAAAGGAAAGTGCAGGTAATTGCAATGAAGGGAGGAGCGAGGGACTTAACAAAAGGTTAATTCGGGTACTTACTTAAAAAATGCTCAAAAATTCCGAATTCGAATTTCAATCTATTCTGTTTCGTAAAAATTGAATGGTATTCTCCTAAACGTAAAAACGAACAAGTCGAACAAAACGTCATTGGGATTTTCTGTGAAATCTCAGAAGTAGCTCAGAGTTTGGATTTGTGGTCGGTTAATGGCAATAGGCTCGGCCCTATTACATGGGACCTAAATATACCGGAAAACTGTAAGTGTACAATTAGTACACCTCTGCTTGTTGGCAATACTGGCGTGGTTGTTTGTTTTTTTATGATTACATCACATAAAAAATAAAATTCTCGATATCTATTTTTTATTTCCGTATCCTCTATTGATAAAAGTTATAGAAATGTGTTTATTTCCTATTTTTCGTAGCCTAGAAAAACGAAATTTTACTTTTATTTTATCATTATACATATTACGTTTCATATAATTTAAAAAATAATGACTATTATTTCATTTTTAGTTCCGAATATCAATAAAAATTATTACATAATACAGATAAATAATTTAAATATCGAAGCAATTTACAAACAAGATCGTGAAGTCGATACCACGAAGCGAGTGACTACTGACGGCTTTAATCCTGGGAGAGAGATAGTGTTATAAGATTCGCATAGCGCCATCCTTCTCTAATCCATACTTCCATCTGTATGCTCTTCAGCTGTCGTAGCTAAAATCTACATATCCTGTTAAATTGTTCTATAAACTGATAGATACTGGACCACTAATGCAACCAGTGGGACCAACGAAACTTTAACTGCCAAACCCGTATCAAAATATAGGGATGGGTCCCTTTGACCCATCCTTATATTTTGATACGACCTTATCTTATTCGAGGTTCCGTATAGGTATCATTATTACCTATGAAGCAAAAGCTATATGTGTGAGTAGGCGGTGAATAGGTGCTTGTTGCTTAACACCTTAAACTGATTGAGAATAATACCGTTTGAGATTATTTAGGAATTAATTGAATCTGTAATCTGGAGAATATAATATCTATACATAGTATAAAAAAAGGATCTACCCGCTGATTGTCCCTCTGTACGCTGATATCTTTTAAACTACGCTACGAATTTTGATACGGTTTTCACTACCATATAAGATAATTTCTACCGCAAGGCTTATATGTATGAACATTGGACTGCCAATTCGAAGGTCTCGAGTTCGAATCCAAGGAACGCACCTCTGACTTTTCGAAATCAGATGGAGGAAGTGAAGGAAAACATCGTGAGGAAACCTCTTGCTTTAGAGATTATTCTCGGCAGTGTGTGAAGTCTGCCAACCCGCACTAGGCCAGCTTGGGGGACTATAGTCTAATCCCTCTCAATCTGAGAGGAGACCCATGCCCAGACGTGGGACAGTATATGGATTGATGATGATTACCCGTGCGAAGCCGAGCAGTTCGCTAGCTAACAATAATGTAAGCAATGTCAGTTGGCTGAGTGGTCTTAAGCGACTATTACGCTAGAAGTCCTGGGTTCGATTCCCAGATCGAGCAGTGTTATTGCGTTTTTCAATTAAATTCTCAGTTTGAGGGTTTGGATTTCCGCCTAGTTAATGAACAATAGGATAGCCCTAATCGTTGAAGTGTGGGGTATGCAGTAGTAGGTACCAAATTCTATATTCAAGATTCAAATTTGCTTGCGTATTGATCTGGTGTTCAACGAAAACTTATAAATGTATGTATTCATTCATTTGTTATCCACCACTAGGACATAGGTAGCACACTCGTGAAATCCAGCTTGCTAAAATATTCCGTTTGTGTGTAAGTTGACAGCTACAGAATGATTCGCTTTTTGAAAACGGCAGCCTTATTTTTAAAACCGTAGAAAGAGATTCAGGGTGGAATAAATAAAAATATTGCTTAGATTGCTTTACAGACTCATTAGTCTAGTGGTACTAAGCGCGACTGACTCGTCTTAGGTTCGATTCTCAGGTCAAGCAGTGTTATTGGGTTTTCTATGAAATTCTCAGAAGCAGCTCGCAGTTTTGATATGTTCGTGGTTAATAGCAACAGGCTCGCCTTTTATTACATGGGAGCTACACAAAGTGGTGAACTGGTACACCTCTATCTCATCATCAACCCATATACAGTCCCACTGCTGGGCACGGGTCTCCTCTCATATTGAGAGGGATTAGGCTATAGTCCACCACACCTCTATCTGTTTTTTTTTAATATTTAATAATAATAATAATATATTCTTTATTGTACACCAATGTATCAATCAATTTATTTGCGGTTATAGTTTCACTGCGACCGCAGTCGGTCTATTGTGATTGCCACTCGTTGTGAGAGTTCACCGCTAAAACCTACGGCTACTATAAACAGCAGGATTTGCTTAGAGGTTAGCTCTTTTATTTTTCTTTCTCAAGAGACGAAGGGGCATTTAAGTTAGTCTCCTCACAATGCCTGAAAGTCTGGTTCACGTGTCTCTCAGCCTTAGGTTGAACATGTGCTTGTTTAAGCAGTTTTGTCCTGTTAAGGCATTCTCGTTACAATGCGTAAGTTGCACACCTCTTCCTAACCCTTCAGGGAATACAGGCGTGATCGTATGTAGTAGTCCTCCACGAGGAAACGTTGTGTTGGCAGTGGGGGGACTTTTAACCTTACTGCCAACCCAACTATTCCTCTTTCGTTTTACAGGGTTGGCAAAGCGCAAGTGACACCTCTGGTGTTGCAAGCGTCTATAGGCTACGGAAACCGCTTACCATCAGGTGGGCCATATTCATGTTTTTGCCACCTTAGTATTATAAAAAAAAACTAGATGCATTTAAATACAAATGAGATGGTAGGCCCTGTTCATGCTGAATTATATTTGCACACAAGTTACAGTTCATTCAAAATTCTCACTGCACTTGAACACGAGCACGTTTCCCACAGATCTTCTCCATTCAAGCGAGTTAAGTGATATCTCGTTAATCTACCTCCTTCGTACATCACTTCGGTTAATTTCTCAGAAACATTCCATTTCGCCTGTAATTGTACCAATGTTGTAATTAAGGAAGCTTCTCAACGAACGTCGTGGAGTAATGTATGGGCATTATGGCGCTTACCTTCCTCTTCTATGTACGTACGCTCGTATGTTACTGAATGCTGGAGTTTATAGCATTTTGCAGTACATTTAACTACAAATATACAGTAATTCGTAAAGTTAAGATAAACATTTTTTAGATTATCTTTTTGTATATTTTTGGCATTTTCCATGCTAAGACATGCCAGAAGACGCAGGTTCGAATCCTGCCCGCGGTCGAATTTTTCCTTTTCTAAATAACTTTAAAATCTTAGCAAGGAAAATGCCAAAAATATACAAAAAGATAGTTAAAAGGTAAGGTGGCATCGTTCGACATTGAACTAACTGTAAAGTAAGTTGTGTCGGTTGAAAAGCAAAAACTTGCATTTCAATAGGTGTTACTGACGTCACCATAAAGACGTAAATTCAGTATGTGAAGGAAAAATTCGACATGACGGGTACCTACCCGTCTGTCGCCACCGCGATACCTATCGCGGTGGCTTAGTGGTCATAGCGTCTGGTGTACCTAACCAGAAGACGCAGGTTCGAATCCTGCCCGCGGTCGAATTTTTCCTTTTCTAAATAACTAATTTTTTAGATTAATCTAATATTATGTTCACCCAACCCATACGAGGGAACATAGCCTGTATCGTGGGTATTGGAAACTTCACATACAATTAATGGACTCAAGCAGATTCACCAGACTTAATTTAATCTTATATACTTAATATAAAATTCTCGTGTGACAGTGCTAGTTGTCATACTCCTCAGAAACGGTTTGACCAATTATTATGAAAATTTTCTATGCATATTCGGTAGGTCTGAGAATCGGTCTAATCTATTTTCTTACCCCTAAGTGATAAGGGTGGCCCTGGAGAATTGTTTTATGGCAAAACAACGTTTGCCGGGTCAGCTAGTTATATCTTTAGAAAATATTGATCAATATCGAACTCACACAGAGCAGTGATTTTTTTTTTTTTTTTATGTGATAGGGTGGGCAAACGAGCTGCAGACGGATCGCCTGATGGTAAGCGATTACAGCCGCCCATGGACACCCGCAACACCAGAGGAGTTTCAGGTGCGTTGCCGCCCTTTTAAGGTGTTTGGGCCTCCGGTATCCTCACTCACTCGACGAAACACAACGAAAACGTTATTTCACGCCGGTTTTATTTATTTATTTATTTATTTATTTATTTTAGGAAAGCTTACAGACTAATAACAACTATTGATAAGGAACAATTACATTACAAAATTGCTAATAACAAGCTTCCACATATTTTATATCTTAGTACCTATATATGATATATATATATAATAAATATATATAATGGTTATATAGCCTAGCGATATAACCATTGGACTGTCAAGTCACAGGTCTCAATTTTGAATCCAATGTACAGACGCCAGCACATCAAGCTACCACAATTTGTCAAATTTCTGTGATTGATTTTCAACTTTAACACATTGTAATAAGGTTCATATTCAATTGGGAAAATTTGACAGTTTTAGATAGCTTGACCTGCTGGCGTCTGTACGTATCTCTAACTTTTAGAATTCATGTGCGTATTATTGATTATTACTCGCTTAAACGGTGAAGGAAAACATCGTGAGGAAACCTGCATGCCTTAGATGTTTTTCTCGAACGATATGTGAAGTCTGTCAACCCGCACTAGGCCAGCGTGGTGGACTATAGCCTAATCCCTTTGAATCTGAGATGAGACCCGTGCCTAGCAGTAAAATAATAATTAATATATTCCTTCTTTGAAGAAGCATTATTAGGTATTTATTTCGTTTCTTAGTACTTTTCAGGCCTCCGATTGATTACCAAACCAATGAACAGCTAATTTGTTATCAACATCGATTTATAAATACTGTTACGTTGTATTTTTTGTACCTACCACTCGTTGGTAGTACACAGTTTCGTTTTAATAAATCGAGTGACTTTAACCTGAAAACATAAGTTGGACAATACGAAGTTTCCGAGTTTGGTATTTATTTGTAATTTGTGCAATTGAATCGTTCCTTCAGCTGCCATTCGTTACTGGACTCTTTATCTTACACTTTATAACAGTGAACCACTATTTAATCCAAAATACTGTTAGGTTTGTGAAATTAATTAGATCAAACAAGGAAAGTAAGTTACGATTGTTTACATTATAAATGGCACTCAGATGTCACTTGTCGATTGTCAATGAGAAACGTCAATTTCAGTTGGCGAGCGGCATCTGGTGGCATCTATTCACAGATCGTAGTTTTAATCGATAATATTTAATTTTTGGAATATTGATTGTAAACCTTCTAAATAATATCATAAAAAATTAATCCTTAATAATCTTCAGTTTTTGAAAAAATAGATTGTAATAATCAAAAGCGGAAATGAATTCATTAGTTTATCATAGACTTGCATTCTCGAAGGTTCGATGTCAAGTAAATCCATAGTTCATCGGGAGTTGTCAATTTTCTTTCTTCTCTCTGACGGCTGAGAACTCGCGCGGCACGCGCGTTGCATCTTCTCAAGTTTATTTCCATGTGATTTAAAGGTAAGGATCTGGTTGAAATAGTGTGAAGAAGTGGTCTGTAAGCCCTTCTCTGGTGGTTGAAAGGATTTGTCGTGTTAAGTGGATATTTCTTGCAGGATTCACTGCGTCAAAGGCAGACCACGCCGCCAGCAGTCTCAAGTGTTCCTTCTTCCAACTTATTGTGAGTATTCCCTTGTTGTCTGTTTACGATAGGGATGCCGTTAGTAATCCCTCGGGGTTGACCACAAGTTTACTTGTTTAGCAAAGGCACATGTGGCGTTGATAGACGCCCCGTAGGTCGCAATGGTCATCCTCATCCTTCTAATCCTGTCAAGCAGGATTAGGTCACCTGAATTCATGAAGTGATATCTTTGTTAATGGACTTTGTGTCCGGCTGACTTTGTAGTTTTGATTGCCAGGCTCGGTCACCTCTAAGAAAGTAAATTAGTTTTATTAGGTCTCCGTATTGTCGATTCCAGGAGAGGCATCTCGAGAGATTCGTCTCGCCGCCAGGATTCGGAGGAGCGTCCGAAGCCTGGACGCGAGACCCGTCCTCGAGTCCGCTTCAAGCCTCCTGGGAGTTGACTGCTCGGCTGGCCGAGTCCGCCTAGCGGTAACGCAGGCGCTGACGGTTTTTTTTTTTTTTCTCTTCTTTATTGTTTTTATTTTACTTCAAAATTTAAAACCATATTTTTAATATGGATAAATTGTTATTCAGATAACGTTTCTTATCTTATTACCCTACTACCATGGTGTAGTTAAGGTTATCTTTGGTAATACCGATTCTTAGTGCGGATCGGATCGGATTTCAATATTGTACTGGTATTAAACCTATAAGAAATTAAAGATCTTCGGGTTCGACATCTATGTTCATCAAGGAGTGTCTTAGACTACCTCGTCGGCTCTAGGATCCGGAACTGTAAAGTTCCTGGCGCCCATTTATTGTATAATTAAATAATTTATAATTGGAAGGATTTACTTAGATATCTTCACTAGTAATAATTAATTTCAAGTTTTATTTTCAACGGTACTGGCTTTATCTCCAACCCCCCACGCCCATAGCTCTTTCCACTGAAATTTAAGCTGGCTGGCATTATTAGGAATAAGATTCCTAACTAGGTTATATTTAACTTTTAAATCAAAAGGTTTGTAGTATTGATAAGCGTTTAACGGTTTTATTTAAGTAGACCATTACAGTCACTCTAAATGAGGTTTATAGTTATATAATAAAATATATGTTAGTTGAGACAGTTTGTTGTTTTCTTTTTATCAATACCAAACCACCTTGCATCTGGGCTTTTGTCTCTTGGCAATAAGAGGGACAAAATCTCAAATGTAACAGTGGCGCACTCAACGTGTGTTTGGTTGGAGATAGAGGTTACGTCAATTGCTGTTCCTTACAAGCCAAAGTACTGATTTTGTAGCCTTCCAATTATTTTAGTTTTAAGAAAAAAAACCGTCGCGCAGAATCCTTTTTGTTAAGCGAGTTCTGTATATTTGTGTTGTTTTTTACACTTTTATAAATTTGTATTTATTTTTTACACTTTTATAAATTTTATTTAATTTTTACACTTCTTGCTGCGGAATTACACAATTTATTTTTAAACTGTGTCCCAACAAAACCAGGACTATTGTCCTTGGGAAATAAAAGCCTTGTTTTTATTGATATTAATGTAACTGCGTTTACTCTGTAATATTATTTACGAAGTTTTGAGATTGTAAATTGTGACAGCCAGTTTTTACTTCAGTACCTACGGTTTCAGTTTTTTTTTAGATATACAATAATGGAACGACCCATTAAATTCAATTTACTCCGCAAGGATGAGCTCATATATGAGGTTCAGATACGAGACGCGAAACCCACATCAACCGTAGAAGAACTACGTGTTCAAATTAGGGACCTTAGTAAATTGATTAGTTCCGACGATATCGTAGACACTGATAATGATCCTGGAAGTGAATTACAGGTAATTAAGGGCAAACTAGCGGAGATTGATGAAATATTGGATAAATATCCTTCCAATTTTAAAAAAATTAACCGTGCTAGGGCTTTGGGCTTCCACCTATTTCATCGCTTGAGTAGGATTACACCCCCAACCAAACTAAGCGCCGATTATGCAGCTATTGACAAGCAGCTTTCTAATTATTTGTCAAGAATTGATAAAGTTAATAAAAGCTTCCATCAATCATTTGCTTCCGCCGAGGAGACACCAACTGTTCAGTCGGACTTACAGGCAAAGGGCGTCGTCGTTTCATGTAAGAAGGATGAAACTGTAAAAACCTTGGGCTGTAAATTTAACGGTACGGGTTGCGTCAAAGCATTCCTTGAGCGTGTCGAAGAGCTTTGTGAGGCCAGAGGTATTAGCGTAGCCTCCTTATATAAATCAGCTCTGGATCTTTTCTCGGACGGAGCCTTATTGTGGTATCGTGGTGTCAAAGCATCGGTTGAGGATTGGGCGGAACTGAAGAAACAGTTACTTAAAGATTTCGTTCTGCCAGACTATGATATGCGTCTCATGTCAGAGATAACAAATAGAACGCAGGGATTAACTGAGCTGTCCTGTATATATATAGCAGTTATGGAGAACATGTACAATAGGCTATCTTTTAAAGTTCCGGAACATGACCGTTTAGCACGGATTAAATTTAATATGAGACCGGAATACACGTTGGGGTTGTCAACTGTGACTGTCAACACGCTTGCCGAACTAAAGGTTAGGTGTAGACAACTAGAGCTAGGTTTCCATAGCAAAGCTCAGTTCCATGAGCCGCCCAAACCTACTACTTCTTTTGTTGCAGCTGACTTGGCATACCAAGCCCCGAAAGAGTCTAAAAGGATCGAAGCCATGCAGACTGAAACAAGGTCGTTGTTCTGTGTTCGTTGTAGGGTTAAGGGGCATTTGTTAGCGCAATGCAAGTCTACAGCAATTGTGTGCTATCGTTGCGGCAAGAAGGGCGTACGGACACCCACGTGCCCTACGTGTACTAAAAAGCAGAATATTCAGTCCTGTTCAAACTGCAATTCAAAAAACTAAATTTACGGAACTACAGCCGAAATTTCAATAAGTCCGATTGGGACAGTTATCTTAAATTTTTAAATATTTTTTTTAAATCAATAAGGGTTGAAACAGTACATTATAAAACTACGGACGATGGTCGTCCACATTTAACCGTTACCATTTACGATGAGTATTATTACGGTTTACTCGACTCGGGTTCTTGCATTTCGGTGTTGGGTTCCGATGTTGGCCAACAATTTGTAAGGGCTGGTGCGACTTTACACGCGGATACCCAGTTGGGCAGCATCGTAACTGCCAATGATTCGCGGGCATCCGTGGAGGGTTATTTATTTTTACCAGTGACTCTCATGGGAGTAACTAAGGTAATTAAATTCTATATCATTCCAGATATTACCACACCGTTGATTTTTGGAGTTAATTTTTGGAAGGCCTTTAATTTGGCACCAAAAATTTTTAATAAATTACCTTTAAAATATGTGAAAAACTATAGAGGCAATACATGCATCTCGGAGGTTAGGCACCTACAGCCGTTTGACGAATTAACACCGGATCAAAAGATTAAAGCAGAGTCATTAATCAAAGATTTTGAAAAGGTTTCCTTTGAGACTAAGGGATTAGGCCGCACCCATCTTTTGCGTCATAAAATAGATACAGGGGATGTTCCCCCTATTAAACAGCGTTATTATCCTCTTTCACCCGAACGCCTCAAGGAACTAAACCGTCAGCTGGATGAGATGTTGGAGATGGGAGTGGTGGAACCTAGCAATAGCGCGTGGAATAACCCGGTTCTACTGGCTCCTAAAGCAAATGGGGAATGGCGATTTTGCCTGGACAGCCGAAAGCTGAATGCGGTCAGCAAGCAAGATGCGTACCCACTACCCTACGTCTCTCACATCTTAGATCAGTTGCGGGACGCGCGATATCTGTCTTCAATTGATTTAAAATCTGCATTTTGGCAAATTGAACTAGATTCCGTTTCATCAAAAGAAAAAACCGCGTTCACGGTTCCCGGTCGTGGTTTATTTCATTTTAAAGTTATGTGCTTTGGATTGACTGGAGCACCAGCCACCCAACAGCGTTTAATGGACAGACTTTTTGGTCCGGAATTCAATAATAAGGTGTTCGTATACTTAGATGACATAATAATTTGTTCATCAACCTTCGAGGAGCATATTTCGCTTCTCAAACGGGTTTTAGAAAAATTAAAGCAGGCTAACTTAACAATTAATTTACCTAAGTCCTGTTTCTTTCGACGAGAACTAAAATATCTAGGTTACAGAGTGGACGAACATGGCCTACACACCGATCCGTCGAAAGTTCAGTCAATAATTGACTTTCCAACCCCTACAACCCGAAAAGAAGTGAAAATGTTTCTGGGAACAGCCTCATACTATAGACGTTTTATTAAAAACTTTAGCTCGATCGCGGCACCATTAAATAAACTAACTAGTACAAGTAAAAAGGCGCCGCCCTTTGAGTGGACGGTTGAGACGGAAACCGCGTTCTCAACCTTAAAAGAAGCATTGGTGTCTGCTCCGGTATTGGCTTGTCCAGATTTTTCCCAACCTTTTGAGATTCATTGTGACGCATCCAGTTTTGGGATAGCGGGCACTCTGACTCAGGTTATAAATGGGGAGGAGCACCCAATAGCTTATTGCAGTCGTTCGCTTAATCCGGCGGAACGCAATTATTCAGCAACGGAGCGTGAGGCCCTCGCTGTGGTCTTCGCCGTGGAACACTTTCGTCCTTACGTGGAAGGTGGTCCTGCGTTTAAAGTGGTAACCGACCACTCAAGCTTAAAATGGTTCTTTAACCTATCCAATCCTTCTGGTCGATTAGCACGTTGGGGATGTCGGTTATCACCTTATAACTTTACCATTGAACACCGCAAAGGCAAGGACAATGTGGTACCAGATGCCCTTTCTCGTAACGTTCCGGTGCTGGAAATTAAAGTGTCCGTTACTGACACGTGGTTTAAAAGGTTGTGGGATAAATGTGTCAGTACGCCCAGATCGTGCCCTAACTTTATTATTAAAGAGAATAAACTCTTCCGTTATTCTAAAAATAAATTCGGTGTGGCTAGTGAATATGACTGGAAGCAGGTGGTGCCGGAGGGCAATCGACTAGAGTTATTAAAGAGTCACCATACTGGTGAACTATCTCCACATTTCGGAGTATTTAAAACTTATAAAAGACTTGCACTCAGATACTACTGGCCTAACATGTATAAGGATGTTATTAGCTACGTTGGAAAATGTGATACATGCGCCGCATATAAACACTCTCAATTACCTACCCCTGGTCTCTTAGGTGACGCGAAAGAGTGCTCCAAGCCGTTCCAAACCATAAGTATTGACTTGGTAGGTCCGTTGCCACGGTCTAGAGCGGGATTCACATACCTTTTGGTGGTCGTGTGCTGTTTTTCAAAGTACTGCTTACTTTTTCCTTTGCGTAGAGCTGTTGGTAAGGCTATAGCCCAGAAACTAGAAGACGGCGTTTTCTTGGTACACGGTATACCCCGTACGGTGATAGCAGACAACGGGACGCAATTCACGGGTAATGAGATACGTTCACTACTAGAGAAGTACAAAGTACCTCAAGTTCACTTCACACCTCGTTATTGCCCAAGCGTGAACACCGTGGAACGCTATAACCGTACTATTATGACCGCAGTATCTATTCTCGTAGAGGATGATCATCGATCCTGGGATGTTAATATCTCTAAGATCCAATTTGCTATGAACACCGCCACAAATGAAGTTACTCGTTTTACCCCGTTCTTCCTAATACATGGCAGAGAAGCAGTTAGTAGTGGAGATGTCTTCGTCAAAGATATCGTTGGACAGCCCACTCTAGCTTGCGCTTCCCGCAGTTCATATGCCAATCAGTTAGGGGGCTTGGATAGTATCTTCATTAAAGTAAAGGACGCGCTCATTAAATCTCATCAGCGTAGTGCTCGTTATTATAATAATCATAGGAGGCACGCTGAGTTTGAAGTAGGCGACACTGTGTGGAAGAAAACATATCCTCAGAGTGACGCCTCCAAATTCTTTATGGCCAAATTAGCTCCTAAATATGAAAAATGTATAATTAGGAAAAAACTTTCACCCTTAGTTTATGAATTGGAAGGCTGTAGTTCCGGAAAAAACCTCGGCACCTGGCATATAAAAGATTTCAAATCTTCAGGTGGCGAAAATTAGTTTTTTGGTAATATTCTATCCATCATTGGATTGAATTTTTTTTTACTAACGTAAATCACTGTTGTTGTGGGGGTCGAAGTGCTAGAAAGCTGAGGGTTAATTTTCCTCTTTCCGTACAGTTCGTCGTGATACACAGGTCACTACTGTGTACACAATAAAGAGCTGTATTATTTGTTGTGTTAGGTTGAGCACCTTTAAAAAAGGTAGTAAACTCCGGTTTGCTGGTGAGGCAGCATAATGATAGTCCTGAGGTTGGAGGCCATTATGGCGGGCGTGTAGGCTGCATTGATGGAAAACGTTTTTGATTGTTTTTTTTTAAAAGGGGCGAATAACCGTCACATCGGTTAGCCAATTTCTATTTTCTTATGGTATTTAGTATTTTTTTTTGAACCAGTTCAGCATTGTATTCGGTGGTCAACATCTTTGGTTGAGGGATGTGAGGAGTGGTGTACGATAAAGCAGGGTAGTCTCTCCTGTTTATAAATAAAATAGGTCAGATTAAGACTAGTACTTTGGGGTATTTACACATTTTTCACTCTTTGGGGTTTGTCTTTTACATGTTTGTAAATGGATTAGACTCACTCCAGGAGATGTCTACACATTATTTTCACTCTTCGGAGTTTGTCTTTTGCATGTTTGTAAATGGATTAGACTCACTCCAGGAGATGTCTACACATTATTTTTTCTCATCGGAGCTTGTCTTTTACATGTTTGTAAATGGATTAGACTCGCCCTAGGATTAAATATCATCATTACACAGGTCACATGGATAATTAAAAATAAGCCATAAAACACGGGCGGAATTGTAGACCCGATAACCAAAGCCTACTACAATGTCGCCTAATAGAGCGGTTTGTTACTCTATACATGAAGTGTGACCAGAATTCTTTTGGCCGTAGGTTTATGTAGTATATTATGATAACCTAAATTAGTACATTTAACACCCGTTACACGGATAATTAAAAATAAGCCATAAAACACGGGCGGAATTGTAGACCCGACAACCAAAGCCTACTACAATGTCGCCTAATAGAGCGGTTTGTTACTCTATACTTGAAGTGTAACCATAATTCTGTATATTGTTTATGTTTATCTAGCGGTATTGAATCATTTACGTTTGTATTATGTATGGGGTTTTCGGTAATAATAGTCGTACACCGGCCTTCACATTGTTTCGGTTCTAGTCCTTTCGGTTCAATCATTTATGGATTGATCGCTATAGGAATTCTTCCTTTGGATGGATCTGCTTACACAACTTTCGGTACTTTTTGATTTTTTTTATAAAGTCTGTAAAGTGACAGCCATGAAGGTTGTAGGCGTGTTTGGTCGTCTGGAGTTGGCCTTGACGCTGGAGGGCCAGCGTCGAGATTTGCCCAAAGGGGTCAAATCTCTGGTGGTTGGGGAGGTACTGTTACGTTGTATTTTTTGTACCTACCACTCGTTGGTAGTACACAGTTTCGTTTTAATAAATCGAGTGACTTTAACCTGAAAACATAAGTTGGACAATACGAAGTTTCCGAGTTTGGTATTTATTTGTAATTTGTGCAATTGAATCGTTCCTTCAGCTGCCATTCGTTACTGGACTCTTTATCTTACACTTTATAACAGTGAACCACTATTTAATCCAAAATACTGTTAGGTTTGTGAAATTAATTAGATCAAACAAGGAAAGTAAGTTACGATTGTTTACATTATAAATGGCACTCAGATGTCACTTGTCGATTGTCAATGAGAAACGTCAATTTCAGTTGGCGAGCGGCATCTGGTGGCATCTATTCACAGATCGTAGTTTTAATCGATAATATTTAATTTTTGGAATATTGATTGTAAACCTTCTAAATAATATCATAAAAAATTAATCCTTAATAATCTTCAGTTTTTGAAAAAATAGATTGTAATAATCAAAAGCGGAAATGAATTCATTAGTTTATCATAGACTTGCATTCTCGAAGGTTCGATGTCAAGTAAATCCATAGTTCATCGGGAGTTGTCAATTTTCTTTCTTCTCTCTGACGGCTGAGAACTCGCGCGGCACGCGCGTTGCATCTTCTCAAGTTTATTTCCATGTGATTTAAAGGTAAGGATCTGGTTGAAATAGTGTGAAGAAGTGGTCTGTAAGCCCTTCTCTGGTGGTTGAAAGGATTTGTCGTGTTAAGTGGATATTTCTTGCAGGATTCACTGCGTCAAAGGCAGACCACGCCGCCAGCAGTCTCAAGTGTTCCTTCTTCCAACTTATTGTGAGTATTCCCTTGTTGTCTGTTTACGATAGGGATGCCGTTAGTAATCCCTCGGGGTTGACCACAAGTTTACTTGTTTAGCAAAGGCACATGTGGCGTTGATAGACGCCCCGTAGGTCGCAATGGTCATCCTCATCCTTCTAATCCTGTCAAGCAGGATTAGGTCACCTGAATTCATGAAGTGATATCTTTGTTAATGGACTTTGTGTCCGGCTGACTTTGTAGTTTTGATTGCCAGGCTCGGTCACCTCTAAGAAAGTAAATTAGTTTTATTAGGTCTCCGTATTGTCGATTCCAGGAGAGGCATCTCGAGAGATTCGTCTCGCCGCCAGGATTCGGAGGAGCGTCCGAAGCCTGGACGCGAGACCCGTCCTCGAGTCCGCTTCAAGCCTCCTGGGAGTTGACTGCTCGGCTGGCCGAGTCCGCCTAGCGGTAACGCAGGCGCTGACGGTTTTTTTTTTTTTTCTCTTCTTTATTGTTTTTATTTTACTTCAAAATTTAAAACCATATTTTTAATATGGATAAATTGTTATTCAGATAACGTTTCTTATCTTATTACCCTACTACCATGGTGTAGTTAAGGTTATCTTTGGTAATACCGATTCTTAGTGCGGATCGGATCGGATTTCAATATTGTACTGGTATTAAACCTATAAGAAATTAAAGATCTTCGGGTTCGACATCTATGTTCATCAAGGAGTGTCTTAGACTACCTCGTCGGCTCTAGGATCCGGAACTGTAAAGTTCCTGGCGCCCATTTATTGTATAATTAAATAATTTATAATTGGAAGGATTTACTTAGATATCTTCACTAGTAATAATTAATTTCAAGTTTTATTTTCAACGGTACTGGCTTTATCTCCAACCCCCCACGCCCATAGCTCTTTCCACTGAAATTTAAGCTGGCTGGCATTATTAGGAATAAGATTCCTAACTAGGTTATATTTAACTTTTAAATCAAAAGGTTTGTAGTATTGATAAGCGTTTAACGGTTTTATTTAAGTAGACCATTACAGTCACTCTAAATGAGGTTTATAGTTATATAATAAAATATATGTTAGTTGAGACAGTTTGTTGTTTTCTTTTTATCAATACCAAACCACCTTGCATCTGGGCTTTTGTCTCTTGGCAATAAGAGGGACAAAATCTCAAATGTAACAATACATTTAATCGAATTATTTCACCCTGGTATTATTTTGAATCACTGCTCACGTAAAAAATAATATCGAGATCAAATCAGGTAAACATTGAATCGAATAAAAAGAAAATCATTTGATCAGTTTCCTCAACAATAAATAAATATAAAATACTGCGCATTTAAATAGACGTTGAACACAACATTTCCTCGTAAACCTCTTTTCTGCTTTTGACAAATGAAGTGTCATTCAATTTATCTTCTTGGACCGAACCTTCAAAATAGATACCTATTTATCAAAAATCTTGTTCTTATAAAAACCTTTCCATTTGTTTATTTCTTTTTGGCGATCAATCGCCCGAATTCCGAAATAAAACAGATTTTGTTTTTTTTTTTATATCACTCATCGGTCATGATAAAACTTTAGTGAACAATGATAATATTATGTATGTAGTTTAACAAAGGTTGATTATTTGTATGCGCCCGTGTCTACCTATCGAGGTATTACAATGCATGTAGTATGTCATATAAGCTAGTAAAAATGTCAGTAGGTAGGTATAAATATTTTTAAAGCTATACGCCCATCTTCTGGTCTGTGGCACAGGTTTTTTCTAACACCAGTCTCCCACAGAGGTGAAAGCTACCTAGTTATAACAACACTGTTACTTTTTTTGAACTTCAAGACCACCCTGTGAAGATTTCCGTCCGCCGTCCAAAGTCCACGTACTCGTCAACTTACCCGAAATGCTACTCATTAAAATCGACCTGTAACTCGTATCTAGTCACGATAAAGACTATAATCCTAGATCCAACTGACTCATCCAATACAATAATTTTTCATTTCGCTTTATTAGCTTTCACAGTAATAACTTAATCGGCATGACAGCACAATTCTTGTGAATACCAGTTCATTTCTATATTAGATTTCAGTCGTATTCCCAATCCTTGTTAGATTAGCCAAAACAAAAACAATGAAACTCAACATTAATCTAACAAAATACAAAGAATAACAGTTACATTTGAAGAACCGTTCATATGATAGTACTACATTATTCATAAGAAATTAAACCGTCGGCTGATCTCACATCAAAAGGTCTGACAGGAGAGGGGTATTATATTTTAGTAAGTAACAAGAAAAGGAAACAGCAAATCCTATCCAATATCGTTAAGAGTATTTTATGACGTCTTTTTTCTAGCGTTTGATCAAATGATCTATCTAGGGTACAATGTGATATTGTACCCTCATCTGACTATCTGGGGTACAATATCACCTTGTACCCTAGATAGCTGTCTACCTGGGGTACAATATCACATTGTACCCTAAATAGATCGCCTGATCAAACGCTATACATTGTTGCCAACTGATTATTCCGTGAATATACGTCCAGCTAGGAACGGCCAACCGGCGTTAATTTAATATTTCATAATCTCGTGGGAGGTTCTCTTAAATCTCGTCTAGGTGCATGTCTATCAAATTTCACATTTGTAAACCCAGGAATTTGGGCTATGCGCTCATATGTATTTCAATAATAAAATGACAAGACCGTTCTTATTTTTTAATAGGATATTTGTAATAAAGTGCCAGAGTTGGACGTGTTTTTTGGTTCCTTTATTAAGTTTAAAAAGACATTGCGATGTCACGTCAGTGGTATTGTTTAATTGTTAATTTCTGTTGTTCTTTTATAATTTCTATTGTTTCAGGTTAAGTACTTATATTGCTGAATGATGCTGTAAGTTGAATGTTGTGTATACCTGTAATTGGCATACACATCAGTCAATGCAATATTTTTTCTTCTATCTTTTTATGTGTGATGTGTATGCTGTTGGTGTACCTATTATAAAATAAAATAAAAAAAGCAATCTGTCACACAGGTCCCGAACCCAGTAGGTATAGACTCCAGCTCTCACAAAGTTTTAAATCTGCCCGTAACTTATACTATGTACCTAATTGTACCTTTTTTAAGAGAAATAAATTTATTATAATCGTCTAAATCGAAATTATAAACGTCTCCTAAGGGCTAGGTCGAGTCCGCCGCCCGATCTCGAGCTGTGCGCACGCGTATCTGTCCTCGCAGCGAGTGGCAAATTTATTTTATTTTATTAATACCCTCACATTTTTTTTTTTGTGAACTATGGAAGATGATTCAAGTGGAGAAGAACTGAGTGATGCAGCTATTCTGGAGAAATGCGAACAGCAATTAAATGAGATGGGACAAGATATTATGGTGAGTAGAAAAAGCGCTGAGAGAGAGCTACGAGTTACGGAGAAGAGAAAAGAACGAGAGGATGACATTAGTGAAGATGATTTTATTACTGTAAGCAGAAGGAGACCTAAACGATTAATAAGAAGTGATTCGTCGGAGGTGACAAATAATACCGAAGTTTGTGTTACTTCAAAAGATATATTACCCAAACCGATAGCCATGGCAAAATTACTTCGTTCGGAAAACATGAAAGATGTACTCAGAATAAAATATAAAAGCCCATACAAAGTTCTTATACAATTTCAGAGAAAGGAAGATGCCTTAAAATTAATAGAATGTCAAACATTTAAAGAAAAAGGTTTACGGTCTCAATTAATACAAGACTTATCAATATCCTACGGAATTGTGAAAGGTGTCGACCTTGAATTGACCGAAACTGAACTTATGTCTATTTTAGAATCAAAAGAGGAAATTCTGTCTGTAAGAAGACTGAAACGCATAGATTCTGAAGGCAAGTGGGTAGACTGTGAGTCTGTAAGAATTGCATTTAAAAGTGGTATAATACCCGAATATGTTTATGTGTATGGCTGCCGATTTGCGGTGGAAGTGTACGTCTTTCCAGTGACTCAATGCTCGGGTTGTTGGCAATTTGGTCACGTTTTGAAGTTTTGCCATTCTAAAAAAGTCCTGTGCCCAAAATGTGGAGGCAATCATGAAAACTGCAGCATAAAAGATTTTAAGTGTTTGAATTGCAAGGGTAATCACTTTGTTTTGGACAAAAGATGTCCTCTATTTCTCAAAGAAAAAACTATTCGGTCTATTATGAGTGCAGAGCAGGTTACATACAGAAAAGCCCTACAAATTTATAATGAGAAGAAAGAAAAGGAAAAACAGGATAAAAATGAAACTGTACAGAATTTTGATAACACAGAAACCATAATTATAACTAACAATGATAAAGAAACGTATGCTAATGTACTGACTAGAGCAATAATACACGAAGAGTTACCATCCAATGATGACGAAGAAGAAAGAGCGGCAATCATAGAAGAAAATTTATCAAGAACGAAACAAAAGACCAAGAAGAAAATTAATAAGACAAGTCACAAAAGAAGAGATGAACCTTTAGAGCTACCGATGGACGTAGATACTAATAAATCACAAAAAGAAGAAGAAAGCGGGAAGCAGAGAAATGCACAATTGTTATATAAATTTGAATGGAGGAAGGTATGGCAGAAAATTAAAGAGATTTACAAGTCCGAGAGTAAGATAGAAGAAAAATTGTTAGCTGTATTGAAAGTTATTGGGGAAGAAGTAAAAAATTTTTTTGCGTATTTAATATTGGGGAATAAAATTATGAGGTATGTGAATCAATTTTGTAATGGATAGAATTGTTAATGTTTTAAAATTGAACATATTTCAGTGGAACTCTCAAAGTTTGCGACCTAAACTTGTATCTTTTTCAGAACTTTTGTTACAAGAAAACATTCATATCGCTGCTATAAGTGAAACGTGGCTCGATTCTGAGTTAGATGTAAATATTAGTGGGTTCAATGTTTATAGGAAAGATAGACATGATTCCTATGGTGGCGTGGCGATATTGGTGCATAGGTCAATTCAATCTCACCAAGTTTCATTCAATACTAGTAATAGGGGCATTGAAATAATTTGTGTAAAGCTGCTAAATTGTAAAGACCTAGAATATATTATGTCTATTTACTGCCCTTCGTCTGTACATACCCAACTATCTGATTGGAACGATATCTTTTCTCATTTCACGAGTAGGACAATAATAGCAGGCGATTTTAATGGCCACCATACTAATTGGTCGGTTAAAACGGATGTGAGAGGTACACAAATTATGGACTCAGCGCTGGAGAATGACTTTATTCCTCTTAATAATGGTATGGCGACTCGAATTAAGTTAGTAAACGGAAGCCTTGTTTCGTCGGATGTAGCAATAAAATTTGACTGGCGGGTATTAAATGAAAATCTAGGCAGCGACCACCTCATTATTAAAATGTCTGCTAATATATCCACGGGTGTAAATTTCGTTAAAAAATGAAATTTTAAAAATGTCGATTGGGGTCAATATCGCCAAATGATATCCGAACAAATTAATCAGTTTAATCTAAGCTTCAATTTTAATAACTATGATATTCAGCAAATGTATGATTTTTTTACAGACATGATTGAAATTGTGTTCCATATTATAAAATCTGTCTAACGCCAAATGAAAAATTTAAACCAAAAAATTATTGGACTCCTAACTTATCCAAAATAGTTGCTCAACGAAGATTAGCTTTGTCAAATTTCCGTAAAAACCCCAATCCGGAAAACTTAAATAAGTTAGAAGCAAAAACGTTAGAATCGCAATCATTAATTAAAAAGGCAAGGTACGATAATTGGCAAAAATACTGTGATTCTATAGATGAAAAGACCTCGGCAACTCAGATGTGGCGCCAAATGAAATGGATGAAAGGTCTTAAACAACAGGGAGTATGCCCCCCCATTCAAAAACAAATCGACTTGCTTCGTTCTTTGACACCAGATTATGTTCCCAATCTAATGCCCGACTTTCAATCAAGGAATGATATGTTAGAGGCTGAATTTTCTATTCAAGAACTCGAAAACTGTCTTAAAAAAAAAGACTCAGCGCCAGGACAGGATGGCATATCATATTCAATGTTGTATAACTTACCTGACTCGGGAAAGAACTTTTTACTAAACATATATAATTACATATTTAAATTCGGTATTATCCCTGACCAATGGCGAAATATTCAAATTATCCCCATTCCCAAATGTAAAAGCATTAATAATAGTAGTGAAATTAAACTAAGACCGATATCATTAATATCATGTGTGTGTAAAATTCTACATTCGATGATCTGTAAGCGATTGGAATGGTTTGTTGAAAATAACAAGCTACTATCTTCCTATACAGTAGGTTTTAGGAAAGCGCAATCATGTTTGGATGCGTTGTCGAGACTAATTTCTTATGTTCAAGTTGGTTTTACTAAGAATATCCCTACTGTCGCGTGTTTTTTGGATATCGAGAACGCATACAACAATGTTACAATTGAGTCTGTTACGAAAATGTTAGATGAACTCCAAGTTGGTTCTAAATTTTGTGTTTACCTATGGTCTTTCATGCATAAAAGATGCTTAAACATTAAGTCTATCAATGGCGAGGGAATTGATCCTAGGTGGACCAATAGAGGACTCGCACAAGGCGATCCCCTTTCACCCCTTCTGTTTAATTTAGTTACTTCCAAAATATGTCGCCAAATTCAAAATGTATGATATCGCAATACGCAGATGACTTTGTTATTTACATACGTGATAACCAAATTAAAAAATGTGAACATCATTTGCAGAACGCGTTAAACCGTTTAATTAAGTTACTTGAGGAGATCGGATTGACTTTGTCACCAACTAAGTCTAATTTCTGTATGTTTAGTAGGGGTAGAAGGAGGATATTTCCCAGTCTAGAAGTATACGGTCAACCACTAGCAATGGCAACATGCGTGAAATACCTGGGAATATGGCTAGATAGTGGTTTACGGTGGCGAAAACACATTAATGAAATTGTCGATAAATGTTCAAAATTTTTAAATATACTAAAGATATTAGCAGGTAGTTCTTGGGGAATCCATACTAAACACATGCGTAAGATTTGCATATCACTCATAAGAAGTCGTTTAGACTATGGATGTTTCTTGTATGATTCTAGTGCAAAGTCACATGTCTCCAAACTGGATAAACTTCAAAATCAAACCCTTAGAATTGTAGGAGGTTTCATAAAAAGTTCCCCAATACATGTGATGGAAAGTGAGTTGTACATTCCTCCTTTGTTTCTAAGACGACAATATCTCGCATACAAATATATTATGAAAATCTTATCCTGGTCTGATAACATAAGCGTAACCACGATCTCAGAATTGAGCTCACTTTGTAATAACAGTTATTGGACTAATAAGAAAAAACCGTTACTTGCTACTTCTTTTAACGATTTAAAGATGCTTCAAATTTATTCTTCAGAAGTACCAAAAATGTTTTCTTTAGACGTATGGGTATCAGCTATACAAGTTAAAAAATCCGTTAAAAGTGAATTAGACTGTATTAAACATGCAAAGAGTTATTACGACCATAACTTAATATTATATGAGGTGATATCTGAGTTAGCTTCCAAATACACTGGTTATTGTAAAATTTTCACAGACGGATCAAAAAATGTAAATTGGGGTGGGGCTGCATTTTTTGTCTAACTCATTGCAATTTTTCACGCGATATCTTACGCATATAATCAAAATTTTAATAACGTGGTTATTTTCACTGATAGTAAGAGTGCCTTGCAACATTTGGCTCGATGCGCCTCTGACGGCAGAGGTGCATCGATAGCCTATGATATTCTTAAAATTGTCAACATCTTTAACAAAGATGACATTAGGATTATTTTGCAATGGGTTCCAGCACACATAGGTTTACAAGGCAACGAGGAGGCTGATCAGTTGTCAAAACTTGCGACAGAGACAGGTGACGAAATTATGTACCACCCTGATTATTGGGAATATCTCTCGTTACTTAAAGTAACATGTTATGAAAAATGGAAAAATCACTTTGATGAGATATCTAAGGAGAAAGGAATATGGTATAAAATCATCCAAAACGAGCCTTCTCGCGTGCCATGGTTTGATAATAGTAGTTTAAGTAGAAGTTACATTAAGTTAGCGTTAAGACTTCGTTCTGGGCACTATCCATCAGCAAAGTTTGCATTTCTCATGAAAAAGACAGCATGCTGATGGATTGTGTAAAGAATAAAAGAGAAAGGGAATCACTGATTATGGAATTCAAATTAAACATTTTGGATGTTGGTCTTATCCTAAATATTTTGTCAAAACCTACTTCAGATATTGCTAAAAGAATATGTAGTTTGGTTCGAGTGTGTAATCAGTGATTCCTTTTCCGTAGTATTCACATATTCCTATAAATTGTAATCCTTGTGTTAGTTATTTGGTATAAGGTACAATGGGGTTGACGTATCCATGTGGATAAAAACCCCTTTAACTTCAATAAAGATTAAAAAAAAAAAAAAAAGGGCTAGGTATTGATGTATACCTCTCATAATTCTGCAATTGTATATGTAGTTTCTTGCCGATTTTTCTCCGTAAGACCTACAGGTAAAACATTTGAATTCTAATTTTAACTATGCACAGTCCACCAGTATGTTTTGTGTAATAAAGATAATGTATTCCCATATAATAGAGGGTGCACTTAAAGCCATTAAGCAGGCATTAATGCTGGCATTGCATATTATCATAAATTAGGTTTATTCGATATATATATAGTTTCTTGCCGATTTTTCTCCGTAAGACCTACAGGTAAAACATTTGAATTCTAATTTTAACTATGCACAGTCCACCAGTATGTTTTGTGTAATAAAGATAATGTATTCCCATATAATAGAGGGTGCACTTAAAGCCATTAAGCAGGCATTAATGCTGGCATTGCATATTATCATAAATTAGGTTTATTCGATAGAATTGTAGCAGTTATATACCTACTGAAAAGATGCCATTTAAATTTCATCATCAACCTATAACTTATTTTTCTTTTATTCCACTAAGATGGCATACAAGCATACGGCCCATCTGATGGTAAGCGGATACGGTAGCCTATAGACACTTGAACACCAGGGGTATCACCTGCGCGTTGCCGACCGTGTAAAACGATGACGAGGAATAGTTGGTTTGGCAATATAAGGATCAGAGTCCCCGCATTGCCAATACAACGTTTCCTCGATTTTCTGCAAGGCGGAAACTGTCCCACTGTTGGGCACGGGTCTCCTCTCCTCCTCAGGTAGAGAGGGATTAGGCTTCAGTCCACCAAGCTAGCCTACAGCAGGTTAGCAGTCTTCATAAACCGTCAAGAAAAATTTCTAAGGCATGCAGGTTTCATCACGATGTTTTCCTTCACCGTTGAAGCGAGTAATAATTAATTAATAATACGCACATGAATTCAAAAGTCAGAAGTGCGTGCCTTGCATTTGAACTCGAGATCTTTGAATTGGTAGTCCAATAGTCTATAGGCTATTACTGCTTATAATTATATAAATTTATCAACAAAATAAATAAAGACAATTGTTAATAAGCGCGAGAATAAAAGGAAGAGGCCGAAACTGGCGCAGATTGATCACGGTCGTAGATTTGCGGCCAACAAGAAACTTCACTGACAGATTACATCGGACGAAATAAATCAAAATGTCTATAGTTTTTACACTTCAACGGCTTCCTTCTATTTATAAGCGCGGAAAAAGTTCGCAATAAAGAAGGGTTTAATATTTTTATGGGTTTAATGAAGTGGTAGATTTTACTCGTAGTTATTTGATGTCAGATTGGCATCTCAACTTGTCTCAAATAACGTTTTATTTGACGCAAATTTAGAAATTTATGTCTTTAGACATCACAATTATCTGAATTGATATTTAATAATTATGACAGTGACAGAGAGACGGACATTACTTTCACATTTATAATATTAGTAGGGTTGTAGGGATTAACATACCATCACACCTGTATTCTCTGAAGGATTATGCAGAGATGTAGGTACATACATCCACTGTCTGCCAAGTTAAGGACTCAAATAACCCCTATTATTTATAGCCAGCCTTTGTGCCCGGTCAATGGTAATCCATTAACCGGGCACAAATCGAGAATCCGAGTTGCTACTGAGAATTTCATAAAACACTCTATAACAACTTGCGTTACTCGAAGCAGTTTTTTTATATAATTAGATTTTTTTATACTAAGATAATATGGAAGCGTAACGGTGAGCAAAGAAGATTCCCACATTATGTCAGAAATATGGAAGTAGCACAAGGCTGTATCCACAATTAATCCAGCAATCAGTACTTCAAATATTGGTATTGGTAACTCTCCGCTCCCGAGCAACTCTCGCACTTGGTCGGTTTCGATTTCATTAACGTTTATTTACGTTCCTTATTTAAATTAGCATAGGTGTTTGTTTTATTTAGATTTGTACGGTGGAAGAAACAAATACGCGGTTTATTTAAGGTGAAAATGAAAAGATTGTTTTGACTACGAGATTATTTTCGGATTAATTGGATGTTTCTTTATTTTTCAGGTTGCCAACCACGCACATCGATCGTTTTTAGAGGTCAAACCAACTAGCGGCCCTTCTAACATATATATTATGTGATCTTCAGAGAGCTTTAGGTGTAAAGGTCAAATGAAAGTGGCCTTGGGCAAAATATTATATTTATGATGGGCAAATGGAAACTTCATAACATTTTCTTACATTTATATGGAAAATACAACAAGTAATTTTTCGTCAATATTTAAGTAGGTACGGCTTAAATAAATGATAATTATTTCTGTAAAATATGTAGAAGCTGTTGCCCAAACTTCACACGGGGTGCGTGTGAAGTTTGGCATTGCATTAGTAATAATAATAATAATTTTGGGACATTTTACACAACACCATCTAGTAACAAACTAAGCAGAGCTTGTACTATGGGTTAGATAATGGATATAATACTTATATACTTTTTTTTGTAAATACATACTTATAATACATAAGAAACACCCAGACATACACAAATACTCATGTTTTTATCCACACAAATATTATATTATAAATTAAATAAGATTGTTTACTTAGTGAAGATTAGACCCGGCTTTTGCTTTTGAAGAAACGTCAGGGCAGTCTCTATTGAAAGTACAGACATCGTTGTGGCAAATATAATTGTGGTTAGCGTTAAAAATGGTATACGTTCCCAGAGCAGCTTTGAGTTGACTGGTTCGAACCGTCTCAAAGGTTCTCGTTTTTACGGCTCTCGGCTTAAAATCTATTTAGATATGTATAGACATGAATAAAAATGCATTAGAAAATGTAATTTGTAAAATGAACTTCAAATACCAATATAAATGTGAAAGAAAAACTCAACCACGAGCAGGATTTTAGTTTATATACCATCACAGCAAAGGTATACGAAAGCAAGGTTTTAGTTTACATACTATCATAACAAAGTTGTATCAATGTTCACCCACAGTTCGTCGGTATGTTTAGGTTCCATCATCCCATGTAATAGGGGTAAGCCTATTGCCATTTCCGGCCATGCCATTACAGCCTATTATTAGGTACCGAGCGTAGAATAGCGTTAGGGCCGGAGCCCTAACGCTATTATTGTAAAAAAAGACGTACCCGCGTGTGTGTAAAAAAGACGGTACCCGGAGGTACCGTCTTTTTAACCGACTTCAAAAACCGAGCTGTGTCCCTAACGATGAGCAAGGTTGCCAGTGCTCCACGAGAAAACGTGTTGGCAGTGAGGGAACTTTGACCCTGCCAACCCAACTATTCCTCTTTCGTTTTACAGGGTCGGCAACGCGCAAGTGATACCCCTGATGTTGCAAGTGTCTATAGGTTACGACAACCGCATACTATCAGGTGAGCCGTATGCTTGTTTGCCACTGTAGTTTTAATAAAAAATGTTAAGAACCAAACAACCAACAAATACTATGTACAGCAAGCATGTCATTATGTGAACCTATAAAATTGACACTTGAGTGGCACACGTTTCCCATTTTCATGTTACAAGAAGATATTACAAGTACTTAGGGACGAATTTGGGACAGATCTTGCCAAGGCTGGTACAATTTCAAGCCTTGTCAGCATTTACGTTGGAGCTAAATAGAGTGGGCGAAGCATAGTATGATGGATCTGAAAATCCATTATGGAGATTGGTAGTATATAGTGTAGTGTTAGATACGATGTATGGATATTGCCAGTGTTGTCTTAAATTGCTTAGGTCCTGAGTTTGAAAGGATTAGATTGTGCTTGAACCTTTGGCGACGTCTGCGGTCTAGTGGTTCCCGTGTCGGATTGCTGTATTTTAAATTAACATATATATACCATCACGCCTGTATTCCCTGAAGGGTTAGGCAGAGGTGTATATTGACTTACCGTCGAACTGTGGCTGTACATTGGCACAGCCACAGTTCGACAGTAAGTCGAAGTCAAATATTTTATTTCAATTAGACCATTACGGCACTTTTGAAAACTCAAAACTAGTTGCACGGTTCCTAAAAGTGGGTTTTATCGAGAAGAACCGGCAAGAAACTCCATAGACACTGTTTTAAAAAAAAAACATTATAGTGTTCATCTTGGTTTACAATCTAAATCTGAATAGTTCATGAGAACAATACAGTTTGATGTGTACTATTAAATTAATCCAGTACAATAAATAGAAAAAAAGAGATTGCCAATTATTGACAGTAAGAGCTGACCGGTATAGGTTCCTTGTAATAGGGGGCGAGCCTACTGCCATTAACCGGACACAACTCTAAACTTAGCTGCTACTGAATCCCGGGAATCGAACCCAGGACCTCTAGCGCAGCAGTCGCGCTTAGGACCGCTAGACTTACGAGGTAGTTAGTATTTTGATTGATCTTTATAACCCTTAACATACATGGTTTACAATAATAGTTCAATAGATTTAATACATACAGTACTCAACGCATGGGCGTTGAGAATTCATCATTACCCTAACCTTTTCCCAACTATGTCAGGGTCGGCTTCCAGTCTAACCAGATGCGGCTGAATATCAGTATTTTACACGAAATGACTGCCATCAGACCTCCGCAACCCAATTTCTAGGCAATACCGATATCCTGATGATAAACTGGTTGTCATGCTTTTTTTTTGGGCTTTTGACTACCACTAACGATTGTCATATTTGTTCGTATTGCAACCGGCACCGATGGCTTTACATGGTCTCCGAAGCACGAAGGGATCTCGAGTTGCTTAGAATGGTCACCCACCCACAGACTGGCCGCAGCTAACGCAGCTTAACCTTGCAGATCGGTTGATCAGCCTAGTTATTATTTGGCCACGATTTGACGTTGACTAGGTTTTATGGCATCAATATTGTAATCAATAGTAGGTAATTAGGTAATAAGCAATTTTAATTTTACTTTAATAATAGCGTAATATGAGAACTACTTACGTATTTATTACTGCGTAGTTATCCTGTGTAGGCGTGACGAAACTCATTTAAATCACTTCACCTTTTCAATGAACTGTGAACACAACGTTTATTGGATACCACACGCAATCACTGACAAGTTTCTGACATTAATATATAACTAAATAATGTTGCTAAGCCGTCACAACTTGAACATAATAAACAAAAACAAAGTCTCGGATCTAATATTCGTACCAATGTCGAACACAACGTTTAGGCCGAAGTGCACCGACCGGGGTCGCGCGGAAACTGACGATGACAGAACGTTGTCAAAAATAAAGCAAGTTTTTTTCGTACCTACCCACTTATAATTTTATTCACAATGTAAGAATAATGTAATTTATGTATAGACGTCAGCAGGTCAACCTATCCAAAACTGTCAAATTTTCCCAATTGAATATGAACCTTATGACTTTGTGTTAAAGTTGAAAATCAATCAAAGAAATTTGACAGATTTTGGTAGCTTTATGTGCTGGCCTCTGTACATACAGAGGCTAATAAGATTCATTTTGAATTGGGAAAATTTGTCATTTTTGGTATTTGTGTACCTACCGTCCGTCAAACACAAACATATGTGTTCTACCCTCGTGTGTGCATCAAATTTCTGTTAAATGTTATCATATTGTGTGTCAGTAATATTATATATTGGGGTCGTAAATGGATTTGTGTTGTGTTAAATATTTTTTTTATATTGATTTCTGACATTTACGCGAATAATATACATTGAAATAAAACTACTTTTTACGGATTTTATCGCGTTATATTGATTCAATATTATTAATCGGGATTAATAATATCAATATAACGCGATAAAATCCGTAAAAACGACGCACGAACGAACATGAACGGACGCTGTAAAGGGTCTTTACAGCGTCCATGGTCTACCCGTGACCATGGACGCTTTATTTCAATTTAATTTTGTTATATTTCTTACGATTCTAGGTTCGAATAATTAGGTATACTGCATGGGTGACTTCCCCTTATAAATTTTGTTTAGCGTAACGTCATAACATCATGAGTAGAATTTATGTATGTGTACGTCAGTAAATGATCTTTAGAAAGAAATGGCTTAAATTTTAAATAAATCAAGTATTTAACAAATAGTTTAACAACGAAATTAACAGAATCACTGTGTATATTTATTACGATTAAGTAGGTACTTATTAGAGAGAAACTTTATAGATTTTGTGACTATCTTAGTAATAATTATTCTTGTCATAACAGTTTACAATTTAATTAAGTTAAGTGTCTAAAATAAGTCTAATACCTTACAGTAATGACGCTAACTCAATAGAGGTTAAGTTTTGGAAAGATCGGAGGATTTTAGTCACAAGATCAAAACAGTCCTTTTTTAACAATCTCAGACAAGGTTTCCATGTCAATCAGATTCCCCGTTATTTCTCATCACCCTAGCCCTTTTTTCAAATGCCTCATTAGCCTAGTGGTCACAAGCGGAATTGCTATGCTTGAGGTTCTGGGTCCGATTCCCAGGTCGAACAGTGTTACTGGGAATTCTCAGTAAAAAAGAAAGAATGAAAGAAAATTTATTCTGACAGTAACAACACAAGAAAATACCAAACAACAAAACGATAGATTGAAGTCTTAAACTTACGAGTTTGGATATGTACCCGGTTAAATAGCAATACAGCGAGTAATAGGTTACACGGGGACAATACACTTCTGCCAACCCCTTACGGGAATATAGGCGAGATTGTATATGTAATAAGGGTTGGCTATTAGTCAAACCGGCATAATATCGAACCCCAGCTATTTCCATGACGTTGTAAGGTATGGAAGTATTGGAAGGTAAGGATGTTGGACGGTATCCATGCTTGGTACCTACACCAAAACCGCAATAGTTCAACGGATAGCCAGTGCTTTTAACCTTTGCAGTCTAGTCCACATTTTAGCTTCAACTTTAATTGAATTAACGAGATACTCATTACTTATTTATGTCCTCGTCATAAGCGCTAATAGGTTTTGCTTTTTGCAATTATTTATTTATTTAGAACATAAATTTATTCATTTATTCATTTTGAACTATAAGCTCGTATTAGTACCAGCAGTACCTAGTCTCAAATGAACTTATCACTATCTTTTTTTATAGACGGAAAATTCTCATGGATCGTCCGCCACGGGTATGTTGGACTTGTACCGACTAAAAACCGCAATTGCCTTCACTTGTTCTATAGTCATGACATGGTTCCTGATTCGCCACGACCATAATAAGTAGGCTGTGAAAACTCACTTTTCATATAATACCTACTGCTACTGTTCGGATTTTAAAAGAGTGTATCATTTAAGCTATCGCCAATTTAATTAGTTTTGTGTTTCTTAAATAATAAGGTTTGCCCGCAAAATAGTAGATTTGTCACCAAAATGTAGTCACCAAACAATATAAAATCAATTCCACAATAAATCACCTAAAATCATGGAGATATAGGGTCTAGTACCAAATAAATGTTTTTGTATGTATTATAATAGGTTTTTCCTAATAAGTATTTAAGCAAACTAATTTAAAGAGATCACCAATAAATCATATATATTTCTATAATAATTATATTATTATATAAAGCAATTCCGGCGCTTTGCCGGACGCTGCCGCGCCACGCTCGCTTCGCTCGCTCGGCTCGCGCTCTGTTGGGGTCACAGCTCTAACCTAACCCACTTTTATAATTCATTTATAATTAATTATTAATGAGACATGGATCGATAATCGATTTATTTGGTGACAGATCTACTATTCTGAGCACAAAGCTTTTATTTAAGTAATAAAACTATTATTATAAGAACGAAGTTTATTTTCATCTAATGCACTACAATTTTATTGGTAATCCATCTCTTATTTTAGACATATATCAATATTAATTTGATAATTCATACCTGGGAATACTTTTAGTTTATCTGAGAACGAAAATATTTCGTGGCGATAGATCTATTTATTACGTGATACAACTTGATGACAATTAAAAATTTTGGTGGCAAGAAATATAATCCCCTTTAAAAGATACCATGATTCTCTGAGATTATTTCGGCGTTCCTTTTCAGAGGTCGTCAGATAGCGAATCCTAGCGCCATCTACATAGTATATTTTATAATATTGACTTATAAACGTGTCTTTGAAAGATCTTTTTCAAATGTTTTGTCATATTTGCCGCCAATACAATAAGAAGAAGAAGAATAGTAACGTACATGGAATGTGTATTTAATATCACTTTGTGTAACAAAATATATCATTCAAGAAACGAGACAACAACGATTGTTGTATGTACTAAAACATCCAACCCACTTTTCTCTGCTGCAAAAACAATCTTGCAAAGATCAGTCAAGCAATAAATTGTACCCGTCAGAGGCTGTCAAGCAAACGATCCTAAAAACTACGACCACTAATTATCAAAACCGGGAATTATGAAAAACAAGGCTGATACAATTTCTAACATCAGTCAAGTCACAAACAAGATTACAATGTAATCAATCAGCTGGGACGAAGACGTCGACGGCAATTAATCAAGGGACGAGCACCCCGCGCAGACTCGCGCGCCTAGAATCGCCATATTAAAAATGGAACAGACTAAAATGTCCGGATGTGATGTCATTGCACTTGTTATGAAAATGCATGTGTTTAAATTATTATCTTTCTCACATTCTCACTCCAAATCTCTAAAATTTTATGATTTTGGTAAAATGGTTGTTCCTCAAAATAATCAATGGTTTGTATTTCGAATAGTTAAAATAATAAATAAAAAATTTGACATGATAAATAATCATTTGTGGGAAACTGGTGCCTAAACTAAGCCGAAGCTTGTATTTAAGAGTTTGCACCGATTTAAACAAAACTTTTTCTGTTTTAATCATTTATTCATACTTAAAATATTATTTTGTTTTAAATCAATTATTTAAAACAAAATAATATTTTAAGTATCACGTGTAAGCATCACAAAGTTCAATAATCCAATACTCAAATCGAAACATGTGGGCTGCCTATCGTGAAAACATTATCACAAGGTTAATTAATTAATTAAACAGATACAATGACTGGAAATTTTCGCATTTCGCCGTCCTAATACAGCCTTAATTACGATTAAATGGGCCTCATTATCGTGCCTAAACAATGCTCAAGAAGAAAATGTTTTACTATAAACAAAGCACTTCTACAATTCTAAACAAAATGGAGGTTCCACTTTCAATAAAATCTAAGAGGCCTAATGACGTCAGTCAGTCCAAACCCAGGCAATTTGACAAACCCAATTACGTAGTTTTATTCGGGTTGCGATGAGGCTTTTAAGATAGCATGTACGACCCGCTTCTATATTAAAGTACAATTTGTTTAGTAAAATTAGCATTGTTTGCTAAATTCGAGTTGAACATCTAGATTTATTTTTTACCATTTGTTTTCCGTTTCTATTTTATTACAATGGTCAGTGTAATAATGATTAGGGTATTTTAACCGTGTTAAACCACCTCAGTTATTTTTTTTTAGATACTGTTTTACGGTGTCCACCTAAAATTTAAATCTTTCAGGAAAATTATTGTGGTTTTGTTAATATCCTCCGTGAGCAAATCGAATGTTCCTAGAACAATTTCCAATGGAGTTCTAAGAGGTAAGTAGGTATAGGGATCAAAGTAAAATAGGTGCAGTAACAGTGAACGTTGATAGAATAGTATCTGGTTAAGGTAATAATTTATTTATTTATTCACTATGGTAGACTTACAACTTAACAAACTAGAATAGTTTACCAGTACAGAAAACACATAGCCAATTACAAGTCTAGACGTACATAAAAACTACAGAAGAATTAACAAGTGAACATCCAAAACAACATTAACTACTTTACGTCTGTATAATATATCAAGATATTATACCAATATACCACAATAAACAATGCAATGACAATAATACATTGTTTAATACACGGTCCCTAAACTGACTTCGGTAAAAATATAAAATTATATGACATTTGACTGAGTAATAATTAGCACCATAATATCACTAACTTGATACGAAAAAGGTTGAATGAAATCTGACCTTTTTCGTAGGAAATCTCCATGAGTCATGCCACCTGGGCAGGCGGCAGGGTATGTTAGATTCGTACGGACTAAAAACGACACTTGTCTTCCCTAATCCTGTAGTCATGGTCATAGGATTCCTGATGTTCACTACAGGCTGTAGTAATAGTCAAAAACATCAACATTCCAACAAACATTTCATCCTCAATGTCAAATATCATTTCGTTTTCACGTAGAGAAACCAAACACTTACAAAAGGTAAAACATTTTACGCAAAAACTGGGATTACTTTGAACGAGGACTGTCCTAAGTATTGGGTCCAAAATAAACATACTTATCAGTGTTGGTTCGAGGTCGAACCTTACCTTCACTATCGCGTATAATGTAACTACAAACGTAGGAACAGCTTGGTTATAAAAAAGATCATGTTTTTCGCTTGTTTTATCATGACTAGATAATGTTATTCGGCTTAAAACAAAAAGGTTTTTGTGAAGGTGAAAACTGGGTTGAAATGAAAATATATTGAACTACTTAATTTTTTTTTGTACTTAGTTTTTTGTATAGTAGAATGAATTGGTGAATACTCATATTTGGTTTTCGCAATATTTACTTAGGTCCCTTAATGTTCACTAGACCATATGAGCACTAGCTCATTAGCGGCTTCATTCTCAGGTCAAGCAGTGTTATTGAGTTTTTCTGTAAAATTCTCAGTAGCAGCTCAGACTTTGAATTTGGGTCCGGTGTGCAATATGGTCGTCCCATAATATCTACCTAAATGGTAAGTATCTACCTAAAAAAATACTCGCAAAATGTGGTTGTACAGTCAAGAACATATGAAGTTATACAAAACTCACTTCAAATGATTTTAAACCTTAAAATGTTGACAGTTAAGTTGGAAATCGAATGAGAAAATTTGACAGTTTGTGGTATTTTGATGTGCTGTCGACTGTACATACTATAATAGTAGGTATATCTCGACCCTTCGGTAATATGTTATGTTCTATATTGTTCCTGGATTGTTAGATACATAGATAGAGTATTCTTTATTGTACACCATTACATAGGGACAAGTCAGAATAACAATATGCAAACGTTACAAGAGTAGGTACAATTGGCGGTCTTACCGCTATTCGCAATTTCTTCCAGACAACCATTGGATGGACAGGAATCTAGGATAAAAACAGATAACAGGTGGTTGAAGGTGTACTCAATCATTAAGTCTAATATGATTTAATTAAACTTTAACAAAAAGATTTTATTATAACGTATAGTATAACATTTACATAGAAATAAGAGTATATAAAAATCATAAGTATTAAAAACATACTTACACAATATAAATAAATAAATATAATATATAAATAAATATATATATATATAAATATATTTACTATATACTATATACATACATACATATGCAACATATCTAGGTATAAAAATATAACAGAATAGTAACAATTTAAACAGAAGAGGCATTTATTAATACATTATTCATATATTATTACATAATACATGACTTTGAAAACGTCACTTATCTAATAAAAAAGTATACGTCTCTAAAAGTTCGTCTCGAACTTAAAAATTACCACTCCCAATTTCCCAAACGGCCAAGCTTAATTAACTCAACATGCTTTCAAAAACAAAATATGCTGTGAAATCAAGTTTTCATAACAAGAGCAAATAACGAGGGTAAAGAAAGAAATATTTTTTGACAAAAATTTTTCGATCTTCAGTCTTAAGGTCGGTTTAGACTGAACTAGTACAAGAAAATTAGTTTACCATGTGCACAAAACCTTACTTAATGGCCTTACTTAATAAAACCAGATTGCGCTAACAAAAGATATAATTCTAAGAACGTAATTTTGTTAAATTTCGGTAGCTAAATAGAGCTAGAAGTAATGACTAAAGAATATTAATATTCTCGTTCTTCTTAGCTGGCCGTTTTTTATGAATAATAATATGATTCACATAAATGTCTAAGGCACTTAAAAAATATTTGTACCCTACTTTTAATATGTGCAAAATTTATAATAATTATTACAAATTGTTACTTAATTTGTAAGAGTCCAGTCCCTTAGCAGTGTTACTACGTATTTATTAAATGTGCCAATAAACATTTTTGTATTACTGTATCTGCTACGAATTCTAAATATGAATTTATCCCAGAGGAATTTCTCAATTTTGGGCGTTTGTAGCCCCATGATAGGCGCAGGTTTTAACCCTATGATTGGAGCATGTAGATTGTAGATTGCGAAGCATGTAGATGTAAGTACGAACGAACGACGAAGAATGAAGAACGTGTAAACATATGTTAAAATTATTCTAAAAGGACTATTGTGTTGGCTGTCACAATAAATGTAATCTCTGAAATAGTACATACTTACAGTTTATAGATAAACATTTAGTAGATATGGGATTATTTTTTGATTTCTCTAATGTTAAAAATAATGACCACGCAAGTATTGCATTTGGTTAAAAGATTAAGTAGGTACCTTATATAAAGACCGAGTAAATATCGTAAAACACATTCTGATATATTTATTATGATTTTGTTATAAAGTCCGTTGTGTCTATACAGCCTTTAAAGCAGACCAAGTTCCTCATTATCCTATTTCGTTCATTTCCGAACGCAGCTGGCTCTGGGAACCACCATCTTGCATCGACGGAGTCGAGTAACGAACTTAAGTGAAGTTAATGACTCCCAACTTCGCTACTTCGCTGCCTCGGACGAAGAAGGCGATACGGAATTGGTCGGTAGAAAGTTAACCCGCAATCGGGGGATGTATTCGTGTGAATTGTTCTTTTATTGGATACTTTTTGTTGTTAGTGTTTTGTTTTTAGATTTGTACTGGCAGCGGTAGTGTGGATTGTACATTTATATAGTAGTCGAAATTGTGAGTTCGGCGAATAAAATATGGAACTAATATTTAAAATAGTGATAAAAGGTTGCAGATTTAGAACCACAATTACCATGATGTTTGTATTCCCTTTAGGGTAATGCCACCCACAGAACGCTGGTATATTTTGGATCCAAACGGTTGAACTTATTGCCATTATCGGTCATAAATATGAGTATCATAAACATCAAGCTGCTTCTAGAAATACGTAATGAAAAAACCACAAATATTATAATTGAAAATGGAAAATCAAACCCAGGACCAATCGGGTCAATTAATAAGCAATAATATAAATAAAACCTTTAATAATTAAATTTTCTCTATTATGTAATATTTAATATGTATTTTAGGCCAAGATTATGACAACAAGAACATCATCATCAACCCATATACTGTCCCACTGCTGGGCACGGATCTTTTCTGAATGCGAGGGATTAGGCTTATAGTCCACCACGAGCCACAATGCGAGTTTGCAGACTTCACATGCCGTTGAGAAAATCGCTGAGGCCTGCAGATTTTCTCACGATGGTTTCCTTACCTCTTAGGTGAATGATAATACAATTATAATAAGGATTTATTATTCTCTCCACAACATCATACACAAAATGATACAATCAATGGACAATAAAATAGCTTACCTTATTGCGTACATAATATCGTGGGAGACTGGTGCCCAAACTAGGCGAAAGCCTGTATTTCAGGTCACCAGGTCTCCTCCCCCAGATTGTTGGTTCTAATTTAGTAAGCCGAGAATTGAACAGTTAGATCATCAAATGGTACATTGGTGGTAAGTATACTTAAAGAATTATAGATATTAATTATTGATTACAACTATATTTTTATTTATATTTTCGTTTATAACATTAGTATTTAAACTTGGTTTATTTTATTTAATATGGAACGTGTATGTATGCGTGTATGCGTGTATGTGTGTGAGTGTAGGGGTGAGTTGGGTGTATTTGTAGGTAGGAGAGGTGTGTGTGTATGTGTGTGATGACAATCGCCCGATTGACAACAACTCTATTTCAGAATTGTAAGCAATTGTTCAGTCGTATCGTAATTAATTATTATTAATGCGCAATTGAAATGGATGAGACTGGCACAAGAACGTGGAACTACAAAAGAGGCCTGATACCCAATAGTGGGAAAAGTCGGGTAGCGGATGATGATGAATACGCTAAATGATTTCGAAAAGTAAGAGGTGCGTACCTTGGATTCGAACTAAAGAATTTTGAGTTGACAGTCATATGGTCAACCCTAAAGCATAAAAAATATATTTATAATTTTCTATACATTTTATACCAACACACTTAAGAAACAAGTACGTCTTAATAAATTGTTCTAGACCTACCAAACATTTTAAGCCTTTATACCATCTCATTTGTCAAAAGAAGGCTTTTAGGCTTACAAGACTGGCATTATGGATTCACTTTAATATTATGTGCAAACATTTATCTAAAACATGTCTAATAATTAATTTAGTCACAAATTTATCTAAATTCAGATAAATTTGTGGTATGAATAAATTTTGATATGTCATTGTATCGTTGAAAATTACAATGTTATCCGAAATATAATTTACATACAAATATACGATCACGCGCCTATATCCCCCAGGCATTAGGCAGTGGTGTACTGATGCATACTTACAATTTGTTGGTTTTAGGACCCATGTAATAAGAGGAAAGCGTATTGCTATTAACAAAGAAATTGAAATTTCTTTCGATTTTTTTTTGAAATTATGTAATTGGTGTGCAATAAAGCGTATATAAATAAATAAAGAATATTTTTGGTTGTTGAATTCCCTAAATGGTCAAGGTGATGGAAAGGAAACAACTGATGCATGCGTTCCGCCAGCAGATAAAGCTTCGATAAATGGAGAATAATGATATGTACAATTTGACGACGGACGTCTGTGTCGGGCTGCTGATCACGAGGTCGTGGGTTCGATCCCCGTAGGACCTAAATATTTATATGATAAACATAAGCGTTTATGTGGGTGTATCTAATGTATTATAATATGAATTTATATAAAAAAGATCTATTTATTATATGTACTAATTAACTGCCTCATTAGTCTAGTGGTCCTAAGCGCGACTGCTACGCTAGAGGTCCTGGGTTTGATCCCCAGGTGAAACAAAGTGTTATTGGGTTATTCTATGAAATTCTCAGTAGCAGCTCGGAGTCTGGATTTGTGCCCGGTTAATGGCAATAGGCTCGCCCCCTATTACATGGGACCTAAACATACCGGTGAAATGTGGGTTACATTAGTACTCTTCTGCCTAACCCTTCGGGGAATACAGGCGTGATGGTATGTATGTATGTACTAATTAATGCAGTATAATAAATAAACAGAAAAATATTGCCATAGACAATAAGAGCCGATCAGCCATGTCAGACAAGACAGACCGCACCCGTTCACGAGCACGCCAAGACGACGTGTACAGTACACTGTTAACTTTTTTTATGTAGCATCTTTTGTGTTTCACTGCAGGGCAAAGGCAAAGACCTCGTCTACGAATATCGTCGCAACATTAACTTACACTTAAATATAATATATATATATATCATTATGATCTTTTTTTAGTGTAAATAAACTACTACTTTATTTCAAAAGCAATGTAATTTATCTTTATCATTCTAACTTTCATTCAAACCTATGAAACAAAAATATCCTTCGCTCTGAGATGGCTCAACATTACAATCTTTTGTCTTACAATAATCGTCAGGCCCGCACTAGAAATACAAAGTTTATTTCGCTCAACCGAGCAAAAGATGCATGTAACAATGCAGTAGCTAGCTCCTCGTTAATTAGCAAGGCAATGCCGCTATGGCGCTAACTTCGCTGGCTTCAAAGTGGAAACTTTACTACTAAGTACGCGAAAATTGATAGTCGAAATGAAGAGGTATTTTAACCTCTATTACAGTCAGTTTACTGGTCGAATAAGTCAGCTCCATTGGTTTAAGTTATAATTAGATTTTCTGGTAAACATGCATGGCTCTGTGGTGGTCGATTTCAAATATTTGTTTCCGTACACAAATTTTGTTCAGTGTGTGTCGTGCAGTTTCATTTAATATTAAAGTGGAGTTGGTGCTCTTACTGGGAGCCACTTTAAAGTTTTCGTTTGGTAATGAAGTAGTAAATATTTATTGGTGCATGGAAACTTCCAATTTTGGATTTTATCGGTATTATGTTTTATACTATTTTTATAGGTACACTTTGCGACTCTTATGTGGCAGAAAAGCTTTAGAAAAAAATTGTATTTGAAAGTAGAATGATGAATTAATTAATTCAGTACAAATGGAAGCTTTAATCTGAGACGTTGTTGTCTTATTTTCGCATATTTTAGTACTTAATGTACTCATAATATTCGTTGATATATTTCCATTTTTTAAACAACGTAAAACAATGTGTTGTCGTATAATACACATAAGCTTGCTCAAACGGATTTAAAGCAGTGACAGACGCGCGATTCCAAAAATTTCCATTTTCACGCCATGCCTTTCAAGTCGCTTTACTCTATGTTATTGTGAAAGAGGAAAAGATTATGTTTGTATACCTACAAAGAGACTGTCACTATTTGTTTATAGGATAAAAAACGTAGGTACCCATTTTTGAATACCATCGATACAAAAAAACACATATCCAAACTGTGACATTGAAAACTTCATAGAAAAACCCAATGCTCGACCTGGGAGTCGAACCCAAGACCTCTAGCGTATCAGTTGCACTAAGGATTAACGAGGCGGTTTTAATTTGTCAAAAAGTAAATTAAAAAAGTAGACAATCATGATATAGGATTTTCCGTTTTAATAACTATTATATTTATTTATTTCAAGTACCATAAACTCAGTCTTATTCACAAATTAATTATAACCACACAAAACTTTACAAAAAACTGCTCCAATATTACAGGTCCAACTGAAACCTTGCAGCAGCGGTTCACAAACACACACAATCTAGACTACTATTCATTATAATCAACATGTTTTACAACACGATGCAAGTATGTAAATCAATATACTCCTGCCTAACCGTTCGGATTTTAGGCGTGATATTATTGCGTTATGTTTTTATTACCTAATTTAATCAAGCGTAAGAATTTAAACTGTGAATTGGGTTAAAAATCTTATCAAATAGCACCGATTGTTTCAACCCTGGATCAGTAAGAGTATGTAAATGGAATTCAAATCAAGGAATAATGGAATATTCATTAGTACGTCACCTTTTTTGATCGTCGAGTCTCAATTGTGGTAATCGATTGAAAGGGTAGGTATAATCTATTTTTTCAATGTTGAATAATCGAGTTTTTTGTTCATTGGTTTCATTGTAATTGGACTGCTAAATCAAAGGCATCTCGCGTTCGAATCTAAAGCACATACCTTTGACACTTTAAATCATGTGCGTATCAATAAATTGATCTGCATAATCGGCAACGAACCTAGTATGGATAAAATGAGCTTAAAACTGAAATCCTGTTCGTCCATAATACCCAAATTTATACAAAACAATTATTGGGTGTCTCATTACTAATGATCTTTTAAAATTTTAACACAAAACTAGGTACTTACTAATTATGGATTTTATCGTATTTATTGAGCAATAAACGGGATTATAATTGTGATTATAATGTCGGTAAATTTTAATCCTAATTTCTAATATTCGTGAGTCAAACTTCAAAACAATACGAAAATTTAAAACCTTAATAATATATCTTATCAGAAATAAATAAATAAATATTTATTACATTTTACTAAGCAGAGGTTGTACTAAGGGTACTACGCAATGGATAAAATACTAACATACTTTCTTTTTGTATTTTTTTGGAGAGATTTTAAAATTTGAAAGTTATTTAGTAAATAAAAAATTCGACCGCGGGCAGGATTCGAACTTGCGTCTACTGGTTAGGTTCACCAGACGCTATGAACACTAAGCCACCGCGACTACCACCCGCCATGTACTTATAGTGGACATAGCATCTGGTGTACCAATTCAGAAGACGCACATACAATGCCTGCCGTTCTTTTTCTGATGATAGCTTGAAAGCCATTTGCGTTGGCATCCGCAATTATCGCTGATACAGTACCGAGACAGCCCCAACAGCATCCTGAAAGTATTGTATTATATCCAGCGTGAAAGTTTTGACTGAGATACAACATACCTAAAAATGTCTGAAAGATATACCAATTCGACAAGACGTGTACCTGTGTTTCGAACTTTCGAATAAATGTCAAGACGAACCCAAATATATATATTTAAGAATGACATTTTATCGTCGAATATATCATTTTTCGACGTTAAAGGTTGATTTATATCTACAGAGAAGTAACATTTCAATAAAATGAGTTCTAGTTTAGTGGACTATAGCCTAATCCCTCTCAATATGAGAGGAGACCTGTGCCCAGCAGTGGGACAGTATATGGGTTGATGATGAGTTCTAGTTTAAAGAAGCATGAAGTTTTCATACTTGTACAACGTTGAAGATCGCTAAAATAAAATTTAAGGAAAATGCCGTGAGATTGGGAAAAACTAGATCGTGTAGTTGCAAAATCCAGTACGGTAATACATGAAACAGTGATAGCCTAGTGGTATGACCATTGGACCACCAAGTCGAAGGTCTTCTATAACCAAAACTATCATGTAACGTTGTCAAGTATATAATATATGTACCTATGTACCTTCTATTTGTTGTTCTTGTGACTATTCAGGTCGCAAGCTCAACACACGAAACACGAAGTTCGTTATGTTTGTCTGTTCAATTCGACGCCGTTTGCTTTACAATTTAAATGCAGGTTACGACGCTCTCGAGAATTCTGAGTTTATACTACACACAGTTACAGTACCTGCTTGTAATCAACGTCTGTACCTATGTGTTCGGAGCGATGCTTTGAGAATCAACTGGGCTGAGTGGCTATATCGCACGGAATTTTGCATTTTTTGAGAAATTCCTACTATTTTCGGTACGTAGGCGTTTGAGCGTGGAGAACGATGAGTTAATGGAAAGTGGGGATTATTAAAAAGCAGTGATAGCCTAATTCTTCTCATTCCTAAGACCCGTGCAGTCCAGCAGTGGGACAGTATATATATATATTTTTTTGGATAATTTTAGACAGCTCCAATATGGGTTGATGATAGATGTAGTTAGCTGGTTATAGGGGGTAGCTGGTTTGCCCCCCCCCCCCTTGCCCGTAGCTCGCTTTGCCCTTGTCAAGTAGGCTCCAGTCAGGTCTCAAACATTTGATGTTTGAGATAAAAACTTGTAACTTAAGTGTCATCAAAGACATGATATAGTTTAAAGGAGACCCACTATAAATATATTACTCTCAAATGTACGTAATAAATAAAATTTTTCTCAGAACAAGATCGTTGGGAGGACAATTTGGTGCTCTTGATCGACCATTTGATAAATTGATCTCATAAAATTTGTCACCGCCATCAAAGGAATATCTTTTGCTACAAATATGTTCACTATAGGGGCACAAAAAAACCTATTCATCAAAACGTAATTGCAATGTCATCACTATATACGATGGAAAACAATATAATTACTAAAAGGAGGTTTTAAATAGGATTATGTAGTACATAAACATGAGATAAAGAGTTTGAAGGATCGCCTACATTCCATTTTAATTTCTTTGGTATAATTATCACTTAATATGGTTTAGTTGTAACTCAACCATATTAATTTTTATGTGAAGAACATAAGTGCTTGTGTTTGTCTGGGTGTTTCTATATGTATTAAAAGTATTTACACAAAAAAGTATATAAGTACTATATCCATTGTCTAGTACCCATAGTAGGTACAAGCTCTGCTTAGTTTGAGACTAGATCGTGCTCTGTGAAATGTCCTAAATATTTATATTTATATAATACTAGCGACCCTAATAAAATACATGTATTATACATACAAACCTTCCTCTTCAATCACTCTATCTATAAAAAAAAACTGCATCAAAATCCGTTGCGTAGTTTTAAAGATTTAAGCATACATAGGGATATAGGGACAAAGAAAGCGACTTTGTTTTATACTATGTATATAAACATTTTGTAGATTACACAAAGATTTATCTGGTTGAGAATCAAACCCAATTCACTCAGCGCAATGATACTGGCAAGGTGATCACCTTGTCACTTCACTCAGCGCAATGATAGTGGCAAGGTGACCTTGATCGCATCGACAAACATGTATACATTTGGTTTCATCATATCAAAAATACCATCGGTTTGGTGCCATTCATTTTTTTATTATAGGTACACAATGATAAAGGTCCAATTGCCATCAAGGAAGCACAAATAAAAAAAAACATGGCTGAGGCTCCTGAGAATATTCTTATAAAAATATACTCCAACCGTGTCATTTTTCTTATATATCTTAATATCTTCAACAAGGCAAAAGTTGTGTCTGTACTTGTACTTTACGATTTTATTTTAACTAGTATAGTTAACACTTGGTTTGGCCTAGATCGAACCTTTTTGGCTTTTTGAAAGCAGTTTTAGGGTACCTACTTGCAAAGATGGACAACACAACCGTCAAACCCACCCACGAAATGTATACCGCTACATAAGTGTATACAGCTACAAAAGTGTATAACGCTACAAATGTGTCACTATACTGGGGAACATAAAATGCCAATCCAGCTTAATGTAATTGCAAGCTCGTCAGTCGTAGCCCGTCACTCGCTCTTCGCACAGCCGAAAACAGTTTGGCCCAATAAAATAAAAAGCTTCGTAACTACGTATTTTGGAAAATATATTGAGTAAAACCTTATTTCGATTAAATAATATAAAATACTTACCACTGGTTTGCTAAGCCAACCTTTTTCGTTTTGGTCATCCAACATTTCGAGACTAAGTGAATCCCTGAAACGATGTGACTAATACTGTGTATACATTCGGTGACTTTTAACTCATTGTTAATCCGTCAGGAGGTGAAAGTACTCATGATTATAAACTACTTTCAGTACAAGACCAACGCTAAAATATCTTTAAAAAAAAACAGCCCCAGTCTGTACAAAATAACATTGTTACTTGGTAGGCTATATCGTCGATGATCCTCCAATACCGCGTAAGTAACACATTGCTGTAAGGCCTAATTTCCAATGTTATTTAATACAAAGTGAGGTCTTATAGCAGTGTTACTTACGCGGTATTGGAGTATCACCGACGATATGTATATCTTGGTACGTGTTTATCAGTTATTTCGACTGCAGACAAATTCTGCAGATACTAAACAATACTACACGAAGTATGTATGTAGAAATGCTAGTACTACAAACATTACGTGCTCAAGTAAAAAAATATTCAAATTTTGTCCGCATAAGAACACGTTCAACCTCCAGAGAGCTGGAACAGCAAATATAATCTGAATTCTAAATGTTCAGAACGGTGTATTCTACTAGAGCAAAAACCTCGCAGGTATCTCAGTATTCTTAATTATAAAAGATTTTTTAATAAAGCCGTTGGCGTCGGGAAACGCGGCGGCCATTAAAGCCGGGCAATTTCACTCATAATGCAGATAAGACCCAATAAATTCATGAAATACTCCCTATATCTACCGTGAAAAGCTAAATTTCGGAACTTCGGCTCCAAGGCTCTGACACCTAATTTTTCCTTTGGTAATGGAGAAACAATTTTTGGACCTTGTGGATTTCGTTTAGGTAGTCGCACCAAATTATTTTGGACTTAAGTTTAGCGATCGGTGTTCAAACGTAGAATCATGTTTTTTTACAGTTACGACTTGTGTAAAAGTTCGATTATTAATAATTCATGTACCAATCCAATTGATGTTGTAAACAACCCCCAAAGCATGTGTCTGTAGAATAAAACATCAAATCCACTACTACTTACCTAAGGTAGGTATAATCAATTAGTAGATTGCCTCATATATCATTATAGTAAATTACTTTAATTTAACCATAATAAGTTTAATATAATTATTTAAATAATATAATATTATATATTAGTAATAAAAACGATGCAGCTACGTAAAAATAAAAACATTATATCGTGAACAAACGCGTCGGGTTGTTAGATGGTTAAAATCGAGATTTTAAAAACAGAACGTTAACGTTTCTGACAGCAAAAAAAATCTACGTTCGGTTACAAAACAAATCGGAAGGGATGTTGGTGTATAAAAAAGTGTTCTTTTTTTTAAACACCAACTACAGAACGTCACTTTTTTCCACCTGAACACGGCGACTTTACACCGGTTTAGTGAATTTTGATTTTTATGCACTGCTTGTCTTAAAAGCCTGTAACCTAGTGAAATGACCATTGAACTGCCAAGTTGTACGTTTCGAGATTGAATCCAAGGCCTCTTGGTTTTTCAAAATCATAATTATTATACGTATTAATAAATTATCACTACATTACCGCTTAAACGGTAAAGAAAAACGTCGTAAGACCGACAGAGACTCTCGAATGCGTGTGAAGTCAGCCACCCCGCAGGCCATGGTGGACTATAGCATAAACCTTCTCATACTGAGATAACACCAGTGCCTAATAATGGGACAATAATGATGATGCTTGTTCTATTTTCGACATTCTATTTGACACCAACGTAAACGTTCCAAATGAAAGTTAAATATTTATAAGAACTTGCTGCATACTGAAAACATAAAGTCAAATTTTTATCTTTTACCCGCGGGGAAGGCTAAGAACATGACACTTTTTTTTATCTTTATTTATTAATGGAGGTTTGTTCATATTTGAACATGTCACCTCCGTAAAAAAAACATGCACATACACACACATAAGCATACAATATACAGATTAGGTACATCCAATAAATATGACACTTTCTCTCCACATTGATGAAAGGCGTGGTAATATGTGGCAACTCCACAGTCGTAGTTGTTTTTGCGGCCTCAAGGATGTTCCAGATCAAAATTTTTTTTTTTGTAAATATACACTTATACACATAAAGCACCCAGACAAACACAAACACTTATCGGTCGAATTTTTACTTCGCTAAATAACTTTAAAATGTTAGCATGGAAAATGCCAAAAATTACAAAAAGATACAAACACTTATGTTGATTACATAAATATTTATGTTCTGTGGGAATAAATCGTGACACGTAAACCACAAGACCACAGACGTTGTCTACATTTTTAGAAAGATATTATTATTACGGTTTCTGGTAAGTACATAATCTCAACCCATGATCGATTATTATTATATCCCATATTATTAAGTCCCATGTAATAAGGGACGACCTTATACCCATTAAACGGGCACAAATCCAAACTGCGACCTGATATTGAAAATTTTATAGAAAAAACCTATAACATTTTCCTCAAACTTGGAATCGAACCCAGGACCTCTAGTATAGCAGTCGAATCAGTATATTGATAAGTATAAATATTTTCTTAGTAATAAACATTGATAATAAATTTAAATTTATATTATTAACATCTATCCATTAATAAAAAAACTGTTTCACCCTATACCTAAAACACCGTTTTGAAAACAGGTTCAATTTCCCTTAAATTAAGCAATTAAACTTCAAACGGTTATTGATCCTGTGGCCGTTTTAATGTGGTTTAGGTTTATAGGCTTCAAAATTGTCCAGAAATGCATTTACATTATTGACATAGAGATATGCCAACCGAGGCAAACAAAGCTACAATTGAAAATCAAATATTAATGACCTCCGATTATGTGCGGGCCCATAAAATAGTTGAATGGATATTTGAAATGTGCAATAAATAATTAGTGTTGCGTTTTACGTTCTGAATTTGTAATTACCAATTTAGCAGTGCATGGATTTTAATTACATTTTGATAAATGTTCTTATTTGCCTATGGAAGTTTCTGGTATAATAGGCGTCGTTCTTTGATTTTACAATAATGATATGATTATTTCGTTCATTAAAGAAACGGTGACCCTCGACGGTCGCAACAATTGTTTCTCTATTGTGTGTAATATTTTTTCCTTGGCAGTTTTATATTTTTTTTACCTTTTATTACGTGTGAAAATCCTCATGGATGGCCTCCGTCTCTCCTAGAACGAAAGGCAGAGGTCAGACTAGGACAGACTGACTATGTCAGACTCCTAATGACTAAAAATACACGGCCATCTCTATCACACTGAGGAGGGGGCTCCGAGATGTGTGATGAAAGCGCCGGTGGCCCTCTAGGAGTAACTTGAGTTAACTTTTTTATTTCTCCCAGCATAATATTATTTTCATATTGGAATGCCGATCTATAAAATATAAATTATATCAGGCAGTGAACCGTCCTCATTCTTTATTCTCTCTATATCAATATCCCTTTGTCCGAGCGCGTAGTGCGTCCGTCCTAAGCTAACCTGTCAAAAACGTCCGGCACGACAGTCAGCTTACCATATAGAATGCATTTTGTGATTTGTTCGGGATCGGAGAAAAATTACTCTGTTTTCTATTAGTTAAGCTAGTATGGACATGCTGGTAGTTTTTTACGCCGGATCATGGTAGAATCATTAGCTTACGCCAAATAATTATATTCTCTTCCCACGTAGGTTTACGATGACGTCATGAATACCACAATCAGTGTTGCCGTTACTTGATATTATCTTTAATAATAAATAAATGAGATTTATAATTCAAGATAAAATATAAAATAAACACTGCTAACCAATCATGTCTTGCTATCACCTAGAAAGACCTGGAAGAGAATACCTGTTTATTCTACCATGGCTCGGTTACGACATTAGGTCAAAATCTTGTTCCTTGTTTTCTACTAATCCGCAACTACATTAGAACATAACCTAATTTGAAATATTGTTATGTATGTATGCATGTATATATGTGTATGTATATTACCTACATATTTATATGTTATAATGCGTAGCATACATTGCATAACATGTGAGGTTAATAATGTTTAAAAACCTATAACTAAACAGATTGATCCTACGTCAGAAAATAACGTTATTGTTAAATAATGCGAGGGTTTTCCGATATCTTTTCGTGAATACGAGGATCTTTTGATGGAGCCTCGATTCTTTGGAAGATGGACAACATAGGAAATCGCTACACAATGATTTGCAGAGATCTGATCATGTAACGATAGACAAAGATTGAAAGTCAATTTGCGAAACCATAAGGAAATCCATGGATTGGTTTTTTAGCAAAACTACCCTCGGGGCAGAATTGGTGTATGGAAAATGGGTAGAAATGGACAGTAATAATGGAAAACATAAACATCCAGGAAGGATAATGGGTATGTCGGAAACATTCAACGTAAGAATAGCAAAGTTTTACGTGATCGCCGAATTGTATTCCAATTAAACTTTATTATAAGGTAAGTAAGGGAAGCTCGGCGTTTAATTAAAATCAACTTGGTTGATTTTGCCATCTGCCTCGGATTAGCAAACTAGGTTTAATTAAAAGTACAACATGAGTGGTTTTGTCTATATTATATTGTGGCTGTTTGGTGATTAGTTGGAGATTAGTTTAGTATTGTTGATGATAATTAATTTTGTTTAATATCGTATTACCTGTTTTCGTGCGCATTTTTAACCGGCTGCGAAAGAAACATTGTTGCGTACGTCATATCCTACTAGCCTACTAATATTATAAACGTGAAAGTTTGTGAGGATGGATGGATGGATGTTTGTTACTGTTTCAAGCTAAAACTACTAAATGGATTTTAATGAAACTTTACAGTATTATTAATTATACATCAGAATAACATAAAGGCTATAATAAAGATTAAGAGTTAATTAGCCAAATTATAACGATCATTAAAAGTAACTCTTCCACGCGGACGAAGTCGCAGAGGCTAGAATTTTCCTATTTTTTTTCTAACGTCAACTTAAATTAACTAATAGACAATGATTAAGACACATATTTACAGAATTTTATATTTGTAATCAAAATCTATAGTATAGCTTACAGAGCCAGTGAACTCACTCTTAAAAAAAAAATATTTTTAACGAGGAATATTATAACCAACAGCATTTAGTTACTACTACTCAACTCTATTGCGTAATAGTAAAAATGTACAACATATTCTTTTATACATAGTTACATAAAAACAACCCAATTCCCAAATTCACCGCCTGTCACGCACAAAAGATGGCCAAACTATCCCCGAACAATATAAAAGGATGCGTACATGTATACATAGGTTCACAGTATGTCGATATATATATAGGCAGGAAGCTCGTCAACAAGAATAATCAAGACAATAGTTGTGTTAATGTAATGAGAGCCACCACACAATTAACGAAGCGAGGCGACGGGCAACAGCGAACTATATCGTAGGGTTGTCACCAGAAACAATATTGAGTTATTATTGAGTTTTCTGAGCAATTATCGAGTTTCCCGTTTATTTTATATTTATGTAGAAAACGACATCGAAATATCGTAAATCTTTTTTTTATTTTTTAAGTATATTACATAGCTCAAAGAATAAGCAAGCCTAAATGGCAACGGGCTGGCCACGTCTCTCGGAATTTCTTCGTTTTTTTTCACATCGTTCATTCGTAAATTCCGGAATACGTCTAGTGTTATTATTAAAACGGATCTGATTCTATAAATATACAGGCTATATCAAGCATTCTTCATGTTTTCTGTTCCAGAGAAAAATTACAGCGCCGCGCCACCCGCCTTCCATACAAATGCGTATTTGACATCCCTAACTAGGGAGGGGGCGAGCTGGAATGTTGAATTAAACCAATCCGTTACAAAAACTTGGTCGGCTAGGTAAATAGTAGCGACAGATAAATGTGTCAGGCGTCCTCTTAGAGCGCATTGTTACGTGCTAAATTAGTGGTGCGCACTAAATACGCTCAAGGGAAAACACGACTTCGGTAAGCTCAAAAAAGTTTGGTTTTAATTCAGTCCGGATACTTCACTGATTTCGTATTAAGCTGCACTTAACTCTCTCTAGGGTAACATGACTGTTACCCGTGGCATAATTTTCGCGCTGATTGCTTATTTAAAAATAATAATAATAATATAATATAATAGTCCCAAACAAAGCAAAGCTTGTACTATGGGTAAGCTAGACAATGGATATAAACAAAATCCTTGCTTAGGTGAAGTCTTTCTTTACCCTATAAGGAACCAAATGCTTAATTTTAAATTACTATCAGTAAGTGACTGCCTCATTAGTCTAGTGGTCCTAAGCGCGACTGCTACGCTAGAGGTCCTGGGTTCGATCCCCAGGTCGAGCAAAGTGTTATTGGGTTTTTCTATGAAATTTTCAGTAGCAGCTCGGAGTCTGGATTAATTGTGCCCGGTTAATGGCAATAGGCTCGCCCCCTATTACATGGGACCTAAACATACCGGCGAAATGTGGGTGTACATTAGTACACCTCTGCCTAACCCTTCGGGGAATACAGGCGTGATGGTATGTATGTAAGTGAGTAGGTATTTTTGGTTTATAATATGTACAGAAAAGTAGTTATAATCAAATTTCATTTGATTATAACTACTGATGATATTTGCGTTGATCTCGTATGAACTCTCGTACGAAATCATTCGTGTCGGGAATTTCCATTCTTACTCAGTCTTTACCGTTCTGAAATATACAAAAATATAAGGAACTTAGAATAAATTTTTAGTTTGTAGTTTCTGAGACTTAGTGATTAATCAATGAGTAAGTGGATTGGCAAGTAAAGGGTCTCGAGTTCGAATCCAAGGCACGCACCTCTGACTTTTCGTTAAGATGTGGGTATATATAATTAGTTATCACTTGCTTAAACGGTGAAGTAAAACATCGTGAGGAAACCTGCATGCCTTAGAGATTTTTTTCCACAGTGTGTGAAGTCTGCCAACCCTCACTACGTCAGCGTGGTGGACTATAGCCTAATCGCTTTCAATCTGAGAGAAGACTAGTGCAGCAGAGGGACAGTATTTGGGTTAATAATGAGTTTCTGAGAATTAGGGATTAATCAATGTATAAGTGAGTGCTACTTCGGTTTTTTAATATACCAGCAGTTTTCTAAGGTTTCACCCACATCTCCAAGGTCTTATCTATCTCTGTACAATTTCATCAAAATCGGAACAGCGGTTTGGACGTGAAAGCGTAACAGACAGATTTACATAGACAGGCAGAGATTAAGACAGAATTACTTTCATCTTTATAATATTTGTAGATATGGATAAGTAGTGATGAACAAAACCAGGATAAGTAATTTTTCGCCTTTGAAAATTTCTAGGAAACCAGAGAAAGGATGCTTATTAGCTTGTTCACGGTAAAACCTAACGAAGAAAAACGAGATGCTATTATTATGCTCGTATTTTTTGCTCATGGAGCAACATTGAATGAAAATGAAAGTATTATCACATTATGTCGGGCCAAGCGTGGTAGTTATGGCAATATCCCTACAGAATTATGGATATTGGGTGCGGTAGCGTTCAATCGTAGACGTCTTTTCCAGTATCAAAGTATTATTATAAATAAAATATTATTAACATTCGGGGAAGTTGGTGTTGTGAAAAGGATATCAATTGTAACAGAAACAGTAGTAGTCAGTATAATATTCTACGAAGGTTTAACAAAGGTGTAGATATGTTTTTGGTCCCATATAAGTTAAGCAAGCCCATTACTATTAACAAACTGCTACTTCCCTTGACCTGGTAAGTGATGAAAATCTGTTGTGGCTCTGCTTAGACCACTAAGAATGAATAAATTGATTTCTGTCGAAATGCTAAACCTAGGTTATTTAACTCAGCTCATTAATCATCACATCAGTCGCAAAAGGTCCAGTGCTGAACTAAAACCTCTCTCATAGACTACCACAAAGACAAGTTACTTGCCTACATCTAACGATTTGAAGCGACCTTTACCGGGTCGTCCGTCCATCTCGTTGGAGGCAATACAGAGACAGGTTTCCGATCCATGAACACATTTTTTCCTTCAACACCCGCCCCGGTTTACCGAACAAAGTACCTACCTGCTTACAATTTACAGTAGTTAGGTAGGTAGTTAATGGGAAGCCGCCGCCTCTTACTTCAAGCAAGTTATGCTTTCAAAAGAGGCGATGAAAAGGGAGAGAGGATTATTCACCTCTCTCCCGATTCTTAGTTGACGCCTCGCTAATTGAAGGCGCTAGTGAGTGCTGGACCACAGCCTGTCTCGCTCGTGACAAATTTCATGGATGTCATAGTCATGGACTATAGGGTAAGTGAAGGCAAGTGCAATTTTTAGTCGATAAAAGTCCGATATACCTTGCCTTTTGCTCTTCTGCTTGCCTTCAGTTGGCAGACGATCCATGAGGGTTTTCAACATCACAAAAAAGGAAGGTAGTTAAATAACTAAATTTCAAATCAATAACGGTTTTAAAAAAGGTTAAAAATGCCAACAAAAAAGCTGAGAAGAATGTCTAGTAAAGGAGTTGATCCAGTATATTCAGAGGAGCATAAACTTTTGAACTCATTGTGAACTGTTGCAGAACTTTTAAAATATATTGTTGTACATAGTTTGCTCCGGGAAAGTACGAAGTTCATATTGCTAAAGAAACATTGTTATGTACGAGGTTTTACAATACATAATCCAAATGCTTTTAACTCTCAGTTCTTCTTACTACCTACTTCTTAGTCGCTACACTCCTGATAGAGCGGTCGTGGTCGTCACAATAGGGGCGGTGGCATACTTCACAATCCGTCGTTACTCCTTTCGCACTGCAGCCTTTCTGGTACAGTCGCAGTTCAGGTACCTCTTATTTAAGGTATATTCTTAGAAACCTCAACTGTTTCATTGGTCTAGTACTACTAGGTCTGTAACCAGAGGTTTTCGGTTCGATTCCCAGGGTGAGCAAAGTATAATTGGGTTGTTTTATAAAATTTTCAGTAGCAGCTCGGAGTTTAGATTTGTGCCAGGTTAATGGCTATAGACTCGTTCCCTACATGGGACCTATACCGGCGAACTGTGTGTGTACATTAGTACACTTCTGCCTAACCCATCGGGGAATCAAGCGTAATGATGGTTTGTTTTAGCAAACGAAACAGGCACTTAAAACAACACAACACAAGGAAATCACTGTTCAACAAACAACAAAAAACGCTGAGCAATATTAACAAAAGATTCTATAGTAACCCACAATGATTAGCGGCAGGTGACTGACGTGATGGCCCTACCTGCCTTTTATACAGTGTGTAACGTAATAATATATTCTTTTTATTTTTTTATTTATTTATTTGATTCACAAAACACATTACAATCGTTACAAAAAAAAAAACCTTAGAACTAAAAGTTTCGAACTAGATTATAACATAAAACTATGTGCACACAGCAAAATTATTGTTACAATAATGAAAAAGCTCATGACTTATAACTATTAAAGGTTACATAGAAATAAAAAATGACGTTCCTCGACACCAGTGATTTTAACGAGGAGGGTGGGTCTTGTCAATCAGGCATAGCATCCCGGGCCACTAGCCACTAATATTGCAAAAACAAGCGAAAGTTTTGATGAAATTCATCAATCTCCTAACAAAATACTATTTTGGTTGTCAGTGGTACATATTGGAATTGGATGAACTAAGATAAAATGAATTCACAGAACTCTCAAAGCTTCGGTGTACTTTTATAAAAAAAAAAGAATTATAACATTGCCAGATAACATCTACTATTATTTTTTATGTCGGGTCTAATATAATTTAAAGAACCATCTATTCTGTTAGTTTTTAATTCAGTTCAGTTTCATTTAGCTTTTAGTTTCAATTATTATTGTTTTTCTTTAAAAAAAAACGTAGCCGACCTAGTCGTCCGTTGTACTAATACCTACTACTAGAATTTCTTTTGTATGGTATTCCACATACACAAACACTCGAACCTAGAACAACTAGCTGTGAGTAAACTTGTGTTGTCAATGTTGCTGAATAAATGTGACTATCTTTCTTTCTTTCTTTCATAGATGTTTTTGATATTTTATCATAATTTCCATGTTTTTAATGTTATTTTTACTTTTTCCTTCCTTTCTTTTTTCTTTCTTTATTAATAGTCATACAATAATATTTGTTCCATGCGGAGTTCGAACTTCAACATTTACTTTATCTTTGCAATATTCCTAACGATAAAATACTGTAATAACAAAAAAATACGTAACTCAATTAAAAATGTCCGCTTAGTTGAGTCATCAACGCCAAGCCTATTCCTCGGGGGTTGAAACATGATAGCGAAAGTCTTGTGTGACGTAATACCCCACAAAGTTTCTAAAAAGAATACTCAAAGGGGTGAAAGTGTTTGTTTTGGCCAAAGAAAGTAATAAAGGTAAAATGAAAGTAGGTTTGATGTGAAATGTGAAAGGTAAGGCTTCTGAGAAACAGTAAATTTGGAACAGTTTCAGATTAGATAAACACGTGTAAGGAAATATATTGATAAAGCTAAAGCCGTAAGGAAAATTACGCCAAGAAATAATAAAATTGTTTAAAAGTACAGACGCCAGCAAGTCAAGCTATCCAAAACTGTCAAATTTTCCCAATTGAATATGAACCTTATTGTTTTGTATTAAAGTTGAAAATCAATCAAAGAAATTTGACAGATTGTGGTAGCTTGATGTGCGGCCAGCACATCCGTACTAAAATCTATTAATATAAAATAATTGTGAAATATCACGCATTAATTTACCTAAACCGACGTTTGTCTCATTAGTCTAGTGGCGGAAAGAGTGGCTGCCGAGCGAGAGATGTTGTGTTTTTTTTATACCAATAAGGTGGCAAAAAATCATATGGCCCACGTGATGGTAAGCGGTTACCATAGCCTATAGACGCTTGTAACACTACCATCACTTGCGCGTTGCCGACCGTGTAAAACGAAAGAGGAACAGTTGAGTTGGCAGTACAAAGGTCAAAGCCCCCCACTGCCAACACAACGTTTCCTCGTGGAGCACTGGCATTCTTGCTCACCGTAAGGAACACAATACAGCTCAAAGCAGTGTTATTTCACTAAGATTTTCTACAAGGTACTGCAGTACTTCTGTTCAGTCTGTAGGTACTTAAGCTATTTGGTTTTTTCTATGAAATTCTCAGCAGTAGCTCGAAGTTGGGAATTGTCCTGTTAATGGCAACAGGCTCGTCACATAATGAATGCGGCTAAAACTAAACTGGATGTATGTAGATGGGAATACATAATGTTATATTATGATAAGTGGATACTCACTAACTGATTATCAAATCTCAGATACTATCATCATCAACCCATATACTGTCCCACTGCTGGGTACGGGTCTCCTCTCAGATTGAGAGGGATTAGAAAGAAGAAAGAAGAAAGAAAGAAGAAAGAAATAAATTTATTTCGCTACAGTTCGCGTACACACAATTTTACAGAACAGACAACAAACAAAATATATAAGAAAAAACCTATAATAAAAATATACTTAATCCTATTTAAAACATAATGGTGTGTGCCTCGCGGCTGCGCCAAATAGGTCTAGTTCAGCATTATGTCAGGCCACTAGTGCTTGACGCTGATTTTCAACTAAACCTTTTCGAGATGTCACGGATGAAAATCAGTGGCAAAATATATACACCGTGACTTTATAGTCGTTTTGGAACCGAAATGTGGTAACTTAGGATAATTAGTAGTACAAAAAAAAAATATTAAGTTGACTGTACAGCTACTAATAAAAAAGTTGGCATTTCTAAAAAAAAATTCACTTGTTCGAGTTTGTTCATAGTAGTGCACGAATATTTCATTCTAAAACCGCCGCAGTCTCAAGCTTGCCATTTATCAATGATGCGCGGCAGGCGGCGCGGGCGCGGGTCGCGAGGGGCGCGGTGGCGCGATCGCGCGGTACGAGTCAGCTCATCAGCTGGTTACCTACCTACAGCAACGCGAGCGACGGACGACGGTCGGATGATTCGTCCGAGTACCTACTACGCGTGATTTAATAGCTAGTAGCTAGACAAATACATTGTATTATTAAAATAAATTGCATTACGATGCAGATAGCGACGTAATTTGATGTTAGGTTAGTACCTAGATCGCAGTTCAAATACTACAAGTATGGCGCCCAGCGAATCAGCTGATGATACGGGACACGAACGTAATACCTACATTCTTACTAAAAAAATTTGAATAAAACTGTGTGTAGGTAGGTTATATCGTGGTTTTTATTTAAGAAAAAAACCTTGCCTCACACTAGGATTTTCTCCTGTGTCATGGGTGCATTTACAAACATAAATTTTTACATACACAGACACGCAAGCCCAGAACAATCACCTACAGATCATACAAATTGGTTCCGAGCGAGGATCGAACCCGCGATCGCGCAGCAGTCGCTCGCACAGCCGCTGCGCATTGTTGACGATACGATTGCGTGTCGTCAACATTATCACGCCAACTACGTAAATTGTACCTACTCCAATATCTCGTTCATACTTTACACGGGATTAGGACCGGCAGAAATACTTTATTTGAATTGAACTTATCTTTATTTACTGTAGGTATCAATAATTAAAAACAGAGAGCCAATGAACTGAGTAGGTACTTAAGGCGTTTGGATTTTTGGAATTTGAGCTATTTACAAAATAAAAAAACTTGTGTAGGTACATAGCTAAGTACTTACCTATTAACAGTTTATTTACAAATTGTTTACACTTCCCTGTACCGAAGTAACTGCTCGAAAGAAGTCTGCCGCGTTCAATACACAAACGTGCCCGTTTTATGCTAGGTATTGTCTTTTAGCCTATCACTTTTCACTTTATCAAAGACGTCCACTATCGCACTGCGTAACTCGTTAAGACTTTCATGTTCACGGGTATAAACGAGTCTTTTTATTTCCGACCACAAGAAAAAATCCAGGGGCGTTAAGTCCGGGATCGGTGGCGGGCAAGCCACGGGACGCCGCGCGCCGTGGCATATCCATCGATCACGGAACTGATTGTTTGGGTAAGCACGCACAACACTTGCATAATGAGCCGGGCAGCTGACATAGGGCAATTCTTGCCGGTGCATCATTGTTGTTGATGACGTGAGCTCGACGGAACTTATAGGGATGTTAAGCCATTATTACCGCCATTATAATCGCATTGCTTCGCCGCGGAGCCCGCTCTAAGTACCTACTCCAGAATAGCGTCTTCGTTCTTCTGCGAGTCATTCAGGCGCCCTCGACCTTGCGCGTGAGCCGGCACACGGAATTGTCCACGACCGAGAAGGCGCTGGGTTGCAGCCAAGTTGGTAGGGGTTGAAGGTACTTGAGGACTTTCAATCCCTCGTAGCCGCAGCGCCTTTAAATGTTCTGGCCGGGAATACAACCGCCTGGCCTCTTCCAAATTGTAACTGGCCACAGCGTACAGCTGAACCATTGTCAAGTACCTACTCCGCGTTCAAGTATTCATACTGAAGACTCATTTTCGTGGGTTTGTATCGCGTGGCTACGTAAAACGTAAAAAATGCAACCTTTATCGCGCGCGAGTTGCAACAGAACTGGCGGGTGCGGCCGTGCGGGGAGGTTAACGGGGAGCGGCGCGGGCGACGCGACGACTCGGGAGCACTCGCCGCGCCGGCGCCGCGCAGCCTGTTACTAGGGGTAGGTACATAATACATTACAGCTGTGTGCGTGGATTGTAGGCAGCGGGCGCCGCGCCGCATCCAATGGGCGGATAACGTGTCTAGGCATGTTTTACCGCTTAGTGTTGTGTGTGTAACATTGAATGACATCGATCGTAGTGATCGTAGTACGTAACATTGAGTGGAATTATCATGAGTTCTCATTTTTTGTTCGAATATGACATTACTTTTAATAATCAATAAAATAATATATTTTTATTTAATTTAAATTATATTTTAATAGGTTCTATTACTGATATAGAGTCTAAAATTTTCGGTTCCAAAACGACTACAAAATCATCGTGTATAATAAAGTGTTATAAATAAATAATATTTTATTTTTGGATTAGGCTATAGTCCACCACGCTGGCCTAGTGCGGGTTGGCAGACTTCACAAACCGTCGAGAATAATCTCTAAGGTATGCAGGTTTCCTCACGATGTTTTCCTTCACCATTTAAGCGAGTGATAATTCTGTACCTTCAGTGAAAAGTGATATAAACCGAAAATCATGGTTTTGAGAAAAAACGCTTTAAAGTTTTAAAAAATTCTGATTCTTTTTCTACTTTACTAAAACAAGATCTGATTACTGTTATTGATAAACAATATCTTAAAAAAACAAATAGTGAAAAAAGAAATGGATGATTTTGTGTAGTTTTTTTTTAATTTAATAAAATATCCAGATGTATTACTTAACACAAGACATCATTATCAATAATTTGCGTGTCATTTAATTTAAAATTACTTAAACTCTTTTACACATCCTTTTTGGTTTGGTGTTGAATGATTCTATACTTCGTATTTTGGTAGGTTTGTACTTGAAGGAGATATTAAAACAAAAAGTTGTAAAATTAATATTGTTAATTAGAGTATTAAAAATTGTAATCGATATTGTAATTAAGAAAATGTAAGACAAATTGAATTGAAATCATTATACACCCGTATAATACTTATGATGTAATGTGCATAATGATACAAACTGTTGTTCATTTTGATACGTTTTGAAAATATTAAAGTATTTATTGATATAAGTGCAATACAGATATCATAATCATCATCATCATATCAGCCTATTGCCGTCCACTGCTGGACAAACGTGGTCTCCACTCTAACACTCGTCTGCCCCAACGATCGTCTGTGCGTTTGCAGACATGGCCGGCCCACTTCAACTTCAGCGTGCTTGTTCTTTGGCGAATGACTTTGTTGCGAATTCTATCCACCAAAGAAACTCCAGGCATTGCTCTCTCCATTGCAGGCTAAGCAACCTTGAATTTTTGGACCAGTCCCATGATGAGTGTCCACGTTTGGGCTCCATAAGTCATCAAGGGTAGGACGCACTGGTTATAGACCCTGGTCTTTAGGGATTGTGGGATCGACTAATCAAAGATATCACGCAGCTTCCCGAATGCCGCCCAGCCCAGGTGTATTCTTCTGGCCGCCACCTTCTCGAAGTTATGCCGCCCAAGTTGAATAGTTTGGCCAAGATATATGTATTCTTGCACTACTTCGAGGGCAGAGCCATTTACGTATACAGGTATCAGGATGACATAATCATTGCCAAAAGCCAAACCAAAGTCATGTACTTTGGTTTTATCCAGGTTCATCCCGAGACCCACCTGCCTTGAAGAATCGCCAAGGCTGTTCAGCATCACTTCCAGCTTCTGCAGAGATTCTGCCATGATATCAATGTCATCCGCAAATCAGAGGTGCGAGATGTACTGACCGTTAATATGTATGCCTCGTCCTTTCCAGTTAAGCGTCTTGAAAACGTCCTCAAACGTGTTCGTAAACAGTTTCGGAGAGATGACGTCTCTCTGTCTTACCCCTCGACGCAGTTGGATTGGTTTTGTACTCTGGTCTTGTACTTAGATGGTCATCGTTGCGGCATTATACAGATATTTCAGCACCTCAACGTATCGGCAGTCGACAAGGCATCTCTACATAGACTCCAGTACAGCCCAGGTCTCGACGGTATCGAAAGCTTTCTCGTAGTCCACATACGCTAGGCAGAGAGGCTGATTATATTCCTCGGTCTTTTGGATGATTTATCTCAAGGTGTGTATGTGGTCCACGGTGCTGTAGCCTTTCCGAAAACCGGCTTGCTCCGGTGGCCGGAAGTCATCGAACTTTTGGGCAAGACGATTTGAGACAACCCTCGACAACAACTAGTAAACATGTCCCAGGAGTGATATGGGCGCAGCCAGCTTCGACCTGTGGCAGTGTTAGTCTAAGAGCCGACCTTGTTAAGCGCGCTCGTTCTATTTTGACCTTTATATCCAGAGTGCTTCTTACCAGTCGGTGATTACTTCCGGTATTGACCCTATTGATCACAGAGATATCTCTGAATACCTGGCGCTTGTTAGACATAACGAAGTCGATCTCGTTCTTTGTCATGTTATCGGGGCTTCGCCAGGTCCACTTCCTTTGAGGCTTCTTCTGGAAGAAAAAGTTCATCAGAAAAAGCCCCTGTACCTCGAGAAAGTTTACCAGCATTTGCCCCTTGTGATTTCTGTGTCCATAGCCGAATGGACCCACTTTCGACTCGCCGCTCTCTTGTACTCCCACTTTAGCGTTTAAGTCACCCATAACAACAGTATAGAATGATTTGGTAAGAGACATAGCTTTCACTATATCTTCGTACATGGCCTCGACTTTAGTCGTCAGGGTGTGCGGACGTTGGTGCATACACTTGTTTAATCTTATGAATCTTTTTACGAAATGTAGCCACTCTTAAGGTCAAAGTTGACACAAAATTGGTATCGTCGCAATTTATAGTCTACGCAATTCATATCAGCGAACTGTGGGTGTACATTGGTACACCTCTGCCTAACCCTTCGGGGACAGTCGCCATGATGATATGTATGTATGTATTATAGTTTAGGATTCGGATAGAAATTTATTTCAGATATGTACTAAAATTACCTCATGCACATAATAATGTTTAATTTATTATGATAAGTTACATAACTCCTAAAATATATAATAAATTAGGTGTAAATAAATAATAATACGAGGTATTTTAGTGACACAATAATATCACCACGAATTAAATGTTATTTGTGTAAAATGATATAAGTCAGTTACCTTACACATTATTTTGCTACCGAAAATACGACGTACTAGCTAAAATGCAATCGCAAGACTAACTTCCTCAACAATCACTTGTTCTAATTTCCAATATATAAATCTCACTCTACGCGGGTAAGTGGGATGCGAGAGGCGAGCCCGATTCACAGGCTGCTACCCCCGCCCGCTGCACTAAGAACTTGTATCACAATACACTTATTCTATCGTATAAACAAGTTCTATTAAAATTAATATTTTTTGTTTTAAATACATTTATATTATTATACACGTATTCCAAAATTATGTAAATATTGATACAATTAAATCGGAGTCAGATATCACAATGAATTTGATTAGAAAATAAAATGTAAATTGATATATTAAGAGTTGTATCATTATACACATTTTTGATCCTAAAAATATCTACATTTATTGTGATTTAAATATAATTATACCGGTTTTCACAAAAATGAATAGAGCCAACAATACAATGTTTAATAATAAAAGTGTAATTATATCAGTTTGTACTAATTCACATCTAAATAATTCGGTCGCGTAATAGGAGTTATTTATATTCGTATTAATATACATTAAGAAAATTGAAATATTTGTTCAGTTCACTTTGATATTAATACAGTTGTATTTAATTACACATTAATAAATGTAAAAAAAACCTAGTTATAGCACTTTACACCAAAATTAACTTGCTCAATTTGAACCTTAGAGGGGTGTGAATAAGATCAAAAAATAGCATTTTTTTTTCTGTGGTACTTAGTGCAAAAATATTAAAAGTGTTATAAGTCAAGATGTATCACTTTTCACTGAAGGTACAGAATTAATTATTAATACGCACATGAATTCGAAAAGTCAAAGGTGCGTGCTTTGGGTTTGAACTCGAGACTTTCGACTTGGCAGTCCAATGGTCATACCACTAGGCTATCACTGCTAATGATAACTAATAAGAATAAAATAAAATAACGAATAAGATACTATGAAACCTATAAACCTAAAATTTGGTAACTCTAAGTAGATTCCAGGCATCCGCACTAGTTTGAGCGAAATAAACTTGAGTAATAAAACATTAATAATTAATTATCACTAGCTTAAACGGTGAAGGAAAACATCGTGAGGAAACCTGCACACTTTAGAGATTTTTCTCGACGGTTTGTGAAGTCTGCCAACCCGCACTAGGTCAGCGTGGTGGACTATAGCCTAATCCCTCTCAATATGAGAGGAGACCCGTGCCCAGCAGTGGGACAGTATATGGGTTGATGATGATGAATAAAACACGCAACGGGTCTAAACACTTAGAAACTCAATCCTATAATGTAACATTTTTCTGTAAATTGTTCTAGTGAATAAATAAACAAATTTTGATAGTTCTATAAAGGGACCTATAGGATTCTATAAGAAATATAATATACTAGTTTCTGCCCGCGAGTTTATCCGCACGGAAAAGTTACTTTTAATTATCATTGTAATTTGCCTAATTTACTCGAAATCGTTATAAATTATAGCCTATATGTTATTATGATGTATATATTATAATACTGTAAAGTTTCATCAAAATCCGTTCAGTGTTTTACCGTGAAAGAGTAACAAACATCCATCCAACCATCCTCACAGACTTTCACATCCTACTTCCTTCTATAATATTATTCTTTCCTCCTAATTGTTATCCTTCCTACTAATATTATAAATGTGAAAGTTCGTAAGGATGGATGGATGGATAGATGTATGGATGGATGGATGGACTAGTTTAGAATATTAGTAGGATAGGATAGCAGGATAATACTATCCCATCCGACAGACTTTCACCCGCCCTGATTTTATCCTTTTTATTCGGCTCCTAAGGGTCGCAGCGTGGTATTAAATACCCTATAACCTTCTTCAAGAGTCGAATTAAAAAAAAACTTTTTGCATTTGGCTATCAAATTTAATGCAAAAAGTTTTTTTTTGCATTAAGTTGCAGGAATTAGCGCAACGGAACAAACAAAATAACTTCAATATTAGTAATATGTGTGTGTCAATGTGTGTGTATGCGTAGAACAGACTTATTATATTTAAGCATTTATCATACGTAATTCGTTTTACCCGACAGGAAATTGCAAAACAAATAAACATGAAGGAGAAATGTGACAACCTAAATTATAATTGCATTCTATTATCCCTCATCTCGGCTTACAGGGGCACCACGAAATAATTATAATTATTTGTAAATTATTTAAACAATAATGCATTATGGGTCGCTTCAACGGTCAAAAAAACCTGCGTACACTCAACAAAAGAGATTGGTATACAGGTAGCGAACGAAATCGGCATCTTTACACAGATTTGATTTAAATAATTATCCGTCAAATGGTTTGATGTGTAGCAGCTTACAATACCTGCATTTTGACACATATTGCGTGATACATTATTACACAATATTTAACAAAACACATATGTTAATTAGCTGCCTGTATACTTAACTCTTTTTTCGACCGTACCTACTCGAAAGAATAAAAATATTGAATAATACAATTTTTTGTTCTCGGATTTCCCAATCCCGAGGGAAATACCCAAATTTTTCTTTCATAACTTGTCTTGAAAATATGAAAAACCCTATAATAAAAAATCTGTCATTCTGTCCAGCTGTTCTCAAGTAATGATCTTACACACGACGTCGAGTCTTCGAGTGAATTAGTGCTTAGTTTATTGTTTACCTATGTATAGTATTTAATATTTTTATTAGTTAGGTTAGTATTTTATTGTATTATTGTAGGATTTCAAATTATATGGGCCTTGTATCCTGAATTAAATAAATATCATATTATACTTATGCGGCAATTGATTTTTATTTATTAGATACAGATGCGCATCTCTAATGTTAGGTATAATATAGCTTGTAAGACTAAATATAAAGTGTATTCATTTGCTCAAAGGAACTACCTCAAAGCCTCCGACATTTGACGGATTGTTTTGATGATTCAGGGGCGCGTCGCTAATTGCGCCGAATCTTTCTGCTCTATTAACGTTCTTAGAGAATCAATCACTCGATGGATTCGGTGAATTAATCCGTGTAATATGAATGATTAGACCCATTTATGCAGCAAGGCTTTAGGTAAATGTGCGACATTTACTATGTGGAATGAAAATTATAAAGGGTTGGTAACTCCTCATTGGTCTTATGGCTCGACTGGATGTCGATTGGTTAGATTCAATTTGTTCCTATTAATATTATAAATGCGAAAGTAAGTGTGTCTGTTTATCTGTTAAGCTTTCACGCTTAAACCGCTGAACCGATTTTGTGAAATTTGGTACAGAGATAAATGAGACTTTGGAGAAGGATATAGGCTACCTTTTGCCTCAAAACGTCCTTTGAGATGCTGGTGAAACCGTGGGCAGCAATTAGTTTGATTATATTTTTAGGCAAGGTAGGTATTAAGGATCATTAACGATTGAGAGTTAATTAGCCAAAAAAAAAACAACAAAGTCGGCGGCGGAAGCTAGTAATATACATATAAAGCTGTAAATAAGTACCATAAATTATTATACAAATTGTTAATTGATAATTGAAAAAAAATATATATAACTCCTTATCGTGTCGTATTTTAAAAATAAAACAACAAACGATTATGTTATAAACAGAACGAGAATAATTAATTTGTTCGATGTTTCTTCTGTTTGCTTATTCACTGCTATAATAGTAAGAAAAACTTTCTTTGTTTGTTCATACCAAATACTCACATATATTTCATGTGTGTAGGTACATGTATAAAGTTATGTTGGGGAAGTTAGTTATTTTTATTGTGTGTGACGTATATATACAAACATAGATCCCAATCCAGTTGCGAAAAATAAATAATAGTTTTTTTTTGTATAACTGTTTGCTTCAACTGGATGGCATATAATACAGTAAAATATTTGTTTATTTTTATTCGTCTATAAAAAAATACTACAAAACACTTATAAAATTGATATATTATGAATCACCGATATGTAAATGATCCGGCGCAACATAACAACTTAACAGCAAAAATATCATACTAATATTATAAGTATGAAAATTTGTGAGGATGGATGTTTGTTAATCTTTCACGCTAAAACTACTGAACGGATTTTGATGAAACTTTACAGTATTATTATTTATACATCAGAATAACATACAGCCTATAATTTATAACGATTTTGAGTTAATTAGCCAAATTACAACGATATTTTTAAAAGTAATTTTTTCACGCGGATGAAGTCGCTGGCAGAAGCTAGTCCTTTATAATATAGTAATAGTATAGTGGACTGCGTAACTGATAAGTACAACCGCTAAGCTGGAGGTCCTGGGTTCAATTAAAGAAGACGGAACTGGTCTTAATGTAAGTGTTGACAGCTCGTGAAGGCCCTATGCACCAGGGTGCCTTAGGATAGTAACAGCAAATAGGATCACCCCTATTACAACTCAGGCTATGGGTATGGCCTCATGGATCGGATATATGTCAAAGCTGACTAAAAGGCTTGGTGGTAGGCTCTACTCTTGCTGCAGAGTTCACCTGGGGTGGTGAAATAGTCAGTGAATAACTGAGGTCTCAAGATGACACCGCACGAGTAATGCGCTATATAGGCATACTGCAATCTATATAGGTTGCGGTTGCCGCTTACAGTCGGTCGATTTTTTTTTACGTTTTTGAATTTTTTTTTGACGATTACATTTTTTTAGTGCTTCTCTTGCTTTCTCTTGCCGCTTATGACGCAATCCCTAAGTTGCCTTTTACATCACTTAGAGAAAGTGGACCTTTTTCTAATTTATGCTGCGGCACGTCATCAAAATTACGATGCAGGCTTCACGTTTAAAATAAAATACTGTATTTCTTGGTATCCAAGACAGAGCAAAATAAATATTGTTTCTCTTTGACAGGTATACTGTTTTTTTTTTTACCGTTAATAAGAGATTTGTTAACGAAACCAATTTAAATGATTTTGTTTATCTAGTTGCCATGTGAGTTGCCAGAATCCACTCAAAACTTGGCGGTACACTACCGCGTACCTAGTGAGATACCCAAAAATAAACCCTCAACTTCACAACTTTTTCAATTGCAAGGCAATTATTTCTTAGAACAAAAATTTCATTAGCGCATTTTACCTCTTATTCAACGGCACCCATACACCACACGAAATTAGTTAACAAACCGCAGTTTGTTCTAAACAAGATACAATCATATATCTTGTGATCTCGCCCCAACACGGCCCGCTAATGGAAAAGATGTAATTACAAACTTTATACGAATCCGAAGGGGAAACCTGTGTTTTAAAGGTGTTGAAATTGAAATTTATTCCCTAATACACTCATGCAGCAAATATGCAAACATAAGCTCTGTCTACGTGTATGGAAACAAATGACGAACAATTATGTTTATTCCTGTTACAGGTTTTACCGTTAATCATGAATAATAATAACGTTCTACAATTTCGGAAATACTGAAAAATAATTTAATGTTTTTATAAAAACTAGAGAAGGTAATTTAATATAATCCTTTAAGTTCAGTCATCTAGGAAGTAAAAAATCAGGTAATAGGTTAGTAGCAGTAATCTTGGATATCTTACTGTAGAGAACACACCCCTGTTACACACCATAGGCAAGTTAATCAAAGAGACTTAAAAGTGCCAATTGTAAAATGACTTTGCGCCTCAGACCTTAAATGGTGGACTATTTTACAAGCTTTTAATTATGTTCTTGCAATGTATGTGAATCTTGCAACTGAATTTTGAAGCAGATACCTTCAACGGATTGAGCTGATATGGGTATGAAATGAAAGGGCTTGGTGAGAATAACACGAGAAATAAAGTGACGTCACTCTAAACCCAATATGGCTATGTATGTGACGACTATGAGTTCTAAAGATGGCGGACTGAGTTTTGTATGCTTTCCTACAAAAAAAAACCTATTTAAATTAAAGCTTGTTTTAAAAAATTTTGTTACTTTTAATTTATTTATAATGCCTTCGACATGATTATGAGAGCTACTGAAATTCTTGCTAATACTGTTAGTAGCGAAATGGATTATTAATAACGAAATCGTGACCAAAAATGTTTTAATTATTATTTGCACGTGCGAAGTTTAATAGATTGCTCTAGTGCAATATAAAGGTCAGTTCACCCCAAACGTTAGGCTCGCCAACAGTCAGCTAGCGTTTCGTGGGATCCTGATTTACAAACCGAATTTACAATTCTCTTATACGCTATGCGTAATCACATCGCTGACATTGATGGCCAATTATTTTAACACATTGATTCGCTATGGACTTCAAACGGTAGTCTATAGTTTATAATGACGTTAATTTGATATTTATTTATTCTAAAAATAGTGGGCAATTAAGGAGTGCCAGTGGAAGCTTATTAATACTGACTTTTTTTGTAACGCCTTATCTACTTTATAATTTTAACTGTAAAGGAATGAATATGTTGATTTTATTTTATAATACTGATTTTTTTAAATATCTATCTAATTATTTCGCTGCTAATTTATTTTACATTTTTTTTACAATTTTATTATTATTTTTCCTCTTTTTTTAGTGATTAAAATTTAATGGGTATATTTTCTTCTTCTCAGTCGTTTCGCTCTTGGCAGAGCGGTCGTGGTTACGTTGAGGCGTCCACTTTAGTGTTAGAGGCGGACACAGCTCTCTTCACAATCTCCTGCCATCTCTCTCTGTTTGCAGACTGTCTGGTGCAGTCTGACACACGGTTTCCCACTGCGGATTTCACTTGATCAGTCCAGCGCATAGGTGATCTGCCACGTGATCTGGTTCCCTCTACTTTTCCTTGGGTATATTTTAGCTGAATTCAATTTATTTTATCTACATAGTATGAATTGAAAATGTAGGTGAGGATAATAGTATATAGTAGGTAGGTATAGTTGTTCGACTATGAGCAGGCTGCTCATAGTCGAACAACTATACCTACGTTTGGTGTAAACCGTCCCTAAAGAAGTGGATTCTGGCGCGTGGTCAAGATGCCATTCACATCCGTAACACGAACAGAAAAGTGAAATTGCTTTTGTAAGTTACAGTCAAATGGCTAAGTTTCAAAGCGGGTAAGGCCGCAGAAAATTCTTTGATCTTACAATTACGTTGATATAGACTCGAGTAATTTATTTCAATGAAAACGAGTAATTATCTACGTAATAATCTTGATAAATATTTTCTCTTAATAATTACGACAGAATAAAATTTTACAATAGTATTCTGTCGCAGTGATAGCCTAGTGATGTGACCATACAACTGCCAAGTCGAAGACATAAAGTTAAATAGTACTAAGAAATAATACCTACCACATTTTACTTTGCCTTGTTATTGAGTACCTATCTAGTACGAAGCATAAAACGGAATAAAATGAATCCAAGACATTCCCATTTTTTAACCTGTTAAGTTTTCCTGCACATGCCGCGGTCATCATTATGTTAATCGATAATGATATTTATTTCTATAAACAAGTCATTTAAAAACACTTTTACTAGTCAATTTTTAACTATTACTGGATGGCGCCGGCATTTCCTAGCTGACGACCTCTGAGAAGAAACGCCGAAACAAACGCAGAGAATCATGTTCTCTTAAAGTCCAGATAATAACAGTATTCAAGCTTATCACATAATTATAAATTTTAACTGGTCTTTTAAAGAAAGAGCTATAGCAGCTTGCTTAACTTGACCCTTACTGACAGCACGCATACATCAGTCATCGTGTAGCTCAACCATTAATTATTTAGGCAGCTCAACGCTATCACCTTATGTAACATAACATACCCACTATTGACATAACTTAAAACGTTGTCACCAAAAAGCTTTGAGCGATAAATACACAGTGTATTAAGAGAGCGCTGTATAACTTAGGAGAACTTGTCTCAAGATCAACATTTGTACATATGTATATTATGCTAGAGTATCTAGCACAATATTTACTATTCCTAGCCTTTCTTAGTGGCATGACGCAATACACTATCTTACCCAATATTGACCCAGAAATGTGAGTACCCCGCAAATATTACATATACAGATACATGACAGAAACAATCTAGATGGCTCCCTCGGCCCCGACTGACAAAGACTAATTACGAAAAAAGAAAAATAGGAATTTAATTTCGGGAACCGGGTGACGATATCGGCAAAATGCCGCTTTTCAGCGCGAGAGAAAATGTATTATATTCGGGATGTACCCGTTAAAGTAGGTATTCACTTTGTTATATTAGGGTTATTTTTCACTTTGTTTTATTATGAGACGATTATAACAGATATTTGTAATAGATAAAGTCCAGCTATATACCTACTTAAAATTAGAATTAACCCTAAGTTTTCTTTAGTCAGTCAACAACCAATTTCTTGAATCTTTTTGTAATCTTATAAATAATACAGTAAATAAGTTTGAGTTTTCTGTAGTTATTTTTTTCTTAAAAAAACTTAGAATTTGGACTTGTCCTATTCAGGTATGGGTCCAAAAGTAAGAAACTCTCTTACTTTTTGACCTATACCTGAATAGGACAAGTCAAATTCTATGTTTTTTTACAGTAATGTCTACGTCGTTTGTTATAAGATATAGCCTACCAGATAACTGTTTTCAATATAACACCACCCTCTGTAAAAGCAACCCTTCTCTTGCCCTTTTACCTCTTCATACCTCATGCGGTTTACGAGCGTGACAAGCTACACTTTCCGCCAACATTGTTATTCTTTACGGGAATAAAAAAGACAAATTACTACTAGCAACAACACATAACAAATACAGGAAACCAACGAAGGAAACGCAAGTACATTCTTCTAAAAGTCATTTAAAACCAAACTGTATCTGACCAGAGGGGCGGACGGCGGACGACGTGAAATAAGCGTTCCATTTTCTTGGTGCCCTTTGTTGGTGCACAGAAGAATTGTTACCACAGTGCTTTAAGAAATGTCGTATATCATCGAGGAAATGCAATTTGAAACATAGTATTATCGGAAACGATGTTAAGAAAAAAATAGAATTATTATTATTTCACGGTGCAATTTCGATTGCTGTTCCCATTAAAGTTGGTATAGAAATTAGTTGAATTGGCAAATTCTATCAATTTATTTGATAATTTCGTTAATACACATTATATATTTTATTATAATATAATCATCATCATCAACCCATTTACTGTCCCATAGCTGTAAAGTAGACATAGTGGTACAGTCCTCCACGTTGACCTGGCGTTGACCTGGTCGGCAGATTTCGCAAGCCGTCTTCTAGAGTAATATGCGTTTAACTGACATTAGATTTTAAACGAAAAACTTTGTTTCTTCAAGGGGGCTTTAGAAACCTACCTCCGAATGACGGCCGGGAGCGCCGTCATTCGGTCCATGGTCGGGAACGAGAGAGCGTGGGAAACCGCTGTCTGTTATTACGAGCAAGTTATACTTGCAAAAGAGGCGATGGAAGGGGAGAGAGAAGCGTCCACCTCTCTCCCGATCCGTAATAGACACACCGAGCGCTGGAGAGCGCAGACAGACCTGCAGGCGGCACGCGTGTTCACCACATGCATAACTTCGATTAGAATGCGAGGTAAGGCTTTGCCGATTGAACTGCTAGACAATAGCTTGTCGTGGCGAATTTCACGGATCCCATGGCCATGACTATAGGCCCAGTGAAGGGTAGTTCGGGTTTTCTGTACGTTTTTAGTCTGCACGAGTCCAACGTACCATGCCGCCTCCCCAGGCTCATGATGATATTTCGTTCTGTAAAGAGGGCCTTTAGATTAATTATAATGAGATTCACACATCTCCACAACGTGCCATACAATTCCACTATTAGCTGACCTCTAAGTATACGAAAAGCATATACATTGCCAGGTCAGCTTACCCTTTATGTAGCCGTTTGTCCGTAAATCACATTGTGCTTCACCAAAAGTGAGGATGGTAACCCCCCCAGCAGGTACAACATATTCCAGTTTTACAGGAGGTAAGATTTAAACTTCACATTACATTGTAACCCTTTTATTGTCACTTTGCAGAGACAATAGTTAAACAATCACCATTAATTTCTGGGTCTCTGAACTGGTAATGGGTTAAAATCAATATCGAATACAACTGTAGAGACATACAAATAAAAAAAAATATCAGAACCGGAATCAGTAGATATCAAAACAAACACATTGCCTACGATTATTTATTTTCTCTTGTTACTGAGGAAATCGCTGAAAAGATTTAGGTTTATTTATTTAGCCGTGTATGTCAACACTGACTTGTCACTTTCGTGGAACAAAACGGGTACGTATTGCCGGAGTTTGTTATAACAGACAAATATAGATGGACAGTTTCGGTAAATAACTTTGGAAGTCAGCAGGATTACTTTTGTAAATATTCCTGTCTCTAAACATTACTTCACTTGGTACACATTATCTAACATTAAAAAACATCGCCTTCACTTTCCATTTATGGACCTAGTTCTTAAGTATGACTGCTACACTTGAGATCCTGAGTATTTCTATGAAATTCTTAGTAGCAGCATTGACTTATTTGTGATACTTACGTAGGTAGGAAATTTCAGCAGTGATTTAATTTCTAGAAAAAAATAGTATGTATTTTCTTTTGCTATTACAGTGATGGTTAGCCAAAAGTAAACTGCTGTACACCCACAGTGTATATCGCCATTAACATTAACCGAGCACATACACACCGAGATGATCAAGAATTTCATAGAAAAACTGATTAACACATTGCTCGACCTTGTAATCAAACTTAGGACTTATCTTCAGAGCTAGAAGTCCTGATACAGAGTCGCGCTTACAAACATTGGATTATTGAAGCAGAAATTTGATTAGTTTCAAAAATAAGCAGAACATATTAGTTTGCTATTAACAAAGAAATTTAAACTTTAAAAACGTACTATGCTGAGTAATGTTGTATGTACCGGTACATCTCCTTTCATTTCGCTCATCTCCGCTTTACTAGACAGCCACTTTAAATCTGAGCCGAAAGAGAACCTGGCATTAAGCCAAAAGCATGCAAGAATTACAGGAAAAACCCTCTTAAAGTCACTCCGAATTTTAAAAAGGAAACATAGCATCCTCCGCAGTCATCTATCAAAATATATTACTATCACATGTAGTAAGAAATTCCTGGCGTTTCCAATATGATGTGTATTGCTCCGAGCTGTGTGCCGCAATAACATAGTGACTTGAAAGATTAAAGTCGTGCCCAAGCGGTGTCAAGTTGGTAATTCTCTGTAGTGTTCCATATCCACTACCGAAGTCTTCGACTTAAAGATTGCTTAACATCTTTAAGCCTTATATGGCTAGGTAACCAAAATATTGTTTTATTTTCTTTTAGACTTTTACTGCCTCCAAAAAGCAGAGAGCCTAGTGTTACTAGGCTCTCACTGCTTTTTGGAGGCAGTTTGGCATTGGGATGACTCATTAATCTAATGGTCGTAAGCGTGACTGATACGCTAGAGGTCCTGGATTCAATTCCCAGGTCGAGCTAAATTTTATTGGTACGTGCCTTGGATTCGAAATCGAGACTTGTGACTTCCCAGTCCAATAGGCTGTCACTGCTTCTTTTAAAACTGTTCTTCTGTTAAAACAACGTTAACATAAAAAGGTAATTTAAGACCTAGTTATGAAAGACATTAGATATTCCATACCGTTACAGGAAGCGCTGCATTGGAAACCGGGCAATGGGTTATAAAACGGCAATTTTGCATAAAATTCTTTGGGCACTGCATCTTAAACCTCTTATATTGGTCGTTTCCCGATATCTACCTTACGGTCGTAGATTCAAATTGCCTTTGAATCAATAAATGTATTATCTAGTTCTCCAAGCACTTCTTAAATGTATTTTAATCAGAATTTTATTCGAATGGCTTTGAGTCGATTGTTTTAAAGACGAGATTACTGAATGGTAAGAGGTTTTGGTAGTAATTGTTTCATCAAACACTTTACTACCTTGCTTCGCATATTCGGGATATTTTGCCCTACACTCCTATATCCCCTATTTTGTCACAGATAAAGGTAAGATACTTATTTTTTTAATGCTGCCCCATACTAGAATTTTCTTCTATATCGTAGGTATAGAAGAAAGTACGTTTACAAACACAAATTCTCAGATATACAAACACCCAGAATCGGAACAACTACTTGTAGGCCATAGAAATATTTCTGTCAAGTTCGTGGAGAGTTTTACAGATCCCATACATAGTCATAACTACAGGGCATGACTATAATTCACCATGATAAGCATCATATTGTGGTGAAATTACCACAATAAGTGCGGTTTTAGTCGATTCGAGTGCTTCCTCCCCAGGTGGCTGAATCCATAAGGATTTTCCGTGGTACAAAAAAGGCCATGCAAGTATTGGCCCACTGTGAATATAACCCGCGACTCGTATCACAGAGACCCTATACTCAACCAATGCACCATTCGTGCCATCATCCTTGAATCTATTTTTTGTTCCCTTGGCCCGGCTAAGCGATCGAACCCAGTCAGAAAATCGCACTCGACTAATCAAACAGAGAAGGGTTTTTTTTAAATTATCTTATTTAATGAAATCTGCCTGAATAAGACTGCTTAATTAACCCAATGGCCGTAAGCACGACTGCCTTGCCTGAGATCCTGGCTTCGATTCCCAAGTTGACCAAAATATTATTGTTTCTATGAAATTCTCAGTAGCAGCTCGGAGCTTTGATGTGATGATTTGTGAACCTAAAGATAATGACAAACTCTTGGTGTACATTAGTTGGTAAAAAGATGGACTGAAACAGGCAGGACGCTTTTATAGTTTTAATTTGAGTAGGTTTCTTTTTATCTTGTACCACTAATTAATATATTTTGGTTATATACAATTATGTTTAGGCCTTATCAACACCTTTTGAACTTCTACTACTAACCACCTAGTGCAAATATATCTATTCCATTTTTGTCAAAGTTTTGAAAAAAAAATTTATTATTATTATTTTGTATCTCCTTTTTGGATATCACCACGGCGTATTTCCCGTGAGGAAGACGTCCGGTCCTTTGGCAGGCTTGTGCGGAGACACAGGTCCAACGTGTAGAGGCCCCTTGGAGAGCTTTTATCGAAATATGAGATGGGATACCAACCAACCCGTGATACTCCACACCTGCACTATAGAAGTACAGTCATGGAGTATCCCGGGCGGGTGCGGGACTGTTGTTATTATTGTTGTCATTATTATTCTCTTTATTCATTTATATATACATATTATTGATATTTTTAAATATTTAACAAATAGTATAAAAAGATTGTAAAACGTTTAAAAATATAAAAAATAGTAGCCCACCGGTATCGGGAACATTATCCAAGCTACCGGTGGTCAGGGCCCCAGCGAGAGGAACCTCCTGACGATGCGCGCCGTTATTATTAATATTATTAATAATAACGGCGCGCAATAATTATTAATATTAATAATGCGGTTATTATTATTATTATTAATTAGTATACTCTGCCTAACCTTTCAGGAATACAGGCATGATGTTATGATAATGAAATCTGTAAATGACATTCGGAGTAATGAGCTAATTGAGTTAGGTCACAATGTCATTCAGTACACAGCGCCATTCTTATTTTGCGTCACAAGTTAATTAATTACCCGTAATGCAATTATGTTTAATTGTTTAAGTGGCGAATCGTGTGATATTGCTAAAATCGAATTGATTACAGTATTAAATTATAGTAATGTAATGTATACATTTATTATGTGTTTTAGAGATCATTTATCATGTTAAAGGTACACATTATCAAATACAGATGTGCTCAATAAACATTATTATCAACCTATTATGTACTAACCTTCAAATAGCGAGCCTATTCTTATCTCAAAGGCCGGCAACGCATTTGCAACCCCTCTGGTGTTGTGGGTGTCAATGGGCGGTAGTGATCACTTACCATCAGGTGACCCACTTGCTCGCTTGCCTCCTTCTTATATAATTTTTTTTAATGTACGTACTGCTCATGTACTTATCTATGTACCTACTCCATACTAACCTAGGGACCTACTACTTAGGAACTAACCTATGTACTACTCATGTACTAACCTATGTACTGCTTATATACTAACCTATGTACTACTTATGTACTAACCTATATATTTACTTATGTACTACTTATGCACTTACCTATGTACTACTTATGTTCTTACATATGTATTACTTATGTACTAACCTATGTACTGCTTATTTGTCCCACTGCTAGGCACTCATTTATTATCAATCAGAGTCACACATCCCTCTATGCGGTGCTGAATAAACTAAATTTTTATACGCAACAAAATCGTATTTGACAATAAAAATATTCGTTCTAGTGAAATTCTTAAGAGATATTTTCGTACGTTTATCGGAAAAGCGGATTAACCGCTCAAATTCAAGCAACGAACTGGAGAGCTGTCTCTTTATTTTTTATGCAGATTAACTTGGCAAAGTTTTTACAACAGCACTGCCCCTTAACTAGCTTAAGTTACCGTCAACGGTTAAATTAAGAGTCGAGTGATTGACCTACCCCTTAAGAACTCTGAGTAGTATTGACCTACTTATCACATCGGAGATTCTATTCCCAGCTCGGTTTTGCTTCTAGATTTAAATTCTCTGAGTGTCGTGGATATTTTTTAATATTCGTGGTTGCTTTTGTTATGCTAGTTAGGTTCAAGATAAGAAAAAATCACTCAAACCTTTCTGAAAGGAGTTTCGTGATTACTTAAATATTTAGAATTTCAGAGTGGGTGGTTAATCATGCTTGTATATATAAATTACTAGCTTCTACTAGCAAATTCGTGTGGTGTGGTTAGGTGGACTTTACCTAGATAAAAAGTATCTATCTAATCGTTAAGTTTTCCGAAATTTTTAAATTTTGTGCCTTTCTTGTGCTTACTGAAAACAAGATATTCAGGCTGATTTTGATTGAGCAAAAATATTTAAGCCATGCTTTCTGACGTCTGTGGTCTAGTGGTTTGAGTGCCGGACTACTGATCATGGGGTCGTGGGTTCGATTCCCACAGGACACAAATATTTGTGTGGGTAAAACATGAGTATTTGTGTTTGTCTGGGTGTTTCTTATGTATTATAAGTATGTATTTAAAAAAAAAAGTATGTAAGTATTATATCCATTGTCTAGTACCCATAGCACAAACTCTGCTTAGTTTGGGACTAGATGGTGCTGTGTAAAAATGTCCCAAAAATATTTATTTTACGTCCTAGAATGGGGTACTCATTTTCCGATTGCACGTTTGGTGTAGCGGTAAGGGTGTCCGTTCAATTGTCACCCGACATAAATCTTTGTGTGTTTTTTTTATACCGCTAAGGTGGCAAACAAGTATATGGCCCACCTGATGGTAAGCGGTTACCGTAGCCTATAGACGCCTGCAACACTAACCAGGGCCATCACTTGTGCGTCGCTGACCGTGTAAAACGAAAGAGGCAGTTCAAAGCAGTGTTATTTCACTTCAATTTTCTGCATTGACTGTATGATCTCGAAATATTTTTTATACGTGTGGGTGAACTTTGTGTCAGTCATTATATATTTGGAAAGTCCCCTGCGACACATAGATAGCTTGTTCCCAAACGCAAGAGCTGTCTTATCACAAAAAAAAAAAACCAACAGAACACCTAAACCTGGTAAATCTGAAATAACAGATTCAGATCAGCACACTTAAAAGTATACCTCAAGTTACCTGTTTACGTAATTCCCGGCATCCCTGTCTAGTGAATTGTAAATTTCACCCAACAACGAAATAGGTTTGGCTCATACGTTATTCAACGACTATTTACACTAAGTTGAAAACCGATCTTCTACAATGCTTGAAACGAAGTCGGTACAAGTCAATCTGCTAATACGGCTTAGGTTGCGTAAGCTTGGTATAAGGATAGGTTTTAGTTCAAATTGCGAAGAAAGTTCTCGAGAAAAGTCCTCTTTTAGCAGTTTAAGCTCACGTTGTTCTCAAGCCTTAATAAATGTAGCTTCTGCAACATGCATTTTTCTACAAACCGTAAAACGGTGTTATGACATTAGCGTAAATAAGCTTCACGCTAATAACTCTGTAAGGTTAGGCAGGGGTATACTTATTTTTTTTTTGACGGGGTTGGAAATGCTTTATGCACTACCCACCACTCCGGGGAGAGCGGTGGGGTGTGTCGGACTCCGCTCTGATAATAGCGATCTACCGACTAAAACCAACCTCGGCGTTTCGCGTCACCACTTTAATGCCGGGACTACGGGAGCGCTGTAGCATACATATAGCATACTCATATACTAGCCCACAGTTTGACGGTATGTTTTAGGTGTCATGTAATAGGGGCGAGCCTATTGCCACTAATCGCGTTCTTTACGGTAGCAAAGGTCATATGGCAGGCGCTCTGCTCGTATAGCCAGATAACCAAGTTTTATTAAATACTAGAACTTGTGTTGTTATTACATTACTACTTCTCTTTTAAATAGAAATCCTTTCAGAAACCCTCAGAAAGCGTTTGTTTTGCACTACAATAACACCAACTTAATTCTCTTCCATTTTCATAAATTAAAAGTTTGTAAAACAACCGGAATAAGGCGAGTTGTCCCGTCGACTCCACTTTCTCGTGTCGAATCATTTTCATTCAACATTTTTAGCTTTATCAAAATTACTTTATGAAATTGTTTCCAGACTGGTCTGAGACTTTTGAGAGTTTATGGAATTAAAATTGGCTTAAGGGTAGGTTTCTCAATATGAACAAAATGAACTTAATTCTGTTGAAGCCTAGGATTAAGAAAGGCTTTTTGTTATTGTGTTTCAATATTCAGTTTTCTGGATACTTTTAGCCTCCAAATGGATAATTATAACAAGAACATTTTTAGATCTTTGATGAAATAAATTAATATTAATAAAGTTTTCAGACTAGAAATAGAAAACACTAGGCAGAATAATTATGTCTACAGATAATAAAAGAACAAAGCTTTTTTTTATAGCAAGTAGTAACTATCATTTATATTATAGTACCAGTATAATTTTATGCTTTCTTCAAAATTAAAATAAAATTAGGTATCAAACTTTATGTTTTTTGTTAGTCACTTTTTATGTCATGAATGTCGACCTAATGGTTATTAAATTTAATTAAATATAGGGATATATATATAGTTGTTGGCCGCGGTTTCGGATAATGGAATCCAATAATGGACCAATGACGTACACATTGTACTTAGCTTGTGCAGCTGCTGAGTATGCTGTCGTCTAGAGGTCGATTCCGAAATGGAGCGTAATATTACTTGTTTTTTCTTTTTGGTGAAATTATGCAGCTTGGAGTTTCGATTTCTGCCTAGTTTATTGGCAATAAACTCTATTACTTGGGGTCTAACAAAAAATATATACATATATCGGCGAACGTATGTGTACTGCATGATGTTAACGTGTATGGAATTATAAAACTATAGCCAAACTTTACATAAGTTGCAATACAAAACGCCAATGAGCTTTTAATATTGCTACTTCCAAAACAAAAGCAATGTTTATTTAATCGTATCGTCCGTAACGGCCCTTTGTTTGGAGAGGAAACACTACCTTCAAACGGTGAAATCTAATTTTGGTGAATGGAGCAATCGAAACGGCGGCCACTCGAGAACATTCGAGATGCGGCATTGTTATGATTTCATACGCGTTCGGATGTTAAGCACCTATTAACGCATACACTTCCCATAATTATTTCTCCACTTATCGCATGTTCATCGATTATGCTTTAGTCAATTTAAGCAGTTTTTTAATTTTAATGAATAAGAGGATGGTATAGAATGGCGGTCCGTTTTAATGCGTTATTCTAAGATGATAGAGAAGCATACGGCCAGCTTGATGGTAAGCGGTAACCCCTTTAAAGGGCGAAGCCTCTCGTCATTTCCTAGCCTTTCAGCTTTTTCCTTGGGGTGAGCTTCCTGGGGCTGTTCCCTCTCATTTTGCGAGAGGAGACCCGTGCCCAGCAGTGGGCCGGTATATGGGTTGATGATGATGATGATAATGAGCTTCTGTATAATTAGATCAGTCTTTTACACGAAGTGACTGCCATACTGAATCAGTGTGACAGTCAATTCGAAGTTCCGTATATCGATATGATGAACATTCTCAATTAATTAATTCATCATGCGGAACCTTTTAATTCACGTAAATTTACTTTTTAAAATAAAATTATAAATACTGTATGCAAGCAATTATAGCCTAGTGTACGCACCTCTGACTTTTTGCAATCATGTGCGTGTCATGAATTATCACTCGCATACGGTGAAGGAAAACATATCGTGAGGAAACCTGTATGCCTTAGAGATTTTCTCGACGGCGTGTAAAGTCTGCCAACCCGCATTACGGCAGCGTGGTGGGCGTGGGTGGAATATAGGTTGATGATGAATACAGTACGTCAATATTTTAATTTTCAAAGTTTAATATGACAGTCTGTCTGACTGACTATAGACCCAGTCTCATTTTATTGCCTGAATGGTCCGCCAAACAGCTGATGTTTCATAATATCAATAATAATGCCTATTCTACGAGTATATCATTACGTTAAATCAAAATGTAATAAAACTAAAACAATATCATTTGTCTTTCGACCTCATTAAAGTGCCGTCTGAAGGCTATATCGCTGGACGTTCGCGGTCTACTGGAGCCAATCAATAGAATTCACAATAAAAGTATTTATTTTGTGAGCGGATTGAATAGATCGATAAAAAACACTGAACAGGCCACTGAGATAAAGCTAAATTAAATGAGTGTACGAGTATGTAAGCACTCTCAGTAAAGCGACCTTATTTCTAGTTCCTACATATATACATATTTTGACGCCTATCTTCCATTAGGGTGCGTAGAATCTAGAAATTTCCACTTGTTTCGAATCTGAGACACCACTTTCGCTTCATCTACATTCATAATTAATCTCCTCATACATGATCGTTGGTTTATGGTGTCCATTAACTAGCACCTAGTTCTAAAACATTCTGGAGACCTTTGATTAAAGACAAGGTCAGTAATTACCTATTTCTATTTTGTTAAGAAAATCGTTAATTTTCATTAGTTCAGTAAGTTATTAGCAGTCCTAAGAGGTCTTAAGGGTGAGAAAAGCTCTACAAGTTCTTTGGAATAAGCTCTTCAAGTATTTGAATGAACATTCTTAAATAAATATAAATGGTTTCGCTGAATTTAGTATAACTGTTGATATTGATACAAAAATTAATTAATTATTAGAGATTGGCAGTCGTAAGTTAAAGCGGTAAGTTAAGTTACGAGTGTGTTGGAGTTGTACTGAATACAATAGGCTCTTAATATGAAATGGTTCCAGAGGAATCGCACGAAGTGGCTCTAAAAGCTCCCCTGGATCTCCCTTAAGAAAGGAGAGAAACAGCGCAATATCGGGAAAAGTGAAAAAATAGGAATAGGTGTATCTAGATGTGTTTGTGTATAGATTACTACAGAGTGGGTGCCTAAGGAAAGTCTTCGTTGCCGGTGTAGGCCGAGGAAACGGTGACGTGACAATCTGGATACGTTATTGGGTGACTGGCCGGAAAAAACCTCAAATAGGCAGTTGTGGAAGAATATGGGGAGACCGTTGCCCAGCAGTGGGACAGTATAGGTTAACAAAAGAAAAGGTGTTTCTACGTATCGTTAAATAACCTACTTTGTCGTAGTCGTCTAGTAAAAAAATAAATCTGAAACTGGTTATGCATACCGCCATCCATACATAGACCAGGAGTTATTCCTCCGGGACCAGATATGCTATCAAACTGTAGGTTCAGTTACAGTTCGGCTTCGTTTATGTGTTGAAATCGGATTTGGGACCACTATAGTGTGTAAATAAAACTTTTTATTGCCCCCAACTGTTTGTGGCGAGAAATGGAGATATTAACTGGAAACCAAAACTTTTTTTACGAGAATAGATTGGTAGAGGCAAATATGTTTTATGCCTAATAGTGGATCTGCTTTTTTGAGAATGCTGTCAAATTTCTGAAAGAGGTTGAAGTAAAACTCGTGGGTATAGATATTCATTTCAATTCAATTAATTTTTCAAGTACCTTAAATATTCATAATATCAAGCCTTCCCCGAAGGGTTAATTCATTAAAACAGTGATCCTTCTGAGAGTCGTAACAATTGTTTTTCTATTGTTTAAGCTAATTGGTCCTTGACGGATTAAATATAGGTGGTAGGTTCGGTTCATTCTGTTCAAGTTCCTTTGGGGTGGTACAGATAGCAACGAAAGTCGCTGAACATGTAACATGCAATCTTCAATAATATGTTTTGTAATAAGTATTAAGTTACTAACCTGTGAAGATCATCAACCCAGATACTATCCCACTGTTGGGTACGGGTCTCCTCTCATAGAATGAAAGGGCTTAGGCTACCTGCTTATAGTCCACCGCGCCGGCCTAATGCGGGTTGTCAGACTCCACATGCCGTCGAGAAAAATAATCTCTAAGGCATGCAGGTTTCCTCACCGTTTAAGCGAGTGATAAATAATTATTAATACGCACATGATTTCGAAAAGTCAGAGGTGCGTGCCTTGGGTTTGAACTCGAGACCTTCAACTTAATCAAAATAATTGCATAGATGAACATTAAATATTTAGGTTACCTTAATAGAAAAATTCTCTTGACAAGTTTTGGAGCTATGATGTTTTCAAAATGTTGCCGTGTTCAACGTCTTTCATTGCTGACCGTACCACCGCATTGCCGTACGTCTAATGTGCTAACGTTACTATGTTCCTGTTTGAAGAGCACTGTAGCCAGTGAAATTAATAGGTAACTATATGAGACTTAACAACTGAAGGCTCAAGATGATAACGGGTTAGTGATAGTACTGGTGTTGCTGGTGTCTATAGGCAACGGCTGTCACTTACCATCAGACGGCCCATGAGCGTGTTTATGATATTATAACATACTAATAAAAAAATAAAAAAAAATACTAACGTATACAAGCAGTTATTTAGCGAATGAAAAATTCGACCGCGGGCAGGATTCAAACCTGCGTCTTCTGGTTAGGTACACCAGACACTATGACCGCTATGCCACCGCGAATCCCACCCGCCATGACGAATTTTGCCTTCACATTCATGGACTCATGGTGGCTTAGCGGTCATAGCGTCTGGTGTACCTAACCAGAAGACGCAGGTTCGAATCCTGCCCGCGGTCGAATTTTTCCTTCGCTAAATAACTTTAAAATCTTAGCATGGAAAATGCCAAAAAAATACAAAAAGATATATACAAGCAGTGATAGCCTAGTGGTATGACCATTGGACTGCCAAGTCAAAGGTCTCGAGTTCGAATCCAAGGCACGCACCTCTGACTTTTCGAATTCATGTGGGTTTTATTAATTAATTAACACTCGATTAAACGGTGAAGGAAAACATTGTGAGGAAATCTGCATGCCTTAGAGAATTTCACGACGGCGTGTGAAGTCTGCCAACCCGCACTAGGCCAGCAAGGGGACTATAGCCTAATCCCTCTCATTATGTGAGAGGAGACCCGTGCCCAGCAGTGGGACAGTATATGGGTTGATGATGATGATGAATACAAATATTAATAATAAAAATACCGTTACGTCGCGTCGTAAAGAATATCAGCTTGTAAATTGACTGAGGAACAACCAAAAGTAGCAACAAATACTTTGTGATTTGTAACACAGAGCCTGGTGATTTGTAATATAGGTCCTGGACCTAGTACAGACACCAGCTTTTATAATGGTTAAGCTTGTCAGTAACGATATTATTATGTAACAATGTTTTGATGCCTTTATAGGAGAAAATAAATATATAAATATATATTTATACATTAAATTGGTGATTTTAGGGCAAAGAAAGATACTTTTTTCTATGCAAATTTCGTTTATTTAAAGTGGATAAAGACTACACCGCCGTCAGGCTTTACCCAGTGGGCATCGTATCTTGTTAAGATATTTTGTTCAGACCAATACCAGTTTCCAGTTTTATTCATGAACTCTTTGTCCCAAAAGCATAAGAATACCGAAAATAGCATTAGGCCTTTCAAGTTTACACACAAATAGCAAAGTTAGGTAGCGTTCGCACCCGCAAACCGGATGTTTCTGCGTCGTAACGGTCCAGTAAAATAGTTTCTATGTTTTGAATTGAATGCCGCCTCCTTGGTCCCAACCGTTTTTCCCTCAGAGAGTGGTCACTCCTAACGTTATGGTGACCAAACCTCCTTGTACTGACTAATTGTATTAAGCCTGCGGTTGTTGGGTTTTGGCTTTTAGTGTGTCGTCGACGAGCGAGAGTCGTAAATTGAATGAATTGGTTTTTGTTCTGCTCGTTGAATGTAGGTTTTGGTGGAAAAATCTATGTTTCTTGCCTGACAACTCTAGTAGCATGTTTTATTTTAGCTATAAAAAATACCTAAAATAGAATTTGTTGTCGATCAGAGGGACTTGTGGTACAGTAATCTAGTTATTTATCAATCGGTTAACAATGTTAAACTGCATTTTCGCGCTAGTCTATGGAAAGGTAACCATTCGTAGAGCAAATCATATAAGAATTAGTATAGAATATTGCGTTGAGTATTAAAAAGTAGTCCTTATTCCTAAAGCGTAAGATTTTTTTTAAAGTCTGCGAAAAAGCTCATATCATGAATATCGCTTTGAAATTGGAACGTATTACCGAAAAATTGGATGAGTACTTGAGATATCGAGACCGTTACAGTGACGTCACTACGAGAATGGACGGCGAAATGGCATTAAATATTGCTTAATACTTCAAGATGGACCTTTTATTGAAAAGTAAAAACAACTCACTAATAAGGAAAATCATTATTAGGATTTTTTATGTGTTTGACTGTAAGAGATCGCTTTTAGCGAAAAGACCGCTCATAGTAACCTATCCAAATCTGTCAAATTTTCCCAATTGAATATGAACCTTATTGCTTTGTGTTAAAGTTGAAAATCAATCAAGAAATTTGACAGATTGTGGTAGCTTGATGTGCTGGCCTCTGTACCATTTTATCATTTATAAACATGAACTTGGAATTTGTTTTTAGTGTACAATACAGAATATTCTGTTCTATTCTATATCCCATATGTGTTACTGTTGGGTAAAACACTAAACGTACTGTTGGCTACAGTCTACAACGCTGTTCTAGTGCGCGCTGAAAATATGTTAGTAGGTATTGCAATTATTTTCATTAACTATACTCTCTTATCACTCGCTTTATTATTTTTTATAGGCTATAAACTACAATATATCTAATTAAAGTATAGATATATAACTTATGATCATATAACTTAGCTATCACTGTTATGTATGTTCAGTTTTCGTTAATTCAATCTTGTTTATTCAAAGTGATTAAGAAGTTATCCTCTTAGGCCAATCTGAAAGGAGGCCCTATGGGAAAGCTCATGGTCAGTGGTAAAAGCATTTGGGCCGATATTGTGATAAAATAAAGCTTAAGGTATACTGAGTTCCATGTCCCATGAAAACTAAAACCAAGGAATAACTAAAATGTATATAATTACTAGAGTATTGTGTTATTAATAAGAAAAAACTATACGATTTGCCCTTTGCATTATTCCATTAGATTATCATAGATTTTTGAAGTGTGACCGCTACATTTAAGTATGACATTTTTTTTATATCCATTAGGCCTTTACATAGTGTCAGCAGAAACTATAGATCCCCACGTGCTATATTGCGCGTATCGTGATGCACTTTACCGTTATTATGGAACCCATCAATAAGATCCATGTTCTCATCTATCTATGGAGTCTCGTATTACAAAGTCCATATTCCGCGAAGGGTAGGCAGAGATCTGCTGTATATATATCACTATAGAGTTTGTTTTAGTTCCCCTGTAATAGAGGACAAGCTTATTGTCACCAGAAATAAATCCAAAACTCTGAGTTGCTACTGTTTACAGATTACTGACGTCACCATAAAGACGTAAATTCAGAAAGTGAAGGGAAAATTCGACATGGCGGGTAGGTATCGCGGTAGCTTACTGGTGTACCTAACCAGAAGACGCAGGTTCGAATCCTGCCCGTGGTTGAATTTTTCCTTTGCTTAATAACTATATTATTTATTTCAAAGTAAATAAAAAAGAAGTGTAGAAATGCGTTCCCTGCGAAGTATGTGTGGTGTAACTCGGAATGACAGATTGAGAAATAGTGTGATAAGAGAACGTTGTGGCTTAAAAGACGATGTAGTGACGAGAATTGAGAAGAATATGCTGAGATGGTTTGGGCATGTCGAGAGAATGGATGAAAGGCGACTAACAAAAAGGATTTATATGGCGAATGTCAGTGGAACCGCCGAGAGGGGACGCCCTAGAAAAACTTATACCGACCTTATTGGTGAGGTTCTTCAAAAAGGTCAGGTGCGTAGTACTCGCAACCGGCGTGTATGTATGACAAGATGTATGAGTGTGGTCGAAGCGAAAGAAGTATGCAAGAATCGTAGCAAGTGGCGTTCTTTAGTTTCTGCCTACCCCTATGGGAAAAAGGCGTGAGTGTATGTATGTATGTATGTATAAAAAAGAGTTATTTTCTAAGCGATGAAGTTAAATTATTGATTAACGAGAGTAGACAAGCTACGTGTTTCTCTGTACCTTTTTTAATCTGCTGCAAAATTTTAAATAGCTACAAAGTTGAATACAACTTTTTGAGCTAACTTTCGGATGTCATATGCATGATGTGAGTTTAAATTAAGTTACGAATTACTTTAGTAAAATAATTTAAAAACACATATTATAACACTATATACTTGAAGAGTTAGATAGATATATACTGCTATACACTTACAGTTAACTGGTATAGGTGAGGTCACGGTTAAACTGATTGCCATTACCCGGGCACAAATTCCGATCTGCCACTGAATTTTTTTTGAAAAACCGAATGACATATTGTTGACGACCGAATTGAGCCCAGAAATTCATGCTCAGAGACGTGTTTAAATTAGGAAACCTCCCTCCAACTCTTTGAGGAATACAGGCCTGATTATCTATACTAATATATTATAAAGATGTAACGTTTGAGGCTGGTTGAGGCTGTAGGGGGTAATCTCTGGATCTACTGAACCTATTTTGAAAATTCTTTGACCAATAGTAATCCACATTATTTGTAAGTTTCATAGGCCATATTTATGTATAATAGATGCATGTTATTAGATAGTACATTGCACCCGTCAAAGCCGGGGCGGGTCACTAGTAATGTTTTGACAAAATGTAACAATCGCTGCCACTCGAAAGCACTCTAGTGATTGACATCATAATCATATCACACTATCGCAATCGGAAGCATATGAGCGTACATACATATCAATGAAGCTTTTTCGCAGCCATTGATACCATTGGACGCAGAATTCGTGAACAGTGTTTTGTCAGCGGAAATATCAAAATCGGAGCGCTTCCGACAGCGATCGTTTTACGTAACTAGTGAGAGCTAGTTACGCACTCATAAACCTATTAAATTATGTTACTAGCCTTGAATATGGGGTCTTTTTTGTCAACAGTGTCAATAGTATCAATGTCTTGACTGCTTGTTTTTAGGATCTGGTAGTAAGATAGCTAGAGATTTTTTAAGTCTAATATTTCTACCCTAATATTTCCCGGTGCGTTTTTTGAAGATTTCGGAGCCCCCTTTCTAAATATTCTACTGATGGCCGGTTCATCAGTAAGTCTGACATAACCGACCGCCTTTTGCCAAAGAGAGCATCCATCATTTTATTAATTTTGAACCGTTAGCCAAAGGATGTCCTTCCTTCCATCTCTCTTTCTTTCTCCATCGCTCTCTCTCTCTCTCTCTCTTTCTCTATTGGGCATGGGTCTACTCTCAGAATCAGGGGGATTACGCCATAGTCCACCACGCTGGCCTAATTCGGGTAGCCAACCTGCATTTCGCTTTATCTTTATGTATAACTAAAATATAAATTTGCTACAACAACAGTAATAGTAATTTCAAATAAGTTAACAGATAAATAAACAGCAAATAAATGCAAGTTCCATTAACTCGCACTGCAACATAACGTTTATTTTAACTTCATTTTCCTTAGCAGCCTGTTATGAGCGCTGTTTGTAGGTAATTAAGTGTAATAGGGGCATAACAGCTTGAATAAAAGATTCAGTACACTGCACATCGTAAATTAGTTAGTACTTGAGTACTATATAACAGTGTATGCGTAACAAATAATCATCTTCACTAGCCTTTTCACAACTATGTTGGGATCAATTTTTTGTCTAAAGAGGGAAGATATTGAGTAATCCCTCTGGAATCAGTAATTAAAAACAATTTGTATGTACCATGCAACATGAAGTACTATGTAACTTGTAAGATTTTTATTTACTATGCTGCCTATACTACAAATAAACTGTTTTTTAAATATTACTTATTATTATTTAATGTAATTGTAATATAAATCATATTATGATCATCAAAAGTAGCTTGAAAGCCTAGATATATTTATAAATAGAGCCTAAAATCTTTATGAAGATTCCTCTACTCTCTTTGTCTCCCTCTTTTTACTTCCCTTTCTTTCTCTCTTTCTGAATATACATTTGTTAATATTTCACATAGCATAATTTCGGACCTACGGCTGCACGTGCGTTTGTTAATTACCAAAGAATAACCGCGGAGAAGTACTCTGCCTTAATGTGTATTCAGAATGTAAAGTTCAAGTAGAAACTTCATGTTGCCTTGTAAATTTGTAAAGCTGGGTTTACATTGGAAATGGCTTTTGTTTTTTAATATATTTCAAGCTGATATTCTTAAGTTTCTTGTTGATTAGAGTAATTGTTTTATTTCCTTTCCAATAAGTATAAAAATACCTTTTGATTATCCATAATATACCTTTAATTTTTACTTTAAAAATTCATCTGACGAATAGCACTAAATGATTTGCCTCTATAATGGGTAGGTATTCATTTCGAGAGTGTTAGTTAATTTACTTTAATATACATAATTGGAACGAAGTTCCTTATCGCGCATTGTGAAAGGGGGCTAGACGGAAAAAAATCTTACGAAAAGTCACCACACTTTTTTCGAAATTCAAATATTGTTGACAAGCATTCAAATATTATTGAGTGAATGACAATATTTGAATTTCGCGCGTTGTGAATTGTTGAGTGTATACAGGTTTTTTATTTTTAATTATTAAATTTTAATGAAAGGAACTTCGTTCCATCCGGGTGTCCCTTGACACCTCTCAAGTTTTTATCTTTAATTTATAATAATATACATACGTTCTTTAGTAATATTTTAAATGTAGACACTGTATTTTTATCTAAGTTTTAGCATTTTACAATTATTTTTTTATAGTTTTTTCTTCAAATTATTGACTGATAGTGACGACAGAGCTTTTTCCTTCAAGACATTATACACAGTAAAAGGTTTTTAAAAAAAAAACGCGTACGTTACTTTCACGTCTATTGAAACATGTAAGGCTAACTTAATGACACATTTACCCGCTGTCTGGACACGTTTACCGGTCACTAACTCGCTCATAACTTTACCGTGAGTGAGAATTACTTTGTTATAGTCATTCCATCTCACGAAGACGATGTGATGACCTCTATATCATTGACATAAAGTTCAAATTTCAATAATTTCACAGAATTTGTGAGATAGAGTGTCTAACAGCAACCCTGTAAGCGCCACTTTACCTGCTTTTAGCCTTATTCCCAACTTGTCGGACTCATAAATCTATTTAGTGCACATAGGGCTGGTTTAAACACAAGTAACTTTTTATGTACGGAAACAGGAAGATTTGTTTGTACATCTTGTTACTGATTCTGTTTGGACTACCCGTTAAGTAACAGGTCATCATTTTCCTAACCTTTTTCTAACTATATTGGGGACGGCTTTCAGTCTAACTGGATGTGGCTGAATAATAGTATTTTACTTTACTTAACTACGACGAATTGCCAAGACCTTTTAGCTAACAAACACCAAAATTTACTCAAAGTGAAAAATAAGTATAGTTTGAAAAACTTTGAAATATTCCGGAGTTGTTGTTAAAAATGCAAATAAGTGGCTTCATTAAAACATGCGGAAACCGATCTTAAAGACATAATTTATAAGAAAGTCAATTTCTCAAAACAAATTAAGATAGGAGGTATTGGCAAAAAAAAAACGACTAACGTTAGACTTCCGTAACCCATTTTCTGGGCAATACCGATATTATAGACTGGTTATAAATTTTTTCGATTATCATGATGTTATGCTCGTATGACAACCGGGACCGATGTCTCTCGATGTGTAAGGAATGGTCACCCATCCACAGAGGGACCGCGGTAAGAGAGGCAGAAGATTAGCTGATGAAAGTAGTTATCACTAAGCTACGAGCCCCTATTAGGTTAAGTTAAGGATCCCATCTACATTTTAACCACAGGAAGCTAAAATTCACCTCCTGCGTGACTTCGAATTGACCGCAGCAAGTAAAAAATCACCTACCACGTGATTCAAATGAACATCTTTTGAGGTACCTACCTATAAATGTCCAGTACCTAACATAAAATGTCGAATGAAGTCTCTTTAAATTATGGTTCATGAATAAATTCGAACCAATTTTTTTTAATAACAAACACGTTATTTTTATGCTAATTTGGTACTGAGAGTCCGTGTAATTTGTTGGAGTCAAATATGAAAAAGAATATCTTCTTTGATAAAAAAAAGTTCAAAGTTAATCATAGTTATCTATACGAATACGTGATAGCCTAGTGATAATTATGACCACTGGACTGGCAAGTCAAAGGTCTCAAGTTAGAATCCAAGACACGCACCTCTGACTTTTCGAATTCTTGTGCGCATTAATAATAAATTATTATCACTCGCTTCATCTGTGAAAGAAACATCTTGAGGAAACCTGCATGCCTTAAAGATTTTCTCGACGGTTTGTGAAGTTTGCCAACCCGCACTAGGCCAGCGTGATGAACTGTAGCGTAATTCCTCTCAATCTGAGAGGAGATCCGTGCCCAGAAGTGAGCAGTATATGGGTTAATGATGAATCTTTCCAAATAGTGGCAGTAACATATTAACTGATATCGAGTAATATATGTATTTATTATCATAGTAAGTAGTAGTAGTAGATAGTAACAACACTAGCGACATAACTATATTTTTAAATGAAATCTGTAAGCATTCTTCTTTCTTCATTTCTCGATCGTTACATTCTCCGAGAGATACTTAAGCAACTTATCTCGGTTCCTCTTTAAATCTCCCCCTCTTTAAAGATAAGTAAATTTAGTTCCAAGAAAACAGATGATGAAATAAACAACAAAGGGAAATAAACACATAAAGATTTATCATGAAAACATAGTACCCGGTTAAGATCAAGGCGCAAATAACTTCCATGTCAGATTTCATTTCGTATGCAAACAAAATTAACAGTTCAAAAGGCTCTCATTTACCAGCGGGTCACCGCGAACCCTCGGCTCATTTTTTATGTAGATTGCGTCGAAGAAAAGTTTTACAATATCAGTCTGTGACGCGAGAGCCCTGCACCTCTCTCTCGGGACCTACCCTGTATTAAATTCGGCCGTATTCCACTGTCTTCCGAATACTTTACAAGATGTTCGAGCACCGTGAAATCTTTTAGAGGGCGGTACTACGATACACCGAAGATTTTGCACTGTTTGTTTTTATAAAGTGCTATTTACATAATGGGTGTAAGAGTGAGTTACCAATTTACGCTTTGTATAAAGAAAGGAGGTAAAAGCTCCTATAATTTGTTTTACTTAATGTTATTCTAAATTGGATAGGTCCTCTCATTTGATCCACTAGATTAAATTTGGAGTTATGTCTAAACTGGCGTTGCGCTGCGGTTCCACTCGTATGTCAAAGAATGTTTGAGACAAAAGGTCCTTGAACTCGACAATAACTTAGATTACTAAGGGAGCATTAAATAAAGCTAGTAGACTGTATATAAATATGTGTAAGTAAGATTTAAACTATAACATGACAACGGTCCACAGAATGGGGTATATAAAATTAAACTATACGAGCGCGGCAGTGCGTAGACGATAGTCCTGTGTAGGTCCACAACGAACGAACTAAAAGACACGGTTCCAACCAGTGAACTAGAAGACACGTTTCCTAACCAAGATCGCTCTTCGCTCATTCGGTTCAAACAGTACTTCGTTACGTCGTCGACTCGTCGTACTAATCGTATAAGACTGTTTTAATGTTTCTGAACAAATGAAATAATTGTTGCGGTATTTTATTCAAGATGTCATAATAATACAGTACCGAACAAACGAACGACTGTTCACGAGTATAATATTAACGACTAATATTTACTAAAATATGAATTCAATTCGTCGATCAACAATAAAAATAATATGTACAAGCGCAACAACTCGGCTAGCCATGCAATCATACTAACTATTCTGATGACTCTCGAACTATTAATACGGGACCAAACGATGAACTAATATGCTATTGAGTCAGATGTTCTAATAGAACTATTAAGGTGAACTAGTACATTGACTGAATTGTACTAGTTTGAAGCGATCTCTTTGCTGACCAAATAGGTTCAAGAATAGCAAGCAGACGTCTAGTAGACGTAGGCGTAACTTATGGTGGGAGTGCAGCAGGCGCGCGCTTGCTCTAGTGATGGTTAATATCGCGTAAAGCATAATAAAGTAGCGTGCTTATTATATATAGCATAAAGCAAATGATATCCCGGTTCGCACTTTATGTTATAATGCTATAAAGATAATTTGCTTTATATCGCATAGCACTCTCTCTCTATCAACCAACTGTCCGTGTGGAGTCGCGTATCGCGTTAAGATATAACAAGTAGGCATATAAAATAATCATGCTATAATAAAGCACTTAAAATCGCTTGCTTAAAAAATAATGATTATAGCATTAAGCAAGTTCTTGTTTTATATCAACTTTGAACACCACTACGCCGCATGCCCTGCACCCCTCACTCCCGGCCGTAGTTGTGACGCTGTTGATGTCGATGACTCAAACGTCAAATGCTACCTTTATCTGTTCAGCAGTTGTGGTGTGAAAAGGTAACAGACGAACAGATATGTTTTTTGGAATAAATTTTATTATTATTATTAGATAAATGGGCTGAGTTACTTTCGCATTCATAATGTGAGGGTAGATATGATAGCAGTCGAGTTCCTAGTAATAACATTCATCCCGAAAAGTTTATCTATCGTGCTGGGATGAGTAAAAAGGTTGGCTAGTAAGTTTAATGTCGAAGCTGAAAGCCCAAGGTGCTTCGGATTTTAGTAGCTCAACTTGTGGAAACTCTTTTAAGATAATTTGTAAAGTAAATTCTGCCATCAGACACTGATAGAAGTGTTTATTACTACGAAACCTGTAAAATTACAGACTCTCGGTTCTCTTGACCACTAGGTGATATACGAGTAGGTATGTGTTGATTTCTGACACTTACGCAAATTTGAAAATTGAATTTGATTTGAAATAAAACTATTTTTTACGGGTTTTAACATAACATACCATCACGCTTGTATTACATGAATGGTTAGGCAGAGGTATAGATACCAATGTCCACCCACAGTGCGACCTGGGAATCGAACCCAGGACTTTTTACGGAGTAGTTACTACTTTTTACGGATTTCATCGCATGAAAAAAAAAAGAAATATAATGCCGCTCTGAATGTAAATATAACATGTATTAATTTTTTGATAAGGCTTGTGTATGTGTTAATTCCATCACGTCTTCTACCACGTTCTATAATTACACTACACCTACACTGTGGAATATAATATGAAGCCTGTTAAACATGTTATTGACTTAATATTATGTAAACTTCCTCATTAGCCTCATGGTTATCTGCTAAGAGTTCGATTCCCAGATCGAGCAAAGACTCAATTATTTGGTTTTTCTATGACATTCTCAGTAGCAGCTCCATGTTTGGATCTGTGCCCTGTTAATGGCAATAGGCTCACTCCCTATTACATTGGACCTAAACATACCTGTGAACTGTGGGTGAACATTGGTTCACCTCTACCTAACCCTTTGGGGAATGTAGGCGTGGTGGTTATGTTATGTACCTACGCTTCGAACAAAATAAACTCGTTAGTTATTCACAAAGAACAAAACTTAATTTAAATAGTAACTTATTTCTTGAGCAATAAAAAATGAGTTTACCGTATCGAAACGCAAAGCCGGCCAAAATGGAACATGTCCAAAAAGTCTTGAAGTTTCAACTTACAGAGACTTTACTAGTATACCTACTAGCGTAGTTGAAATGGTAGCCGTATGTCATTTTATATGCTGTGTAATGAGCATAATTTAAATTACATACCATAATACAGCTAATTTTAAGCCAAGTCTCTGTTTTAAGTAAAATATACGGTCGGCCATTAGCTGTGAGCGGAAAGTATGCATCGCATCGTACCAGGATTTTGCATTTCCATCTTATTGTTGCTCTGCCCTCGTTTGGATGCAAATATTTTATAGTTCAAGCCCGAGCGAGCCGTCCCGCATTTTAGTTTCTTTCGCTTCCTGTAATTTGCTTTCGCGATGTTTTTTCTCTTTTTCATCTCGCTTATTCCAATTTAAAATGGAACGTGCATAAAAACCTCGGATATTATTCGACGCATTCTGCGAATACTGGACTTTAGCGTTTATCATTATCGTTGTAAAATTCATATTCGTTCAACCCGCGTATTCGCAATGCTATTCTTGCGAAGCATGCCAGCGAATAACTACGTAACTGTCATTTTAATTATTCATTTGTAATTCTCAGTTAGGAAATATAGGACCGTTAAAATGCTCATGTTTAAAGGATGTATGCGGTCTGTTACTGGGACATGCATTATGTACAGTGAGGTGCAAAATGCAATATGCAGTGACCCATTTTATTATTTTGGTCAACAATATTTTTTTTTACATTACGTTGCGGTTATCCTCTTTCGTGAAACAGGGATTAAGGTCGCATAAAATTTTAGTGACATTATTACTATGACGATTTTATATTATACCTTTTTGGTTTGCCAGTCAAAGTTCTCCCTTTGGAACAACTATGACCAGGCTAATCTAGGAATGAAAAATGGAGCAGCTTATCATCCGGCACAAGTGAGAGTCTGCAGGAAGTAGGTCAGTGGGTGACTGTGTGGCGATAGATTAACTAACTGTGTCTACCGGCCACGAGCCGGCTGAGGTCTTTAAGCTCAACATTTGCTGACAAACTGCTACTTGTGAATTCACTTGGAGTTCTGCTTATCTTAAAGCAATCTTGCTGACATAAAAAGAACCAGATAGGTATGTGTTAGATAAATATTTTAGGATTTCAATCTAATTGCAAACTATACAAAACGTAGCACTTTTGCAATTGAATGTATATTTTAAACTTTTTGTTTTGTGAATAATTTTTAAGTAGAAACGTTAACAAATGTGTTTCGCACTACGCAATATAACCCTATAAACACATAAAACCTACTTATTTTTTATTTAATCCTACATTTTACTTGTGTCTTTCTATGTTTTCGATAGATGTTGCTGATGTCACCGTATAACACGTAGATTGGAAATCACAAGCAGTGGTCTCGGCAGCTCAGTGGCTAAAGCGACCGGTATACTTAACCGAAGGGTTTAAAGGTTTGACTCCTGGCTGAGATCGAATTCGCTAAAATTTTTATCTGTATAGATAAAATCCCTGTGAGTCTGATAGGTGTTCGTATGACAACCGGGACCGACGGGTTTACATGCTCTCCAAGGTACGGAGAAGTCTCTATGTATTTAAGTATGGTCACCCATAGATTGACCGCAACTAGTGCGGCTTAACCTTGGAGATCGGTTGTTCAGATTATTTATTACATAGCCACGAATAAACAAAGAAATCAAAATAGTTTTATTTTCATATAAACTATATACAGGCACTTATGAAATGTCGAGTCTAGGTGCACACACTTCTCTATGGAGAAGAACCGCCAAGAAACTCCATTGACTTGTACAAGTAGTCACCAAAATTAATTTTAATGCCTCATAATGACAGTTCCATTTTCTTCGCGCAGGCGTGACCGAATGACACGGAAATATTCGCCGTCGGCACCAAAACAAATTAGAGTATTTTTTCTCATTTCGATATTTGAGCGGCAATGCGGCAAAAATTGTTAAATTTCCGAAATTTCGTAATTCATTTGAATATTTTTTTTGCGGTTCTGTAAGTGCTTTTAAAAGAGTCGTTTATGTAATGTTCATTTTGTCCTATTTTAATGTATCTAGGTATCGAGATGGAAGGATCTCCTTTTACCCCAAATTATTCGTTTCAGTGATCAAAACATCATAATAAAGAATTGGAAAAGAGATTTCAAACATTAGAACTATAATACTCGTAGTATTATAGTTAGTTTGAGATCGAGATAGTAGTTCGTTTGAGAGGATTTGAGGAGAATTGCCGTATACATTTTTGGAAATTGCATCATAATTTGGTCACATGACCAAAATTATTTTTCATGGATTTGGATTAGTCCTCTCCGTTACGAAAATCGGATTAGGTATTATTAATTATATATTAGTAATTAAAAAAATATTTAATAGTCTTTTCATAGATACATCGCGGCCCTAGTCCTACTTATCTTGAAACAATAGTCGCAGAATTGAAGTAGGGTAAAGTGAAAATACTTTGGCTTACAACCCAACTACAACAAAAACAAAACATAATTTACTTAACAACTTCAAGATAATTCACGCCCTTTAATTGCAAACTTTGAGCTCTATCTAAAAGGCTTTTAAAACTTGTTTAACTCGCAAAAGAAATGTCAAGGGAACTATTACTATGCTATTTGCCCTCGAAATATAAATTGTTCGAGAACTTTCTGTAAACACGCGTGTCGCAGAGTACCTACTAAAATAATTTCTTTGTAAAAAGCTGACAGAGAACACCTGTCATGGGCGGCATTAGCATCAAATTACAGTCGCATACATGTTTACCCGTTTGTTCCTTTTATGACGTGCACATTTACCCTCGACTCTAAATAAGGCCTCACTCCGTCCCCCTGCGGCAAATATGACCCTTTTATTTCGTCGCTTTAACAAGTTGATAAAAATCTATCGTGTATGGTCTCGTTGACAACCCGCCAGGCTGGAGCGGCGCCAGAGTGTACCACGATGCAGTTTTTTATATACGCACCAAATTTCCTACGGGAAGTATACTTCGTTTTAATTTACCCATTTTGGCACGTCCCGACGGAACTGCGGATCATTTGTATTAGGAATACGGATAATATGATCCGAGAGGCGACGACTAAATTACTCGGCGCCCCTCGAGAGTTAGTCGTTTGCGTTATTATGAGCCTCCACGAAAGCCTTTAGCTCCCTCTGTAAACATAAAGCTACGGGAGTATTTCGGAAAAATAATTACACAGAATGAATAAATTATCTTTATCGCCGATTCGTGTTGTATTATTTTATACGATACGCGTTTTGACTTTTATTTTGAATTTGCAACTGCCGTGATTATCTTGTATCACCATTCACGTCTGTTTTATCTTTTTTCGCATAAAAAATCCGCCCGATGAAATTCACGGTTATGATTTCGACTTCAGATGGATTATATTTTAATCTAAAACTAGAAATAAAAAACGTTCTAACTTAATTTTAATATTACGCATAGACTTAAGTCAAACGAATTTGCGATTGACTTTAATCAACTTCTAAGATTCGATCATTTAAAATTCTTGGAAATATTGTAATCCGATGTCTTACGAAAATTTGATATTTATTGAAGGGACGTCATGTAAATACATAAAAGAAAATTTATTTCGAAAATTCAACGCTTGAGCGATCTTTGAGTAGTCTAATTTTTAAATTATGTAGACACTGACATTAAATAGTTTTCGAGTAATAAATAAAGTAGGTACCCTTTACAGCAAAACCTTTTTTATTGAAGTTTTTTATAATGAATAAAAGACTTCGATAAAATTTTTCAATAAATTTTTTTCGTTAAAATGATAGGCTAAATCACCTTTACTTATTTAAGATAAGATCTCGTGGGAATCCGGCAAAGTGAGGGTTGGTGAAAAAAAATTGAGGTTTTAAACGTTGTTCACAACTTTTGTTTTTATAGACGCTTGTGGGCTGTGTTGTGTGTGTGGGTGATATTTTAAAATTAAGTTGTTGTTTTAGACACACTATAATTCTGGTTCAATGTTATGTCATTTACGTCAAAATAGAATATATAATTTTACGTTACGTTGAAATTCTAAACTTTTTGTCGCACTCACATAAAACACTAGCCCGCAGTAAATTTTTGCGATAAAAGGTAGCCTATAACTTTCCCTAGAAAGAGATCTACTACCTCCTTTTCTCTTTTCCTCCCAAATTTTCTGTTCAGCGGCTTAGGCGTAAAAACGTAACAAATAAACAGACAACATAACTTTCACTTTTTTAATATTAGTTCAAAATGATATTTTATGAAACTATATCCTTAAGGTCCAACCCAGATATCGAAATCAGAAGCGAAGTAGACCAGATCAGAAGGTGATCTAAAATAACCGACATCACTCGTAGCATGGCTAATCTGAAGTGTAGATGGCAGGTCATGTGTAGAGATGATGGAAAGTGGAATCGCAAGATACACGAATAGTAACCGAGGACCGGTCGCAGAAGTATCGGTTAACCCCCAGCTAGATTGTGCGACGATATAATAAAGATGGCGCGGAAAAAATGGCCAAGAGTACCCCAGAGCAGAAAGGAAGATGCATATAGAGGCTCTAGTTCAGCATTGGGTTGATGATCATGAAACCAGATATTTATGTCTATCTAAGTAGATTGTGAAAAACAGATTACCCAATCAAACTCCCCATTGCCTTATTGACTGGGTAATCTCTATACCACGGAATGAACTGCTCCATTTTTTTATACTCTCATACTTCCTACTAATATTATAAATGTGAAAGTTTGTGAGGAAGAATGAATGAATGGATGGCTGTTTGTTACTCTTGCACACTAAAACTACTGAACGGATTTTGGTGAACTTTACAGTATTGTTATCTAAACATCAGAATAATATATAGGCTATAATATGTAACGGTTTTAAGTTAATTAGCCGAATTACAACGATAATTAAAAAATGCGTGGAAAAGTTATCCACGCGGACGAAGTCGCAGGCAGAAGCTATATCACAAAGTGAGAAGAAGAATAAGAATTATTTCCAAAGTATAAATAACATTGGAACGGCTTATTCAAGAAAATTCAGTAGATACTATGTTAAGGGGAAGCACAATGGAATCCTCACAGTTCAGACCACGAGGGACCGCTTCCTTATCCGAGCGGCCGACAAACTGTAGCGAGATGTACCTTAATTTGATTCCGTAATGTATAGGCCTCTAAGAAGATTTCTTGGTTGGGTAATGTACTGTTTCGTGATTACAGAAATTCAGCTAGAGACACCATACAAGTTATTTCAATGTTTTAAACTTGAGTTACATTTACACAACAGCACCTGGGGGCTTAGACAAGTTGCTTTGACAAATCGGGCGTTCATAGATGTTATTCCCATACATTTTGTTTCTATTCGTTCGTCGATTCGACTGTCAGATTGCAACTTGTCTATAGGCGCTGTATTGAGGGGCTCAAAGTTATTAGTTTGACGACGTCTGTGGTCTAGTGGTTCGTATGTCGGACTGCTGATCAGGAGGTTGTGGGTTCGATTCCCACAGAACACAAATATTTATGTGATCAACATAAGTGTTTATGTTTGTCTGGTAAGTAAGTATTTACAAAAAAAAAGTATATAAGTATTATATGCATTGTCTAGTACCCAAAGTACAAGCTCTGCTTAGTTTGGCACTAGATGGTGCTGCGTAAAATTGTCCAAAAATATTTATATTTATACTTTATAAAAAAGAAAAAAATAACTACGCTGATCAGCCGATTTGCAAGGTTAAGCTGAGCTAGCAGTCAGCAGCGGTCATTCTGTAGACGGGTAACCATTTCTAACATATCAAGACCCCTCCGTGCCTTGGACAGCACGTAAACCCGTCGATCCCGGTTATCATACCACCTATGACATGCACGTTAGTGGTAGTCAGAGCCTGACAACTAGCCTATCCTCAAGATTTTGGTATCACCTAGAAATTAGCTTGCCCTCCGCAAGCTAATTTCTGAGTACTACCTGATGGCAGTCGCATTATGTAAAATTACTGATATTCTGCGGCATCTGGTTAGACTGCAAGTCGAACAGCATAACCCCTTGGCGCTGCGTAGAGATGTGGCCTCGCTATGCATCTTCTATCGCATGTACTATGGGGAATGCTCCGAGGAATTGTTCGGATTGATCCCTGCTGCTACTTTCCGCCATCGTTCCACGCGACAGCAGTTCCATCCACATCATCTAGATGGTTGGCAGTCCACTACTGTGCGTTTCTCTAGAAACTTTCTGCCTCGCACAACTAAACTGTGGAATGAACTGTCGCCTGCAGTATTTCCGGACCAATATGACCTTCAAACCTTCAAGAAAAGAGCGTACTCCCTTTTAAAGGCCGGCAACGCGCTTGTGACTCCTCTGGTGTTGCGGGTGTCCATGGGCGGCGGAAATCGCTTACCATCAGGCGATCCGTCTGCTCGATTGCCCTGTATCCCATAAAAAAATAAAAATTGGGAAAAGGCTTGAATATTGATTTCTGCCATTTACGCGAACATTAATACATTGAAATAAAACTACTTTTTACGGATTTTATCGGGTATATTGATATTATTAATCCCGACGTTTCGGACCCTTTACAGGGTCCATGGTCACGGGTGGACTCCCGTAGTTTTATTTCAAAAGGCTTGAAGTTATGTTGGTGAACTATATGGTGCCCGTTGAAATTTTCAATTATGCTTCTAAAGCTTCTAATGTTATCAATAAAATTGATCAATCATTGTAACAATTATCAAAATTATTGTATTTGCATGTCATCAGTAACATGTAGATCATATTCAATTACTATAATGATGCTAATTACCTAGACCGTTATCGGTTATTATAATAATAATATATCGTGCAATGTACAAACTGTTGTGATAGTAGGTATATTTAAATAGGTATATTAATATAATTGCCTCTTTAGTCTAGTAGTCGTAAGAGCGACGGCCACACTAGAGGTCCTAGGGTCGATTCTCAGATCGAGCAAAGTGTTATTGGGTTTTTCTATGAAATTCTCGGAGTTTGTGTATTGCATGTGTGATGTGTTATTTTATATACCCATATGTAATCAATTACTAAAACAACATGATATTTTACATGGCCATGACTATATGCAAGTGAAGGCAAGTGCGGTTTTTAGTCGGTAGGAGTCCGGTGTACCCTGCCACCTCCACAGGTGGAAGATAATCCACGAGGATTTACTGTACCATATAAAAAGGCCAAAACAAAATACATACCATCACGCCTGTATTCCCCGAAGGGTTAAGCAGAGGTGTACTAATGTACACCCACCTTTCGCCGGTATGTTTGGTTCCTTGCAATAGGGGGCGAGCCTATTGCCATTAACCGGGCACAAATCCTGACTCCGAGCTGCTACTGAGAATTTCATAGTAAAACTCAATAACACTGCTCGACCTGAGGATTGAACCCAGGACCTCTAGCGTAGCAGTCGCGCTTAGGACCACTAGACTAATGAGGCAAAATAACAGTCAAAACAAAAACAATCAAATCAATTATCCGCGTATGGAAATAATTATTTCTTGTAAAATTCCGTGTGCAACGTGTAACACTCCACTTATGTACATCCAATGACAGGTTTGCCGGTATGTTTAGGTCCCATGTAATAGGGGGTGAGTCTATTGCCTTTAACTTTGCACAAAACCCAACTCTGAGCTGAATTTTGAGAATGTCACAGAAATTTCCAATAACACTGGGAATCGAAACCAGAATCACTAGAGACTAATGAGGCGCTTAACTGATTAAAAACCCTTCATTTTCCCGTCATCATGAGAATCATGGAGTCGAACACACTGAAACACTGGGATCGTCGTAAATCACGCACGTTGAACTAACGCTCATAGGATTACCCACCACGGCTAGTCATTACAGCCTGGATTAACTGACCTGAAATTGATTTCAGTGGAATTCGGCCAATAATCTGATTGTTTCGACTATTTGATTTAAGCGTATTGTGACGTTTTGATTAATACGAGTCATGTTTAGATTATTAAGACTCAATACTTTATTGCATTCAATAATGTGGTGTTAGCATATTCAATACAGGTGTTAGGCTTAAAAGTAGTATCAATTATGGACCCTGTCGGGCACAGCACAGTTAGGTTAGATAGGAGAGAGGAAGAGCGCTGATTTGTTTAATTAGACAATAAAATATAACACAGTTTGTTATTAATGAAAATTATTAATAATTCATACATTTACATTATTTTAATTATAATTTTTATAATATTTTTATTGTTATATTAAATTATATAATCAATTTATAGCCAAAATATTGCATTGTTTATTGATTTTTTAATATTTATTTTTAATAAAGCAGTGATAGCCTAATGGTACGACCATTGGACTGGCAAGTCGAGGTCTCGAGTTCAAATCCAAGGCACACACCTCTGACTTTTCGAATTCATGTGCGTATTAATAAATGGCGCACATTAGGGGAGGCCTACGTCCAGCAGTAGACTAATATAGGCTGATAATGATGATGATTAATAATTATTAATTATCACTCGTATAAACAGTGAAGGAAAACATCGTGAGGAAACCTATACCTTGGACGGTGTGTGAAGTCTGCCAACCCGCAGTAGGCAAGCGTAGTGGACTATTATTATAGCTAATGCCTCTCAATCTGAGAGGAGACCCGTGCCCAGTAACCACCAGTAGCATCTTGGACTTGAATTTCAGCCCGGTGAATGGCTATAGACTTACCCCCTATTACATGGAATCTCAACATACTGGCGAACTGTGGGTATACATTAGCACCCCATAACGCTCCGCATGACATGTTTTAACCAGTCAACTGGTATTTCTATGGACATTTGCACCTGAACTACGGATCAGTTAACTTAAATTGGCTGTACTCGCCCTGTTTACTGGCGCGAGAGACCATCTGGTTCTGAATGACAATTTAGATGTAAGCGAAGGATATTCTGCATCAGCCTTGCAATGTTATCCCACCTTTGACATTCGTCATCCTTGTTGGTCAGTAGCAGGAGCAACACCCAGGCGATATCGTTAAATGTTCTATTGACGCAAGACCCAGCACTCTTTATTAAAATCTAAGTGAGTTGGAGTTATCTAATATTAAAGAAGTAAGAGACAGTCTACGCTGTTATTGATTTTTAATTATATTTTGCCTGGAAACTACCTACTTCCTATCCTAGTATAATATAAATGTGAATGTTTGTGAGTATGGATGGATGTTTGTTACTCTTTCAAGCTAAAACTACTGCACAGATTTTGATGAGAATTAAACAGTATTATTTATACATTATACAATTACATTTATAACGATTTTCAAATTACAACGATAATTAAAATAGCACATATAATATAGAAGCACTTTTTTACGATTTTCGAATTCACTCATATTTACAGTTAATATGTCTATAAATATTAAGTAAAAACACCTAAGTACTTAGTTTTTTTTATTAAATCCCATTATTTTGGATCCTGTATAGCATTCATGGTCAGATGGCATTATTAGTAAAAAAAAAAAACAAACAATTAATGTTAATATTTATGACATCGCTAGTTTGAGATATTACTATTATATATTATTATGTACTATTATATATATAGATATTAGTATTGTGTACCCACCTACTTTTTCTTCTTTTGGGACACCAAAATGGGAACATTTTTTATATTACTTGAGCCCAGTAGGTGGCCACGTTAATTGACCTACTTATTTCTCGTAAGCGAGAGATAAAAAATATAAACCATATTTCTAAGAATAGAATAGAATAATTTGTTTGTTGAACATAGGTATTAGACATATTTGAAGTTATGTATAACAATAGGTTGTGCGCTTACTCAACTCTTAAAAAAAATGCAATCACTCACCTTAATTCCGCGCCAAAACTTTAGCTGCATTGTATTGACGATCGACGTTTTTGTCCAACCACTTGCATTACACAAATACCTAAATCTATATTCACTAGCACTTCACATTCTGTTTATGAAGAAGCGAATTCACAAACACAATCTTAATACAAATGTCTTGATAGTTCGATTGAATACGTTTGTTTTGGCACACGAATGCAAGACCAACTGGCTACCAGTGGCCACAGATTACTAAATACGACGCAATATTACAAAACTAGAGGGTACAACATAAATATTTTTTCAATAAAACCAAATTCTACCCAGTAAGGGTAGAATTTGGTTTTTAGGATTTCTCCGAGTACCCTCGTACTTGGAGAAATCATCTTCTATTTTTGAAATATAATCATGACCCGTAATGAAATTCAATTTGCTAATTTGAATTTTTACTGTTATTTTCTTCCAAATTAATGTTATGTTATTTGAATCTAAAACAGCGATAACTTCTGCGGATTGCGTTTTTATTGTAATAAATATCGTTTTAGATAATTATTATCTATATGCGAGTAATCCTTGTGGTGGATTTTGTACTTACTTCTTACTGTCATAGTTGCTTTTCGGTTGTAGTTTCATTTCTTGCTGCAATGAAAAACACAAAGTGCTTCCCCACTTTGTGTTTTTCATTGCAGCAGCGAATATAACCAACAGACAATCAATAGACCGTCTACCACTTGCGGAGGTGTATGGTATGGTATGTTGGACCCGCGCCGACTAAAAAGGGACCTTTCCTTACCTTGCATTGAATCATGGGATTCGTGACCTTCACCACGGCTATGATCCGTTACAACCACCGGACCCCATTAAAGGGCACGGCTTTTGATGGCTTCCTACTCCAAGGCAAGTATTGTGTAGCAATCTCAGTGCACATGTAGGCCTAAAAAATATATACCAAATAAAATCCTTTCTGCTATATACAATACACCATTATGCCCTTTAAGAAACATACTCGCTCAGTTTCAAATTTCTAAGCCTTAGAGTTTATTAATCAGTATATAACGTTTTTATTTAAAATTTACTATCAGAAAATAAATAGATACCATAGAAGATAGAATGTCGTTATAAAATTGACGATAAAAAAGTATATCCATTGTCCAAGTTCTGCTAAGTTTGGGACTAGATGGTGCTGTGTAAAATATCCCTAAATATTATTTATTTTCTAATGAATAATCTTGAATAGATAAATGATTTTGACTAGGTATGACTTTGTGAGATACAGCATCCTCTATCTCTTCTAGCCTTATCCCAACAATGTTCGGGTCGGCTTCCAGTCTAACCAGATGTGGGTCAAAATACTGATAGTATTTTACCTGAAGCCACTACCCACCTACCGACTTCCGCAATCTAATTTCTGGGCAATACCGATATCCTGAGGATAGACTGGTTGTCAGGGTTTTTGGGTTTCTAACTACCATTAACGACTGTCATAGGTGTTTTTTGACAACCGGGACCAACTGCTTTTCGTGTTCTCCGAGGAATGGAGGGGTTTGGATGTGTTAAGAAATTAGAAGATTTACCCATCCACAGAGGGACCGCAGTTGATCAATTGATTGGCGTAGTTACTAATTAGCCACACACCTCCATTACAAGACATAGTGTGAGTAATTTCACTCAAATTGGAGCTACCTAACTGGGGAAGTACCTCCACCTTGCAGAAAATCGAAGTGAATTAACACTGCTTTGAGCTGTGTTGTGTTCCTTACGGTGAGCAAGGTTGCCAGAGCCCCACGAGGAAACGTTGTGTTGGCAATGGGGACACTTTGACCCTTATACTGCTAACCCAACTATTCTTCTGTAATTTACAGGGTCGACAACGCGCAAGTGATACCCCTGGTGTTGCAAGCGTCTATAGGCCACGGTAACCGCTTACCATCAGATGAGCCTTATGCTTGTTTGCCACCTTAGTGATATAAAAAAACATAAATGAGATATCAAAACAAAAGAACACGTTGTATTCCCATTTTATTTCTACCTATTTCCGTGATAGAAAACTCTGATACCATAATGTGAACAGATGTTTAAATATGTAGAAAATATAAGTCAGCAAAACTGAATCGCTGTTTATAAAGTTTTCACGGTAGTAGCTACGATTCAAAGTCGTGCCTTTTAACGGTCTCTCGTGGGAATAGTCGCTCTGTGCGCCATATCAATGAGTTTTTAAAGTGTAAGAGGTAACGTGCCTGGAACTAGTATGGGTATTTGGATACGTGGAGTGGTATTACTCTGTATTTTACTCAAATAGACTAGATTAAGTTTACATTCATCATCATCAACCCATATACTGTCCCACTGCTGGGCACGGGTCTCCTCTCATATTGAGAGGGATTAGGCTATAGTACACCACGCTAGCCTAGTGCGGGTTGGCAGACTTCACAAACCGTCGAGAAAAATCTCTAAGGTATGCAGGTTTCCTCACGATGTTTTCCTTCACCGTTTAAGCTAGTGATAATTAATAGCTTGCAGTGATAGCCTAGTGGTATGACCATTGGACTGCCAAGTCGAAGGTCTCGAGTTCGAACCCAAGGCACGCACCTCTGACTTTTCGAATTCATGTGCGTATTAAGTTTACATTGAATAAAATTAATATTTTTATTGTACTAAGATGAAAAACAAGTGTACGCCTGATAGTAAGCGGCAACTGTGCTCTATAGACTCTGTCATATATTAAAACCTCAGTAAATCTCAATTGTCCAATAAGTTTACATTACCTTTTAAGGCATTTATGCTGAGTCGTCCTTTCCACTGCCGCAGAAATAATTTCAACATTACTGTATTATTTACAGTTTTAACTATACTTCATTCTGGTATTCTAGCAATGGGTAAACTAGTGAAATTGTTCAACATCATCTTCTGTCTACCCATATATTGTCCCATTGCAGGGCATGGGTCTCCTCTCAGAATCAGAGGGCTTAGGCCCACCACGCTGGCCTAATGCTGGTTGACTGACTTTACATGCCATGCGTCTTGAAAATCTCTAAGGCATGTAGGTTTTCCTTCACCGTTTAAGGGACTGATAATTATTAATATGCACGTAATTACAAAAAATCAGAGGTAGATTTCGCCTTAGATTCGAACTCGAGACCTTTGACTGGGCAGTCCAATGGTCTTAACATCATCATCATGATCAACCCATATACTGTCCCACTGCTGGGCACGGGTCTCCTCTCATATTGAGAGGGATTAGGCTATAGTCCACCACGCTGGCCTAGTGCGGGTTGGCAGACTTCACAAACCGTCGAGAATAATCTCTAAGGTATGCAGGTTTCCTCACGATGTTTTCCTTCACCGTTTAAGCGAGTGATAAATAATTATTAATACGCACATGAATCCGAAAAGTCAGAGGTGCGTGCCTTGGGTTTGAACTCGAGACCTTCGACTTGTCAGTCCAATGGTCATACCACTAGGCTATAGCTTTACTGCTATTGCGATTGATATAGTGAAATGGTTCTAAATTATTACATTTTTAACTAAATTTATATTACCAAATTGAAATTTATTTAGATCTAGACTAGACACGATTCAATTAAAACACCTGTACGTTAACTAGTTTTTTCAAGGATTTAAATAATGAAATATTCCACGAAATCGGTGTGCGGACGCAGCACTTACATTAATTAGTGAACACGTAAAAAAATACAAATTTTAATAAAACGTTGTCTAACAGCCGTCTGTCTAGACATTAAATCACCGTTTATATGGTGTTGAATAAAAATAATGGCAATAATTATTTTCATTGGATATTTCATACATAAATTCATGAACATCAAAACCCGGGAGAGCTGTTTCGGGAATACTTATTTATACATCAAATGGTTTAAAATTGCAAACGAATTTACATGGCTACGAACAAGTTGGAACGCTTGATAACAGGTTAGTTAACTGTCCCAAGAGTTATTAACTTGTTTTTGCACTTTAGTTCTGTTTACTTTACTGGGTTAACTCAAATTGTATTAAAACACATACCATCACGTCTGTATTCCCTGCAGGGTTAGTCAGAGGTGTAGTAATGTATGTACAGAGGCCAACACATCTAGCTACCCCAATCTGTCAAAGGAGGTCATCAAAAGTCCATACAACCCAGCCCGAATTTGTACCTGAGGTACATGACAGCTGTCAAGTTGACAGTTTTTACTATGAAATATGAAACTGATAATAATGTGCCAAAATTGCATGTGACATCCCAAAACTGACACTGACAGCAGATAGCTATCAAGTTGTCAGTTTTTAGTATAAAAACACTATGAAACAGATACTAGTGTGTTAAAATGCGTGCCTTTTTTCAAACATCCAATACATACGTAATCTATTTAATTTGTTCAAATAAATATCGAATCTTTTTATCGCAAAAAAATAATTTATGTAGAAATCAAATTGAAGTAGGTAATAAGCAGAAGGCAGTGGTGAACTAATGTACGCCCCCTCTTTGTAGGTATGTTTAGGTCCTATACAATAGGGGGCGAGTCTTTGTATATAGAAAAACCCTATAACTCTATGCTTGTTACGAGAATTAAACCCAAAACCTTGTTTTTCTAACGCAACAGTCGGCCTTGCGATACTAGACAGTACGACAGTAATATGCAAATAATGTATATGATGTAGCAAAATAATACATTTTATCGTGAATTTAAACAATTCGATCTTTACACTGCACCGTATTTTTATTTTTTACAGGGATTACTTTGACTGAAATGTTTCAAGAAGAAAAATGTAGTATTTCGGTATTCAAAGATCTGATTTAAGGATTAAAAGATAAACTTCAACTTACAATTTGTATCATAACTTTATTTACGTATCCCATTAAAAATTTACAATAGATACATTTATAAAAATTATTAAAAAAAACACAAACAAAACAACAATTTCGTGTCACTGTACATTTATATTTAAAAAGATAATGACGTGCAAAGAATTGACGTTACCTTAAGTGAAAACACAGCCATAGATTAACGCCTATTTATTAAAACTATCATTTTTAATTTTAATGTAAAACTGATAACCCACACAGAAGTTAGAAAAATGTTTTTTTTTTTCATTTTGTTGGTGAAGACAAATTAAAATATGCGTGGTAAATTTTAAATATTGAAAAATGGTAGCTTCTTAAAGCAACCTAGTTACTGAAAATGGGTCAATATACAAAAAAAAAACCATGAAAGTAGCCAGATAGGGATTTTCATCGGCGAAATAATATAATAGTTAATGTGGACTCACTTTTAGGGCCCAAACAGAAGATCATCGTCACTAGTTATATATAATTAGCCATTAGACCCTCAAGCTATACAAAACTGTCAAATTTTCCCGATAGAATATGAACCTTATTGGTTCATATTCTACAGTTTTGGATAGGTTGACCTGCTGGCTACTGTACATCTAACTGGAAAAATTATGCTTGACAAAAATTAAAATGGATCTGCAACAACATTTTCTCTGAGTTTGACATTATTCATTATAATACTTAATTTAAAATGGGTTTGAGCCAGCGTGTCAAAAATCACTAAACATTTTCGGATTCATTTTCAAAATAAATAATTTAAAAAGCAACATTTGTTTTACAATGTTTTTTTTTTATTAATATTAAAGTATCTATCAACTTATCAACATATTAACTTTATACATTTTTGATGATTCGATTAACGTTTCAGAAACGTACAAAAAATAATTATTCTCCCGTGATACATTATGTATGAAGTCTATGAGTATATTTTTATTTATTTTTAGATGTTTCTAATTTTTATCCTAGCCTTCTTTAGCAACTTCTTTCATAATTTCCATTTGCTATAAGTAGTCTCGCATGCTTGGTTTTTGTAAATAAATAATTAACAATTCAATAGCAATTGTTGAGTTTTATAATTTGTTTTTTTATCGATTTGGACACAACAGCTTCTTCATTCATTTTTCTCTACAAAAAGAAACTTATTTTACAAAAAAACATAATTTACAGACATTCTATTTTTGAACTTGGTGTATACCAAGGTTTTATTATTTGGAACGTCAGATGAACTGAACTTCACCATACCAGGTTATCTTATATACCACAGTTTAATTGTGTTGCTTACCATTCACCATAAACATTGACACAAAAACAATAAAATATTCACGCTCCGCGAAATATATATAAATAAGTTTTAGATTTTCGGTAAATATAACTTACGTAAGAAAAAAAAAATTTACGTTTATTTATGGCTTTGTCCATCTATTTAATCCGCAAATACCGAAACGTACGTGTGGAGAGACGATGTGTGTTGCCCTCCAACCAAAGGGAGGATCTTCCAGCCAGGTGGGTGTTTCCGGGCCACGGTCCGACGCTTGATGTCGGGCAGTTGTATATTTAATCAACTTACGTTGCGAATGTTGCTTGCGCGATTCAGGATTTTGTCCATAGTTTCATTTAGCGCGGTAGATGTCGCCACATAGGTAGTGTATATTTCGGTATTTGTGGACTATTTGACTCAAATAACGCCCTAAGTGTGGCCTTATTCTGCGCCATAAATAAATTTGTTGCATGTAATCTACTTTGCACTTGAGGATCACCGTAAACTATCATAATGATTTCCATATGTTTTGTATACACAGTTGCATTTGAATGTATGTCAATACAGGCCGTTCCCAATATTATCTACACTTAAAACTAATATCACCAGACAACATTACACACCGAATCTCATAAGCTCGTAAACCTTGATATTTCATTATAAGTCAATAATAAAATTGTTGCTATTAACACGACTGTATCGACTACTTTTGTACCTGAAACAATGGAAACATGATTTATTCATACATTTAAGGTATTGTTCAGTTGGTAGGTATGTAGTTGGAATAAGAAACCGCGTATCTTTAAGAACTTATCATAATGTCAAAATAATAGGCTACTACAGGTATTTATTATCCTGTGCAACATTGTCGCTACTATTTTGTTAGCCAAATGTGATATCGATTGGAATTTGTTACTCCAGAATTGTGAATGTTACTGCATCGCCTCAAGCCGAAACAAACAATGTCATAGAGTTTACTGGAGCGTCTCTTGTGTACCTCCGCCAAAAATATTTAAAACACACTGGGGACTGTGCAAAAAGCTGTTCCATCACGCGTATGTTCCTCGAAGCGTTAGGTAGAGGTTTATTAATTGTACACCCACAGTTTGCCGGTATGTTTAGGTCCCATGTAATAGGGGGCGAGCATATTGCCAATTACCGGGCACAAAATCTAAACTCCGAACTGCTACTGAGATTTCATAGATAAAAACCCAATAACACTTTGCTCAACCATAGGAACTCTAGAGTAGTAGTTGCGCTTAGGTCCTCTAGGCTAATTTCCGCTAATCACATATCATTTTAAAACATCGAGTTATCTTATCGTCGATGATCCTCCAATACCGCGTAAGTAACACTTTGCTTTAAGGCCTAATTTTCAATGTTATTTAATACAAAGTTAGGTCTTATAACAGTGTTACTTACGCGGTATTGGAGTATCACCGACGATATATTAATACGAAAGTAATCTTACCACTATTATTAGACACATATTTAGACAGCTGCGTGCGCGAATGTATGGTGATGATAGTGTTTGCGTCCCTCACTACGGGCGGCTCCACCAGCAATATCGACTCGCATCGCACGCGCATCGAGCCGCTTGCAGTGGAGGGGACGCGCACGCGTAGTACACGCCACGAGCGACGCAGCCCACCTGGCTGGTTGCCTGTCACCTCCGTCTTCTGCCACGCTTCAGGCTGTAAATAATTGGGTGCTGTAGTACTTGAAATGTAAAAAATGTTGTGCTTGACATCCAGCTGATCTAGAAATCTTTGATTTGGAACAACCCCGGATACACGTATCTACATGCAGTTGAAGTAAAAGAAATATACTTATTTCTTTTTCTTTTTTTTAAGACTATTGTTTTTATAACATGACAAATAAGTTTTAATTAATTAATTTAACTCAACATAGCTTGTTTTAGTGTCTCATTGTTTTGTTTCCAAATTTAAATAAATTTTCTTTATTTCTTTGAAATGAGTTTCAATACGATATTCTTCCATATTAGTAGTAATAATATCATTAAAGGGCTATGTACTATCAATAGACTGGTCGTAGGAAGCTCAGCTTAATCTTGCTGATTGATAATCTTAACTATAACCTCCATCATCTATAATACATTAACAAAGGAAATGTAGGAATGCTCGAAATTAATAATAGATAAATTCTATTCAGTATAATATCTTGCGTCTGCTGACGTAATCTGTCTCTTATTAAGCTAGATAGGAATCTCGGACGCAATATGAATGCATTTGATGCAGATAATTATCGTGGGTATTGCCTTCCATTCGTTCCTGATTCCCAAGAGTATAAATAAACCCTGAAATACGTACCTTATTCAGAATAGCAAAAATACCAGAATACTATCGTAAAAATATTATTCGGTATTAAAACATAGAATAGGTAGGTAAGAAAGAGTAGATCTAAAACCTGTTTTGATTTGAGGTTTTAGATTGACTCTTTCATACCTACCTATTCTCTGCTGAACCTGGGAACCGAACCCGAGACCTCTTGCGTTACGATCAATGAGGCAGTTAAAAATGTTTGATTTTTACATAAAATTAAACTCTCACACGATGAAATACCTTCCAATCCTATCATCTCTCTCTCATCTTCTCTCCTTACACCAATAATTATTAGGTACAGGAGCTTCTCTCTGAATAAGAGAGCTTGGCTATTATCTACCACGCTAGTCCAGTGCTGATTAGGAGACTTCAAACGCCGAGTAAATCTCTCAAGCTTGCAACATCCCTTACAATTTTTTCCTTCACTGTTTATACGGCAGGCATGCCTAATGTTCTCTGTAGGACGCGTGTTTGCCACTCAATTACGATGCAAGGAAAAGCCTCGCTAATTGAAGAGGTCCTCTGACTGCTGGACTACGGCCTGTCATGGTCGTGACGAATTTAACGGATCCCATGGCCGTGACTATAGTGCAAGTGAAGGCAAGTGCGGTTTTTTAGTCGGTACGAGTCCAACGTGCTGCCTCCCCAGGCCCCGGACGATCCATGAGAATTTTCCGTAGTATAAAAAAGACATAGGTACCTAATAACGTCAAAAGTCATTAAAAAGTATCGATGGACACACTAAAATTGTAGCCATGTTTGTCTTTAACACGTCGTGACCCAAAAAATACAAATTGAATTCCTGAATTTTTTTCGACACTAACTTTTGTAATTGTGATGAATGGGATATGATAACATTTTGACAAAAATGTTTTTTTGTGGGAAAAACAAACTCAATATGTAGAAGGTTTTTTCGCCTGAACTCTGAAATAGTTTATGTATTAAAAGTGTAGTGAGTGAATATAATAAAGTAAGTATAATCATGACATGGACGCTTACTAAGGAGGCTGTGTATAAAATGAGAGTTGCACAGAGAGCCATGGAGCGTACCATGTTCGGAATCAAATTACAAGACCGAGTTCCTAAGGTAAATCTGGCGTCGGACAAAAGTGCATGATGTGGGAGACCGGATAATGGGACTCAAGTGGAGTTGGGTGGGACACATGTCTAGACATGGTGATGGTAGGTATGGAGTCGCACAATAACAGATTGGAGACCAATAACAGGCAGAAGGAGTGTGGGGCGTCCGGTAGTAAGATGGATCGATGGCATTAAGAAATTTATTGCACACAAATGAATAAGATAGGCACAGGATCGAAAAAGGTGGCATAAGCAAAAGGAGGCCTATACTCAGCAGTGGGTAGATTCAGGGTGTGGATGATGATGATGATGATGAAGTATAATCAGAATAACTGACAGATTATTGTTTATTTTGTTAGATATTCTGTTGTGTACATACTAGGTTTTTTTAACTATCAGTACCATTTTAAGGACATGTTCAACCATCACTCGCTTCGTGTAAAATACTGATATTCAGCCGCATCTGGTTAGACTGGAAGCCGACCACAAAATAGTGGAAAAAGGCTCGAAGGATGATGATGTGGGCCATTTTTTTTGTCTAGACTCTTGTATTCTGTGGGTCTAGTATTCGCAAGCATGGCTGCTGAACGACAGGTTCTGGGTCTTATTTCTATATTGTGTATAGCATACTTGGTACTTATATTTTTGTTCTCAATATGGGTAAACATACAAATTAATTAATAGTCCGTTGATTTTAGCGATTTAAAAAAAATATAAACTATAATATTAGACATTCCAGCTGCTACTTGATTAGCTACTTATTCTTGTTGTATTTGAGCACAGCATCTAGTTATAACTATATATGTATATACAGGGTGTAACAGGAACATCGTTAGTCAAATGATGGGAGACTTCAATACCTATCGATATGACCCCCATGTATGTTCCGCGATATTCAATGGTTCCAAAGTTATTGAGATTTTTGTGAAATTTAAGTCCCCATCGTTTGACTTAGGATGATCCACCCCCCCCCCCCTGTTACACCCTGTTTAAATCGATATAACTAGATGCTATTAAAATATATAATTATATTTATATTGAAGCCAATTTCAATAATACTGAAATACTTATAAATAATTAATGATATTTAAAAAGCATGAAATGCAATTTTGTTTAATTCATTTAACTTTCACCAATTTATAAATAATCGTCGATAAATTATTTCAACGGATTATCAACCTTTCACGATATTTGGCGTAGGCGCCGCAACAGAGGGATTATGTCGGCCCGAGGGATAACCAATTTTGCCAATGAAATTAAAGTTTGGCACTATATACATACACATACTATATGTAGTATGTACGTATATTTTATTCTCACGGGGAAGGCATATCAGCCACGGGTTCTGAGTGCGATTCCCACGCGGAAACAATTTCTGTATGACCTACAGGTAATTGTTCCGGGTCTGGGGAAACACCCAAACAATCATACACAAACGTGTAGATGAAAATTTGTGTTTTTAAACGCATAGGAGGAGTATAGGAGAATATAAATCCTAGTGTGGAGCACCGTTATTTTTTAAGAAGTATAAAGAACTTATCAGTGATGATGGGGCAATTTTGGCAAGAGAGAAGACGGAGCAATAATGATTGTAATTTTGTAATGTTTTGACATTATGATGTACTTTATACCCGTAATGTGACAATTATTATTAGGTAATATCAATCACTGAATATTCCTGCCCTGGATTTGAATTTGGAAGCGGAGTGTTCGAAAAAGGTAAGAACTTTTAAAAAAAATGCATTAAGATTATTGATAGAAATGTTACATACTGACCACACCAGCCAAAGTACAAAGTAGCCAGTGATCGACACTGACTACTTTGTAAAAGCAAAATATAAACTTCAAACAAAATTAAAAATAAACATATACGCGGAACAAAAGGCAGTATTTATAATTATATTCGCTCACTTTTGCTCACTGTATTATCTATCAAAGAGAAAAGCAGCGCAGAAAAATAACGTTCACTAATATTAGTTTGCTATTTTTACTCAGAATAATGAACCATGTTTTCAAGTTAATTGATTCATAGGTTTTTAATTAGAACCTGGGAACGACGTTGTGAGAATTTACGGTTAATTTTGTTCATATTTTATGGGAATTCGAGTGATTATTATTTGTATATATAATTTTCAAGTTAACAATAATATATGGAGATTAATTAAGTATTAATATTGCAGTTTCATTACAATTATCTTTGTTTCACAAACATTTTTTTTACATTTAATTTTTCTTTTCATCCCTACCTACTGCTGTTATTTAATGTAGGTAATTGTTTTTTTGCACTGGTTCAGGAAAACCTCAAACTTATACCTAGCCATTCTAGCCTAAGTGTTCATGTTTGTAATCACCATGGAATAGACTCGACTATATTGTACTTCGATATAAAATTCCAAATCCTTACATATTTCTCACGACAACTAACAAACAGAATCGAAGAGCCGGATTTCCATAAATTTTCCGAAATCTAATTATAAACATTTTAAGGTTTTACTGCTGGGAATAAAGGAAGAGCATTTCGGCAAAATATACTGGCCGTTTTAAAAGGCCATTAGTGAAGATTTAAAGAGTACCTCGGCTGCTTAGAGTTGCTAAACAATGAGCCAGCGTAATGGCAAACAATGCAAGTCCACTTCATACAAAAGAGGTCCGTGAAGTGGGAAGTCATAATAATATGCAAGGATAAACCACCTGCAGTGTTATTATATTAATAAACGTATTAAGCAAAGCAGAGGAAATAAGCTGGTAAAATATACACGATTACACGCTAGGTATACACTCTTTGTGATAATAAGAAAGGGGTACTTTAGGGTATCACTAAGAATGGCTAGGTATAAGTTTGTTGTTTTCCTTATTAGACTGGTATAACATTTAATATAACGTACTAGGTGTGTAACTGCGATGGCCCCGTTTATTCCAATTCTGCGGGGAGCTCCCAAAATCCGGTCTAAGTGCTCCCATACTTTATGGAACTGTGTTTGAATTTCATGCTTCTAGACTGCGTTATGTACTAGTCAGTGCTAGAGTAGTGAATCTACAAGGTGAGTATGGATGAAGGAGTGAGCAGGGCTGCCAAAATAAAATCTTTTGGAACGTGGGAAGTTGCAAATGTAATATTTTTCACAAGGGAATATCTAATTATAGCATTACGCCTATACTGAACACCTACAGTAGGCTGATATATTTTAAGTTGAGGCGAGCATGTTGCCATTAGCTATACACAAGTCTGTTTTGAAATTCTAATTATATTTCGACTGACTTAGACACAGAACCCAGAACCTCACACGGAACAGGCACGCTTGCAACCAACAAATCAACTATTTATGTCCGAGCTTTTATTATTCGCATGACAAAAGTAGAATTAAATATCTTTAAATATATAAAAATATGATTATATTGAAACCAAACTTCGATTATAATGAGGGAAATGAGATCAATCGATCGAGATCAGGTATACCGTCTAAACATTTCATATAAAAATGTATAAATCCAATATAACAACTAATCTTCCGATTGACCCACATGAACCAAAAGTATATTGTGTAAGTAAGCAAGGTATATTCACAAATAAAAAAAAACTTCTATACAGATTAATTTGGAAATAGGTCGTTCGCTAAATTGAACCTCGATGGATATTCTATGAAGAGTAATATTTGTGAGTCGCCATTAAATGAATGGTTGTATTTTTTTTGTTATTGTATTTTCAAATGTAATTTTTCTTATTAACATGAAAATTAGGCTGGTATACCCCAGCTTAATTTTCATACATTCGTACCTACATTTGAATACTAAATCGACTCATTTTTTAATATAAAAAAATAACATCAGCAATCTAATGTAGAATATCCTCTTCGTTTTAAAAACTTTTGTTGATCTTGCTGTATGAAATGTATGTATGTAAAATGTCCATTTTTTATATATTTATATATAAAAATATTACATTATTATAAATATTTTATTCATTCTTACCTTTAAAAAAAACCTATTAATTTAGGAGGCGCTCACAGATAACCACAAATTCCTTCTTTAATATCAATTCAATGAAGATACCTAACTAAAGTGTGTTATATCCGATTTCTTCCTTTTATGTTAATAACTTAGAGAAAGTTGAAAGGGCTAAACCTCGCCTTGAGGAGTATAATCCTCTCAAATTGGATTCCTCTGTGACATGAGAACAAACATATTCTGCTCAGACTATCTACAGTGTATTGTTAGCTGACAATAGACATGTGACACAGTAAAATTCATCTTTACAATGAAATTATATTCTATTGAAGATGTTGAGATTTGCAAAAGGGGTGAAATATGAAACGATGGAAATTGTAATAAGAAGATAATACCTAAGTTTTAAGAAAATGTAGACGGCCTTTATGATTTATTGCCTCACTGACTGGACGGTTTTATTATTCTAGGTAAAGCCTAGGTAATTGCGCGTAAGGTTCATGGGGGCTAAAATGACTTTTGCTGAAGCATAATAAAAAGATATAAATTTTTGCGAAAGAATAATTCGATCTCAGGTAGGATTTGAACCGGGGTGAGTCGTTAAGTACATCGGACGTTGACCGAGACTACTGCCTGCGATGTCGAATTTCCCTTCTTATCTGGAACGTCACTTATCACTTAATGCTTTTGAGAATGTGAAATTGTGTACATGTTTCAAAAAGAATATACGGAATAACTTACTTTCTTTTAAAATAAATACATTTTCTTTCTTCTAGAGTCAACTAACATTGCATACATTATGCAAACAATCATTGCTGAAAACAAAACCAGACATCGAAGGAACCAAAATTAGCCAACGGTTAAATTCGTTTACGTCACAAAGGTACCGCTAATAACGATCGAAGCGCCATTGACCTAAAACCGATTTCGGGTTCAGCTCGATGAAACTATTAATGAAACTAAAATCACACTGCAATTGCGATCCATTTACGACTGGATTTCTGCCCGTACACACCAATCGCGATCAAATTACGCAAATAGCAAAGGCTGTGTACGAACCTTTTGTAGCTCTTCGTCGATGTACCAATTAATATCCGATGGTGGCAGTGAGAAATCGGACGTGCAGTTCAGGAACACTTGCTCCCCAGGCTTCAGCACTTTCGGCGCTCCAATTATCACGGGATCCGCCTGCGGCATTGCTGAACACAAAATTGATTTGAATATATCACACAACTCAACAGCTAAGTGTCATAACTTCGTTACAAACTTACACTAACCAAATATCGTGATGATCACCAAGGGGAATCGAGTATTACAAAGTCCTTTGCAATCGCAGAGATGCTCAACTTAATTAAAAGCTTTAAATTCGAGTTGTCGAGTTACGCTATTGTTAGGCTGAGGCCATATTGATGTCGGCGGGGCGGTTTGTGCTGTTCGGAGATAATTGCACCGATAAAACTTAGGAGAGCATGGTACGGCTATTAACGGAAGCTCGAGCTCGACGCTGTTAATGTCATCAATGTGCCCTCAGCCTTATACAAGTAATTTAAGTTAGCATAATGTGAACATAATGATTATCTAAAGAATTTGGTACCTTCTCTTGAATTTTAATTTCGGATTGCTGAATGCCTTACCATGGAATCAAATTACCAAGGTATTGGATAAAACGTCTTATAAACCTTATTATCATAAAGGATGCGTAACGTAATGAAAACCTTGAAAGGGTGTTAAGGGACCTATATACCTACGAATAATTTTGTTCTCTTGGAAATTAAAAAAAAATAGAAATGCAATTTTTTAATTTATTATTATAAATTACCCTGAGTTATAAGTTTTGTGTGTCAGCAAATATCATCATCAACACATTAACTGCCCCACTTCTGGGCACGGGTCTACTTTCAGAATGAGATTGTTTAGGACATAGGCACAATTCTTACTTCTATTTGAATTCATTGAACTACTTTTGTTATTTCTATTGTGCGAGTGCCTAGTTTACATCGCTTGGCTAATCAAAGCCCTTTCCCCTCCTATGTGGATGAAGTAGATTACAAGTACCTATGTGGGTAGGGATTCAACGAGTCGCTACCTAAGCTGCTTAGGTACGTTAAAGTACGCACTTTTAAATGAAATAAATCTTTTAACAAAGTGACTCGAGTATCAAGTAGCGTCTTTCAAATTAATACTATAATTTGTATAATACTTATTTCAAGTAAGTATTGGAATTTTGATTGATTTTTTTTTAAATTATAAAAGAACTTATTAATCTGACTTTGCCTATTCTGCCGTCGGTTAAGTACGTAGTAAGTAACTTGTAAAGCCTACTTAGCAGTAATAGTATTTTTTTTAACTTCGTTATATATAACGACCTCTGTGGTCTAGCGGTTCGAGTGCCGCTGACTGCTGATCATGAGGTCGTGGGTTCGATTCCCACAGGACACAAATATTTGTGTGGATAAAACATGAGTATTTGTGTTTGTCTGGGTGTTATTTATGTATTATAAGTATGTATTTACAAAAATAAAAAAGTATATATGTATTATATCCATTGTCTAGTACCCATAGTACAAGCTCTGCTTAGTTTGGGACTAGATGGTGTTGTGTAAAAATGTCCCAAAAATATTATAAATATTATTATTATTATAATAGTGCCGTAATTTTTTTCACACATACAAGACCATGGATATAATATTATACTTGGCAAAAATGATCACTTTAAAGCCTAATATTTTGCAAACGTATACCTGAATCGGAAATGGTTTTCACACACGCAATATTTTGAACAACCTATCTGACACACACTCCATATCTTGGGATAGACGATAAAATAAAATTCAGGATGTTCAGGGAGTAGCCAAAAAAAAATTTTAAAATTTTTATTTTTCCTCTACTTGATTAATATGTATGTATTAATATGTATTAATATGTATTAATATGTACCCATGACAAAATATTGCACGTTCTATTTCAAAATAATAATAGAATCTAAAATAAGCTTTATAAAATTTTCGTAAAAATAATTAAAAAATAAGCTTTGGTTTTATTAAGAAAACTATCACAAAAAATATAAAAAAATACTTAAAATTGCTATAATTAATTTGGATTTATTAAGTGATTTTGCCAGGATTCAGTAAAAAACTAACTTAAAAATGAAAAATGGCTAAGTAGGTACAACAGTGACATTTTATCAAATTGGCGGTTGACGACTGTCGCTCGAAGAGAAGTTATTTCCAATTACAGTCCGATGACCGCTCTTCTGACCCGATAGCTAGATAAGCTAGTCTCAATATAGGAGATGTATTACGTAATTTGTTTAGTGTTAAGTCTTCAGATCAGTATATCGATAACCCGTTTTATATCAACACATTATTTTAGATATAAAATTCTAGTTGATTTAATTAGACTTCCATCCAGTCAACACCAAATATAATTAATCTGGATGTACTGTTCAAAACGATCTAAACAACTAAGAAAAGTAAGTCTCAATGATAAAACATTCTGACATGAATTTGGTCCCGTTGAAATAAAGTTTAAATTCTTTAGTATTTTAGATAAAATTGTGAACAGTGTTCCTCTTCAGTATTATTTGGTGCTGACTGTACAGACGCCAGCAACCTTATGACTTCGTATTAAAGTTGAAATTCAATCAAAGAAATTTGACAGATTGTGGTAGCTTGATGTGCTGACCTCTGTACCTCCAGTTCACGGTTGAGGCCCTCTTGAATGCAGCAGCAAATTAGCAATATAGTAGCGATTCGATCGAGCGTCAGTGATGAGTTAAATTGGAGATCTCCGAGCCCCACCTCATTGTATCAGGGATGGCTATATGTTTGTAATCGAAAAAAGTCCGACAAAACCCTCCGTTTTACCCAGACGGAAAGACGAAGAGTATCCATGACGATTCCCACTCGGAAAAAAATATATACTTTTCGGAAATATAAAGAAAAGAAAAGAAAACTTATTTGTAGGACACCTGAATTACATAAAACAGTAAATACAGCTTGCAGTAGCAGTTGTAAACAGTAAAGCTACAACTAAAAGCATTCAAGTGAACCTGTGTTTTTGGTTCTTGGGGTTCAATCACATCTAGGCATAATATGGTGAGAATGTGTTGTTTTTCATGTGACCCATTAGGATTTGCACACAAAAAATAAAATGATTTTTTTTTATGAACAAATATTTATATGAAACATACGCTTCATCGTTTTTTCTACCTATACTATTTTAATGCTCCCATTAAAGTTTGTTTGAGCATTACACAAAGAATGTAATTTATTTAAACGAATACAACAAAGATAAACACGCTCCGGGCAATATTGACGTTTATTGACCCATATTATTATGATAATAACATTTAAATCTACTTATTTTAATGGACTACCATCCTTATTAAAAACATACACTCTGAATAATTACTTCGGTTTGACAGTTTGGAAACCCTTCCAAGGTAATTATTATTAGAGCAGCAACTCACCACATATTATATTGTTTTGTTATACAAGTGGTGTTATCACGGTATATATGGTTGAATAATTACATACAATATTCGGTCATTCGTATAGGTAGAATACCTTTTGTTTTGAACCGATTACAAAAAAGAGGTTATCAATTCGTCTGTTTTTATGGGTCTAGTGTAGTATCTTATGCCTCCAAAATTGATAAAAAATCTTTCCTTTTCAAAACAGAAGAACTACCTACTTATTCTTATGTCTATGTGTTTTTTTTTTTTATTTCAATTACACTATCATCGAAGATAGTATTTTGTTAAAACTAAAGACATTTTTCTTGTTTATAACTACATTTCGTGAGTATTCAATTTAGAAGCTAAAATCTGTACGGAATGTACAAATTCGTGTTCTAGAAGCCAATTCAAGCTTAGTTAGAGAAACTTCGACGCTACCCTTTCATATTAATATTTGAATAATCTACTAAAGTGAGGGACTAAATAACTAAATATGTACCGGAATTGGGTAATTTTGCTTCGTAGGGATGGGCAGAAATGCTCTTGTCCTATGCGATTGAATTTATTGGTATATAAAATGTATACTTATAAGAACGTACCTACTCGTTTAATTAATTTTTGGGGTACATTCGGTAGAAATAACTTAATATGTTAATTAACATCAATTTCTTCATATTTTATTTTCCGACTTTAAACATGTTGAGATATCAACTAAAACATTTATAGAACTTCGTTGGAAGTTTATCAAACGAAAAAAATAATCAACAATATCAGTGTTTTGACGACAAAATGATATGCGATTATAATAATTATACTCAGAAATTAAGGTCCTCTTTAAGACCATTAAAATTGTTTTTTTTTATTCATCATCATCAACATCATCAACCCATATACCTACTGTTCCACTGCTGGGCACGGGTTTCCTCTCATATTGAGTGGGATTAGGCTATAGTTCACCACGCTGGCCTAGTACGGGTTGGCAGACTTCACAAACCGTCGAGAAACATTTTTAAAGTATGCAGATTTCCTCACGATGTTTTCGTTTACCGTTAAAGCGAGTGATAATTAATTATTAATACGCACATAAATTCGAATTTATATTATTGCATGGCAATGGTGCGAAAAAGCTTTGTTACCGCTGTTACGAAAATTTGTTTGTTTTTCGGTTTTCCACTCAACATCGTCCGTTAAATATTGTTTTTAAAAACAACAACAGAAAGTAAATTAATCGTTCATCATCATTTGTTGGCGGTAGATTTTTATGACAATGGATGAATGATGAATGGATGGAACTTGTGAAATATGATTGTTAAAATGTTACGTATATTTTTGGAATAGCTTTTTTGTCACATGAGATACTGAACTGTATCTGTAGCTCATCTTTCTAATAAAGTGCTAAAATTATCGTGGATTCTTCAATTACTTTGAGCATTTTTTCCAAGGGAGATTTTCTAATAACATACCGTTTCATCGCGCCTGTTTATCAAAACTGTACACCATATAGCCACCATGGTTCTTTCTACAAAAGGCCATTTCAGATATTGCTCTACATTGTAAGACTCACATAATTATGTACTAATATCCTATGTCTGGTCTTTAAAAGAGACTATGATTCTCTGATGTTTTTACTGTATTTCTTCTCAGAGATCATCAGGTAGAAAATGCCGGAGCAATAGCTTAAAACAATGTAAAACATTGACTTGTGAAAGTGTCTTTAAAGATCTGTTTACAGAAATAAATATAATAAAATTTATCATAGTTCGCTGGAACATTTTTAGATTCCATATGTAGGGACAAGCCTATTGCCATTCACTGTACTAATGCAAACTCCGGGTTGCTACTAAGAATTACATAGAAAACTCAATAACCATTTAATTTTGCTCGACCTGGAAGCTAAACATCGTCGGCCCAGTAGTTGCAAAAACTGATGCTTAGCGTAACGTCCTGGATTCGCTTCCCAGATCGAGCAATGTATTATTATATAAAATTCTCATGTAGCAGCTTGGTATTTAGAATTGTGCCCAATTTAATGGCACAATGGACCTAACAAACATACCGGCAAACTGTAGGTTTGCCGTTAACAGTACTGCTCTTCCTTCGGGGAATACAGTTGTGAGGCGAGATATTACACTATCATCTTGCCTCAACTCGAAGGAACGGGAAAAAATACTTTTCGGTTTGATATTCTGTCTTGCGGCATTACAAAACTCCACCAAGCGGCTTAAGAGTTACAGTTATGGCCATTTTTAACAGACTTAAAAAAAATAGTTTCTCAGTTTCACCTGTATGTATGTATGTATGTTTGTCCGCGATTATCTCGCGTTTGGTTGAACCGATTTTGATTGGGTTTTGAGAAAATGATTTGTTATATTCTAGAAAATGTTTTGGTATACAATAAATGGATGCCCTATGTCGTCATCCACGTGGATCCGTTATTAAGCGATATATTAGTTCAACTCGACCGATTTTTTTTACACGCAATGCTAAAGTCGGTTTTCTTTTCCTAAAAATTTATTGCTAAAAAGTTCATTTAATTTCAAGTAATTCTGCATAATTTAATACAAGACTCGACTTTTGAGTTATAAACCGATTTTATCGGAAGAGCGATATGTTTAACGCATGTACTGAGTAATCAGGTTTCGTCACTAGCTCTCAATCGCCATGATGTACTCAAGGCACGTTTAATTGACTCTTCCAGTCTGTACAGTAGCCGTCGTATTGGGTTACGTGGCACTCTGCGCAACCTGGATACCTAATGCGTTGTTTGACTGAAGGGGAGCGAGCATACATGTTTAGTTAGCGAACGTGAAAACAGGCTTTGCTCGCAATACTAATTGCAGTTTCCAAATATTTCGTTAGCTACTGCTATTGGGAATAACAATACAATTTTATTGAAGAGTAATTAATTTATAATATTATAATAAATCAATGTTGCTGTTTTTGCAAGGGTTAGAATACTTGTTTATTTCTAAGAAACACAAATTTCAAGTTTTAAACCACAGATTTGATTAATAAAATTTCACATCTGCACATGCCCTACTTTTATCCATCCATCATACATTTTTATAATCATATTATGATTGATTTATTATTAAATCATATGATGATTAATTACTAGTCACAATATGATTATTAATTAATCATAATAATATATTTTGCAGGGGAAAACAACAGACAGAATGAAAACACTGTTCAAAGGCCTGTTTAATAGTTCCTTTCAAGAATACAGGCATGATATTACGCACTATTACGCCAGATTATCCAGAGGTACATTTACGTACATCGGTATGTTTAAGTCCCATGTAAATAGGGGCGAGCCTATTGCAATTAAATAGGCACAAACACAATTTTCATAGAAAAACCCAATAACTTTACTTAACATGGGGATCGACTCCAGGACCTCTAGCGTAGCAGTCGCGCTTACGATCACTGAACTAATAAAGCAATTAAAGAAATCACAACAGAGAAAAAAACGTTCCGTTCATTTCATTTTGTATCTTGCTTCTAATTGCGGTACAACTTTAATCTCACCAACAACGGTCATATGCTTCGTCTTCCTAGCTATCTGGAACCTCGGGCCTTCAGTCGACACCTCGCAGGTATAGGCCGCCCTCGTGGAGATAGGAGGAGGCATGACCCTCACCACACAGTAGTCCGGCTGACATTCACCACCTTGCACCATCACGTCTGTTATGTTAAAGAGACGGATTGCAGGCTGAGGACAAACAAACAAAATTAGGTAATATGATACATTTATTATTTATAACTAGCTTCTGCCCGCGAGTTCATCCGCGTGGAAAAGTAACTTGTAATTATCGTTTTAATTTGGATAATTAGCTCAAAATCGTTATAAATTATAGCTTATATGTTATTCTTATGTATACATAATAATACTGTAAAGTTTCATCAAAATCCGTTCAGTAGTTTTAGCGTGACAGAGTAACAAACATCCATCCATCCATCCATCTTCAAAAACTTTTACATTTACAATATTATAGCTATATTATTATTAATTGCATCTCCTTATGTGTTCACGGTATGTCTTCCGTGAAGTAACCAGCCATCTATCAATCTCCACAAACTTTCTTATTTATAATATTACTAGCTGACCCCGCAAACGTTGTTTTGCCATAAAAAAAAAAAATAAAAAAAAAATAGATGTTGGCCTATTCTCAGACCTCCCCGATAAGCACAAAAAATTTCATCAAAATCGGTCAAGCCGTTTCGGAGGAGTATGGCAACGAAAACTGTGACACGAGAATTTTATATATTAGATTAAGTAGGATTTTTTATGGGGTGGAAATCTAAGACTATCTAAGACCAGCAATCAAACCAGCGGGTGTAACATGAAAAGCCAAGACAAGGATTATGTTGAATGTTGTCATGATCATGCTATGCGACTGGAAAAAGAAGGTTGTCTATGGATTTCAAAAAAACAATCGATTTCAATTACAATGACAGTCGCAATGATTGCAGTGTTGACGGATGCAAAGTAAGGGTATAATATTAAAAAAAAAAACTTGAGAGGTGTCAAGGGACACCCGGATGGAACGAAGTTCCTTTCATTAAAATTTAATAATTAAAAATAGAATAACCTGTATACACTCAACAATTCACAACGCGCGAAATTCAAATATTGTCATTCACTCAATAATATTTGAATGCTTGTCAACAATATTTGAATTTCGAAAAAAGTGTCGTGACAACTTTTCGTAAGAATTTTTTCCGTCTAGCCCCCTTTCACAACGCGCGATAAGGAACTTCGTTCCAAAAGCTTTCGCTGGTCACTATTTAGCTATCGAGCTGTTTCTTATTTTAATTGTAATACGATTTGGTCGTACTTTAAAAGCAAAAATATTTAGCACCTAGGGATCTATTTGTCATTTATTATAAATTATTCTTCTCTTTTTCGTCAATATGCAGTTTCAACCTACTCAAAAAAAGTTCTTGAATGGGCAGGTAGGCTTATAAAAATATAGCGATTTTGAAAATAGATGTGTGATATGACTAAGCAGTGATTCACTGTCAAAATATAACTATCATTTCTATAAACATTTCAAATAAGGTTGTAACTACGTTAACTCAAAAATCCTTCCCATTCAATCAATAAACACCGTGATAAATATCTGTAATACATTTTATTACAAAAATTACAATATTGCCATTTATAAATGATGTCATAATATCAAACAAGGAAATTATATACTTTTTTACCAAATACTGTTTACTTTGCAAGGGACCTGAACAAATTTAAGATTGCCGTGGGAAATCAAAATACGTTTAGTATCTTCTGGGGATGTATAAACGACTGGTATGGTATAATAAAACGTATTTTACGGTACAGTTAACAGCTCTTATGCTTTTTCCTGGATAACTTTGGAAGTAAAATACCCTATTTTGTAATCTTCACAATATAATAATATGATATAAAAAAAAATATTAATTATCACTCGCTTAAACGGTGAAGGAAAACATCGTGAGGAAACCTGCATACCTTAGAGATTTTCTCGACGGTTTGTAGTCTGCCAACCCGCACTAGGCCAGCGTAGTGGACTATAGCCATATCCCTCTCAATATGAGAGGAGACCCGTGCCCAGAAGTGGGACAGTATATGGGTCGATGATGATGAATATGAAATTCTCAGTAGTAGCTCAAAGTTTAGATGTAATGTGCCTGGTTAATAAATGGCAAGAGGCTTGCCCCCTACTACATGGGACCTACACTTATGGTAGAGGTGTGGGTGTACAAAAGTAGACCTTTGCCCAACCTTTTTGGGGAATACAGGCGTGATAGTGAATTGAACTGATATTTTGAATACCAAACAGCTCTACCATAAATACGTACATAATGTACGTTTACACAACTGAATGTAGCTTTAAGCAATTACGTTTGGACTGGGCTTACGTATACAAAAGCGTAGGTACATGAGTACGCCTCGAATCTATTCTGTTGTGGCGAATGTCATGATTTCCATGGTCATACCGTGACATATAGGGTAAAGGAAGGCAAGGGCGGTTTTTAGTCCATAGGAGTCCGACATACCCTGGCATGTCCCCAGGTGGCAGACGACCCATGAGGATTTTCTGTACCATAAAGAAAAAGTTGACTTCATAGAGACAGAGTGACTTAGACAAAGCAATTTGTTTCCTATTGGAAATAAGTAATAGAGTACGATTTCGCTCATGATATCCCTAATAATTTTAAGTGTCTTTTTTACAAAATAAACAAGTTTGCTCTACAAATGCTCAATGAACAAAATCGAAAAAAATATATGTAATCACGAGTTGTTTTTCCAATCATGATTATAAGTAGTAAATTCTATAGGTATCCATCGCTGCCGGAACCATCCCCATTGCTGAGTGAAGGCTTCTTATCTATTTCGCCACTGTTGCCGATCTTGGTAGTATATTAAAGTATTATATAATTTTATAATGGTAACGATTTTCCATTGCGATTAAAATAAATAAATAATAAAAGTTTATTTGGAGCAAAGTAGGTTTACACTTTACAAAACAAACGAAGGTAACTGCAAAAGTGAAGCACTGTTTTGGGAGGTGGTGGCTTCCACCACGTCCCAAAATCGAAATGTAATAAAAGCCATTTGTTCCAGTCAATGTTACAAAGAATAATTCTTTGTAACATTGACATTGTGTGTATGTGACTAAGTGAGTTAGAGCGTGTGGTGTGAGTATGTGTGTATTTGCGAGTATGAGTATATTAATTATGATAGGAGTTGCTCAGTATCATCATACGACGAGTTTAAATAGGCTCTCAGAAATTCAAATTGTTGAATAAATAAATAAACTGTAGTCTAAATTTTAGACTACAGCTGTAATTACGTTTCTCCGCTACATGAAATCCTGTAACAGTGTTCCATCTAATAGAGCAATTATCGTAATTTCTACAAACCCCTTAAAAGGCTTTTTCCATCTAATATTATCCCGGCCATTTTCGGCGAAATCCCTCAATACATCCATTTAGCCTTTTGAGTTAGAATTGTTACCATGATTCAAAAAGGTTTTTTATGACGTTGACCTTATTTAAAATCGACATTTAAAAGGTTAAGGTAAGTAATGTTTTATCATAAACATTGTACAGTAATTCTTTCTTCTTTCTAATATTATAAATGCGAAAGTCACTCTGTCTGTCTGTTACGTTTTCATGTCTTAGCCGCTGAACCGATTTTGATTAAATTTGGTACAGAGATAGGTTAGACCTTGGACATCGATATAGGCTAGTAATATTTATAAATAACTAGATTCTGCCCGCGACTTCGTCTGCGTAGACTTTACCTGAAAGTGTCTAGTTGTTAAGTTTTTTAATGCACAATGTTTTTATTTTTTTCTTTCTTAAGAACCTTCTCCTGACAATAATTAACACAACAAAAAAAGAATAAGCAAAATTGTTCCTACCATTCACGCGTGATGCGACGACCAAGGGAAATAGAGTTTTTTTTTTTATATTGTATAGATAATAATGAAAGAGAAAATTCGACATCGAATTGAAATTACTAAATTACAGATTTTATAGCGTCTAACAACGCTGTTCAATGGTCCAAAACATTGAGATTAATAATATCAATAAACACTAATAATTACGTTTAATATACGAGTAAGTGTCAGAAATCACGTTAACTAGCACGGACTGCCTAATATGAGAAAAAAATCGACCTCGGGTAGGATTCGACCCTGCGTTACACGGTACACTGGATGCTGTAGCCAAGCTATCTTGAAAAATAGCTCTTAATAGCATTTAGATAGAGCTTTCGGAGTTTAAATTAAATAACATAATAAGTCATAAAATTAATTAGGTCCAATGTTAATGGTTTCATCGGGGGGCCTTAATTATGATCAAAGATTAATACGTTATTTAATCTAATTATGAAACTGGATATTAAGTATTAGTTAAAAGACACTTGATACTATTTTATATGGCCCCTAACTTATTCAGTAAGTCGTAACAAATACGTCTTTGTTAAAATAAATAACTACTGACAATTGAATATTTATATTCAATTTGATATCTACATCATCAACCCATTGTAACGTCCCGCTGCTGGGCACGGGTCTCCTCCTGTCTCTTAGACTGAGAGGGATTAGGTTATAGTCCACCACGCTGGCCAAGTGAGGGTTGGCAAATTTCACACACCGTCGAGAAAAATCTCTATGGGTCGGCAACGCGCAAGTGATACTCCTGAAGCGTCTATAGGCTAGGGTATCCGCTTACCATCAGGTGTGCCGTATGCTTGTTTGCCATCTTAGTGGTACAAAAAAAACCTTTGACTTCGCAGTCCATTGGTTATATCACCGCACTATCATTGCTTCACAAATTTGATACCTATGAAATTTAGAAGCTAAAATTAAATTAAAATTGTCAAGAAACAATTAGCAAACACAATAGACAAACACGGTTCTTTAATAAATTAATGGCCTAAAGTCTGAGTACTAAGATTGCCCGTATTGTATGTTTCAGATAATACCTAAAGTTAATTTATCCTTAATAATGTTTAAGCAAAATCACAAAGCGTCTTAGTGAAACAATGGGATGTTCTAACTAGGCCCTTTCATATACCGGCCCAGTGCACGGTGGAAGAGACCGCCTACGGCTTACAATCTCTACATAGTTATCCAAATGTGAACGCGGCCATGCAAACTCATGTCTTTATGTATAAAGTAACAAAATACATACTAGATACTGCTGTGAGATTTCTATGTTATTGTAGACATACTATTTTATGGTTAAATTCATTTATTCAAAGATATAATACATTATTTACAATAGACTTACCAAAATAATACTTACATATTTACAAAATATTCATACCTATACCAAAACAAAAAAAAATAGTTTAAAAAAAAGCACTGCAAATATAAGGTTGAGGCATTCGCGATTCACAGATCCACGAATAGGTTTTTCCTGGGTTTTTCTATAACATTCTCATTAGCATCTTGGAGTTACACTGTGTGCCCGAGTTGTTTTTATAAATCTATTTTCAACTAATCCTTCATTACCTTGTAAATACTTCCTAATTGGATATTTTTCCTGTAGGTTACCTTCATGTTAATCTTTTTCATCTTTGTTTTGTTTTTTATAAAAAAGATGTTTATGAAGATAAAATAATAGAGTCGAAGAGCAAATTAATCTTTGTAAATCTTTTAAAAGTATTTTGTAATCTTAACGTCAGCTTGGATAATAACAAATTGTGCGTCAATATTTTTTGCAAAGTAAAGATTTGAAAGTTAGCCTCAGACTGTCATTTCTCATAAACTTAGCACAATCCTTAAATAAGAATAAAAACGTAGTTTTAAAACTAAAAATAATAAAAAAAAATGTAATAGCTGGCGCGTCAGGCATGCTGGACGACCTGGTTTCAATTCCCAGGTAGAACAGTGTTATGGGGTTTATATATGAAATTCTCGATACCAGCTCTTAGCCAGAATTTGGATATTTTGTGCCCAGTTAATAGCAATAGGCTCGCCCCCTACTATATGGAATCTAAACGTACCGGTGAAGTGTGAATTTAGTGTGTGTTAGATTAGTACACCTTTGCCTAACCCTTTGGGGAATACAGGCGTGACAGTATTATGAAGAACAAACAGCTCCACAAAATCACGTAATGTATGTTTACACAACTGAATGTAGCTTTAAGCAATTAATTATATTCGGACAAAAACAAAGACTCACCTGCTGTGTGGGATTATATCTGAATATCTCGTTAGTGTCCCGGTACCACTTGACAGAATGGAGTTTCTGCTCATCCATCTTGAAGTGGCAGCTGAGCTCGGCCGCGCGCCGGGGGTCCGCGTAGAGCGGTACCTTTAGCTGCGATATGTCGTGTGCCGATGTTATTGCTGCGAAAGAAAAGAAATCACATGTGATACTTTTTATTTAAACCTTATACAGACTATTAGAAAACTACCCGTAAAACCGAAAGGAGGTTAAATGGGGCCTTATAACGAGTCCATTCACAATATTTAAGAACCGTAGTAACGCTGTATAACATACCCCAAAAAAAGGAAAACAACATTTTATGAATGAAAAATAGAAAAAATATTAAATAAGACTTATTATTAGGTAAAATAGGTACGTAGGCTTTTCTGTTAAGTAATCTGGTTCCCTGACTGACAAAATTTTTGGCTTTGATAATTAATTATATTTTTTACGGGGTATTTTGTAACACGTTGTATAGACATCAATTAATACAGGTCGGAAATACAGGCGGGATATTATGTTATGCTTTTTATACATCTAATCTCTGTCATTACTTATGTTCATCCAAAGGCTGTTTAAAAAAACTGTGATAGCCTTGTGATATATTATGATCATTTAACTGCCAAGTCGTAGTCGAATCCAAGACCTCGTTACTTCGAGGAAACGTTGTGTTTGTAGTGGGGGTACTTTGACCCATCGCTAACCCAACTATTATTCTTTCGTTTTACAGGGTCGGCAACGTGCAAGTGATATCCCTGATGTTGTAAGTGTGTATAAGCTATTACAACCGCTTACCATCAGGTGGACCGTATGCTTGTTTGCCACTTTACGATATAAAAAAAAGAAATTAAGCTGCCGAGTTCTCCCACCTAAAAAAATTGCATACCTTCTTCACAATACTGATGTAATCTTAGCTTTAACTGTGAGATGGTATCAAAACATCGACAGTTGAACCTGTACAGTCTAGACAGTAGGTACGTGACGAGTTTACAAATTATATCAATATGTTTTATTACAGAACCCTAAGCACGATTAAATGCAACTTGGGTTTCTTGCGAATTTCTCACTTTGTTACATACGCGTATAAACGCGAGAACATTTTCATGTAACCTAATAATATACAGGGTGGAAAGAACGAGAAAGTGCTATTAATATAATAAATGTACTAAAATCAATACGATATTTTCATTGAAATAAAACTACTTTTTACGGATTTTATCACGTTATATTGAGATTATTAATAAAGACGTTTCGGACCCTTTACAGCGTCCATCGTCACGGGTAGACTGAAGCGGTGGGCGTCTTGATGTTATAATTAGTGACAGCAAAAATTGAGAAAGAAAGTCGATACCTACTACCTACCCAGGATGAATAATTAGGGTAAAAAAAATTAAATTAAAAATCATTCAAATTTCAATAGAGAAGATGGCTGGGTTTACCTGCTATTAAATCAAATCCAGGTCTACAACTGCAAGACCAAAGGATACGGGGAGCTCGTTCTGCATGAATCGGATTGCCAGTAATTAACGAAAATAAGCTGTCGTATGTAAGCTGTCAGTAATCATAACATCAAGACCACCAACCATCTTAGTCTACCCGTGACGTTGGACGTTGGACGTTGGGCGTCTGTAAAAAGTAGTTTTATTTCAATGTCAATTCGTGTAAGTGTCAGAAATAAATACTGTATTTTCTTTATAATAAAATAAACGTTGCACACTATAAAATCTCCAAAACTGAACTGACTACAACTTGAATATAATTTTAATCTAAGGAAACTGCGTGAAGAGTACTTTGTTCACTCTCTACATACACTGCTTTCCTTTTTAACAGGGATTACATTCTTTCCAACTATGTTGGGGTCGGCTCCCAGTCTAATTAGATGCAGCTGATTATCAGTATTTTACACGAAGCGATTGCCATCAGACCCCCGCAACCCAAATTCCGGGTCATCATGAGAATAACATTTCACGTTTCTGACTACCACTACGAATACTTATGAAAGGCATTACGTGCTCTCCAAGGCACGGAGGGTTTCGATGGGTAGAGAATGATCACCCATTCATAGAAGCCTAACCTTGCAGATCAGATACCAGACATTAAAAAAATCCTATGTATACAACTTTTACATGTTTTAATGACTTCTCCATCTAACCGTAGACTGCTGATAAACCTCTGATTATTAGAAGTCAGTTTTCTTATAATAAAAAGATGATTATTTATTTCAAATATATTTAGAAGAATAGGTAAGCCTAGTAACAGTCACACAGTACATTATTAGTTATTTTAATATTCTGCATTAGCACTCGTACAGCGTATGTTTTATAGCTATGTTTTTTCTGTAAACAGAATGTCTGTCCAAATTCCCTCATTCTTGTGATTTAATATTAAAATAAATTTTGTTGAAAACATTCCTGAAATGGGTATATATTCATATTATGAAAACAGGATTTTAAAAGTCTACTGATAGAAGCGTCAGAGTCAACACAATTAATTCGTAGCGACAGCTACGGCGTAGCATGAAATGCTACGGCGTAGGTGATTCGACATGACTGTTACCCATATATGAATCAATATGAAAGGTGCTCTGGAATAATTTGATTTGTAATAAACAAATTATTGTTTCATTAATAATGGAATTGAGGGTTTTTATAGCACATTCGCATTCATTGGTTCAAAATTATTTCATTTAGTTTAGGTAATGTTGTTATGATTTTGAATTATTAGCATATGTGATTTTATAGGTACTCATATAGTGGATACTTGGCAAAACTTACTTTGCAATATTGAAATAAATCTCAAGTACAGAAAGCAATCTCAAGGAGACTGATCGACACTTCGCGTGACTCTGGCTTATTTCTAGCAGAACTTATAAGAATTGCCATTCAACGTGGCAACGCTGGTAGTCTTCTGGGTACTTTGCCGGACGACAGCGATGCTGAGGAATACCTTTACGCTTAGTAGCTAATCTCAATAGACACTTCTTTAAATATCATGTAGTTTTTCACATTTTTACTATTCCAAATATAGAGGATATAAGTAAAAAATATATATTATAATTATATATAGTTATACCTATATAGATATAGAAGATTACATAAAAAATAGCTTTCTGGTTCAATTTAGTTAATCGTATCTCATCAAAAATATGTCATTACCCATCAAATACTTTTCCTATTACCCTGCAAATATGTTTAACAGTCTTAATTTTATATCAACGATAAAAAAAGGTCACCGTATGAATTCCCCGTAACATACTACCCCTAAATTTTTATTACACATCAAACGTTTAAAGGGAATATTGATATAAATTATTTACAAAATGTACACGAGACAAACAGGGTAAACCCTAAGGGTAAATGTTTGAGAGTCCGTTTGTCCTTGTAAACATACACAGCGCAAAATTTGTGTAAAAGCCGAGATGACGTCAGAAAAGTTTGCGAGCTTTTAAAAATGTTATTCTATCCTCTACACACAGTGCATAAAGTTATTTCTGGCCGATTTCAAAAATAGGAGTTTGCCAAACGGTACAATATACTTAAAATAATCTTAATTTGTTTATAATTTGAATATATAATGACTGGGTGAATAGGAATGCAGGGGTGAGACAAAACTTTCAAAAGGAAGGGACTTTCAGCTTTAATTATTATATATTGATACCAACAAGGTCTTCTAATGGCTTAATATAATTTAGTAATCATATTAGAGTCCCTTTTTCCAATAATCTATGATAAATTAAAGCTGAAAATTCCTTCCAAAGTTTTGTCTTCATTCACCCCTGTTTTCTTATTCACCCCGTTTGACTGTACTAAAAAAACAGGAGTCTCATCATGTCCAACTCCACTCAATACTTATACATACAAATATTCAAGTACCTATGTCTTACTTAGTTGCCTTAAGAGGCTAAACTTGGAGCGGTACTTACTGTGGCATATTGAAGGAGTTTACTCCAAGAACATGTAGGTACTTGCACTGCACAAGTAGATTACGCTTGCGGTTATCGCAGCCTTGGTTATGTGTGAACATCGCCTTAGAAACACATTTTGCTTATCGAGGCTGTTAATACGAGCATTAGATGCCTGCTTCTAATGAGAATAAGCATAGCCTCATTGAGGTATTAAGCGAGTATTTTTTCTTTTCAAAAAACGCCCTACGCTAAGATTTTGTGTCGTAATGGTGGTGGCTTCTTTGAGTTTTGAGTGGATGTTATTATTATAACTTTGAAAAACAATTCTAGGTTTAATAAAAATAGTGTCTATTATCCATTATGACTCTCTCTTAACACGGCCTCAGTAAATCAACACACTCTGAAAAAAATACTTCATACTACTTTCCTTTTTATATTCGACGGCTGGCAAACATTTCCTCAAAACTTTATCAGCATTGGCTGTAAATTGAATCGGTGTACGGCTTACAGATGGGTTGACGACGAAGCGCAAAAAACGTAATTCTATAAAGTCAGCATGTGGAGATTGCGCCCATAGCGTTTCGCTTTTTTTCTGCTAACTCAGTAAAAAGCTTGACCCGAGTTGTAGCTATACCGTTACAACTTTATTTGAAGGGACGGTATACTATTTGGTGGGCAGGGACCGCAAACTCTCTATCCCTTCTAAATAAAACAAGATCAATAGTGAAAAACGATTACGCCATGCCAGAGACGTACAACATTGAGAAAAACCAACGTGCCGAAGTTGAAATCTAACAAAAAAGTAATAACTATTCGAATAATTAAATCTCCTATCTTACTATTAATAATGTTATGGTTAATATATATATTATTAAAAAATACCTGGAAAATGTCGGTTTACACCAGTAGGTATATTACTGCCTTGCCTATTCCTTCGTGAATGGAGGCGTATTGATGTGTAATCTTGTTATTTTATTGATTTCGGACACTTACGCATATTAAACATTGTAATAAAACTTTTTACGGATTTTGTCGCGTTGTATTGATATTATTAATCGATGTTACGGACCCTTTTCAGCGTCCTTGCATGGTCACGGGTAAAACTTGTTAGATATTTTATTTTACTTCAACAGGTTTTCTGTACCTACCAACATTGATATACAATGTCTCATTTATTTGTTCTTTTTTTAATTCGGGATTAACCAGAAAATAAATGAATGTAGCCCGTAACGCGAGTGTCTTAACGTAGTCGATTACGATGTAAGCAGATATATCCGGTTGATGATGCCTCTCACGTTAAGCAAGACGACCTTGCCTAATGTAGCGTGTATTATTAGGTAAAGCGCTCAACATCGATTTATGTGCTTTCACAGAGGTTTTATCAAAAAATTGTGAAGTATCCAAAAGTGCGTTAAGAATCCATAATCTTTTGATTTTCTTAAGAAATTATAAAAAATCATTCAAAATAAAAATTATTGTAAAATATTTCTAAGTTTCTTAAATCGAATATTGAGGGTTCTTTGAACTGTATCAGCAAAAGTATACAATATTATTTTTTGAATTGAGCATGATAATATTCAAAATAAGACGGTAGTCTGCGATTTTCTAAAAGTCTGACATTCAATTTCCGGTTAAACTGACATAAAATTGATTGACTTAATACACGTACACGGCAATAATCGTAAAAAGTCGTTTTAATATAGATACAAGCAAATTTGGTAAACATCAAGTAAAAGTTAATTTTATTTTGATCAATTTAATTTATAATAACATGAATTTCAATTTCGCTTTTGACATACAGATCATAATTGTAATGGTCTTATACCTATAATATTCTAAGAAAGGAAGTCAAGTTTGGCAACAGCTGAATTTAATCAGTGACAAAGTAAAACATTAATTTACATCTAATGAATTTCTTTGAGTTATGTAATATTAAAACGATTAAATCTATTGACGACCGCACCAATAATTGTATACTAATAATAGCATCTAGTTTACTTAATCAAAAACAGGTGTGAAATTAATTCAAACAATTATTTTTGAGTGAACCCTCAACCGAATATTGGATGATCGTTCTCTCCACGAAATTAATAAAAAATACTTTAGATTTCACTTGCCATAATTTATATAGTAATATCGTAAAAAAAACTGTATGTTGAAAAAATTATAATTGAAACAACACTATTAATCGAGCAATAAGCTATTAAAATATTTTTTTGGGACATCTTTACACAACACCATCTAGTCCCAAACTAAGCAGAGCTTGTACTATGGGTACTAGACAATGGATATAATACTTAAATTCTTTTTTTTTTTGTAAATACATATTATAATACATAAGAAACACCCAGACACACACAAATACTCGTGTTTAATCCACACAAATATTTGTGTCCTGTGGGAATCGAACCCACGACCCCATGATCAGCAGTCCGGCACTCGAACCGCTAGACCACAGAGGTCGTCGTGTATTGTAAGAAGTGAATTTTTAAATATTTGTTCAATGTTTTATTTTGTGTTTATACATTTTAAGCTAAAACTGCTAACCAGATTAAGTTAAAATTGGTTATGGTAATCGTGTAACGTATGTTTTTATTTACACAATATTAGACGAATCTTTATTTATATTTTTTTTCTTCCAAGTTTAGGTATTTGTGTGTCTATGTGGCTTACCTTAATAAACAAAGTACAGGAGAAAAAATATTATCTAGCTTCACAATTACAGTCGTTTGAACGAATACATTACTTCTTTAGAAAAAAACAGCTACCCAGTCGTCATTGTTTTTTTTCTTCTTCTAAATTAATTATTTAATTGACTACGAGTAAGTACTGGCAGTCTGATAACTCCGATAAAACCTAAAACACATCATTTTACGTATTAGAAGTTTAATCTAATCTTAGTTAAAGCTATGCATTTATTCAATACATGAACAATGTAAGTTCTTTGAATGAAAAAAAAATCTTTAACCCTTTTTTATACCACTAAGGTGGGTAACAAGCATACGGCCCACCTGATCGTAATCGGTTACTATAGCCTATAGACGCTTGCAACACCCTGGTGTTGCAAGCGTCTATAGGCTATAGTAACCGATTCGCAAGTGATTCCCCTGGGAATCACTTGCGATTTGCCAACCTTGTAAAACGAAAGAGGAATAGTTGGGATGGCAGTATAGTGGTTAAAGTGCCCAACTGCCAACACAGCGTTTCCTCGCGGAGCACTGGCAACCTTGCTCTCCGTTAGGAACACGACACAGCTTTATGCTGAGGTACTTCTCCAGTCAGGCCGCTCCAATTTGAGTGAAATTACTCCCACTATGCCCTACCTCTCTATTTATCATATTTCCTATTATATAACACTATTTCGTATTATATAACACTATAAATATTCTAGTACATATAATACTTGTACCTACTTGTCAGTTGATTAATCCTATTATAATGTCGTTCAAACTTAATCATTAAATTACTTGCCAAATTAAAGTCAATCAACAGTTACTTTGAGATTAAGTAAGTATAGATATAGATAGCTAGGATAATTTGCGAAGGGGCCGGAAAGTTTTCAACTCAAGTGACAATCTTACTTCGGGATAATGGTTCCCTGGAAGCTAATGCACGGTTTATACTGAATTAATATTACTAAAATTGGTCCTGAAATATTTACTTAGTATAATTAAACTTTGCGCTTTGATGTATGAAGAAGAAGTAGAAATACCTAAGCTTTTCTAACATTAGCTCATTAGGTCTGTTAAGATGAATAGGTGACAAAAGAGTTAGACCACTGCATCTAGACATAAGATCATAATGAAGGTAACAAAAACGCAAACAACAACGCAGTGATAGCCTAGTGGTATGACCATTGGACTGCCAAGTCGAAGGTCTCGAGTTCGAACCCAAGGCACGCACCTCTGACTTTTCGAATTCATGTGCGTATTAATAATTAATTATCACTCGCTTAAACGGTGAAGGAAAACATCGTGAGGAAACCTGCATGCCTTAGAGATTTTTCTCGACGGTTTGTGAAGTCTGCCAACCCGCACTAGGCTAGCGTGGTGGACTTATAGCCTAATCCCTCTCAATATGAGAGGAGACCCGTGCCCAGCAGTGGGACAGTATATGGGTTGATGATGATGATGATGATGAAGGTAACAAACGTAAATTATTAAGCATAAGCATAAGCTCAACCGCCCGTAACCCATTTTATTACATGACTCTTGTCCATTCCATGGTTGTCTGTAAGAAATTGCTATAAGCGATAAGACCGCCAAATGTAGATACTTATGTAACGTTTGTTTTTATCTTTTTTTTCTATAATGTGTGTGTACAATAAAGAATACTCTATCTATCTATCATAAGTTAAGAAATTATTACACGGCTAAGAAAATCTATAAACTGCTACACATAAACTGCTTTATTAGTCTAGTGGTCGTAAGCATGACTGCTACGCTAGAGGTCCTGGATTCGATTCCCAGGTCGATTAGTGTTATTGGGTTTTGCTATGAAATTCTCAGAGTTTGGATTAGTTCCTGGTTAGTAGTCTCGCCACTATAACATGGGTATGATCATACTGGTGATACTAGGGACCTGATCGTACCGGGGATGTATATTAGAAAACATCAGCCTGATCCTTCAGGGAATACAGGCGTGATGTGTGTTTATGTTATTATTAAAGTCTACTGCTAGAAAAACAAATTTCGTAAAGTTTTGTGCGTTTAATGTAGGCTATTAAGGTCCTATTATATAATATACAAAAATATACAATATACCTCAATGCATAATACAGTTTCCTGATCCAAAATAGTGTTTCTCCCAAAAATTAATTTATCTTCGACTTTAAAGAGTTATTTACTATAATATCCTCGTATAATTTATTCTTGAAACGGAAATTCCAGTCCATTTACTCTACTTTAGCACTTTGGTTCGACGGAGGGAAAGAAATGCTTTTAATAAAAGTAATTTCGGAACAAATTTACTCGATTTGCGTCGAATAAAGGTTGAATAATAATTATGGAGGAGGTTCCAACTAAGTAATTTGCTTAAGTTGTCTTGCTGTGAGCTTGGTCGAATCGTCGCCCGCACTCACGAAGCGCTGGCTTTCAAAATATCAAAGTTTTCATCCAAGTGAGGTCCTGCTGAATATTCATCGTTGTAATTATTTCATTAGTTGGACTACCGTTTTTATTAGTCCACAGAGACAACAATTAATGTAGCTATTTATATTATTATTAATGCTAGCAGTCGCTTTGAATTTGTTCTGAAACATTTTCAATTCTCACAGGGTTAATATTTTAACAGATAAATTTTATTTTCTAGTTAGCGAGTTGAAGTTGTGAAATAATAGAGAATCGATTTGTGTAAGACGAAAGTAAGTGTGACATTTTAGTTAATAAACTAGAGAAGATTTAATTTAAAAACTAAATTATAACAATGGATGACATTAAAAAATGTATTTTTATGTTGGTATGTATACAGAATGACATGAAAATATAACATACCATCGCATATATATTCCCCAGACAATATTTTTTATACCACTATAGTGACAAACAAGCTTACCGCCCACCTGATAGTAAGCGATTACCTTACTACTTACTTATTACTGTTATTAACCCTGTAAAACGAAAGAGGAATAGCTGGATTGGCAGTAGGGTCAAAGTCCCCTCACTGCCAACACAACGTTTCCTCACGGAAACAGCGGCAACCTATGCATATGGAACATAACACAGCTCAAAGCTCAATTATTATTACTTATTTCACTTCAATTTTCTGTAAGGCGGAGGTATTTCCCCAGTCGGACTGCTCAAATTTGAGTGAAATGATTCTCATTATGGCCTACCTCACTTAAAATAACTTAATTAGTTTACTAGAGATTGATTAATGTACACCCACAGTGCCCTAGTAAGTTTTGTGTTCCTAGCATATGCTAGGTCGATCTATATCACTCGATCCTATAGATATCTATAGGACCGAGTGTATTGCTATTTATTACCTAAATAGGGAGGACCAGTTCTTCCTAACTTTTAGCAAGAATCTCTGCAGTGCAAGCTTATATCTACCCGCCATTCATAATTTTATAAGGCTTCCATTATACGTAGGTACAGATACATGTTACCAGGCCTCCGCATCACAAAAGCTATTGTGCTATTGTAGTCTTCCGTCGCTACCTATCCTTTGACATTCGTTGCTATTTGCGTAAAGGACGGTAAGTAGTATTACATCTTTACTAATATTAAAGATGAAGTTTTTTGCTGTATAAGTAGCCTAGTGGTCGTAAGCGCTCGCTACAACGCTTGAGGTCCTGGGAGCGATTCTCAGGTCGAGCAAAGCGTTATTAGGTTTTTCTATGGAATTCCCAGTTACACCTTGGAGTTTAGACTTGTGCCCGCTTAATAGCAATAGGCACACCCCATTTCACATAGAACCCTTCAGGCAATACAGGTCAAAGTCAAACATTTTATTTCAATTAGACTATACCGCACTTTTGAAAAGTCAAAACTAGTTACACGGTTCCAAAAAGTGGGTCTTATGGAGAAGAACCGGCAAGGAATAGACACTCTTTAAAAAAAACATGATTACAGTGTTCGTCTTGGTTTACGGCACCCGTGCACGAATATGGCGTGCGTATTGGCGTTGTTCGACTCAACCATGTTGCAGGGAATAAAACGACCCGACACACAAAGCCACCATCAGCAGGACATTTTAGTGAGCATAACATGCTAAGACCGCTAGGCAAGGCGTAGCGCAGGCGTGATGCTATGTTTGTTCGGTTTTTTGTTTGAACGAGCTAATCTCTGAAACTATAAGTCGGATTTTTAAAAGCATTTTTACTTTAGCGAAGGGAAAAATCGACTGCGGGTAGGATTCGAACCTGCATCATCTGGTTAAATACACCAGACGCTATGACCACGAAGCCACCGCGAGTCTCACCCACGAGGTTGAAATTTGCCTTCACATTTCTGCACAAAAATAACTTTAATACCTTAGTATCGAAAATGCAAAAAAATAATAAAGATAAATATTTTTACATGTGATAGATTTTTACATTGAGAAGAGTGATATTTATTCTAATTTGGACGGGACAACGTCTATCGGATCAGCTCTTTTTAAAAGCTTAAAAGAATACAGGAAAATCAGATTAGATTATCATAATACGGCGAATGTTAAAAGAAAATCTACTTCCATCACAGGTTACTACTTCATCTCTACCCTATATTCATACACTGCTGGATATAGGTGTCCCACAGACCCCAGAATCAGGCGGAATATATGCTTGAAGAAAGACAAAAAATACAAATAATAATAATAATAAGAGAATAATAATGTTTCAGCCAGTGGTCTAATAGCCAAGAGCCTCGACTTACATCTGAGGAGGCTTTCGTTAGGCGGCTGGGTCAAGGGTCTGATGCAGAAGGCGGTACTCCTGGATACGGCGCGCATCGTCAGGAGGTTCCTCTCGCTGGGGCCCTGACCACCGGTAGCTTGGATACTGTTCCCGATACCGGTGGGCTACTATTTTTTATATTTTTAAATGTTTTACAATCTTTTTATACTATTTGTTAAATATTTAAAAATATCAATAATATGTATAGTTATATAAATGAATAAAGAGAATAATAATAATAAAGTTTATTATATCTCAAATTGTTACAAATACCTGCTATTGGCAATGTTTCGTATTAAATACTTAAATTATATCTCGCTCTTACCTATCTCCCACTAAATATAGGATGGGTTAGAAAATTTTGCCCCAAATCGCCAATAATGCCTATAGAAATTACCTGAATATATCATTAAATTCCCGTGCCATTTCATTAGTCTATAAATTACCCGCAGCGCGGTTACTGTAGTACCTGTTGTCTTCTACGAGGGCTGCCTCTGAGTGACGTCATAGATAGGTGCGATTAAGTTACGTAGAAAAGGCATTGTCCTGTTTGCGTGAGAACACTACAACCTGCCTCCTTTGGGAGTTTACTGATAAACTAATTTCGCGACAACAGGGAACATACACATGAGTGCCAATACTATCCGCTTTTGTATTAACCTAATTATTTCCTATATTAGCCTTTTTATTCTTGCCATTTTGCAGTTGATTAATATGTATCGGGGACTTGTGTAGGTGGAATTAAATTAAAAGTGATGTTTATGGGTGTGGTTAGCAAATAATGGTTACTAAGAAAATTTGTGTAGTTTCCAGCTATAATAGGTTAATTCTAATAACATAATATTATAATTAAAGAACGAGTAACCAGTTCATGGAAATGACTAGGTACACCTACCTAAATGGTAACTGACTAATGATACCTATATTCTTAATCTTTATAATAACCATCATCCCCGTATTTCCCTAAGAGTTAGGCAGAAAAATAGTTATATACACCCACAGTCTCCGGTATTTTTAGGTCACATGTAATAAGCGCGAGTCTATTGCCGCTAACCGGACAGCCACAGTCAGAACTGCTACTAAGGATTTCATAGAAAAACTCTATAAAACTGAAATTAGAATCTGGAAATCGAATCCAGGACCTCTATCGTAGCACTAGACTAATGAGGCAGTTAATTTAATTTCTTTTTCTTTCAGTATTATTTCCTTTATTTGACTTTTTTCTTATAAATTATATTTTATAAAATAAATTAAAGACAAAAACATTTAAAAATATAAAAAATAGAGGCCCACCGGTATCGGGAACAGCGTCCAAGCTACCGGCGGTCAGGGCTCCAGAGAGAGGAATCTCCTAACAATACGAGCCGTGTCCAGCAGTACTGCTTTCTGGATCAAGCCCTTAACCCAGCCGCCTAACGAGAGCTTCCTAAGGTGTTGGTCGAGGCTCAGTATTATTATTATTATTTCTTTCAGTATATTGTACGTCTCAAAATCATATAAGATATGTTATAAAACTAGTACCTAGTTAATAATAATTCTATATTTTACAGAACCATTAAATAATTGATATGATACAAAATATGGAATCCACTGAAAAACTTTACTTAAGCGTCGACAAAAAATTAAAATGGTGCAACCCGGCACAAACAAAGTATGTAAATCGTTAAAAAATTTCGCATGTCATATTTCGCCGAACCAACAGTTATTTTTTTATTTCACCTGAAAATTTAATAGCCATATCGAATGTTGTTTGAATCTCGTGCATTGTGTGTAACGCATTTTTTTGTAACGTAACTGCAACTGACTTGTAGGCAGTAAATGTACAGTCGACAAAAGAGTAAAGTATACAACCAATTAATGACATTTATGTTTTATTTTTATAATGTGTCAAGACGCAAGTGTTGTTAGCTGCGTATCAAACCCTTTGTCAGATAACTATTTATAACGAAATCTATGTCAAAATACAATGATGTCGTTCGCTGCCTATATGTATACCTAACTTTTTTATCGACTGTACCAACCCATGCTTGCTAGTTCAAGCAAAAAATCAAATGCTTCTTGCATTTTACTTGCTGGCAAGTTTTTTATGGGTCATACAGCAAATGAAGAAGTATTACAAATTGTGAACGAGAAAAGACAGTTGTGAAGAATTCTAGAGAACGGGAAAGGAAAGATGATAGGCTTCGTGATACGTGACGACAACTTTTAGAAAAAATATTTATGACAAAATTGAATGAAACCGAAGAAGGGGAAGATTTATAGAATTCGGTGAAGGAAAAAGTGGGAATCTAGAAAACTAGACAAAACGCATTCAAATTGATAATAAAATAATGGTTGAAACTTTAATCATTTTGGATTAAAATTCAGAGCATTGAATCAAGATATTCGGCATTAATAAATTTTCTATTGTTGTTGCATAATTGGAAAATTGATACTTATCTATTGTTACTGGTAATTTGCGACCCGCATGGTATTCATTGTTGCTGCAAATTTGTATAATTAATATAATTATAGGTAGGAATCAATTGTTATCGAAACTAAATGTAAACCGATATCATGTAAAGTGAGACAATTTACATAAGACTAATTTATTAATTGAAAATTACATTACACAAATTAAGGAACAAGAGGGGCTCGTGGTAAGTTATAACTATGGAGTTCACATATGAATGCACTGGCCTGTGTGTTAAATCATATTTACACCATGCCTGCCACCGTTTTTAAATAAGCTTAGTTCTTAGCTTCATGTTCTTTTTGTACTCCTTGTCACTTGCTTGTAAAATATTGAACCACGTAAGATTATAATTACTATCAGACCACTGCTGTTCGTATTATTACAAATGTAATCCAATAATAACTACGCTGATCAACCGATCTGCAAAGCTGCGCTAACCGCGGTCAGTCTGTGGATGGGGTATCTAGAGCACGTAAAGCCGTCGGTCACGGTTGTATACGAACATGTATGACAATTGTTAGTAGTTGTCAAAAGCCCAAAAACCTGACAACCAGTCTATCCTCAGAATATCGGTATTGCCAAGAAATTGGGTTGGGATGGTCTGAGGGTAGTCGCTTCGCGTAATATATTGAGCCGCATATCGTTAGTCTGCATACATAATATTCTTGGACAATTTTACAATCACAGCAATATCTAGTCCCAAACTAAGCAGAGCTCGTACTATGGGTACTAGACAATGGATATCATACTAATCATACTTATACTTTCTTTTATTAAATACTGTATGCAGTTTGACAATTAATGTCAAGAAAAAAAAGGAGACGGAGGATTTTACTAGTGATCGCCATTAAGGTGATATCGACAGGAACTATCGACATAATCATTCTCTATTAGACGTCATTACGTTATCGATAGTCCATTGCCACGCAGCATTAACCCGTCCACTGCCACTGACCTACTTCCCTATAACCACTTACTATCCGTAAGATAAGCGGGATAATGCATTGGTATGGCTTCTGTTACATGGCTTCTACCGACGTTAATATTGAAATTAGCATTAGGTACATATTGCTAGTGTTTTATAAGGAAAAAATCTTTCACGTGTTTAGAGAATTTTTAATTTATACTAGCGACCCGTCACCGCTTCGCACGCGTGCAAATTACTAATAACATACATGTTTTATACATATGAAACTTAAAAGGAAATCACTCTATCTATTAAAAAAACCGCATCAAAATCCGTTGCGTAGGTTTAAAGATAGGGATAGACAGACAGCGGGAAGTCACTTGGTTTTATACTATGTAGTGAAGTTATTATATAGTTTTTTAGGGACGAGATCAAAAAGAGACAATTGTATCCGTCCTTACCTTAAACCTAAAATAGATTCCCTAAAAATAAATTACTAAAGAGTCATAAAGATATTTAATCGTATTGAGTGGGAAGTTGAGCTACGTAGGTAGCTCAACTGTAAAATTAGATAACTTATAGGCAAAGAGATTAAAAAAGGTAGGTCTAATATTTAAATTATTTAGCTTGTAGGCGTTGGTGATATTTTTACAAACACGTATTGTGAAAACTAGTATATTCTGAAAACATCGTCAATACCGCCAATGGCCCAATATGCGCGACCGAGATCTCAAGAGGCTCTTGTTAGACGTCTGGATCAAGAGTTTGATGCAGAAAGCGGTACTCCTTGATACGGCACGCATTGTAAGAAAGTTCTTTTTTCTGGAGCCTAGTTACTGGTAGCTTCGATACTGTTGCTGATACCAGACTACTTATTTTTGATAGGTAGGGTAAATACCTACGTGTCCGACCCGTGACCATAATGTCTCTTTTTTGTTTGTATTCATCAAAGTTAGGCTTAGGAATGCTAGAATGAAAAACAATATAATTAGTATTCAATTTATTAGCGAACCTATCCGGCTTTGTACGGGTATGTTCATTAATTATAAACTTTCTAGATAATCCCTCTGTCTTTTGGAACCATTTGAAAATCCTTAGAGTAGTTTTCGAGATTAACTCGTAAAAATATAAACGGGGACTTAATTAAAAAAAATATTTAATAATAATAATAATATATTTATTTGTCAAAATGTGGTTTACAAAGCTGTTAGAAAAAAAAAAGGTTTAAGTTCTGCACATTTGTCATCTTAAGTCTATGACATACAAATAGGTACACTATCTAGTTAAATTACATATTATGTAATTATTAATTATAATTATTGCCACATTAAATTTTGTATTTTAAGTGTTCCTCTACAGAGTAAAAACAATTTTCACATAACCATCTACGCAATTGTTTTTTAAACTTATTTATGGTATGGTAACTGTCGAACACCTTGAGGTAAATGATTAAAAATATACGTACCGACATAGCATAACTATTTCTGCTGCACAACTCAGTCTTTATAGGTGGAAGTACAAGTCGGTCTGGGCAGCGAGTATTAAATTTACAAGTGTCTTTTAAGAAGGTAAACAAGTCCGGATTGGTTTTAACAAAAATACATATTTCTAATAATTTAAGCATGGCACAAGTTTTGGTGACGTGGTTAATATCCATAATAATATGGGACCTCATTGGATAAACCTATAACCCTATAACGTGGATACAGGTGCTGCCATCTGCTTAGATATTTTCAGAATTTAGATTGAAAAAAAAAAAAGAATCTCTAATAAAATCCACGGGCAGGAGTTCCGCCTGCGAATTGTTTTAGTATTCCGATAAAAAACGAAAATCAATTTAGCGGGTAAATTGTAACTGACAGAAAATATTGTTGATGCATAACTATAAAACTGTATCCGAACACAATATGAAACGCAGAGAATAAAAACCATATCGAAAAATCGCATCACCGACACTCCGAACCAGATTCTATGCCAAACCGTATCGCTGAAAAAAAAAACGGATATATGTTATCGACAGGGAAAATATAGAAGTATTGTCGCCATTTTTGGCTTACAGCCAGAGTCTGTCATATCATTACACTCATATTGTTCTTGTATCTATTCCACAGACCCAAGGACATGGGAGACAAACACTTGATGATATGTGCTTTGTTATTGTGACTTGGCTAATTACGTTGGCGGAATATTACGTATATAGACTTATTTTTTTCATGTGAAGGCAACCGTGATAATTGTTGGTGATAAATAATATAAACTATGTTACGTATTTATGATAACGATAATAATTTTGCGTGCTTCATTAGGAAAGTAATGTCATGCGTGACTGCTGAATGATCTTAAGTTTGGTTCTGAGCTCTGTGTATGTTTTTTGCTTGCGTTTGACTACCACGGTGGATGTCGAAAGCACGCTTGCTTAAAGAAATTAACTGTTTATTAGGAATTTAAAAACTCCCAGGTTGTATATAACCGAACACACAGACTCCTGCAAAGAGTTCCACTCGCTAGCGGTACTTATGAGAAAGGAGGAAGCGTAATGCTTAGTGGGTACGATGTGGTATATCTACCATATAATGGTGGCGCAGTGCGATTGTCTGCTTGTCCGAAGAAGGAATGGGGTGTGTTGTGTTATTGAGTTTTCCTATTAAAGTATTGTAAGAAACTGCTTCGAGTGAATACTCGAAGCAGTTTCTTACAATACTTTAATTTTTAGGGCACGAGGCTATTGTCACAGGGCCCGAATGGGCCCTGTGACAATAGCCTCGTGCCCTATTGCATGGGATCTAAAAGACCGTGATAGCATGCACCACAATCCCAAAAAAAATATAGCTTATCTTAAGTGTAACAGACTTACATAACATACCGTTACGCCTATACCAGTGAAATATATGTATAGAAATATAACCATCATTTCATAACCACATTAAATATCCCACAGACTATTGCCAACTATTCTGCTAGTACTTGTCGGTTTGATGGGTGCACTAGGCTCGCACCTATTACAAGGGACCTAAACATACCGGTGAACTGTGGGTGTACCTTGTTACACCTCTGCCTAAACCTTTGAAGAATACAAGCGTGAATGGTATTCATATGAATTCGAACAGTCAGAGGTACGTGACTTGGATTCGAATTCGAGACCTACGACTTGGTAGTCCAATGGTCATATCGCTAGAATGCGCGCGTGCGCCTGTAGGTACACGTGTAAATTTAATGCGATAGCAGTTTTCTTGGAGTACCATAATTTTAACAGTAATTCCACTCAAATTGGAGCTTCCCGACTGGGGAAGTACTTCCGCGTTGCAGAAAATTGAAGTGAAATAACACTGCTTTGAACTGTTTTGTGTTCCTTACAGTGAGCAAGATTGCCAGTGCTCCGCAAGGAAACGTGTTAGCAGTGGGGGGGACTTCGACCCTTACTCTGCCAATCCAACTATTCCTCTTTAGTTTTATAGGGTTGGCAACGCGCAAGTGATACTCTTGGTGTTACAAGCGTCTATAGGCTCCGCTAACCGCTTATCATCAGGTTGGCCATATGCTTGTTTGCTACCTTAGTTGTAAAAACAAATCATAGATGAACTTTGCAGAATAAGCAGAGCCACCTTAAAAATCAGTAAGTAATACAATTTGTAATTTGCATACTGAAAAGTATCCAGGATCCGAATTGGTTCAACCCGCACGGGCGGGCGAGCTTCTAACCTCTTTACTGCTAACTTGAGGCGAAGTATTTGCTCAGTAGAAATAAATAATGCAACATCTACTTCTAAGAGTGCTTTCAAACGTCTCGATTTCACATTGAGTCGGTGAGGCCACTCGAATCGATTTAAGGCGGGAACGTCCGACGACCGTACATCGAGATGCGGCGTCCGCTGCTCCGATATACAATTAATCATGCGGGTTAGGATAGCCTAGCTTACCTTTATATGCCTACACTACCTTCAACATTTTTACTGGGTACCGTCTTACTTAATTGCGTGCGCCATCTTTATTTGACTTTGTATTTTCCAATAGGCAAAAGTATGGTCAAACACACTAAAGTCTACAATACAAAAAAATATGTTTAAAAAAGTCGTAGTCACTTAGTCGTTTTATTAAGATAAGGCGAAGACTTTACGTAAGTTTTAAGCGGAAGTCATCCCGTCAGTCTGGTGGCAATAAACAGTTGGTGGCAACAACGTTTTAATACTTATAAACGTCATTATTGTTTCAATTATGGCAACTTTTATGCCAAAACGTAATGAGTGTGCACTGGCTGACATGTAGCAATGAAGATTTTTATTTAATCTAAGCAAAATAAAGATTTTGTTTTATGTAACATTTTACAGAACATAAATAATTAACAGACAGAAATGTGTTGCTGTGGAGTTTGTTGCGCCGTTTCTTCTTCCTAACCAAAAGACTAGGACAGTTCGCTTGTATGCTTATGTCCCAAATTCTACGGAACGAGCCTATTGCCGTTAACCGGGCACAAATACAAACTTCGAGCTGCTATGAGAAATTTATGGAAAAATCCAATAACACTTTTCTTGACCTGGGAATCAAACCCAGGACGTAGTAGTCGCGCTGAGAACCATTAGACTAATGAGGCAGTTTTTTACCGTTAACAAATAAATTTACTCTCTAAAATGTAGTAATTTCAACAATATTTGTAAAATAACTGTCGTTGTTTCGCCCGTATTTGTCTAATGCTATAATTTAAATGGAGTTTATATAGCAATCGGGCATCGTCGCTTAAAATCAATAGATTTTCTACCGTGCCTATAATTTATTACTTAACTTGAGGTTATAACATCCATTCAGAGTTTTAATAACGATGTTCTGGGAACATTTAACATTGAGAGTAACTTTAAATTGAGAACACGTTTAATTTTCAAGCACGTGTCAATGAAATTCATAAAATTGACGGCTTTCAGGCAACAAAATACAAAGTCAAAAGCCACGTTCACATTAAAGTACCAAATTCGGTAGGTACTCGCTTTGAAATTTCGAGAGCGTTCGACTAGCTATTGGGTAGCACTTTAAAATCCAGGCGAGTTCGAAAAACATTGTACGAGTATCGTAGCGTGAAACAATACTGACAATATCTGACGCCGATTCATGCAGCATGTGACTTTTTAGGTATGTGCTTGATACTCAAAAAAGTTTTGAAACTGAACTATCTCCTATTCATATTTTTTTGTTGTGAATTTTGGCATCACTTCGATTATAGTCAGTTTATTATGATGGCCGCTAGATGATTTTCTTAGAAGCGAGTTCGTTTATTTCACCTAAGACCTAACAATGACCACATTTTACAATTCCTCAAGAATCTCTCCTAGAATTATTCAAGAAAGCTCATTAGCAGTTTTCAAAAAATGTGAATCATGTATATTCGTTTATTCGGACGATTCAGTGCAGCAGCCATTTTTACAAACTATTGTCCGTGGTGGCTATCAAATATCATGTGACATGACAGTTGTGTCAAATGCCATAGAAACTGACATGCTTAAAGTCTCATAGCCATGAATGCAAACATTTTAGTTTTTTATTGCTTCAGTTGTTTAACTTATAAAAAAAAATACGAAGACTCAACGAAGCTAAATATTGTGGCACTACTCTATAGTCACACGAATTAAGTACAGGGGCCAGCACATCAAGCTACCCCAATCTGTCAAATTTATTTGATAGATTTTCAACTTTAAGACAAAACAATAAGGTTCATATTCAATTGGGAAAATTTGACAGTTTTGGATAGGTTGACTTGCTGGCGTCTGTACGTGAATAAAATCCTTGAACCACGTCTTGCCATCCGCATTGAACTGAATAATTTATGTTTCCCTAGATGAACACATTGAGCACTATGCTTGTGTATTAGCGGTCTATGGGTATTCCCTAAGAAGGTTTGATCATATTTCATCATTGCTGATGTAACGATGTCTAGCGTAAGGTTTAGAATAAAGGTGTACTTGAAGACGTATACAAAAGAATGAAATTTCATTAATTTACGCTTGATTTAAAAGACAGTAATCAAGGCAAATTTTACGTTTTTAATTTATAATGTTTACCCAAGTATGTTGGAGTCAAACCAAATGCGACTGAATATTTACTATAAAAACGTGAACTATAATTAAATTTGATGGTTATGTACCCAGTCAGGCACAACAAAATTAGTATTGTAGCTGACAGGGTCCAGAGAGAAGAAGAGGGATTAGCAGCAATTTGACAGATTTATTGCTATTGCATAAAGTATAACCTTTTGCGTAAATATAATGTTTACATATTTATTATCACATTATTATAATATACTAGCTTCTGCCCGCGACTTCGTCCGCGTGGAAAAGTTACTTTTAATTAGCCTATATGTTATTCTGATGTATAAATAATAATACTGTAAAGTTTCATCAAAATCCGTTCAGCAGTTTTAGCGTGAAAGAGTAACAAACATACACACTCACAAACTTTCGCTTATAATATTAGTGTGATTCAGTTTTGGTATTTATTATTATTTGTTAAATATTATACAATCATAATTATATATATTATATTCACACATACACAAGCACCCAAACCTGGAACAACAACTTGTGGGCCATACAAATATTTCTAGCATGTGGGAATCGAACTTGCGACCCGTTGCGCACAAGCCGTAACTTGGCCACTTCGCTTGATCAGCATAGTTATACCATAGCGACGACGCCCTTCTAACGAGGACCAATTACATTTTAATATTCATAGACATTCACCTCCTCCGCATTATGTAAAATCACATAGCGACATATACATAACAAAACTAATTATATAACTGCTATCTAGTCGTGCGCACTATAGTTCCATTAGCGGGAATTGGCAATTTCTATGCTCAAATGTGACCGGACTCGTCAAGGGCGGCAAAGGCTGTATTTTACACGGCCCGAGTAATTACTACGGCGTAATAGAAGGAAAGATCGTGAAGGGTTCCGAATGGTAATAGATCGTATCCAAAGCATAGGACTGAAGAATACTGCGGTTTCATTGGCCGATTAAGGCGTAGGCTACACTTTCCGGAATTAATAGTTTAATTAATCTTCTATACAAGCTGAATAGGTAAGGTTGAGAAACGCTAAAGGCTATATCGTTTGTAAACGCGATGGGCTCACCTATTAGGGTTTAAGTGGATGGTATGCTGAGTTACGATGGTATTGACTTTGAATGTTATATGGTAACCATAACAAAGTTTTGAGCACCCAATTTCCTCCATAAGGTACCGTTAATGAAATTGATACCAATAATTAGGAACTGGAATGCGCACCATACATGATGTAGCCGAGTTGCAATTTGTAATTTGCAACTCCCGCACGGCACAAATATTTTTATTGGCAACACGTAGATCTTCCGGCTCTGGGTATTTGAAGATATATGTGAGAATTTGTTTCTAGAAAAACCTACGATAAGTATATTAGATAAAATTATATTGTCGGAACTATAGGTCCATTGTAAGGAACCATCTGTCTTAAAACAATTTTGTTCTGAATATGACTGTTTGATTCCAAAAAAAAAAACTGGTATAGGGCAAGGTATCACACTTCTTTCTCCGAGCCTTTTCCCAACAAACTAGATGGAGCTGAACATCAATAATGTCCATGAAGCGACTGCCATCAGACCTCCCCAACCCAATTTCTGGGTAATATCGATATCCTGACAGTGACCAGTTTGTCACTGCTTTTTGGGTTTCTGACTACCATTAACGATTGTCATAAAGGTGTACGTATGACAACCGGGGCCGATGGCTTTAAGTGCTCCCCGACTGACAAAATGAGTTCAGTTTTTCTTTTCATTTTTTTACTAAATCTGCCTTTAGCGCAGAACAATAGGTATACAAAAAAATACGCGTACCTTACTTGCCTCGTAGCAACCTAAATTTCGAGCAACAACACAACAATAGAAGTAAAACTATGTCACCTTGTTAGTTGGATTGCCTTTTGTTTTAAAAATATAAAACTGTGGGTTTCAATTGTGTCTACCCGATAGTATTCTATTTTGAACGCTTCGTCCCTAAATAGGAACGTAGAACACTTTATAGTATTACCTCGATGCTTTCACAATGTTTTCACTGAACAATACATCGCTCGATTTGACCAGATGTTAGATGGAATTATGAGAATGATATTGCTCCAATTGCCTTGTTAATTTAGTCGTTCTAAGCGGGACTACACTAAAGGCCTTGCTTCAATTCCCAGGTAAAGCAGTGTTATTGAGATTTTCTATGAAATTCTCAGTCGCAGTTCGGAATTTGGAATTGTGCCCGATTAATGGCAATAGGCTCACCTATTATTATGGGACTTAAATATACGGGCGAACTGTGGGTGTACAATTAGTAAACCTCTGCCTAACCCTTCGGGGACTTCAGCCGTGATGGTATGTTATGTTTTTGTTATATTGCTTACAACCTATGGTCAACTAAATAATTATATAATATAATTACCATGTCCTGACTGACTGATTCATCAACACAGAGCCTGAACAGCTGGGAAACCTGAAAGTTTGGGAGCTAATTTCCCCCTTAAGGGGGTTGAACTTACCCGTGAAAATGAGCACACGCATGCGAAGCCGGGCGGGCTACTAGTTACCTAATATAATATCTCAAAACAACTACATACATGAATAGATGGATTAATTTTGTATTAGAAATACAATCTCTTAGGCAGAATTTAGGCCTACGTCCTCCGCTTAAGTTACAGACCCTGTGATGTCAAATTCATCTTCCAAGTTCTCCGTCTTAAGATATAGGTAATGTACAGACGCCAGCAGGTCAAGCTATCCAAAACTGTCAAATTTTCCCTATTGAATATGAACTATATTATTTTTTTATTAAAGTTAAAAATCTATCAAAGAAATTTTACAGATTGGGTAGCTTGATGTGCTGACCTCTGTACAGAATAAGTATAAAAAAAATATTAATAAATAACTAACTAATTGTATATTTTTTATTGTTTTTGGCTGTTCAGGTTGAACTATTGGTTTTAATAAATGTAATGAAATGTTAATTATCTATCTGCTCTTTAATAAATAAAATTTCGAAATTGTATAAAATGTAAATTGTAAAACGTTAAAAATAGCAAGTGGTGTTTACCTGTAAAGATTGTGCAGTTAGCATTTATTTCATTAAGTTTGAGAGATAAGTGACACTGTAACAATAGTTGGTAAACCTAAATAAATAAATAAGAATAAATAAAATAAATATCCATGTTGCAGCTTAACCACCTGTGTATAATCACCAGTACATTTAACTGGAATGGTGATTACGTGAGTACCGTCCCCCGCTGATAACTTCGCGAGACCTTCTCACAGATAGCCCATTAATATTAATAGGTTTTTACTACGCTAGGATCGTACCCTACTTATAATCTTATGTATCTAACTTCGACGTAGAAGGGAAGTTTACTTTTAATTAACATAAAATGTAAGTAAGTATTATTGGTGTTTGTTATGTTTTCTTTCTTTCTCTTTCTCTATGGCAATTGATGCCGATGTCGACAATTCTGCCAATGTCAAAGTGGTTAGGAAAAACGTGTGTATGGGAAAGGAAAACAAAAGGAGGTGGTGAAAAGGAAATATTTAAAATAATGGAAAGGACGTAATTTAGATTAAGAAATTGTTGACAGGATTAGAACCCTGAAATGAAAACAAAAAATAAATAAAATAATAATATTGTAAGTAAGAGACGCAAAACACCGTATTGCACACAAAACAAGTTAGCCGAGATGATTACAATTTGATGTTATTGCTACTAATAAACTTCATCAACGCCCTGAAAAGTTTTGAGGAGGAATATGTTACATATTTTATTCACACTTTATCTACGAGTATGTCTTGCATAACAATTTAAAAGAAAAATGATTCAAATTGTCAAATTAGTTGTCATTGTCAATATCTCATTTTCGCGAAATTAGTGTAGTGACGAAATTCATTCATTTCACAGGACTATTAATAAATCTATACTAATCATTATAATAAAGCTGTTTTTTTTTATTTATTTGTTTGAACGCACTAATCTTTGAAAAAATGTTTTTGCATTTGATAGCTCAATTCTTCAAGAAGGTATTTACATCACGCTACGATCCTTACGAGCCGAGTAAAAAGAAAAAAGACAGAGATGCTGGAATTAATTATAATTTGGACAGGACAATGCCTGTCGGATCAGCGGGCTTTTCTATAATTTTCTCATGTTTTCTGCATTTCGATTAGCTGTTATTCAACATAATAAGCACAATACTTATTCATAAAAAATAACGATAACAATTTCAGTCTTAGTCGTCTTTAATTACTCATGTTCTTTGAACTAATAAAACTTTTATGAATTAACATTTTCAGTGTAAAGATTGAAATTCGCTACCATTATATTATTTAGATAGCAAATTTCGGAGAAAAGTAACTAATTTGATTTCCATTTCGACCTTGTAACTTATTCATAAAAATCTATGAATAAAGCTATGTTTAAAGTTACGTATTATTACTAGCTTCTACCAGCGAATTCGTCCGCGTGGAAAAGTTACTTTTAATTATCGTTGTAATTAATAGATATAAATTAGCCCTGTTATTCTGATGTATAAATCATGTAAAGTTTCATCAAAATCCGTTCAGTAGTTTTAGCGTGAAAGAGTAACAAACATCCATTCATCCTCACAGACTTTCACATTTATAATATTAGTAGGATAGGATAGATTAATTACGTAGCGTCAAGTAATTGCTACTTATTTACAAACTATCTATTGGAAGTGGAAGGAAGATAGAGAAAGATAAGAAAGTTCCAGAATTCAATAGAACTGTAGCGACATCTATCGCGTTACATTGCAACTACAACGAACAGGGACCAGTTATATGCCAACAGCGACCTTTACCGGGTCGTTCGTCCATCTCGTTGGAGGCCGTCGTACGCTGCGTTTTCCAATGCGTGGTTTCCACTCGAGACTACCCTTTGTGCCCCAGCGGCCTTCAGTTCTACGAGCTATGCGGCCCGCCCCCTTAAACTTGGTAAGTCTTTCAGCTACGTCGGCAACTTGCGTTCTTTTACAGATCTCCTCATTTCTTATTTGGTCACGGAGATAAATACTAATATAACTCTCTCCATAGCTCGCGGAGCGACCACATTTCTTATTTTCTTTTAAAAATAAACAGTGCCCGACACTAGGATTTTCTAATATAACGTGGGTGCGTTTACAAATTGATCACAAACACAATCACCAAGACCCGGAACAACTACCTGTAAATCATACAAATATGTTTCATGCGGGGATCGAACCCGCGACACATAGCAGAGAAGCCAGTAGTGCAGCCACTACGCCAAACGTGGCGTCTCTGTGTATGTCATCACCAGTAACAGTTTAGTTTTTGTAACAGTAATCTATGCTTTACTTGATATTTCTTAACCTTCATTTTCCGTTAGAGAAACTAGCTAAAATGTTCCTACTTGATGTATCCAATAGTACTAATGTTACTTTCGTAGTACGTAGTACTTTCAAAACGTTATCATCAATAAAAGTCAATCAAAATCTGTTTAGTCGTTACGGTGTATTAATTGAATACAAACAGGTGATGTTTCAAACTATTACATGCAAGTTTGGTCAGCTCAAACATTACATCTAGATTTGTGTCAAACTAAGTAACACGAGTAAATCTAACTTAACTATGGCATAGGAAGTTTAATATGTTATAACTTAACTAAACATTGAACTATATGAGTATTAGAATATTAGCCTACCTCACTAGCCTTGGGTTTGCAAACGCGACGGCTACGCTTGAGGTTTTTCTATAAAATTCTCAGAAGTATCTTAAATTTGGAACTATGGCAATAGGCTCGCCCCCTATTACATGGTACCTAAACAGTCGCGAACTGTAGCTGTAATTTAGTATACACCACTTCGGTCACGGTAGTAAGCTGACCTAGTTTGGCACACTGGTCTAGTGTGTTGCCAAACTACACACGCCTGCCATGGTCATCACGGATCCAGGCCTTGACTATAGCCGGGTCCGACATACCCAACCGCCTCCCCCGGTGGCTGATGATCCATTTTCCATACTATAAAAAAAAATGTTTTCATTTACCATTAAAACGTGTGATAATTAATTGTCTTTTTAAATGTAATTTAGTCTCTATTAATATTATAAAGTTTTATAGAAATATACCCTTGCATTATCAATATCGTTATAATTAAAGTTTGCTTTGAATGGGACTTACTTTCTCACAATTATGATGACGGTAATTAAAAGAAGCCTTACTCAATGCTAACTAGACGACAGAGCTCCTCTAATATCCTCGCCATCGCTAATTATCAACAAGTTCCAACAAAATAAGCTGTTAAATCTAAATCAGAAAACGATTTTCTTACTGATAATTTCTATTCATGAACAAACCTGTATTTTGAAAAGTGATCGTTCAATAAGAGATAATTATTTCCCGATTTCAAATGTTTTTTGGCTATCTACGAATAGTCTACGCGATATCTTTGCCGATTGTGAATCGATTTCGATGTTTCCTTTATTTGACAGAATATTCTTTCTAGTTGATCGCATACTCAATATTTTTATATGCAATGATTTAGGTATAGTTTGATAAGTAAAAAATTTAATATTTGCACGTCATAATTACTTGATCAAACTCAACAATTTTGTACTGTTGATTTAGTAGTATTCCTATGCGGTCGTTGGTTGTCACGATTTCATTACCTATTCTCACATTTTGTAGTCACACAAAATATCTAGTTTTTTCATCAGTCACTATAATATACAAATAGATACGTGAAGGACGTGTTTGTTAGGATACGATAACGTGTATCCGGGACGTGTCACGAATAAACACGACGTGGAAACGACACAACGACGGAACACGATTGACCAAACTAGATACATTAATAAAAATAATAGTCAAATATTATTTTGGGTTTTCAGTTTTCACTTATTTCGTTGATGTCTTAATCAACCCATGCTGTCCAATTGCTGGGCACGGGTCTACTCTCAGGATGAGAAGGATTAGGCTATAGTCCACCACGCTGGCCTAATGCGGGTTGGCAGACCTCACACGCTGTCAAGAAAATCTCTCAAGCATGCAGGTTTCCTCACGATGTTTTCCTTCACCGTTTAAGCGAGTGATAAAATCAATTAACATGATTTTGAAAGTCAGAGTCAGAGGTGCATGCCTCGGATTCGAACTCTAGACTTTAACTTGCCAGTCCAATCGTCATACCATTAGGCTATCACTGCTACCTTGGTGATGTACCTACAGACGCCAGCAGGTCAACCTATCCAAAACTGTCAAATTTTCCCAATAGACTATTTGACAGGTTTTTAAAATCCATTTTATATTATGTAGTAGAGTTTAAGGAACCCAGTAAAAGTTGTTTTTTTTAATTCTGGTACATATTTGCTGAAAAATATCAAATTAAAAATTCAATATTTAAATAGCGCGCCAAAACGCTACTTTGACAATATGGCGCTGCAATGGGGTCGGTGACGTCACACGCCTGTATTCTGATCTGTGGTACATATCATCCACATACATTTGTTGCAAACAAAAATCGAAAGTGCGATTGGATTTAAATTTTATCAGTGAAATAAGTGACAAAATGAGTTACAAATGGTGTGCAGTTCCAAAATGTACAAATACGTCGATAAAAACTCCGGAAAAACTATTTGTAAGTGTTCCAAAGAATGTCGAAGTACGCCGAAAGTTGAAATTTTCTCGCAGGGATCCTAATGACATAGCGAATAGTACAAATATTTTCTTCTGTGAAGACCATTTCGATGTAAGTAAACATATTATATAAATTTTGTAATAATTAATTACATTCTGAATCTAAATATTTTCGTTATTGATTTGAGGTTATAATACCTCTAATGTTTATAACAGAATGTCTTGCAAATCACTTCGAATATTTCTGCTGTTTTCCATAATATTAGTTAAAAAGTGTAGCTACAGAGTCTTATGATTTCAATAAGTATTACACTAAAAGATCCCGACTATAATATATATATCCTATATAAGTTCGATGTAGAAGTTCATCATTATTTCACTTTCTTATGATATAATTTAAGTTACCGCTTAAGTGTTAGTATAATTACTTTGCTGTTTTCACATTTTTTAGCTCCGAAGTATAAAAGCCGGAATTATTTTTGAAAAACAATCCGACCATGATTGCGTCGACTTGGGGCAGGTTTCTGCTGTCGGCTTTTACAAAATCGTTGTCCATGGTAAAAGTACTTGACAGAACTTGTAAAATATTGCGAATAAATCACACAAAAACAATGAATAATACAGAAAATCTTATTAAAACAGTTTAGAAAGCTGATAAATCACAAGTAGACGCAAGTACGCAAACGAGGTTTCCAAGCTTGTGACGTCATCACAAACTCGACCAATCAAGAGCGTTTTGTGTCACGTGACAAACGTTAAAAAAATGCATTTTTTATTTACGGATTTTTAAATAAATTAGATATTATTTTCAAGTTACGTTTATGAAAAACCATTTTTAAACTCTTAATTTATACTGATAACAGTAATTGACACTTTATTTTTCGCATTGTCAAATAGTCTATTGAATATGAACCTTATTCTTTTGTAATAAAGTTGAAAATCAATCAAAGAAATTTGACTGATTATGGTGGCTTGATGTGCTGGTGTCTGTAAAATTGATAAAAGAGTTACGTTTACAGGCAGCTGACGACATCTGTATTTTGAAAAATATTGTGTTGTAATAATATAGGTATTATTGCCTTTTTTTATGTATAGTACATATAATCCTAAGATAAGGCCGCCCATTGTATATTATGTTATAAATTAAGTTGTGTCCTCATATAATGTATTATTAACGGTGTACAATAAAGTATATATAAATAAATAAATAAATAATCCTCATGGATCGTCAGCCACCTGGGGAGGCGGCAGGCTATGTCGAACTCGTACCGACCGAGAACCGCACTTTCTTTCACTCGCCCTATAGCCATGGACATCTTCTTAATTGGGCACTCTTGACAGAGTGGTCGTGGTTGGTATGATGGTGGTAAACGGTGGGTCTTCAACGTCGTCAGTCTTCTCGGCGGCAGTGATTACTGATCTCGTAATGCTCCTCCATTTTAATCGTTTCTTCGCATTACGAGAATACTGTCGTGGACACCTTAGTTGTCGTCTTAATGAGATCTGTCCAGCGTGTAGAAGATGTCATGGACATGGGATCTGTGAATTTTACCATGACGTGTGCCTACTCTATACTCCAAATCCTGTACAGGATTATTTAAAACGCAATCTTTGTCAAGACGCAGATGTTGTTCGCTGTCTGTACTTCTCACTGTTTTGTACCTACACGCCAACATTTCCCGAAGGGCTCAACCCCCAGAAGTGGACTGATGTATACCAACAATATACCGATATAGTTTTAGATCCCATGTAATACGCTGTGAGCCTATTACCATTAACCAGGCACAAACTGACTCCTACTGGAGTTTCTCTAACAAAATACCCTTGGAAATCGAAGCCGAAGTTTGGAAATTAACATGACAAAATGAGGTATTCAAACGTAGGCATGACGGCAAGTTTTATAATATACATACATACTCGTAATTATATAGATTAATTAGTCATTTAATTTAAATAAAAGTTTACCACATAGGTCCCGAGCAAAACATTTGCTTAATTACTTTAATCCTAGTGAACAGATACAAAAATGACAAGTAAATCCAGTTTACCTGCTTTAGCGGTAATACTAACATTAGTTATAGCGATGCGATGAAACTCAGCGGGCATTCCTCTGTGGTCCGGGCACATTGGAATGCCCGCCTGCTCTCGACCAAAATATTTTTACGTCCTAAACCAATGATACTAGAGAGTCATCTATTCCGTGGCCTGATTATCATTCATACAGGTCTTGATCCTAGTACAAACTCCAATTGTTCGGAATGTAGCTTAAACTGTAACTATGAATACTATATAGTTTTGTACTCCGGGACTGGTTGAAAACCAGCGTCAGACAATCTGTCTGGCATATCATGCTGGACCAGATCAATTTCAGCTCAACCATGAGGCACTGTACTAGCTTCTTTGTTTTTAATAATTCAAATCATTTATTTGCAATCATTATTATTGAAAGTATAATGTAGTTACATGTCTCATTTGCAGTTGAATAAATGTTACTTTCTTTCTTTACTTTTTTTTATAAAAAATAAATATTATAAGTACAGATGCCAGCACATCAAGCTACCCCAATCTGTAAAAATTCTGTAGATTTTCAACTTTAAGGTAAAGTAACAAAGTTCATTTTCAATTGGGAAATTCAATTACTTTTAACCGCATATTCTTGTTTTCCCATAACCGTGAGAATTTTTGAAAAATTGCGACCAGATAGAAGGTGGTTGGTGGCTCCATAAGACCCACTTTTTTGGAATTGCAATAGCCATTTTGACTTTTCAAAATTGCTAATTTAATGGTTTAATTGAAATAAATATTTGACTTACACACACACTCACTCACACACACACACACGCACGCACACACACACACACACACACGCACGCAAACACACACACACACACACACACACATATCTTTTTTCTATTTCTATAGTATTATTAATATTCTTAGTTCTATGTCTACTGGACTGAAAGAGACTAGACCCCACGACACAGGGAATCCTAGTGTGGGGTCTAGGGCTTTATCTGTATTTGTATTTCTATTATTTTTGGCACAATAAAGACATTTTTTTTTTTTTTTTTTACTTTGAATTATATCCTCTATGGTTCTGCAACACCGTTATTCCTATGAAAATTTTCTATTTGTATCTCATACGAACTCAACCTTTCAATGACGAAGTGCTACTTATATTACATAATACGTATACTTTCATTCAACAAACGTAAGTACCTATTACATAAGATTATTGTGTCGCAAACACTATCCATCATTGTTGGTTTTTGTCCACAAAACTGTACATAGTTGCCATCCGAGTCTTTGTCTTGATGACGTAACGATACAGCACTGAGTACGTGCCAACCCTGGATGCGTAAAACAAAAAACAAAAGAACAATACGGGACCTTAATATTTTCTTTTTGTTTGGTGTTAAAATGGACAATTCTTTGCGTAAACTTTAGTGTCGTGATTTGAATAAAAAATCTATAAGTAACGTTAACTTAAACTTAAATTCTATTAACTAACTGCCTCGTTAGTCTAGTGGTCCTAAGCGCGACTGCTGCGCTAGAGGACCTGAGGTCAATTCCCAGGTCGAGCAAAGTATTATTGGCTTTTTCTATGAAATTCTCAGTAGCAGCTCAGAGTTTGGATTTGGCTCGCGTCTGTTACATGGAACCTAAACATAATGGCAGAATTTATTGTTTAGTCTTTCGTCCAATACAATGTACTACTCGGGTAATAAAATAATAATTATGTTATGTGTTACATTTTTGTATTTTTAATTATTTTTTATAATAATTCTTTGCACCGGCCGATCATTTATGTTTATCATTTGTGGTCACGGAGGCTGTTTTAATTCACGTCAATAATGTAATTAAAAACATTACCTACCCCATACTAGGATGATCCTTTATACTGCGGGTGAACTTATCACGAACATCCAGGCACGGAACAACTATTTGAACTATCACAATTCATTAAAATATTAAATTTGATGTAAATATTATTATTATACATACAATTTCAATAGCAACCAATTTTATATTATACAATTTCAATACCAACCAATTTTATATTACACAATTTCAATACCAACCAATTTTATATTACACAATTTCAATACCAACTTTCACTTTAATCTTCAATGAACTTTACATCTGCGGTTAGGTTATCTAATTTGGCTTCTAGTTTCTAGCAAGGATTTATCATCAATGAGCCGCTTGGCACGATGCTCCATCCAGCCTAATGCGTCAAGCTGTTATTTGGCTGAGCCATTTTAGTCGGCCTAATATCGTTTAGACTACACAATATAGCCGAGTCTAGGAACATCTGACATATTATTTATGTTTATGGAGATAAACAGTCGATTTGAAATCCTTACTAACTCGTTTAGACACGAAATATATGATGTGTAAATAAATAAATAAATATATTAGTTATATTCCGCTTATTAAGAGCTGAATGGACGCCAATATACCCATCAAAACATTCAGACCTTCGCAATCGAATTTCTGGGCCATACCGATATCCTGAGGATAGAATGGTTGTCAGGCATTTTGGGCTTATTACTACCACTAACGATTGTCATACATGTTTGTATAACAACCGGGACGACAGCTTTGCCTGCTCTCCGAGGTATGGAGGGATCATTGTGTTAAGAAAGATCTTCCCATCCACAGACTGACCGCGGCTAGCGCAGCTTAACCTTGCAGATCGATTATTGATCAGCTTAGTTACAACTTAGTCATGACCTCTTAGGCTTTAACTGTTATATTATAATTATTAACATTATCATTTATAACTTGTAACCTAATCGAATTTTTTTTTTTACAAAGGCAAAGCGTCTTTCTCTTTTGTATCTGTCATCATGTAAATAATTTTTGGAATCACACGTTAGATACTTATCTCGGGAAGTGTACATTACTGTTTGAATAAAACGGACTAAGGAGGCCTCCTTCACGACGGTGCTGGCAAAATAATTTGCAGAATCGAATGTGGGGGTTATTCAGTGTTTCCATTTAATTAAATTTGTATACCATAAAGTTTTGTTAAACTAAGTCTACTATTTACCTAAAAAAATGGATTAAGTTTATTTTAATGGAGTAAATAAATCTTTGCTATATTTATTCCATTAAAAGAGACTCAATCTAAATCTGAAATAAATCGTCGGCGGCGTCAGTTGTGAAAATTTTTTTTCGCTCAGCCGCTCATAAAATAACAATTGTAAACATTTCAGGAGGGGAACTTGAACGTCGTACCGGTACTTTATACCTATTTACGGATTTCCACCGAGCGTGTTTCAAAGAATAAACGGTCATTACAGTCGGTCGTTGCACACGAAAATTCTTTCGTGTCTATTCAGTCGTATTCCGAAGCAGTTTGAATAGTGCACCAGTGAAAATAATCGCCATAGTAAAGCACAATCGTTGACTGGAAGGGTGCCAAGTCGCAGCGTGCGCGGTGCTACGCTTCCTATGTGTTTCGCTCCAATAGAATTAACAATTTCCCATGCAATCGCCGGCGGGTAGCGACTGCCCGCTGTCAATGAGCATCCGGTTATTTACAAAAAGATACAACGTTTAACAAAACCTTTCAACACGCTCGGGAAAAGTGAGAGTAAATTAAACATCTGTATCTAACATTGTACCCCAGTAACACATTGATTAATATTCCACATAACGTCGAAGTATAAAACAGTAATGTTAACAAGTAAAGTTAAACATACAGTAAGAATAATTATGTACACACTCCAAAAATTTTTCACATGAAATTCGAAACAAAATATAGGTATATTTTATTTCATAAAATGTCAATGATAAGAGCGATAAATCGTCGCTCTTAATTAATTCTTCCACAAAGATAAGGGTTCTATATAAATTTTAATTGGATTTTCCTGAATCTGACACCGATTGTGTGTCAGTGATCTTACAATTTATGTCATTTTTATTGCACTCACATACGCGAGCATGTTGCCACGTTCACGTAAACAAAGAAAAGTTCCGTATAAAATAACGTCTGGCCGCGAGCCAGCCGTCCGGCGCTGTCAAGAAACAGCAAACTTCGTTTAATTTCGTCGGCAATTGACAAATTTTAAATGAAAATTAATTTAAGACGCTAACGAACTTGTCAGCGGATGTTGTTTCAAGTTCCAGGCTTTGACGGGATTAAAATACCACGCCTTTGTAATTACGTCCACAATAACCCTCTTACATCTAATCCCTCTGAAAACCCCAAAGACAACGGAGCTGTGATAAATTATGCTTAATTTTAATAATGCACAGTGTTTCTTTTTTTGTAATCTTTGTGTTGTTAATCGCTTGAGTGGTTTCGTTTTGTCCGCACAATTTGATACGTCGGAACACACGCCAGTGCACATATACATAGCAAGTTAATAGTAGATATTATTTCGATCCCTCCACGCTGCTTCAAATATTGGACGGAGAACAGCCTCGTTTTGAGGCAAAACCTTTTTATGCTTCTACGAGGTGCGTTTGCTCTTTTAGAATTCTATTTTTGTAAAAGGTTCCTGATACCCAGTTAGTTGTTTTTTCTTTTAGGATGGTCGGTTGATGTTTCGTGAAAGGAATACGTGGAATTAATATCCACGTGTAACTAAACCAATGAATTTCTAAGAATCAGTAAATCTTTATACTTCAATACAGCGGGAATAAAAATTAAATAGTTGCTATAATCTTAAGTTTATTGTTATAATCTCCCATATAAATCTAATCTGAAATGTATGATAGATAAAACTTTCATTAACACACAAGAAAGACAAACATAATTTATATAATAAACGATAAGACAAAAGTTCCGGTGAAGTTCCCACGAACACATACATTTGCCAAGCTCTATATTATGAATCAATTGTAACTCACCGTTACCACCCAATTCGACTCGTGTAGTTGTAATATTAACACATGTTACATCTCAGAGTTTTCCTCGTTCAGTGAAGTTCTGCCAAACTTTTGAAGCAAATCAGATTACCTTCTGTGTATGGCAACATTCGGGGCGAGTTATATTTGTAGGAGTTGAATATTTAAAAGGATATTTGGAAGTTTAAAGTGTCAAATCTAAAGGGAGTGGTTCGAGGCTTAGTAATAACTACGCTTTTACTGATCTGCAAGGTTAAGCTGCGCTAGTTAGTCTTTGGATGGGTGAGAGGCCTTGTCTCAGAAGGCACGTAAAGCCATCGGTCCCGGTTGTCATACGGACCCCTATGACAATCGTTATGACAATATTGTAGTCAGAAGCCCAAAAAAGCCTGACAACCAGTCCCTCATCAGGATATCGGTATTACCATGAATTTGGATTGCGGAGGTCTGATGATCTTAATTTAATACGTTTATGTATGAATTATTTAAATTACTTTTAAAAAGGTAAGATATAAAGTTTATTTTTTGCAAAACAACAATTTGCGACCACCTCTTAAAATATTTTCGTTGATTGAGAAGAAGTCTGAAATGTCTATACAGGCGAAATAATGCTCACATACTGTAAATTCAGTAATTACTTATTTATTATAAAATTTACGAAGTGCTTAGTAAGATAACACACTTCGCCGGTATGTAATAAGGGCGACCCTATTGCCAATATAACCGAACTCCGAGCTGCTACTGAGAATTTCATAGAACAACTCAATTAAACTTTGTTCCACCTGGTAATTGAACCCAGGACCTCTAGCGTAGCAGTCGCGCTTTTTATTTATTTATTTATAATTATAAGGCACACCAACAACTTACTTACAAAATATTTTTAGATAGGTGATACATAGTTAAGTTCTGTGCAAATAAGTCACTTATAGGCGTGCACGGCTTTCCAATAATTAAAAATTAGTCAAAATTTACAAAAAGTAAGTTAAGCTGAATAAAATCGAATCAAAATCAAGACAATACAACAATTGAGATAATAAATTATACATTAATAATAATAATTACTGCGCTTGCGACCACTAGGCTAATGAAGCAGAAATGCTAAATTAAATCATTAATTATCTATTTTTGAAAATTTCTTACTTTATCATATTTATCCCAGATGATATATAGAAAGTTGCGAAACACTCTTTTTCTTTGAATTGCCTTTCAGTACTGGTGCGAACAAAAAATATACTGAAGACATTATCAGAGGCATTGGAAGTCTGTTAGTAATTACCTATAAATAATGTATAAGGCATTAATGTAGCTTATTTGTTGTAACAATAATGCATTATTTATTGTATGTTAACATTTGACATTATATATCATCACGCCTGTATTACCTATCAAAATGGTTTGGCAGAGATACTGCTGAACGTCTACATAGAGAGAACGAATACATAGTACACAACGTATAAATAAACCTACATAGCTTGATAACGATGGCAGATGCCTGCACGTTTGGCGCAGCGATTAAGGTGGTCAAAGAAATAAGAAAGAAAGAAAGAAAGAAAAAGAAATAAAACTTGTATTTGAAGTCGTACAGAATTTAAGTAGGTAAATACAAAAATGTATATTACCACAACCCCGTACGAGGCCCAAAAGGCTCCTATCTGGGCATAATGCTGTGACATTAAAAAAAATACATAATGCCACAGCGCTGTTATTCTGATAGGAATCAAACTCATATATTTCTCAGTGATTTCTCGAGTACGTATTTTTCTTACTTAAGACTCCGTCCTGCTGCTATGGCAGCTATAGGGCTCAAGCTATACTTTACAATGTATGTTAGATTAAATGTAATAATATAAGTATATATCTATTGTCTAGTACCCATAGTACAAGCTCTGCTTAGTTTGGGACTAGATAGTGCTATGTAAAAAAATGTCCAAGAATATTTATTTATTATTATTTATTTTAATAAGGTTGTGGTGAGTTGTTCTCCGAGGCCCGCCTACTTTGATATTAAGCTTAAAGAAATATTAGTAATAACAACATATTTTTCTTTTATTTAAGACCCTACGTCCATCACCACATTACAAACGATGACACTGATATACGTTGCAATCTTAAACATTTTCCCTCATTCGTAAAATAGGAGGGTCAACAGCATTGAGGGTCGGAGATGACATATGGTTACCGTTACAATACCCACCCTTGTTTAAAAATAGAACCCTAAAAAAATATTAAAAGAACATAATAATTATGTATACTTTCTATAGTTATTTTAGTTGTGAAGAAAGAAATTATTATTTTAATAAAGATAATTAAAATTAAAAATAGAAGAACTAGATACCTAGTAGTTAAGTAGTTGTAAAAATGTACGTATTTTAAAGGTAATATTTTAATAATAATAATGAATGAATAGTGGTCTCGAATATCTCAATAGCTTAGTTAGCTGAAGCGTCCCAGTGTACTTAGCTGGAGGGACGTAGATTCAAAACTTTAAGCCCTGCCTGAGATCGATTTTTTCTTAATGAGATGAATGAGCTTTTCTGAGAATAATTACTTTGAAACTGAAGTCTATATGTACGATTTGGATTCAATAGTCTGCATGCCAATAGTCGACCAACCTAATAGCCAAGAGCCTCGACTAACACCTCATGAGGCTTTCGTTGGATAGGTTTACAGCTATTTAATGTAAAAAGCAGTACTCGTAGACACAGCGCGTATCGTCAGAAGGTATTTACTAGAAATTTGTGATTTTCTGCTTCGTTTGTCTAGTGGTCCTGGGTTCGATTTCCAGGTCAAGTAAAGTGTTATTGGGTTTTTCTATGAAATTCTAAGTAGCAGATCGGATTCGTGCCCGGCTAATGGCAATAGGCTCACCCCCTATTACATGGGAGCTAAACATGCCGGTGAAGTATTGGTGTACACTGATACACCTCTACCTAACCCTTCAGGTTATACAGGCGTAATGGCATGTTATGTCAAACAGATCTAAAATCGTCATCTGAGATGTAATAAAATCGAGCAAGACTAGGTTTAAATGCATAAAAAAAAAATATTACAAAAAACATATTTCAGATACTTACTTTCATTTGCTTCAATAAACAGCAAAGCGAAACGTTGGCGCTAAAACCATCGTTCGCACGAAGGAGTTTTAAAAGCAGGGCTTTAAATATTGACCGAAATATGAAGCTTAAACTGAGTTCGTAAAAAGAGAGGGGCAGAGGGAGGTCTTCATAAAATACAGCTTTCCTTATTACACGCTCTGTAACATTCTTCATTGCATATTTCCAAGCTGAACTGGGAATCCTTGAGGAAAAACTGCCAAGACTCAAGACTTGCAATAACGTAAAAGAATATTAATTCTGAAAGTGTTTTATACTATAAAGTCTCCATTTAAAACGTATTTTTTAAAGTGCTTTAATAAGTAACTGGAGTGGAAAAACAGTGTATGATTGTTTATTCACTACCACCCCCAACAATTTTATAATCCTTATTGTTATAAAGTGGGTTTCATATCCAAATAGCGATGACATATGACGCAACGGTTAAGATGGTCAAGTAAAGAAAGAAAGGAAGGAAGAAAGAAGGACTTTTATTTAAAGTTATTTAAATAACGTTCGACATTTAACTAACTGTAAAGTAAGTTGTGTCGGTTGAAAAGCAAAAACTTGCATTTCAATAGGTGTTACTGACGTCACCATAAAGACGTAAATTCAGTATGTGAAGGAAAAATTCGACATGACGGGTAGGTATCGCGGTGGCTTAGTGGTCATAGTGTCTGGTGTACCTAGCCAGAAGACGCAGGTTCGAATCCTGCCCGCGGTCGAATTTTTCCTTTTCTAAATAACTTTAAAAACTTTTATTTATTTCACATTCAATCAAATTTATTTCACATTCAAGCAACGTATCTATCCAATACCAGAATATCAACAATGTAAACATTAGGTGCCGTCAATATCATCATTATAGAACCAACAATATTAATGTATTTTTTATACCGCTAAGGTGGTAAACGAGTTACCGTAGTCTATAGATGCTTGCAGCACCAGGGGTATCACTTGCGCGTTACCAACCCTGTAAAACGAACGGTAACCCCTCTGCATGCTACGACTTCCTCGTGGAGCACTGGCAACCTTGCTCACCGTAAGGAACACAATACAGCTCCAAGCAGTGTTATTGCACTTCGATTTTCTGCAAGGTGGAGGTACTTCCCTAGTCGGGCAGCTCCAATTTGAGTGGAATTACTCCCACTATGCCCTACCTCTCTACGTATATATGTATATATATATGCAATACCAGATTATCAACAATACAAACATCAGGTGCCGTCAATATCATCATTAAAGAACCAACAATATTAAATGTCTACTTCAATTAATATACTTGAGGCTTGTTAAAGCCTCCACAATTAGAAATAAAGCCAGAATAACATTCCTACCGTCATGCCTTTATTCACAAAAGATTAGCCAGAGGTGTACTACTGTGCACCTACAGCTTGCGAATACATTTTTAGGTCTCATGTTAAATGGCTATTCTCACTGATTTAACTATTCCCAATAACTTATGAGTCTAGTCCTAGATTCGATTCCTAGGTCGAGAAGTGTTAAAGTTATTCTATGAAATTGTCATGTTTGGATTTGTGCCTTATTAATAGGCAATAGGCTCGCCCCCTACATATACTACCGTCCTAAAAATACTGACGAACAGTGGGTATAATTTAATTACACCTCTGCCTAACCCTTTGTGGAATACAGGCGTGATGTTATAGTATTCTTATAGGTCAAACAAGAAGCATATCTATATATAGAGCTTATAATTTCATTGAAAATCCCAATAACGCTTTTCTCAACCTAAATATCGAATCCAAGAGCTCACTCTCAGTAGCCATGCTTGGCACCACAGGATCAAAGAAGCGGCCTATAAAATGAGGCTCATTTATTTGTGGAATCCTAAAAAGATTGGAATTTCTCAACAAAATATAATATTATATATAACTTTGACGGTTCAATCTCATAACTTTGTCCCCTCGGACGATGATAAAGTGAATTCTCGTCAACCTATACTTAATTATCTACTGACTGGCACATCCGACTTATTTGGACTTGACAAACAATGTTATCACTGACGATGTAGACTGTGGCATAATTTTATTATTAAAATATACAGATATCTAATAATAACATAATAGTAGTAATACCTATATCCTAATTAGCAATTTATATTGTAGGACGGGTTGTTTACGAGTATTATGAAAAGTTTTTATATTCGCAAAACCTATCTTGAGGCACCAGGCTCTCACCAAACAGGTTTGCACTGTTTAATCAGTACATAAACACCTAGAAATAAACCTTTTTTGTGAAGAGCGCATAAATGATGATTATTATTATTATTGTAAAACAACTCATCTTTTGTTAGAGGTAGGTTTTAAAATGGTTTTACTATTTACTCAAGTTTAGATAGGATAATAATAACCTAAAAGAAATCATAAAAAGTATTTATTCTAAGATCACCATTTTTTTTGTGGAATATAATTTTAAACCTTGCCAACCCTAGCAGTGATTTCAAAATTCGAACGAAAACGAGGAATTCAAAGCCCAAATCTGTACGGTACCCTTTACGGTACACGTACTAACGAATCCAACCTTTAACCTTTCATGTTCCCGTAGTGTGGACTATTCCGCTGCTTGATTTATGTCCACAAAAGGGGTGTATTTTAGAAATATTTTATAATAGTAAATATGGGTAGTATTGAGGCGGGTTACCAGGCGGTCATCGGGCCCCTACTAAAACTTCGGGTCGTTTATTGTGGGTATAATCATAAATCTCACGCCACGTTATTGGCAACGGGCTAGGGGTTAGGTGGGTGGATAATTATGATAACTTAGGGGTAGTTTATACCGGTGGAGAGAAAAATGTATACCCAGCGGTCTTTTGGTAAAATTGGTTCATATATTTTTTAAATAGAAATCCGCATGGTTCTTAAATATAGGCCAATAGTTGAGATTTTCTGCAATTTATTTACTTAATATTACATTTTTAGTTTGGGGTAGCTTATAAATAGCCAAATGTTTCAGGTATTTATTTAATTGAATTTTAAACTTAAGTATATAATGCAAAACGTAGGAAATATTGAATCCTCTACTCACCACACAACGCAATGATCGCCAAAAACTTCATCTTTACGTAATCAGAGTATCTCATAATTACATCACTTAATTGTCAAACCGCACAATATAACGGAACAAAACTCAGTCACATGATATCATTTAAATTCACACTGTATAACGTATCTTCAATTACAACGAACACACAGTAGCACTTTTGCCATTTTCCTGGACAAAATTTCTAACACAATATTTTATCGGCATTCGATTTTTTTGAGTTAGTTTTGCAAGTTTACATTTGGGTTGCACCACCGTTCGCGCGCGTATTCCATATTTGAGTGTCGCGGGTACTGAGGCGTGCTCCCGGTGCGACGGCTGTCCGCCTAATGTCCTTGGTGTTTCCCGCTAGGGCAGAGTCATGCGCACTGTGCACTCCCCTTTAAGGGCCCTTAAGTGGATTAAGTTTTAAAACTTTGACAATTGATAAAATGAGATCCAGTTTGTTTTGATGAAATCGTTAAGTGAAAAGTTGTAACGCCATTATTTGATAAATTAATGCATTCCGGAGAATTGTTAAAATATTCCAGTGTGCCTGGAATATTTTATTTCATCGTTATTACCTACCTTGTTGTTTAAATTGACCTACTTAAAATTAAATGAGGTATTGTAAAATAATAACCTAATTTTTTGCTTGACGACTTTTATAGTGATGAACTTGTGTACTTATGCCGATACGATCAGGAAAGAGAGAGAGATAGAGAGAGGAGGATTAAAAAAAAACTAATAACGTTACAAGAAAATGTCTCAAGCTGTCATTTTTTAAAACTAACAATTACTTCCTACGTCTGGCCATGTCACTTTTTCATGCCATTATCTGATAGAAATTTGACTGTCAAACCCTTATCACTTGGATTTTTTCCATAGAAAATGTTATTATAATGTTATTACATCCTTGTAAGGGTACCTATGTAAACATAGTTTTTGTAAAGAACTCGAATAAGCTAGGTCTTACTACTGGAATAATGTGTAATTACAAATCAGGAACTTGACGACAGACTAAAAAATATTTGATTTATTCTGTTATTAATTGGTCCGATTTATTCTCGTAATTATAAGTTATGTGATGAATTTTATTTTAAGTCATCGTAATCAGTCATAGGAAACTTCAGTCAAAAGTACCGTGTAGATAATAGAAATCACGTACATTATAGTCTCAATACTAATCATTTTGTTCTATACATTTTAATATTTACTTGCTTGCTTGTGGTATGGACATGTAATGCGTAGGAGAGAAGAGCATGTTACAATGTAGGTTTTGAACATGAATTTGGATGTATATTAGAGAAGAGTGAGTCCAAAGAAAAGGTGGATGGGCTGCGTGAGAGATGATATGGCTAAAAAAGAAATGTATGATGATATGACGGCTGACAGAGATGTATGAAATAATTTTTTTTATACTACTAAGGGGACAAACAAGCATACGGCCCACCTGATGTATGCGGCTACCGTAGCTCATAGACGCTTGCAACGCCAGGAGTACCACTTGCGCGTTGCCAACCCTGTAAAACGAAAGAAGAATAATTGGGTTGGTAGCATAAGGGTCAAAGTCTCCCAACTACCAACACAACGTTTCCTCGTAGCAACCTGGCTCACCGTAAGAAACACAACACAGCTCAAGGCAGTGTTATTTCACTTTGATTTTCTGCAAGGCGGAGGTATTTCTCCAGTCGGGTAGCAATTTGAGTGTAAATTACTCCCACTATGTCCTACCTCTCTTGTAATGTATACTGTTCCGTCCCCAAGTAGGTAATATGATAACCTTTGATATAAAAACCATAAAAAATGATGAATAAATAGAACATTTTTTTAAAGTGATAATATGTGTTGGAGATGAAAAAAATCTTCGATTACTTCAATTTCGAGAAGAGATGGAGACATAAAAAATCAAAATAAAAGATTGGTTCGCACATTGTTATTTATTACCCAGGCTTACTTTTCTTTTAACAACATTATTCCAAAACTCGAACATCACCCGTCTGTAAAAATTCCAATACACGCGAGTGGTAAGCTATCAAACTACAATATTTTCCGTGCATCGCCCAAGTAAACAATTCGGGAATAGATAAAAAAATTGTCGGAAACTTGGAACAAAGATTCGACAAGGAGAAAAAAAGTAATTTATTCGTCGTACGTCATATTTTGCGCCCCGCGGCCCTCGTAAACTTTGCCTACATTACGCGTCGCCGTAATAGTGGAATTTCCTACGTGACAGAACATTGGCGGACTTAAATTTCGTATAAATTTTGTATGTCTATTTGCCTGTTTGTGAAACGGACGAAGTTTCGGAAATAGAGTTTACAGAGAATAGAGGAATTTAATTAAACTTAATGTCGCTGTAATATATCTAACGATACTGCAACGTCGCTTATAAATATGAATATATTCTGGACCTAATAAAAAAATACATATTGGGTTCGATTCCCAGGTCGATGTCTCAGTAGCAGTTCGGAGTTTGGATTTTGTTCCTGGTTAGTTGTAATTTTATTTTCATTCAATTTTTTTTCGTTACAAGTGACTGAATTCAAAATACTGCGAGCTATTAGAGTAAATAACTGAAACAAATGTCAGAAACCTTTTCTATAGGTTGCATTTTGATTTCATCTGGTATTTAACATTTATCAATATCATCAACCTATTTGAGTGGTTAGGTTATCTTGCATTTGGTTAGTTTTTGTCTTACCAGGCAATTGCTTATGAGATTGTCGATCACTAGAAAAATGGACTGACTCTTTGAAATAAAAAAGCCGTCTGAAAAGTAAAGAACATTCCTAAGCCCCCAATTTTTTTTAAAGGCAAAATATCAGTCGTTTCTTACACAAGGCTAAATACTGTGACTGGTGGGGTTGAAGTATTTGCATATCTGAAGGCTGAAAGTGGAAGTAACCCCAGCTCCAGTTCAAGCCCTACCCGCTTCTTAAAATATTTTACTCATTGAATCAAGCAACCTAGGATTACGTCAGAGCACAAAAAGTTAGCACTTTAACTGAACCAAAAGGGGTTGGATTTACCCGTGCCGGATGCGGCGCCGGCCGAAACGGACCTGTTATACGAGTACACTTTACACGAATGTTAGTGCCCATAAACCGTCAAGTGCCCTGGTGTCTAATGAAGGCGATACATACAGAGTTACCTGCCCGACAGTTTTTGTACGTCGTAAACTTGCAGTAGGAGAAGATTGGACGAGAATTTTAGTAGGACATGGATTTTTAAGTATTTGTGAAATGACGATAGCGGAGGAATTTTTTGATGCACTTTATTAACTTTATTAACTTATCTTATTAATATTGTAGTCTAGTTTTAGTTTATTTTACTTTTAGTGTAAACAAAATATAATGAAAACTGTTATGTACAGAGGCCAAGCTACCACAATCTGTCAAATTTCTTTGATTAATTTTCAAGTTTAACACAAAGTGATAAAGTTCAATTGGGAAAATTTGACAGTTTTGATAGCTTGACCTGCTGGCCTCTGTACCTATTATTCTATTTTATTATTGCACAAATTCAAACATTCAGAAGGTTGTAGACCTTTGAAAGAGAAAAGGTATATAACACCTACTTATAATCCAACAACAAAACGAACTTTACCCCCAAAATAATGTTAGCATTTTATTTTAAGCACAAATTATTACTTTATTTTATTGTTGATGGGTTTGCATTTGACCTCAGTCTCACCTGATGGTAAGCGACGACGATGTTGAAGATGGAACACGTTTACCTTTCTACAGATAAAACTAAAGCATTAATAACATATTTTTTTTTACGTAAACGTTATGGTAAACGTTAAATATTATAGAAGCACTTCGAGATAAATTGAAAATAGTCGGTCATAATATTTAAATTTTTATGAGGAAATAGTTACTCAATTACACTTTGCCGTCGTTCACTCACCGCCTCCAACCCCTTCTCTACTCGAGCGTATCATGGAGACGGCAAATTGATGATATTATCAAGTGGTTTGTAAAGGGTTGGACAGTAGGGCAGGGGTACAGTTATAATGATATTCAGCCACAATATGCACTTATGTTGAAACTAAAAATATAGGTGATAAATGTTAATTTTGATAGACAATCTTTTTAGTAAAATATTCTAGGTTCTCTTATAAAACAAAAAATCAAATAAGTTCCTATAATGCAGGTTTTAGACTTGTTTTTAAAATAATTGAACTTATTTTTAATACCTATAAAAATTTTAATGTTATATTTTGTTTTATGAGACTAATTACATCCAAAACGTTCAATCAATTGAGCCATATTTATTTGCTAACTTTGGACAACATTCATTCAAATACCAAAATCCAGTGTTAAACCACACCTAACTAGGCGTATCAATATCGACGTATTATCTCTTTAAACTCATATTTTATAAGCCTCCACTATACACATACAGACAAATTATTCGACACGCTTTAATAAGAAAACCTATAATATTATGATAGTACTACCACCGGCGGCCATTTTTGTGACTTCCAGCGGAGAGATGACGCCGTAAATTTCTATATTATTGATCCTTACGGGGTTTTGATTGTGTGGCTTTTGTGGTTGTAAATAGGTAGGCTTTATTGTGCCTCTGAAATATTCATATTCTGATAAAATCTTTCACACATTTTCGTCGATCTTTTTAGATAGTTTTGAAAATATTTTCCTAAACAGGTATTTGTTTGTGTGGCAGTGACTACACGAGGAGAGGCGAAGATCGGCCTCTGTGGCGTCGCTAGGAGAGGCCTGCATAAAGCAGTGTACGAATATCATCGACTTCACGTTTGGCGTAGCGGGTAAGATGGCCACCTCGCCAGTACCCATATTACTTTATTACAGTACCAATATTCAATACGATTTAATATGAAGTTACTAACCTGGGAAGGTTGTGTGAATTCATTGCATAGATGAAAATTAAATATTATGTGCGTGTGAAGTCACTAATCGTAGTACCTACAAAGATTTGTATATTAAGGCCTTCCTGTTATCTTGCCAGATTTCGATAAAATTTAACAAACAAACAGATTTGCTTTCGCATGTAAAATGTTACTGTGGATTTTACTATGAGTATAATACGAGTTGAACAATCAGCTATTTGTTACCGTAGCATATTTATCAACTTTACACCAGATAACATTTAATGGATACCAAAAACCAATGCTGATGATGATACCCTTGTGTCTGTCAAATAGCCGTTCCTTACGACACCCAAGGGAACTAGTGACATGGATACTACTTCAGAGCGCTCGCATCACGTTCACACAATTTAACATATAATTTACCATCACGCCTGTATTCCTCAAAGGACTAGACGACCTCTGTGGTCTAGCGGCTCGAGTACCGGACTGCTGATCATGGGGTCGTGGGTTCGATTCCCACAGGACACAAATATTTGTGTGGATAAAACATGAGTATTTGTGTTTGTCTGGGTGTTTCTTATGTATTATAAGTATGTATTTACAAAAAAAAAAAAGGTATATATAAGTATTATATCCATTGTCTAGTACCCATAGTACAAGCTCTGCTTATTTTGGGACTAGATGGTGTTGTGTCAAATGTCCCAAAAATATTATATTACTAGGCAAAGGTACACTGATCGATGTAATAGTGTGCGAGCCTATTGAGTTGATGGCAATGGACTTGCCTTTTCCATGGAACCTAAACGAATTGTGGGTGTACATATATCAGTACCAACACCTATTCCCAAGGAATGAAGTTCTGATGATGAAAACCTGTTAGGATACAATAAAATACGCCTTCTTTGTTCTAACCTGAGTGTCTACGATAAGGTTAAATTTGATTTAAATGTAATTTTGATAGAATACCACAAAAATGTTTTTTCAATTCGAACCAGTAGGTACCTAGCTCTTGAGATTAGCTCGTTCAACCAAACAAACAAACTTTTCGGATTTGTAATATAAGTATACCTATATAGATTATGTTTAGTGGACTGTATATTTCTTTCTCCGAGCCTTTTCCCGACAATATTGGGGTCGGCTTCCAGTCTAACCAGATGCGGCTGAATATCAGTATATTTTACATGAAGCGACTGCCATCAGACCTCCGCGACCCAATTTTTGGGTAATACCGATACCTTGAGGATAGACTGGTTGTCAGGCTTTTTGAGATTCTGACCACCGCTAACAATAAACAACAATAAACAATAGACAACCGTGACCGACGGCTACGTGCTCTCCGAGGAACGGAGGAGTCTCAATGTGTTAAGAATGGTCACCCATCCACAGACTGTCCTCGACTAGCGCAGCTTAACCTCGCATATCAGTTGATCAGCTTAGTTATTACTTAGCCACGAGCCCCTCTAGACGTTTATTAGGCTGTATGTTATACATAAAGATAGACAAAGGTAGTTTAGTACACTGGGTAACAACCTCTGAAGGGTCAGCGTTCTTTAATTTATTGAGAAGCTTGACAACATTTAATGAAATTTACAGAGCTACGGGTGATACATACCTATGGGAGGAAGACATTTTTATTTTTTAAACTTTTACCAAGTTACTTCTAGTAAATACATTTAATCTAAAAATATTTATACCTAACCTATGACAAAGTGTCATTATTATTATGAATCGAACTCGGAAACGGGCGTTTACATACAGTATTCAGCATTCATAAGAATCCGAAGCACGAACGTAAGATATTTCGCTGGAGTCGAACAAAACACTCGCAAACGTAACGACGTTTGTACGTTGTTCAAGCCATCTATTTCGACATAGATTCATCCCAAGAGAAATTCCGTAGTGGCAGAATAACGCTCAGTGTAAAGCTTTCAATCCAGCGCTCACTTGAATGGGATCAAACATAACTCCCAACTATATGCTTTTCGAAGTTCCGTGATAAATATAAAACAATGGGATCAGGCAATAATTTATACAATATTACGGACAAAAATTTTGTCCCGTTTCATGGCCATATTTTTTCTGTAAAAGAAATATCTAGTATAACCAAACAACAGTGTAAAATATTCAGATGAATAAGTGCATTGTATAAATTAAGCTATTTTTTTAATCTGCTCATTAGCTTAATGGTCCTAAGCGCGACTACTACGCTTAAAGTCCTGGGTTCGTTTCCTAGGTCAAGCAATATGTTATTAGGTTTTTCTATGAAATTCGCATTAGTAGTTCGGAGTTTGAATTTGTGCCTGGTTAGTATACCTCTACGTAACCCTTCAGGGAATACAAGCGTGATGGTATGTATTTATATATCATTAAAATGAAAATTGTCGAGTTCAATTTCAGGTACTCTTTTACTTCGTTTCGTTTTATTTTAAAGTAGAAACGGTTCTTACACCTGGTATACTATAGATGATAAGCCATATATAGGTATATCACAGATGGTAAGTCGTCACCTTCTCTTCGTCTAGCCATAACTGATCTTTTAGACATTGGTATCTTTTATTAATTATATTTTTGCTGAAATGCTGAAACTTAATCACATTAAGGGGTTATTTTAATAGTAAAAAGTAACTACACACGGCCAGCTTCAGATACACCTTCACAGCACATCTAGACAAAATCTTCACATGGATAATATTTCAGATATATCTCATCTCATCTTCGTAGACTGCACTGCTGCTTAGCAACAAGCAAATAAGCGATCAAACGCACGCCCATTGGGAAATATTAAAAAAGGAATTCGCATCCTATGTAATAAGTCGTTCATATTTTTTGGCTTTGAAATCTATACAACGTTTCACGCTTCAGAATTCACGCTGTTTATTTATTGGTTAAGCTGAATTCAAAATGTACACAAGAGGCGCGACAACTTTCAGTTCATGTACAATACACAGTAGATTTTCCGCAAACGACTGTCAAAATGGCTATTGTTATTTGTCATATATTTAAGGAATATTTTCATGACGTGTTTGTCACTTTTTTCAGCTGAATTTGCGAACTATCAGTCATGAGCGTTATAAATAATTCAATCTGTTTTTTGTTTCACTGCTTGGGCGTGAGTTCTTTTCAGAGAGAGGGTGACCGCTCTGTAATCTTGTAACGTTCTACTGCACTTTAGCCATATGAAAATCGTAGATTTTATAGACTTTTGGTGGTCTGGAATATTGATGTTATGTTTTTTAACTTATATAGATTATTGATTAGATGTTTGGGGACATGATAATTGTGTAATTTATAGTTACATATTATCATTGTAATTATTTTAGATATTAGTTATTGTTGTATAACCTCCTTTTTTTGCTTTCCTTTCAGTTCCTACTATATTGTAGGTAATACTGTAACATGTATTCTTTGTATTTATTGTGAATTCTGCGTTTACCTGTAATGGGCATACATATCAGCACCCTTATTATTAAGTACTATTTTTTTAAAATTTTAAGTAAATACATCTAACATATATAATTTCCATGTCACAATGTTAGTTACCGTACTCCTCCGAAACGGCTGGACCGATTTGTATGAAATTTTGTGTGCATATCGGGGAGGTCTGAGAATCGGCCAACATCTATTTATCATACCCCTAAATGATAAGGGTGACCCACCCCAATATTTTTGTTATGGCAAAACAACGTTTGCGGGGTCAGCTAGTACTATTATAAAATATTTTTGCAACGAAGTTCCATAACGCGGCTTGCCGTAGCAGTTGTTTGGTAAAAATCGTCAAATAACCAAAAAAGCGTTAAGCCACCTCTTGAGACGTTCGGTTTCGTTCGGCGGAGTTCGGATATTATCTTCAACCGCTGATCAGAGTTGAGCCGAGATATCAAATTAAATTCGTAGTCGAAGAAAGGCGTGTCCGACACGTATTTTATTTTGTTTTCTATTTCTTCAGTTTCGTAGACTAAGACAAAGGTTGTATTTTCAAAATTCCAGAGAGGGCTCTGGAATGTTGTTAAAGGTAAGGGTACCTATAAAAAAACGCTCAGCAAAGATCAATACCGGTAGTACTTTTGCGCGTGACAAATTTTTTGAATAACGAGTTTGTATGGAATAATATTTTTACGGTAGGTATCTATTTTTATAACAGTTTTCGCTAGCCGGATTGTGACCTACATAGCTTTTACAGCATCCAGACGCTTCAAAACGTTACGAGAATTTTATATGATTTTCACGGCTATAGATCTTTCACTAAATTATACTACCTATAACTAGTATTCTTTTGCTCTAAGCCGCAAATTAAAAAATACATATCAACACACTTTATTAAGACTCACATCTAATATAATAATTTGGGTTTAGGGATCAATAGTACTAACTGCTTCTAATTAACTGGTCAGAAACCTTTTTTTTTTAAATAAAAGTTTTATTTACTTTGAAATATGTGTGATAATATAAATAGTTATCAATTATCGTTTGTGGGTCTCTCAGTAGTCAGCCTCGCTATGAACCTGCTGTCTGGCTTTCTGATTGGTAACACTATATTTTCATAATTCCACTGACTGTATCTGACGATATCTGAATTTTAATGTCTTGAACACCTACGTTTTTTACCACGGTAGAAGAAGATTCTCGAGAAGCAGACAACGCGTAATAAATGACTTTCTACACTCAGATGTCATTCTCACATTACTGCGAACGTAATAAGGAGTCATTAACGTCACCGGCGAACTGTGGGTGTACATTAATACACTCTGCCTAACCCTTCTGGAATATTATATTAAAACGACTTTCCATACATTCACCACAAAACTGCAAACTTGAACAATTAGAATTAGTCTCCATTTCCACTAGCATTTAACGTGACAAATTGCAAGTAAAATACGGAACAAAATAATCTTTGTTTACGCGGGGTCGTTTCTCTAAAAACTCCGGAGCGGTACCCGTGTACAGTCGTATACTCCTTTAAATCCGTGGACTGAGAAAATAGGGGCAGACATATCGTGTGTTACTTCGTTGTTTCCATTTCAGACAGCTTAAAGTGAAACGTGCTGTTATGCTTTATTCCACTTTGGTGTAGTGTGGTACGATTTATAGTTTCAAACAAGCACATCGTCTTGTTTATTATTGTTGAGATGAGCGGTGTTTTGTTTCACGCTCATACTACACGCTGATTTTGGCTCTAATCTGATGTATGCAGAAAATCTGAAATTTTGATTAATCATAAAATGATGCTTGCTTTTCGCAAACTATACTTTCTTGTTCAGTGCTCAACTGTAAATACATATTACATATATGCGAATATTAGACGTTAAAATAAAACAACCTTTTACGGATTTTATCGCGTATCGCTTCGGACCTCTTTTAGTGTCTATGGTCACAGGCAGACTGGTAGCAGCAGTCTGGTCTGTATTATCATTAACCCATATATTAGCCTACTGCTGGGCACGGGTCTTCTCCCACAGAATGAGAGGGATTAGGCTATTAGTCCACCACGCTGGCCTAGAGCGGGTTGGTAAACTTCACACGCCGTCAAAAAATCTTTAAAGCATGCGTTTCCTCACGATGATTTCCTTCACTATTTAAGCGAGCGAAATTCCGGAAATCCCAAAAAACCGATATAGGAGAACTACTTACGGATTTGAATGAAATTTCATACACACAAAGTATGTGACCGGGAATAACACATAGGATATATTTTACCCCAGAAAAATCTGGGAATAACCCGGAAATCCCGAAAAACGAATGTCTTACGGGATTCGGCTGAAATTTCATACACACATAGTATGGGACCGGGAATAACAAATCTAGGATATATATATTACCCCAGATAAATGTGGGAATACCCCGGTAATCCCGAAATACGAATATCTTACGGGATTTGAATGAAATTTCATACAGACACAGTATGTGACCGGGAATAACAAATAGGATACATTTTACCCCAAAATGACGTGGAAATTCCCAGAAAACTTATGTAGGAGACCTACTTTCGGGATTTAAATGAAATGTTGGTACTAATAGTTTGTGAATGGCACTGGCATATTGAATACTTCTTTTCTCGGAACAAATATATCTCATGAATACAATCCGACAACAATTGTGTTACTAAGTCTAGGCGTACGAAGTCGCGGGTAAAAGCTAGTTAATTATAAATACGCACATGATTTCGATAAATCAAAGGTGCATGCCTTGGATTCAACCTCGAGACCTTCGACTTGGCAGTCAAATGACAATACCTCTAGGTTTTCACTACTTCACTGATCTGTAGGCGCGATAAAATCGGTAAAGACTTGTTTTATTTCAATGTTAATACATATTTTAACGCTCAATTTCAAACTAATCACGCTGGAAGTTTAGGAACCATTTTAGGTTTACGGTATACGGCATTACACATAACATTACCTTAATTATTGTACCTATTTAGAAGAACCGTTTTGTGTGAGTAGAGTATGAAATAAAAAAAACTTTAAATATATTTTTCACTAAAAATTATCCATAAAAATATTCATCAGGCTCTTTTACTACATCGGCATCTGGACCAAGCGTTACATCTTCACCATTTAACTTCTTCTTATTAATTTCCACTACGCTTTTTATAAACCTGTAATAATGAATGGTTCTTTGCGCCTTCTTGGTATAATTTACCTTTCCCCATTTAAGAATCCATTCGTGATACAAATCATCTACTCCAACAAGATCATATAGGTCCATTTCTTCTAAGAACTTCTCCTGTTTTTGTTTTTCTATTGTATCTTTTGTATCATCCATTACATTGTCATCTTAAACAACAAGGTTTTATTTCAGAAAAAGATTAGTCTGTAAGTTTTTAATAAAATTTTATAACTTATAAACCAGTTTATGTAGAAAGTTGTCGTGAAACTGAAACCGATGTAGTTGTAATTTGATAAAAAATATAAAAAAATGAGATGGAAAACAAAAGCAGTACTAGCATTTCTTACACTACAGAATTATAATACTCAATGTTGCTCAGATCAAAAGTATTTTATTTCCATTAAGTGCCCTAAAAACGGCACACAGTGAAACTGCATTAGTTTCTTATCAGTTTTTTTTTAATAGTACAGTAAAAAATAATGCATAAACAAACTTACATGGTTGTATCTCAATTGCAAAATGTTCCTTTATCTCCTCAGGATTTAGATCTGCATATTTGTTAAGCATAAAGGGGGAGACATTGCTTCTTGTTTGATTATTAAGTTCATGTACTAATCTAGTATTATTAATGAAATTATAGAACGCTTTTATTTCACTTAAGGGACTTAAATACTCTCTGTGATATTTGTTTTTGTATCTTTCAAATAATTCTTTCAAATTCATTTCGGTCTCAGCAGAAATGAACAGAGAAATGGATGTAAACAGGAATGCGTAATATATCATTTCTTGAATGTTTTTTCTGTGTTTGCATTCAATGCAATCAGCGATTTACATTTTAAATTAAATATTTTCCATAAATTCTAATAAGTAGATTATTTCTTCATTAATTGATTTGATCTCGAAACACACTTGATTCCACAAAGGTGATTGGATTTTAAGACAATAGATCTCAACAAAATAACGTCGTATCGTAAAAACAAATATAATCCTCAGTGTATAATCATCTAATTCACCATGAAACAGACGAATTGAAATTGTACACGGTAATAAGTGGCAAACAGTCGTCTTTATTAAATCTCTTGTTATCTGACATTGTATCGATACAAAAGGAGAAATTCCGAGAGTTCTCAACAGAATGAGGAAAATTTACATTACAAACAAAAAGAGAAAAGGAACATCCCAGACGTGAAATTACAACCGTTGGGATCGTATCATGGTTCAGTGAAGCCGGTGCGAAATAATATGGCCTTAGACGGCCTATTGAACATTTCGAACGAGAGCTTTATTTATCACTGACTTCACAGATCCTTCCAGAAGAAAAACATAAAATTAGAAAATGTAAATAACGAGTGGATATGTCGGTAACAATGTTGTCTGGATCATATCCAAATGTTTTGCATACTAACATTCTTTTGTTTACAGAACATGAAACAAATAGAAAGAAAGCGTATTCTAGAATCGAAGAAAACTTATGAACAAATGCCTGGAAAAAATCCAATTACAAGACTCCGAGGTATTTTAACAGTACGTTATTGGGAACTGAACTACATGCACTCGTGTCCTAGATTATTGACAGTTTAGTAACGTAATTAACCCACATCATTTAATAACTAGTACATTTATCACTAATGTTTTTCTGATGATTGAATTTCTCCAATAAGATAATAATATATTGATGGAGGATTTGAGGTAGATTTGAAAAATATTTCTTCTAGGAACGACGTAAAATAAGAAAACATGCGTTTTGAAATTATAGTTCACCAATATTGCTAATATAAGCGAACAAACCGACCTCTAACAGTGGTTTCATTTCTGGTGCGGTAAGTCTACATTGTCCAGAATCGTCCGAACCAAAAACCACAATTGCCATGCACTATATGATCGCAGCCATGTGGATCTCGAAAACATTCAGCACCCTAAAAGGACCATAAGTCCACAAGGTCCAGCATAGTGGACTGGATCACCGAGTGGAGAGGCGTTCCCTCCCATTCTACTTGAAATCCGTGCCACTCAAATAACAAAACTACAATATTATTGTCTTACGTACCTATATAATATTATTTTTATTGTTATAATAAATTAAAGACAAAACTTCTGTACTCCAAAGTATACGATACTATGTGCATAGTTAAGTTCATCGAAACAGGGATAATCGAATTTATGCATGTATAATATTCATAGGGAAGTCCTATGCTATCAATAGTGAGGGCACGAATTTAATTTGGGCCCTTTGATCTTATATAATATTCAGGGGTCGAACTTTAAATGCGTTAGGCCCGACGGTAATCTCTTCGTGTCCTTGCCATTAAAATTTTCCATCGTTAGGTCGGGGTAGTTGATGGAATTTGATAATTAAAGCGCTAAAATGGTGCCGATAACATGAATTCGTCCTCCTAGGCCTTTTTCCTCTCAATTATGTTGAGGTCTGAGGTTCTGAGAGGTGATACGTGCTCAGCAGTCCATGATGATGTTGGGGTTGACTTCCAGTCTAACTAAATGCGGCTGAATATCAATATTTTATATGAATTGACTACCATCAATCCTCCGCAAATCAATATCTGGGCAATACATCATACATAAGACCTCTTCTTTTTTGAAGTCGGATAAAGACGTAAATTCTGAATGTGAAGAATGTGGCTATAGTCCACCACGCTGGCCTAATGCGCGCTGGCAGACTTCACACGCCGTCGAGAAAATCTCTAAGGCATGCAGGTTTCCTCACGATGTTTTCCTTCACCGTTTAAACGAGTGTATAAACTAAGTTTTAATATTAATTAATAATACCTACAATAAAATATATTTATTGCACTCCATAATATGTCTTAATTACTGAACTGACACACACGCTATTTTTTTGGAAAATTCTAAATACCTAGTTAACAGTTTTTAAAATAATATTTAGACCCGTTCATCAGTCCTTGTCAATAGAATATCTATTAATTAATTACATATGTTTGTACCCTTAATTAATAGGTATTCTATTAACATAACATACTATCGCACTTGTATTCCCCGAAGGATTAAGCATAGATATATACAGACCAATAGTTCACTGGTTACAATAATACGGGCGAGCATATTGCAATTAACTGGGCACAAATCAATGCTTTAGCTGCTACTGGGAATTGCATTGAAAAACCAAATGCAGGTGTGACGGTATGTATAGAGGCCAGCACATAAACCTACCACAATCTTTTAAATTTATTTGATTGATTTTCAACTTTAAAACAAAACAATAAGGTTCATATTCAATTGGGTAAATTTGACAGTTTTGGATATTCGTGACCTGCTGGCGTCTGTACATACATACTTCATGCCTGTACTCCCCAAAGGATTAGGCAGAGGTGTACCAATTGTACACCCCCAGTTTGCTGGTATGTTTAGGTCCCTTATAATAGAGGACGAGAAAAATCCAATAACTCAGTGCTCCGCGAGGAAACATTGGCAGTGGGGGGAACTTTCACCCTTATACTGCCAATCCAAATATTCCTCATTCGTTTTACAGAGTCGGCAACGCGCAAGTATACCCTAGGTGTTACAAGCATCTATAGGCTACGGTAACCGCTTAACATCAGGTGGGCCGTATGCTTGTTTGCCAAGGCTTTGCTCGACCTGGGGATCGAACCTAGGATCTCTAGCATAGCAGTCGCGCTTAGGGCCACAAGACTAGTGAGGCAGTTTACTCTCTGCCATCAAACATTATAATTTTCTATCCACTAGTGTGCTCGTAGTCTAATACAAAAGTCGGATTTGCTTTATTACACGAACAATAAAAGCTGAATTACAACAGATAAGTGTCAATAAAACTAACAGAACTTGTCCAATGAAAATAACAATGTAGCCGATGTCACAAGTAATAGTCAACTAATCAGATAACAAAACTTGTAGTCGCAAACTAAAGTCGGTATCAATGTTTTCGGTAACAACAAAATGTCCACACCCGAATTGTCACCCATTTTGTCGTCAAAACGGACATGGCATACAACTGGTTTTATACGATAACGTTCCTTTTTCAAATACCATCAAACTCAAACCACGGATGATTTATTGCTGAAATATCGGTGCAAGAGTATCCGCAGCAAAACGTTTCGACGCCTAAAAATGTATTGACAAATAATAGGACCCCATAAATCTCTGTATTTTATAACACAAATGAGAGACATCGAATCAGCTCGTAAAGGGATCGCAGAACGGATGACGTCATCATCATTATTGAGCCAGGCTATGATTGCGAATGTCCAACCGTAATCAAAATCCCTTTAGTAATCAAAAATTTTGAATCTCAGCTAATTAACGCGAACATGAAAACGACTCGATATAGCGATTACATTTGCGATAGGTATATTTTACCTGTCGGCAATATGGCGCCTGTTTACGTTTGCGTGTGTTATGGGATCACAATCACCTACCTTACGAGGCTATTTTTCTTTAGAAGCCATTTAACGTACATAATACGTGACTTTTTTCACAGATGAGAAGACAAGAGCACGGCTCACACTCTATCGGCGAAAATTGATTTTGCGGAGGAAATATTGTAAATTTTCTAGCTGCGCCAAGATAAACGCCGTGTCAGCGAAACGTCAGTGTACTTTGTGATACGATAGTAAATACTTCGACTATCTATAAATTTGAACTTGATATTGGGAACAAGTATTTCAGAAATGGGGACAACAGAGAAATTCAAAGTTATAGAGATAGTCATGAAAGTTACACATTTTCGTACAAAAAAATGGATCCCTTTTGATTTAGTTTCTCTCTTTGTCACGCTATCATATGCCTTCGATAGAGTGATTTTTTTCCAATTAGAAACAAGTAGCGGATTACAATTTTGTTCTTAATGAAACTGTTTCGTTTGTCTAGTGGTTCTAAGCGCGAATGTTACACTAGATCTGGATCTGGGTTCAACCCAGGTCTAGCAGTAGTATTGGGTTTTTCTATGAAATTCTCAGTAGCAGCTCGGAGTTTATATTTGTGCCCGGTTGATTGCAATATGCTTGCTTCTAATACGTGTAACCAGCGAACTATTGGTCTCTACACATCTATCTGCCTATAAAACAGCTCACTACTAAACAAATCCTCCAGTTCATACTATTCGCGAGGCTTAGCGGTGAACTCTAACGCATCGAGTGGCGATCACCATAGACCGACTGCGGTCGCAGTGATACTATAATAATAATAATGATTTTATTTCAAGTGCCACGACTCATAAAAATTGTTAGTATGACTTACTCCTATGTTAGTAATTACATTTTCATGATATGTCACTGTCGTAACATCCCATGGGAGATAGCACTACAGCGACACAACATGTACACGCAATCCAGCCTGCTTGAAATCATGCTCAGGATACTGTTGGAGCTGGCCCGCACTCTGCTTACCAGCGATGCACACCTCTTACGCATTGTTGCATAAAAACAATCTATGTGTGCGTCTGCAAACATTCCTGATGCGCTACAGTAGCGGGGCAGCCCCACCAGCACCCTAAACGCGTTATTATATTGAACACGGAGGGCGTTGTACGGTCTTTGAGTATATCCAGCCCACAGGCTGCAAGTATAAAAGTTTGTGCAGTAGGCTCTAAAGAGAGTGACCTTAACTTCAAGTGAACACCGTGCAAACCTGCGAGCTACCATGTTTGCTCTAACCGACCACGCCCTCCGCTCTCGTTCAATGTCTTCATCGTCTTTGAGATCAGGAGTCAACACATGACCAAGATATTTAAATTTGTAGACTCTTGTCAACGGTGTTCCGTTGAGTACTACGGGTGGAATTTTATCATGCGTCCTACCCCTGGTCTCAAAGACCATGATCTCCGATTTTTTACAGTTGTACACGAAACCATGTGATTTGGCGTACTTCTCACACAAGGATACAAGTCTCCTTAGGCCGCAAGATAGACGCGCTCAGCAGGACCATGTCGTCTGCGTAGCTGATGTTGTTAACGCACACTCCATCTATGAAACAACCGACCCTGGTACCACCGAGCTCGCCGATCAACTCATTCATATACAGGTTGAAGAGCGTAGGCGAGCTCAACCCCCCTTGTCTCACTTGTAATAGCCTAGCCGCAAATGAATTATAAAAAGAAGTATATCTGTCTATTCCTTCGGGAAATACTAGCGCGATGGTATAGTAATGTTGTGTTATGCTTTTATTATCTTAGTCCTAAGCACAATCTCCGAAGTATAAGAGGGTTATCCGCTACAAAATACACACAAGTAATTATTCTCAAAATCCCATTTCATAAATTTAAACATACAATTAATTTGAGCAGTCTTAAGACATTAAATGCTATCTTAATCTACATATTAATATAATATTATTGTTAGTTCCGTTTTGCTACGAATCCATTATCAATTAAGAGTGTTTGCTCGTCTGTAATTAAACTCAACGGAAACTACAATATTATTAATACGTTTTAAACGACTGTTATGGTTATCGTTAGTTATTACCTAAAATTATTAATAGTTATTAGCTATTTATACAGAAAGGTTTTAGTGTATCAAGACTATCCCTATGGCAATCAAATGGAGTTGGGAGGAGCATCTGGCAAGGCATAATGGCAGATGGATTAATGTTGTGATAAAGTGGAAGCCAAGGATTGACAGAAAGAATGTCCGTCATCCACCAGTGAGAAGACATAGACGACACTAGCACAGGAGCATGGAGATTCGAACAACAAAGGCCAAACAACAGTGGGTGAAGTCATACTGCGGATGATAATGAAGACAATATAAAGACTCCTTGGTATCTATGTATGTAATACATTGATATCGTTTTGCAAATACACTAACACTGGGCATGTAATGTATATGAAAAATTTCAGAGTCCGTTCGTCAAGACCACGCTAAGTTAGAAAGGCCAGCAATCGTTTGATGGTACTTTCAATCTCTCGGAGATTACTCAGGTTACCAAAGTACTTAGCCCTGTACGTGACCCTAGGCCAGAGCAGTAATACGTAAGCTATCATCTTAAGGCCCTTAGGCGTTCCGAAGCAATCAATCGCAAAACTGTCGTAGAGAATTCAGTTCCTGGCTGCGTGTTCTTACTTATGTTTCCATCGGGCAAAACTGGTGTCAAACAAAGTATTGAGCGAGCATTGGCAATATTTTTACTGTGATATAATATGTAAAAGCAAGCATATGAGCCACCTGATGACAACGATGGCAACGTAAGCAACATCAGTGGTATCACTAACGCATTGTCATCTTGAAACCTCAGTTGTGAAGAAGCGTCATATAATAATTATATAATAAATTTATTTCTCTCATAAAGGTATCAAAACATAGTAACTTAATAATACGTTACTGACAAGCTTAACCATTATGAGAGCTGGTGTCTATACTAGATCCGAAATCTGTATTACAAATCACCAGGCTCTGTGTTACAAATCAATAAGTTAGAATACAGTAGGTAACTTGAATATTGATTAGTTTAAAAATTTTGTATTGAAATTAAAAAGACTACAAAGGTACACAAAATATGTTTCTTAAGGTAAGGTTGAATATATATTATTATATGCCCGGTAATTTCAGTAAACTAAACGCTAAATTGCGCTTTAAGTCAGAACACAATATTTGGTATAGCTATACCGTTCCAGACGAACTCTGAACCCTGAGCAGAAAATGAAAAAATAACTTACAATTCATCAATTCATTCGAAAATACATAAAAAATCTTTGATCCTGAGGACCAGCGAATGACCAGTCAGATTAACGTTTCACACGAGACAGAGCGACTTCTTGCCTATAAGTAACAAGTATAGATAACGATTTTGTTCACGATTGAGTCCATCACTCATAATTAAATGTCAATGTGTGTGTGTGTAAAACCTTATTGAAGTCAAAAATAAAAAACCTATTACCTCAAACGCTCGAACATCTGCTAATTTTGAGTCAAACATGGACAGCGAACGACTAAGCCGAACTTAATCTAGAACACAGTCCAGCCCAACTGTACATAGCTGTACTTTGACCGCTCAACTCCGCTTGGTACGTAATAAAAACGAGTGATGTACACAGTTTACTAGTAAACATGTTGATGCCTCTTGCTTAATCACCTTTCAAACTTGAAACCCAAGTTAACCCTGGGACATTTAACCCAACCAGCCGCAACATAGTACTGGGGACTAAGCAACTTAAGTGCTTTGTTTCTAGAATTTAAAGCTGAATTTAGAGTTCGTCAAGTTAATGTTGGACTTAAATTAGGACTTTGTTACATAATGGACGTTGAGCATCTGTTACTTAATTATTATATATATATATATATATATATATTTGTCCTCACGAAACGGCATTTTAATAGTTTTAAATGATATTATCGTGTATTTAACCCGGATTGCATGCTACTGTAGGGATAATTTTATTGCATAAGTAAACATGTTGCTTGCCACGGAAGAGGGCACTGACTTCTGTAACACAGGTACATAACCTAGCATGGGAGTCAGGGACTTCAATCAGAAATGTACACAACATTTTTATGCCAATAAAGATTATCTATTATTATTATTTTAGTTTTGTTTTATTTTATTTTTGTGTTCTATTGTACCATGATTATGATCTCTGTTGTGAGGACAAAATAAATATGGTTCTTTCTTCCTTTCTTTCTTTCTAATTTTGTTTTCGTCATCAACCCATATACTGTGGGTGTGTCCCACTGATCGGATCGATATCCTCTCAGGTTGAGAGGGATATGCAATAGTCCACCACGCTGTCCTAGTGCGGGTTGGCAGACTTCGCACACCTTTGAGAAAAATCTTAAAGGCATGCAGGTTTCCTCACGATGTTTTCCTTCACCGTTTACGCACATGAATTCGAAAAGTCAGAGGTGCGTGCCTAGAATTCAAACCCGAGACCTTTGACTTGGCAGTCCAATGGTCATATCACTAGGCATCACTGGTTTTTCAATATATAACTAAAACAGAAAATATGTCTAATTCTTTACTTGAATGTGCTTACTTTCTCTCATCACGCTTCATATATTGTGGTTAATGTATGAACCGGGTCGAGCAAAGCATTATTGGATTTTTGTGCTAAGAAATTCTCAGTAGTTACCTACAATTCTTTGGTAGCGGCTTGGTGTTTGGATGTGTGCCCAGTTAATGGTTATAAACATATAACGAACTGAGTGTCTATCATCAAACCTCTGCTTAACTCCTCGGGAATACAGACACGTGTGAATATAGTATATATGTTATGATAAAATGTATTTGATACAGAAGAATCTATAATTAAAGATATTTTTAAATTGTGAAGTAGTGTAGGAGATAAAAACAACTAAATTGTCATGACGAAACGTTTATCATCATCATCATCAACCCATTTACCGTCCCACTGCTGAGCACGGGTCTCCTCTCATATTGAGAGGGAAGGAAACGATATCAAATCTAAAATATTTTAAAGTACGTTCCAAATTTCGAATTTATGTGTGTATCTAGTGGCCATAATTTATTCCAAACAATGGCGATCTCAAAATAATATCAAGCGGTTATGAAAACATCACACAATAGCCGGCGGACGGGTGCGAACTAAATCCCAAACAAAGTTGCACGTATTAAATAAAGCGTTGATGTATGACCAACGTGATTAACCCTCGAATTTCGGCGCGGAATTACCGCAGTTACAGACGTCGCCAGAACTTTTCTTTAGGTGATAAACGTTCTCGCAAATTGCCCACATTTATTCGAAGCTTCAGGAAACCGCTGCTAATGTGGACCGGGAGAAATTCCTCTTTGTACCTCCATACCTCTTTATACACTCATGTCGACGCATTCATTCATACAACATTGAACTTTACTGAACACTCGTTGCAAATGAATTGAGTCGAAATTGCGCTTTAAAATCGTTTTATGGTTCGACGCGAGATTATCGGAAAATGTTTCCGTGGAATTAATTTAATTTATTCAATTATAATTATCGCGTAAACGATATGTTTTCGTTGTGGTGTGCACAGTTTTATGGCGTGGTAATTATTTTGATTGCCTTGATGGGCTGCCAAATGGTTCTATAATAGAACTCATGTAATATGACTAATAAATATTAGAGTTTGGTAACGGTTTTTGTTATAAAATAAATCCTACTAATATTATAAATGTGAAAGTTTGTGAGGATGGATAGATGGATGTTTGTTCCTCTTTCACGCAAAAACTACTGAACGGAATTTGATGAAACTTTACAGTATTATTATTTATACATCAGAATAACACATAGGCTATAATTTATAACGATTTTGAGTAAATAAGCCAAATTACAACGATAATTAAAATTAACTTTTCCATGCGGACAAAGTCGCGGGCAGAAGCTATAATATAATATAAAAATTACCCTAGAAGTTTTAATGTACGGTCTGTCTACTCACCTAAGTGACTGCTTGCCGACACAAAACGTCGTTAGCACGTATTTAGTTTTAATTAATATAATAAATTCAAAATATCATGACCTATAATTAAGTGAAATACTTATTATATTGCATTCCTTTATCTTAGCTGTTTATATCTAAAAACATAATAAAGGAATATTTTATATGTAAGAGTTACTTAATTGTATTGTTTATCACTTCACTATGTAAAAACTACAGTATTAATATATTTGTTAATAAATAATTTGAAAAGCAATTTAGTTCTAGGTACAGAGGCCAGTACATCAAGCTACCTAATACCCAATCTGTCAAATATCTTTGATAGATTTCAACTTTAACACAAATGTTAATATATATGTATATAAGGTTAATTTTCAATTGGGAAAATTTTACAATTTTGGATAGCTGCACCTGCTGGCTTCTGTAGCTATAAAGTTACAATCTAACCTTCCAATCGGGTAATGAATAGATACAAAATGTATGGTATTCACGCCCGATGTGTCGAAAGCTTCTGTAATTTTTACACGTGTTACTATTCGTTCGTCGATTCGAATGTTGGTACCTACTGGTTTTCAAATACCAGTACATACATAAATTATTGACATTAGTCATCAGCCTATATTAGTAATATTAGTCAACAGCTGGACGTAGGCCTCCCCTCATGTGCGCTATTTCACCCTGTCCTCGGCTTTTCGCATCTAGCTTTTACCAGCAGCCTTTCTTATACCTACTACTTATAATATTTAAACTGCTTCAATAGTCTAGCGGTTGTAAGCTTGATTTCTACGCTCTAGCGTAGAAATCACGCTTACAAACGCTAGACTATTGAAGCCTGGAAATCAAACCATGATTTCCAGGTCGAGCAAAGTATTAGTGGTCTTTTCTATGAAATTAAGTAGCAGCTCGAAGTTTGGATGTATGCCCGGTTAAATTGAAATAGCTCCGCCCCCTATTACACGGGACTTAAACGTAGTGGTGAACTGTGGGTGTACATAAGTACACCTTTGCCTAACCCTTTGAGGAATACAGGCGTGAAGATATGTTATGTTACAATATTTATATTGACATTCACTGTTTGTGTTATACATTCATTACTTGCGGTGAGCCGCTTTCATACCAATACATACGCAAATACATTCCAATGCACTTGTATAGTATTAGATAGTAATATAGAGTTAATAATGATCAATGACCGATCTCCAAGTGTACGGAATGTCGATACTATGCGTATTGTATAAAAGTATGTACCTGGAATTCCGGCTGACCTACCAGCAACATCTCAAGCAAACGTCGGTGTCTTCTTAGATAATGACGTTATCTACAGTTTAAGTCATAGCTATTCCTTCCAAATCTTAATAATAATCCCAATCTCACATAAGTATTATAAAATGAGGGAAGCAATCAACTATCCAATATTTTTCAAGTCACCGCTACCCGCCACCGCGCGTGTCGGTGCGCTGCAGAAATTTGCAATTTTTCCTCGCGTAAAATCTATTCCGGTGAAAAATGCATCGGGGGTTGCTTTTGTCTTCTCACGGAAAAAGTCACGTTCTATAGACAGTGATGGTTACCGAACGGTTATCGAGTAGCTGGCACACGCAGACCTTATAAAACTGGAACGTTCGGAAATTTTGAGCGTTCCGAATTTGAATATTTATTTGTATAACGAAATGAGGTTAGATATTATTAATTATAAATTACGATTAATTAATTATTAATTAATAATTATGTTTATATGGATCATAAAAGTATGTGTATGTGCTCGAAACATCAGCAGTTTACATTGTTTGTTCCACCCAATTTATACAAACCGTTTAATTTCCAATTTTGAGGCGTGTTTGTACATATATTTTATGCGAGTTCATTGCATTATTAATATGTATAGTATTAAAGACTGAATCCAAAGGAATCATCTACTTAATGAATCTATAAAGGGCGTCACACACGGCGAAGTATTATAGTATCTTCGCTGTGTGTCGCCCTTAACAGTGACTGACAGGCAGCGCAATGCGAAATTTTGCACAGGAGTGCTTTTGTCGTAGGTGAGCACTAATACGGGACATTGCCGTAAGGAAATTGCCATGGGAATGGGAAAAACATGGTGCAAAATATTTGTTAATTGAATAAAATTAAAACGGTAACTGGCTACAGCGCAAATTACCGAAGTGGTAGACATCTGATGCCGCACTCGAAAATGCATACGCAATTACGCAATTGTTTTATGAAATGATACTGATATGAAATTCTGAAATTTCATTTATTTACGATAACGTTTTGTTTTAAATCCTTTCAATCCTTTTGATCGGTAAAATAACACATGACCGAATCATTATTTTGCTCACTCAATTTATCACAGAATATTGAAAATATTGTCATTCGCATCTAGAAAGATAGCTTTAGGTCAGCTAAATCTGTGGCGTGACCATTCACAAAGACATTCCACGGACAACCCATCGCACGCGGATTATGTTTCTCCATTCCCAATAGAACGAATACTTTCCACGTTTTTGATGGCTCGCTTTAGGATAATTCTGATATAATCCAGCATTTATTACAATAGTTATGACATTTAAATAAAACAAAATTTGTAGGGTAATGTTTGTAATCTGATAGAAGTTTTAAAAAGGTAAACATATCTCTTTTACTTTTTACGACTATTTTATTGTTGTTATTTTTTATTCAGAATATCCCATTTAATATTGAATTCGATTCGAATCAAAGGAAAAGTTCAATCGACCGACCAAAAGTATATTTCCAGAGATTATGAGTTTGTTTGAGTGAGAAAGAAATAATACCCTAATATCGTAAACAATTACTTGGGGCTCATAATCGTTCACTTTACGAGGAGCAGGATATTGGGCTGCCTAACTTTTGCGTCAACAAAACAGTTTGATGTAGTTCGTCCAACTTGGACAAGCAGAGGCTTCCAATATTTATGACAACCCGCTTGCATACAAACATAAAGTTCAAAACTAGCCTAGCTTAACCCTTTGGGAGGACTCTCATCTAGCCGGAAATCCGAACAATTTGGATGGAATTGAGCAGTTCTGTTTCAGTCTTAGTGCTCTAGTCACTTATTTAGTGGCCGCTTCAAGTCTGGCTCAATGGCCTGAACTTCGAATTTAAGCGACTTCAAAAGACAGGATACATTTTCGGAATCTGCAGTCATATACGACGTCTATGGTGATCATGATGTCGTTGTCGGGTTCGATTCCCACAGGACACAAATATTTATGTGATTAACATTAAGTGTTTGTGTTTGTCTGGGTGTTTCTTATGTATTATAGTATGTATTTACAAAAAAAAAAGTATATAAGTATTATATTCATTGTCTAGTACCCAGAGTACAAGCTCTGCTTAGTTTGGGACTAGATGGTGCTGTGTAAAAATATCCACGAATATTATTTATTTCCCGAAAAGTAAGGAGTTGAATAGGTACCGGTAGGTATGTTTTTAGATTATTTTTTCTGAATAGTTAAATACTTAAGTATATGATTATAATTATTATCATGATTTTAAGTAGTACATCATACATTGTCATACACACATGGTGGTTACGAGTACTATGCACCTGCCCTTTTTGAAGAACCCCACCAATAAGGTCGGTGTAAGTCTTTCTAGGGCGACCCTCCCAGCGGTTCCACTAATATTCGCTACATAAATCCCTTTTGTTAGTCGCCTTTCATCCATTCTCTCGACGTGTCCAAACCATCTCAGCATATTCCTCTAAGTTCTTGTTACTTCATCGTCTTTTAAATCGCAATGTGAATGAAGCATAGTCCTCACTTTCTGCATATGGGCGTGAATGTATGTATGTATGTCTCTTTTAATCGGAAATAATCTAATATTACCATTGAGGTATTATGTATCTAGTTTTTAATTATGATACTATTCCAGGATAAAAAGTCATACTTACCTAAACTGGTTTCACTTTTTGCACTTCGACCTTATTTTATACCTTATACCACAAAAAATCGAAGTCTTTTGATACCTACATTGTTTTTTTTATTAAATATTTTAATAAATTGTTAGATCAAAATATGAAGAGATTAATTATATTTCAGCAAATCCTTTCAATGTTTTCATTCGTCTTCACGTTGAACTTTTTTTGGCCTTCCACCCCTTAGCTTGAGGCGCCTGTAAGATTTAGAGTAAGTGTCTAAAAATGTGACATATGAGAAAGCATACAACAAATACAGTTAATTACATTAACTGCAATACAAATAGTATATTTCACTCGCAAATTCTGCTACGTACATTTTATATTACAACAATGTTTCATACAAACAAGGTGCCTCAATAACCTAAGTGGTACTAAGCGCTACTGCTACATTTCAAGTCCTGGGTTTGATTTTAAGGTCGAGCAAAATGTTATTGGATTTTTCCATTAAAAAGAAAAAAGAAATTCTTAGTAGCTCAGACTGGATTTGTGCCCGGTTAGCGGCAATACGCTCGCCCCTTGTTACATGGGACGTCAAAATATCGGTGAACTGAAGGTGTACATAAGTAGTACGTTTACCTCTGCCTTATACTCCGCGGAATACACTACTACGGAATACATTACTTTACATTTTACTTTACATTACTTATGTTCTTACAAACAAGGTATTAATCTTTAAAATAATATTAATTTGAAAAGTTTAATTATATCATACATTAATTTATCAATATTTCATTCATAAAAATATTAAGTACTTACATTTTTGGCTCGTCTTTCATTCGCAATATAGCTTTAAGTTCAGGATCTATGTGCTTCACATTTTTTCTTAAATATGCTCTCCGTTCAGCATCAGAAAAATCAGCATATTTATTTGGCAATACCTTTTGTTGTAAATTTAATTGAGAATTGATACCATTTATATATCTCAAGGTCTGAACGAAGTTTTTAAATCTGTTATTATATTCATATTCACCATCAAATGTTCTGTTATATCGTCTTATAAAGTCTCTATAAAGTTGGGGTGCATCTTTCAATTTGAACATAAGGGTACCGTCCGAATTGACACGAAATATAACATATAATAAAATCACCGCCGCAACTATATACTTTCCCATTGCACATAATATATTGTTATCTTGTGCTACCAATCAGTTTTGACTAAGTGAGTGGTGCAATGAAATTGCGTCGTTTATCCGAGCTGAAGCGCACGCGTGAAATTTCAATAAAAACACAATCACCGAGTCTTATTTGCGAATGTCATCAAAAAGAATTGGCACAGTCGTAAAAACTATGGCTGAATGTGGGGAGTTTCTTTTGGGATGTCATAATTACCATGATAACACGCCTACGGCTTCGTAGGTCGACCCTTTCCTTGTTGTAGACCTCGCTGGTCGAATGTGACCGACCTGAACCCGCCCACAAAACCCCGGGATTACTCGGCATTTTAATATAATTATTTATTGAGGTTTAAATCACGTATGTACGATATTTTCTCATTCCGCAAATTTGTGACGATTTGCAGAGTTTGAGAGAGAGTTCCTCCTCCTTTTGTTTGTTTTAAAACACTGTTGCTTCGTTGAAGATTAATTTTTTGTTTGTCAAGTTGAAAAAGAAAAAATTGGTAATGTTTATCTTAGTATCCCTAAATATTGACTCCAGCAAAAGTATTTTTTGGGAACCTAATATAAAATATAAAAATGATAACACTGTTGGAGTAAGTCATTTTGTGGGTAGTAAGGGACGTTGCCCCGTTTTGCTATAACATATCCCAACAAAAGGGCGAATTCAATGTTATGGACGCAATTTAGTCCACACCAAGATTCGATCCCAATGACACTGAGGCATTCGCATTTGTAAAAGTCAATGAAATATCTCAAAGGCAATAGAAACGTACCCATCCGTTCGTTCCGTCGTTGGTGGCTCACAGCGAAGGATATTCGCCAAATAAATGGATATAAATGTATCGTCGTAAAGAGACTGAAGTCGCTCGACTGTGACCGGAATACGTCCTCGAAAATAGTGTAATATGTATTTCAAACGTTGCGATTTATGGCATTGTTATTATCAAAGAATTTTCTCTTCCAATATTAAAATTTCTGTTTTTATCAAACCGTTAAGTAACATATCTGCGACTCTTCTAATTTTAAAAACTATGATAACTTTTAACTTCTCATTTTGAAGGTAAATTGCTCGTGCATATAGTATGTAGAGCTGTAGATTAGAAAGATGTAGGGAAATTCCCATAGTATTGGCGTAAAACAAGATAAACGCCAGTAACATTAGATAATTAATTTTAGAGGCCGAGTAGCTAGTTATAGATACAATAGAATTTTATTGTTTCTGAGACCTGGGACCCATTTACTACTTTTTAAAATAAAAAACAGAGGCCCATTTTTTAGAAAAATATGTGCCCAGTTAAATTGATAGTCATTAAGACCATTTCACTCCCAAGTCAAAGGTCTCGAGTAAATCCAAGGCGAGCATCATTGACTTTCCAAATTCATGTGCGTAATAATAATTAATTATCACTCGCTAAAACGGTGAAGGAAAACATTGTGAGGAAACCTGCATGCCTCAGAGATTTATCTCGACAGTGTGGATGTCTGCGAACCCGCACTAGGAAAGTGAGGTGGACTATAGCCTTATCCCTCTCAATCTGAGAGGAGACCCATGCCCAGCGGTGGGACAGTATATGTGATCATGATAATATCACTAAGGCCTTCATAATGCTTTATCTACAAATATAATTTCTCCACACACTGTATCTCATTCTACGTACATTGCTTTATCAAACGCTAAAACGTTTCACATAGCTACACTCTTATCGCTAATATACTGTGCACAGAATCACCTTTGTAACGATCCGCCACCAATTCCAGTGTAACTTCTTTTTCAACAACGTTCCAATCAAATTCACATATCGCCAAATATACGGAGCGAAATACCTTTTTAGAGACATTAGGTTTTACGGTTCGCTGAAACAGCTCTGTAAGTGCAGTTTTGGCGGGTCAGCGTGAGTGGTGACCAGCTAATGGTCTGTATGTACGTCCCTTTTCTTGTACCTGGAACCAAGATACTAGACTAGTTCGGTTTTTGGTACCTCCTCGTTACGTTGGCTCACGTCTCTTTTAACAGAGCGTCGGGAATGTTGACTTTACTAAATATACGGAGCGACGGTAGCTACGTGTTTAAATGTATGTAAGTTGAATTTTAAGGTGCAAGATTGCTTGAATTCTAATGAAAGTGCATGACTGCATCTGCGCTTGCCTTTCTTGAAGTTGCTGGTGCAAAATAAATGTAAGCAAGAAATATGCAATACGAGTACTAATACAATATCTTGATATTTTAAATGTATATTACGACGAAGTAGTAGGTACTTCGTCTTTATTTTTTAAATGAAATTACTCCTAGGGTTTTTTTTAAATACAAATCTTGCACTCATAAAATGTGGTTAGGTTACTTTTAGTCAAGCGTGCTCCATTGTCGATCGCATTTTCACTCAACATCACGGCAGGTAGTATTCAAACGCAATCCTATCCAATACAAAAAAAAAACATCCAGGCCCAGAACAACTATTTGTAAGCAATACAACTATTTGCTCCGTGCGAGGATCTAACCGCTGACCCCTAGCGCAGCAATCAAATTCCTCGAATACTGACCCAATCATGTCGTCAAATTTTTTGTTAGAATAAAATATGTTACCTAATATTTTTATACACTAGATTCCTTTAACAAAAAAGATGGTTTTAATACTTACTTGAATGCGTCTAATATATATGAAACCTCCTTATGACAAATAAATTAATTTTCACTTAAACAGTTTTCAACACTTTGTACAGAATAATTCTTAAAAAACAAACGATTTGATAGTAATAAACAACCTTATCACCGTCTTATTTAAACATTATTTTTACGGGACCCCGCAAAATGTAAGTTGAATTACGAATTCTGGCTGCGGAGAAGGAACATTTACAAGATCTTTAGGTGGAACTTCTCTCGTTATCTAAAGAGTATCCCGGGACAGCTTACATGTCTTCTTACCTAAGGTTCAAGGAGATCGGATCGCGACCGAGATTAAAATCAGCGGCCGACCCAAAAACCGATACCATTATTTAAAATGAAAACTCAAGCCGTTTTAATTAGTTCATAATAGAATTAAAAGGTAAATATTTGTTACTTACTCCAATGGGATCTCTTCGTATTGCTTCATATCAGCAAAACAGCCATAGTATTATAATTGGCAGAACTTGTTATTGAAAAAAAAACACAACAAACGTTATTGACTTAATCTAAATTAAGTAAAACAGTCCTTAGCACAGGAGCAGATAATTACGTTTACGAATGTCTAACACTGCTAACCCATGACATATAAAATTAATGTCAATAGGAACATACCTTTTATGAATTTCAAATAGCTCAAATTCAAATTGCGAACACGCTTTTCGACATCTCTATAAAATTAAAATGTGAAAATGAACATTGTGAAATCAAAATAAATACTCAAATTCAAATATATAACAAATTGAACAACACCGCTTTTCATTTTATAAATTCTCTGTTTATTTTTTTATTTGTGCGGCTGTAGCTAGTATCTCTGTAACTGCTGTTGATCTATTTTGAATTATGATCGCCTTTCTGTGTAAATACCTACCGACATGAGGTAGGTACATAATACTTAGTTTTAAAAATAATACCGTGTGTCCAGAGGATCAAATCATTATTTTTCTATTATCTCCTCAATGATAGGTTAACCCGTCAACCGTCAATGGAAAATGTATTGATTGACTGAATTAAACTGGAACACCGAGGAAAAATAACTCGGGATTTGAGACAGTACAGAAAATCAATAGATTACCTATATAACAGGTTAGGAGCGTAATCTATCGTTTGGTCGATCGGACGCTATCGTCCACTCGAGAACATGAAAGATGCGAGGTGAAACGACCTCGAAAACTTCGTATTGGATTCCTTACCTACTCGATTGCTGTTAGGTATATTGACGATATTTTTACTAGGTAGGTAGTATCCCATATGTTTTTATAGGTACCTACTATTTTTAATTTAATCTAGTGATAAATTGTCGGATAAATAAGGAATGTAAATAGGTTGAGTTAGGAAAAAAAACGTGTAGGGTGATTCCGGAACAACCCAATATTAAGTTAAAAGTTTTCTCCGAGTTCTATGTACTATGAATGGTCACTCATCCATAAAGTGACCGCGGCAAGCACAGCTCAATCTTGCACGTCGATTAATCAGCATAGTTATTAATTAGCCACGAGCCCCTCTTCAGATGGAAAATAAAAATCCATTGTCTTTTTACTAGGTAAGTAGATTCTGTTTCAAAATGCGCAGCGAGAAATATTTCGGTGTGTTTTTATTCGCTAGTGCTACCTTATTCCGCTTTCCGTTGTAGACAATAAGCTTTACAACCAAGGCAATCTACCTAAATAATGACGTCTTTTCTTAAGTCCGCTGCAACCTCTGGAAGTATCTCTAAAAGCAGGGTCGTATCTCGTTAGGTTCACAGTAGCAGTGCATACAGTTTACTACTAAACTAGGTGTGAAAGTTCCTTGTTTTTGTTTAACGCGTCTCTTATAAACTTCTACTTAGTTGTTGAATATAGATATTCGGCTTTGACCTTTATAGTCTTTACAGAACCGATTTTTGTATCAAAAATAGTAGGTACAGACAACAAAAAAGTTATGTATTCAGATAGCGAACGACATCCGTATCTTTACATAGATTACGTCATAAATAATTATGCGCCAAACGGTTTTATATGTAGCAATATATTAAAATACCTGTATTTAGATACATATTATGTGATACATTATTACACAATCTCTATCAAAAACATATATTATGTTTAATAAGTGGCCTGGATTCCTAACTCTTTTGCCGACCGTACTCTTCTTCGAACTCTAGATTGCTCAATCTTCACAAATCTTTAGTGAAGATTTACCAATGTCCTACGTATCAGTTACACATCAGTTTCAATTGGTATTTTAAGTCATACGTAACAGTTACCTATTACTATCACTGGTGTGCAAGTGGGATTTAATCTCTGAACATACCACTACAATTCAATCAGCGGAATAAATCTAAAAATATACTTCTCAGATAAAGGATTTCGGATCCGGTGACCTTTATAAAACTATATAGATTCCAAGTATAATGATGTGTCAGTCTAGTTCAATCATCAATCAACCCATGTCCACCTTTGAGCAGGTTATTCAAACAATCCTCTTTTAGTTTACACGTCAACGTGAGCTATATCAAGCTTTTTTAGTACCTAGTAGAAATCAATAATAAAAACTACCTACATCCAAGCCAATAGTACTAAAATACCAACCAGTAGGTATTTCATAGATAAAAATATATTTTGTATTTTATCCTTACGACGAAAGATCAAACGTAATACTTATTAGACATAACAATTTATAGCAATCGTTCTAAATTTGAACTTGCAAAAGTCAAAACAACATCCCCATACTTTATTATTTAAAAAATAAAGAGTGTCTGTTTGCTTCACAATTATAAAGAAATTGAGCTTAGAAATCAGTTGTTCCTGTTTTTACTATAGAAAATGTTTCAAAGCGCTGATATGAATAATTATAAAAATACAACTTTTCTCAGATATTAAACTGTGGGAGAAGCTTGTACAACGTAATTTATTAGTACCTAAGTGTACATTTATTTAAATTTTAATAGACGTGTTATGTGCACAGTTAACGGAGCTTATCTTTATTCTCACCCATTTTTATATCCCCCATCTTAGGAATAATAATGTTAACCATACAACGACATTATACACGTTCTTAGTTACCAACATCAGCCTTTCTTATTTACATAAAGGAAATCCCTATGCGTTAAAAATGGCGAAAGAAATTGAGAAAATGTTTTTATACAGCGGTTGTATGTAAGTGCATCATAAATATGTCGACATTCTATGAGAATGGGATGTATTGTCAGTCTGTATTCCATGAAATATGATGAGGTGAATACGCCTTATACCTTACATTACATAGGTATACTTATACCTTATTGTTAAACCTTACAAAAGTAATGTGAGTTGAGCTGTATTTTTATTAAAAGAATATGAATTATTAGAAAATTGAAGCAGGGCTATCCAGTTAGTTATTAAAGCTATCAAATAAATAAGCCAGTACATAGGTAGTAGGTACGGCGTATTCTATACACGTATTGTTTTGTTGCGGTAGTTTTATAAGTACTGCAATATCAAATACAGTTCTATAATAAAACAGAGTGACTGCCTCATTACTCTAGTGGTCCTAAGCGCGACTGCTACGCTAGAAGTCCTGGGTTCGATCCCCAGGTCGAGCAAAGTGTTATTGGGTTTTTCTATGAAATTCTCAGTAGCAGCTCGGAGTCTGGATTTGTGCACGGTTAATGGCAATAGGCTCGCCCCCTATTACATGAGACCTAAACATACCGGCGAAATGTGGGTGTACATTAGTACACCTCTGCCTAACTGTATAAAACAGTAGTATAAAACTTCATTGAATTCTCACAATGGTTTCCTCGAAGCAATAATTCATATTAATTTACTAATACATACCTGAATTAAGAAAGAAAAACGACTATGAACTATTATGACACCAATAAAATATCATTGCAAGGCCTCAAAAACACGAGGGGTGCTTTGCTGTCGACATTGGTCGGCGCTAACCGTCGGCTTGTCGGCGTTAGCCGTAGCCTTTTCTGCACTAAACTTCGGCTTATCGGCGTTAGACGTCGCCTTTTCTGCGCTAAACGTCAGTTTGTCAGCGTTAGCCGTCGCCTTTTCTGCACTAAACGTCGGCTTGCCAGCGGCTGCTTCGTTGTTCAGCAGTTGCTGTCGATAACCAGTATCGACTACTGCAGTTGGCTCTGTTGCCAGAATAGCGCGGCTCGTGTGTATAAAATTCACTTCCAAACACCACTAGAAAAATATAGAAGTCACAATCCCAAATATTAACAAGCATATCCACAAAATATACTAGTACGAAACATTCTATGAAAATAAATGCCTACGTTCTGACATTACCGCACTGTCGACTCATTAACTTCCAAGTGAAAGCACCCGCCTTTGATAACTTTGCTTTTTACGAGTCCACTGCCGCGATAATGCTAATGCAAACTTTAGTCGCTATCCCGTAATGGATAGCATATTAACGAAGATTTAGAAACTCGAATTCGAAATGTTGGTGATGATTAAAATGTGGAATTAGTTTAAAAAAAGAAGATATATTCTTGATCTGAATATGTTCGATCGTAATCTTAGATACCTACTAGGCTAACATTCGCGACATGAATATATTTTTGTCATCGGTCATCTCGTATCGAAACTATGGCAGGTAACGAGATATTTAACGCGAGAATAAAATTCTGTCGCGGCATGCATGTTAGTCATTCTGTTTCCCGTCTGGAGGAAAACACAAACAGGGTCTAAAATAAAGCATGCTAGTAAACCCTTTCATGCTCTAGCTCTCCTGCACACACTACGGAAGAAAGGTAAACTGTTTGACATCAAGCTTAGGTTCTGAGTTTTGTTGACATTTACAACACGCGTTTCCCCCTACAACTGTCTCGTCATTATCCTATAATTTTCCTCCGAGCATTTTCCCGCTTCCAGTCCAGATGCGGCTGGACATTATTATTTTACACGAAGCGACTGCAATCAGACCTTCGTAACCCCATTTCTGCGCAATACCCTGAGGATAGACTGGTTGTCAGATTTTTTAGACTTCTAAATATCACTGGTACTTTATGTACTGGTGGTACTTTATGTAGGTACTCTCCGAGGCACGAAGGGATCTCGATGTGAAGAATAAATTACCCATCCACAACTGCCTCGTTAGTGGTCAAAATCGTGACTGCTATGGTACAAGTTCTGGGTTTGAGTCAAAGGTTGAGCAGTGTTATTGGATTTTTCTCTAAAATTTTCAGTGGCAGCTCGTAGTCTGGATTTGTGCCCGGTTAATGGCAATAGGTTCGTCCCCTTACATGGGACATAAACATACCGGCGAATTGTGGGTGTACATTAGTACACATCTGCTTAACCCTTCAGGGCATACAGATGTGAGGGTATATTATGTTTCTTCCTAATGTGCGAAGAAAAAATGTCGTATTCTTAGTAATCCTTCCACGGATAAAACAGTTATTGATAGTAGGGTGTTACTTATACTAATATTGTAGTGCTTCGAAAACAACGTAAAAAGGTTACTAATCTTTATTTTTATTTATTTAATACTTTATGCACATACATATGCACATTGGGCTTAATGTCAAGGCATTTTCTACCAGTCGACCTTAGGGTGATGCTGAGACGGAAATTGGTAGGTGCACTTACAGTGTTGTTATAAAAAAAACTTATTTTTTATGATAATGTAAAAATTAAAACAGACATAATCTACCATAATATCAATAAAATGAGCTTTAACCTTATCACAATTAAAGATTTACTATTCTAATCCGAGGAAATCCTGACTCTCCGCATTTGGGAAGAAAATATTAATACCCTCACAACAATATGCCCCAAAAGGTTAAGCAGAAGGGAGTAATGTACGAGTTTAATTGAAAAAAAAAAGAACAAAAACAAAACCATACCGTTTCATAAAATGAAACCAATGTATGGTAGTTTCTCGTCATAGATATTAGCATTCGTACCAGACACGAAATAAAAAGATACCATAGAGTTTATTCACAAGACACACAAAGCACTCACGTGCCTACATTCTAAGGAAAAGTTATAGTCAAAGGAGGAAAATTTTATTAGACAGTTTGCCGGAGATACGTTAACTTTGTTATAAACTTATAGTGTGACAAAAAATAATGCGGATGGATGTTGAAAGCAAGGGTCGGCCCGATAAGGGGCGCCGTTGGAACCTGATGAATTCTCGTCGAGGATTAGCCCTTACAATATGAGCACAATTTCACAAGTGCCAAGGGTCTAGGGGTGACAAATGCTCTCGTGAAAGTCGCGCAATTTATTCGCGGTATCCTATCTCGAACATACCCCGTAAGTATATTTTCTAATAAAAATGGTAATATGAAGCATTTTTAACGATGTTATTTTTCCTGGCGTGCTACCGACGCTACGTTTTGCCTTTGAATAAACATTTTAAAATAGATACGTTTGTTTGAGCCACGTACGTTCTCTTCATGAAGTAGTAAAACGTAGCATTTGCGTTACTTACCTAAAACTTCGTCTGAAGACAACATGATAAACGGACGGTGGAACAATTTTCTCATACATTCTTTAGAAGTATTTTTGGCTAGAGCAACATAATTTGTTTAGTACACATGAGGGAGTTTCCACAATAGTATTACTTAGTTGCTGACTAGAATACGAGCTTATTTTACCTACATGTAAAATGGCGAACGTCACGGGTGCTTGCTCACCCACAATTTCATATTGTTTTACCTAATATCCTTATATTCATGTTACATAGAGGCCATATATGTATCGTAAAATGTAATTACTTTAGTTAGGAGGATATTGGAATCAATGTTCGCTGTAAAATGTGAGAATGAGAAACAACAGACAACCAAACATAGAATAACTTGCTGAAGGCAAAATTAGAATTATTATCCTAGAACAGGAAATTAGAATGACCGGAAAGCAATTAAATTTCTTTTAAAAACTATTAACAAGCCTTTCCTGTTAAACGATTATACTTAATTTCTATAGTAGGTACACCATATTAATTCAATCTGTCTACCTTTCTAGAAATATATTTTTATGAGTTTCTACATATTTTATGTAGAAATTACTTTACTTTTCATGTTGTACCTAAAAAATCACGATTATATTTTTATGATTAGGTAGGTATAACTAGGTATAGTAGGTATAACTTTCTAAGTAAGTACTAAGAAAGTTCTATATAAGAACTTTCAGTGATTGAATTGGTTTTCATAAAACTGCACCCTTGTTGCCTAAAAATATGGCTTTACATATCAGAATATCAGCGTTGCAGCTTGGTTTACGTGGTGCAGTATAGTGTTGAGACCTTAAGTTAAGACTTGAATCTATTATATTGTTATTTAGTATTTTGTCTGTTGTAACTCAGTCAGAATAAATTTTCTTTCTTCTTTCTTTCTTTCATAGAAAAAAATTACAATGAAATTATTTCTATTGCAACCAAAACAAATTGATCGCACAAATATATTTTTATATTTTCATGATAATGCTGGCAACATTCATAGGAAAATGGTTAAAAAAATAAAGAAAATAGCCCGTAACCCGTACCGGTTGATGGAACGCGGCATGTTTTTGTACCCCTGAGACCGGCTGACTGTTGATCTAATTTGTCGATGTCCGTAAAGTTAGGGCGAAGCCTGACCGATGGTTTAATTGATTAAGATTTTTTGACACACGCCTATTTTGTTTTGGTTTTCGCGGCGAGATGAAAAGTTTGTGTTATGATGTTAAAGTAAAAAGTATTTACGTACGAGAGTACCAGTAGTATTTTTCCTTTGTACCCTTGGCTTGAAGAGATTTAAGCCAAGAGTACAGAGGAAAAATTAGAAAGCAAACTTTTGATCCTAAAGCATTTCAACTATCAGACAGGAACATATACTTTTTTGCGTTAGGGATAAAAAATATTTATTTGATACTGCTTCATTAGACTAGAAGGAGTGCGACTGCTACACTAGAGGTCCTCGGTTCGATTCCTAGTTCGAGCAAAGTGTGTTTTTCTATGAAATCACAATAGCAGCTTAGCATTTGCATTACGCACAGTTAATGGCAATAGGCTCGCCCCTTATTATAAGGGACCTTAACATACCTGTGGGTACACCCAGAGGTTACTTATTGTACGCAATTAGTAAAGCTCTGCCTACCCTTTCGGGGAGTACAGGCTTGATAGTGGGTTATCTATCTATCTATCTATTCAGCCGGTAACACTCATTACTGAGTGAAGGCCTCATCTCTACCCTGCCACTGTAGCCGATCTTGAAACAAGTCGCACCCACTGATTCCCCACTACCCTCAAAATATTTCCGACCATCGCGCATCGCGGTTGGTGGTCGGCCCTGCGATCGTTTTTTTTTTTTTGTAGGTTAAGTTTGATAAAAAACCGGCCAAGTACGAGTCGGATTTGCGCATTACCCATTACCACTTACATTACCCTTAAACATTTATTTTATTCAGTTTTTAGTATTTGTTATTATAGGGGCAATAGAAATTTCAACTTTCTAGCTTCTAGCTATCTCAGTTCATGAGATACAGCCTGGTGACAGACGGACGGACGGACAGCGGAGTTAGGGTCGGGCGGTATTAGGGTCCCGTTTTTACCCCTTGGGTACGGAACCCTGAAAACGATAAATTGAGTACAATTACCTACCTTGTAACTACATGGTGAAATCGGATCACTTTGTAGATGCTAAATACATTGAAGCCCACATGTAGCCTGATTTGATCAGTTTATATAGGTCATGTGAGCCATGCGGTCTCGGGTAGTCCTATCAGTGATACATGTTGTTACGTAATCACGTCTATTAAAGCCCGTATAGACACAGTATGAGGTCCGATAGAAATTGGTCGCTCTAGTCAGAATTTAGGGACTAAGGAGGTTATAATTAAGTTCGAAAACTGAATCTGACATGACACGATGTTTATGGTTATACATTGAATTGAGGTTTAATTTTATAGTAGGAATTATTGAGTGGCCTTTGCCCACACATAATTAATTATGTAAGTAAGATATAAACCTTAGGATCAACAACTTTATTTCTCAAAAGAACGTAGTTCACTTAATGAGAGACAATATAATTATGTCTAAGACACTAGCTGCCCCCCGTGGTGTTACCCGCCTTTTTTCCTTTTTTGTTCGGCTCTTATTGGCCGTATCTTGATTTAGTTTATAATAGCGAATAACCTTCCGTGATAAATGGACAATCTAACACAAATATATTTTTTCAATTCGAACCTGTAGTTCCCGAGATTAGCGCGTTGAACCAATATCATCACCCCATATACTGTCCCACTGCTGGGCACGGGTCTCCTCTCATATTGAGAAGGATTAGGCCATAGTCCGCCACGCTGGCCTAGTGCGGGTTGGCAGACTTCACAAACCGTCGAGAAAAATCTCTAAGGTTTGCAGGTTTCCTCACGATGTTTTCCTTCACCGTTTAAGCGAGTGATAATTAATTATTAATACGCACATGAATTCGAAAAGTCAGAGGTGCGTGCCTTGGGTTCGAACTCGAGACCTTCGACTTGGCAGTCCAATGGTCATACCACTAGGCTATCACTGCTTATACGTTGAACCAAACCAACAAAAAAATATATTAGTATAGATATAAATCCAGTATACGTTACTTATACATATTATATTCGATAATGATAATTACAATGCTAAACTTTATAAAGATTTTCAACAGGTTTTTGAAAATGTTGAAGGAAATGACATATTTTTAAGCTCGTTAGGTATTCTATTGTATAGTTGTCAGTTCAAAAGTCAATTTGTTCTATTCTAGGCAACATTTTCTAACCACAGTCCTGCATTTGATGGAAAAACTGAATATAAAGAGACCTTTAGGTCATACCTAGCTTTGCCGCGCACGCAAAAACTCGAAAAAACTGAAGTAATTAAAACCAGCCAATCTGAACGTGGAGACGACATGTTAATTAACAGCGCGCTGTAATAATCAATTAAGTGCCTCTTTAGCACAATTAAAATTAGCTTTGTAATTGGCAACAGTAATTAATAAGCTCCTTTTTACAACACAAACGTTTTCATTGGAGATTATTTATTATGCTTTTTGCGATTGAAGGGATCATCCGTTATTTGTTGTTAAATGGTTGTTGTTAATTAATCTCCAAAGAAGTACACAAATCTGCTGATTTCCAGGTTTGCCAAAGAGCAGTGGATTGGGGAATTCTGGATATACCTTCAATTTATACGAGCAAATTCGGGGTTTTAAATACAGTCATTACTGGAGGTGAGCTAGCCAGCTGCTGAAATGGAAATGGGCTGAACACACCTGCTTCATAATTATGGTCCCACTTAACATGAAACCCCGATGTGGCAGACCTAGACAGAGTTGGCACAATGAGCTGGACTCCTTCCAAAAAGACTTATCTTTACAGCAACAGCTAAGAGGGAGAAGAGTGGGGAAGTCTTTCTCCTGGAATGGGTCACTTATAAATAATTATTTATATCTATATCGCACCACATTATATCTTTAGTATCTAATTATAGCTTTATGGCTTTGGCTCTTTCTTCAAAAGGCCATTTCATGTATTATGTATAACAGTACTTAACCTACTCATTCTGATAAAATAAAAAATAAATAGTGCAATAAAATATTATAATTAAAATCGTAAATAATACGTAAATATAATAAATAAAACGTATAATAATAAATAATATTGACTTCAACTTGGAAAATATAAATAGAACAAAATAATATAATAATATAGACACGTCTCCCTCTCTCCTACTAAGCTGTGCTGTGCCCAACAGATTAGATAGATTTAAGCCTACCATCTGTTTTATATATTTTTGTACATTATGGAATACAATAAATGAATATGAATATCTATATCGCACCACATTATATCTATATTATATATTTATGGCTGTGGCTCTTTCTTCAAAAGGCCATTTCAGACATTGCCCTATATTGTACTCGTAACACTCACATATTTGTTACTATTCGACGTCTGGACTTTAAAAGAGACTATGATTCTCTGAGTTTGTTTCGGTGTTTTTTCTCAGAGGTCGTCAGTTAGGAAATGCCGGAATCATCTGGCTTAAAAAAAATGTAAAGCATTGACTTATAAAAGTGTGTATTTACATAAATAAATATAATTTATCATTTATATCGAAGCACATAAAGTCCGCTTTCAGAAAATCTTTGATTGTATCATCATCATCAACCCATATACTGTCCCACTGCCGGGCATAGGTTCCTCTCAGAATACGAGGGATTAGGCTATAGTCCACCACGCTGGGCTAGTGCGGGTTGGCAGACTTCACACACTGACGAGAAAAATCTCTAAGGCATGCAGGTTTCCTCACGATGTTTTCCGTTACCGCTTAAGCGAGTGATAATTATTATTACGTATTTGATTGTATGAATTAAATTAATTCACTGCTGCGAAAAAGTCTTAATAATATTTTCTCTATCATTTAGGTAAGCAGACATGTTAAACAATTCTTAAGAGAGCATCCAAATTTTGGGATATACACCCGATATGCACAGTACAAAATCACCTGTCAGAATAATAAAATCCAGTTTAAACGACAAATATCACGAAACCGTTTTCAACAAATCTTCCGATACACGTTGTAAAACTTAATTGAGTGAACCGGCCTATGGTGTTCACTGTATTAACACGAGTGAAAAAATATTTACAAATTGAAAATCACTGAGGCGATAACAGCACGCCAACAATCCAACATTCCCATTTATCTGACTGCTGGACATGAGTATTCGCTCAGAATAGACAGGGTTAGGTAAAGGTAATACCATCGGTTTCGTCTCCTAGTGTGTGTCATGTCATGTCTTGTTTCCTCGCAAAGGTTTTCTTTACCGCTCAAGCAAACAGATCAACTGGATTCAAATTCCAGTTTTATGACATGTGGCTCAATATCAGTATTTTACACGAAGCAAATGCCATCAGACCTCCACAAATCAATATCTAGAAAATACCGCTGACTGGGAGTCAGCCTTCTGGGCTTGTGACTATCACTAACTACAGTCACAAGAACACCTACTACCCAGAGGAGTCGTGATGTACTAAGAACTTCCATCTATATACGAACTATGGTAAAGGCAGTTTTAATAATTAATCGATCTTTTAAGATATTAACGCTAAACAATCGATTTGCAAGTAAGCTTTTTTTTTGAGTCCTTGTGGGCTCCTTCCAACATTTAAGTACTAAGCAATTATTTGAAATTTACCTAAAGAAGTTTCTCGTATCAAAGACAAACTTAACAAACCTTCGTACAGTGAAACAAAGAGATGAAACAAATGTTAGGATCGCATATGAGATGAAGCAAAATGATGGAACGACTGCCATTTACGTCGCTCGTATGAAAAATATTTCTACTGATCTTGTTTACATTGACACAGTAATCCGTACCGGGTGTAGGACGACCGTTTTTACGCTTTGCCGAGCAGATGTGGCGTAGGGCTGCCCTAAATTACGGCACCAATTTATAATATTACAACCAGCCTGACGACGTGTGGCTCACTAAGTTCCGGAGTTTACAAATACGGGGCAACGTGGAAAATTATGTGTTTAACGCTTTTTTTTCTGTAAAGGCTCGGTCGGGTTGTTACTTGTTAATATGTTTTCGGATTAGAAGCTAAATGTTTTTGGTTGCAATTACTTTTTGTTTGTTTACTTTTTTATACCTTTTAGTGTTCACTGATTGATATTATTATGCTTATTTATTACGTATCATAAAGGTCTTTTGTACTTTGTAATACTTCGACTTGAATTCTTTAACGTACCAGATCTGGAACAACTACTTTATATAGATATTTATGCAGCATAGGAACAGAACCTGCGTTACGTAGTAAAGAATCCGATAGCTCAACGATTGTACAATTCACGATGTGAAATAGGTTTTAAACAGACTATATTTTCGCAGTTCTTTACGCTTATTTTTAAGCCATAATTATGCAACATCGACTCTTAATTTTATATATAAACTTCCTTAACTACTTAATCCTATACCCAGGATATTGTAGCAACGTCATCTGGTACTGTTGATAAGGAAGAATTAATAACTATGCCGTAACAGCTCGTCATCATGATGAAATATTATTTCGGAAAGAGGTACCCTTTAGCATGTCACTCAAGTTACTTTAAATATTTAAACAATAAAGGACGTAATCTGTTAATTCATTTCGTAGAATTGCACAGCGACAGCCCTGCATTTATTCGTAAAAACGGGACGCGAGAATCAAAATCCTCTTATCGACCAGAAGCATAAAGCTTAAAATTGAAATTTAATAACTATAGGCGGCGCAATCCCGGCGTTTTTGAATCCCGCTCCATACGGCGCCCGATGCAATGCATCGGCGTGCTTACGGGAAATCAATTTGTTTTTACCTTCAGTTGGATATTTGAAATATATTTTATGTATCGCAACATTTAACATGGAGAAGAGGCTCTGTTTACTTACAAAACGTTAACACAAATCAAACTATGACTAAATTACATTGTTTACTGAGTCCTTACAATGAAATGTTGACTTTGATTTTGCGAGTACTAAACAAATTGTGTATTTAAGAAATCAATTAATCGTTACAACAATTAATGAACTGACTCAGTGATGAGTGTTGGTTGATTTTTGAAATAAATAATTCCTAGAATCAAACCTTTTTACTAAACTAAGGATTAAACTAAAGATTTTAATGAAGAAAATAAAAACCAGTACAGGCTAATGAACTAAGTGTTGATCATATGGAAAACAATTCGGCGAGAAACGCCTTGGATATTTTATTTAAATAAATATTTGTTTTACAAAAGTGTTCAAAGGCGGTCTTAATGCCTTAGGCATTCTCTACCAGATAACCTTTAGGTGGTGCAGAGACGTACATATAAATGCAATAATAAAGTATTTATTATTGCATTTATATGTATATAAGTTATATCTGATTCTATAAATATATATATATATAGTTTTTTTTTTTATTTACTCTTAAGAAGGCTTACAGACTAATAACATTGATAAAGTAACATTATATATAAATAAGTTGCTAACAACAAGCCTCCACAGATGAATTAAGAAAAAATATAGAAGTCGATCATGTATAACAAAACAATATACCTCGATTTATCATTACTTGTGAATACATAAAGATAACCTACTATATATATGCATTATATTTACGATATATATACATACAGATCAATATAACTATACTAAGCAGTTTAAGTGCCGCTGGCAGATAATGCTTGAGCAAAAAATGATTTGGCCAAAAGCCTCCTAGCTGTGCATGCATTGGTGCAGAACAGATCAATGTTAAGTTCACGAGGATATTCATAATATATATATATATATGTATAGTACAAAAGGAGTACATAAGGAATACATAAGGAGTACATAAGGAGTACATAAGGAGTAAATAAGGAGTACATAAGGAGTACATAAGGAGTACATAAGGAGTACATAAGGAGTACATAAGGAGTACATAAGGAGTATATAAGGAGTACATAAGGAGTGCATAAGGAGTGCATAAGGAGTACATAAGGAGTACATAAGGAGTGCATAAGGAGTGCATAAGGAGTACATAAGGAGTACATAAGGAGTACATAAGGAGTACATAAGGAGTACATAAGGAGTACATAAGGAGTACATAAGGAGTACATAAGGAGTACATAAGGAGTACATAAGGAGTACATAAGGAGTACATAAGGAGTACATAAGGAGTATATAAGGAGTACATAAGGAGTACATAAGGAGTACATAAGGAGTACATAAGGAGTACATAAGGAGTACATAAGGAGTACATAAGGAGTATATAAGGAGTACATAAGGAGTACATAAGGAGTACATAACACGAGGAACTCTCCAAGATATTGAGGTGATGCCGTTTGTGAATGTTTGTGTTGCGTTGTTCAATATTACCTACTCCAATAGAAAACGTTAACTTCATTTAGTCGTAATAACTCCTAAAAAAGTTCTCTTTTAGCACTTTTTGGTACATAGGGTCTGATAATAACTTATAAAGTACAAATTGACGTACCAATCATGAAGTGAAGTGCATTTGACGTCATAATAACGAATCCAACAATAAAAATCCCTTGTTTTTACCGGAATTCTTACGACAGAGAGGTCAAGCTTTATTTTTTAGGATCTAACCAACAGAATACAATGAAACATACCTCAGTTTCTTAGTTGAACAACAGTCTTTCAAATAAAAATAATTAAATCGAAAACAACAGTGATGATCTCTTCTTTCCATACAACGGAGAGGTCCAAGCAGTTCCCCAGGATCTTTTCATCCAATTGAGATAAGAAGTACCGCAGTTTTTAAGTTGGAGCTTAAGCTTACTAATAGTAAAAACAAAATTGAGATCTATTCAGTAGTTTTTGCGCCAACCCCTAACAAACAAACAGACAAAAATTTTAAATATGTCATTTTTGGGTTCGGATACCTTTATAATATAGTCTATCCCACTTTTTACAGTTTTATAATAGTATAGATATATATTATATAAAAAAAACTGGATGATAATATCAAAGATATCAATTACAAACAATACGTTCGTCCACGAGCAATGTGCAAGTCGAAAAATTTCAGACTGTCAATCAGGCATTCTGCGGCACGCTGAATAATGAATACGTAGAAGCATCACAAGGCGAACGTCTATTTTTAATGATACAACCCGGTCTCAGCCCGTTTTATGAAGAATTCAGATGGTCTAGAATATAGTACCGAAATCGGTAACCTAAAACATGTTTCACCCATTATTCTACATAACATACCATCACGCCTGTACTTTCCGAAAGGTTAGGCAGAGATGTAATAATCAAACGCCGAGTTCACCGGTATGTTTAGGTCCCATGTTATAGGGGGCGAGCTTATTGCCCGTTTGATTCGAATGGTAGATTGTAACTTGTCTAGGCTCCCTGGATAGTAGCCGCGAAAAAAGCTTATTTTTGTTATCATCATCAACTTATATACTGTCCCACTGCTGAGTACGGCTCTCCTCTCAGATTGAGAGGGATAAGGCCTAAGTCCACCTCACTGGCCTAATGCGGGTTGGAAGATTTCACACAACGTCCAGCAAAAGAGATTTTGCATGTAGGTATTCCACACGATGTTTTCCTTTACCGTTTAAGCGAGTGATAACTAATTATTCAGCCTTGGATTCGAACGCGAAACCTTTTACTTGGCAGTTAGGCTATCACTGTTTTTTTTATTATTCTCACTTTATTTTAGACAAGCTTTTAGTTAACAAGGCTCTAAAGAAATACAGAGTTCACTTACACAAAATAATAATAAAACCCATTTTACAACATTAATATCACTCTTTATATGTAACTGCTTTTTCGTTTGGAATGGTATGGTAATTAATTAATTGCACTCCGTTATGTGGGTCTCTTATTTCACATTCATTCTTTGATATTGTGGTATTCGAATGACTTTTTATTAATTTTCATGTGCACGTATGTTTTACTGTACATTTTCCTGCGTCACCATCACGCCTAACTTTCCGAGGAGATTGGCAGAGGTGGTAGGAGGGCAACTACCGTATACCCACCGTTTGCCAGTATATTTTATTCTATAATCGGGATGAGCCTGATTCAACTAACCGGGCGGAAATCCAATCTGCAAGCTATATTGTATTTTAGCTCTATTACTGACAGTGATGATGATATAATTATGATTATGTTAATCAATTTTTACTTATAATTTTAGCAGAATTTTTTTATTTTATTTTGAATGTTTATTTTAAATGTTGAATGTATTCTATGATTTAAATTTATTTTTATATAATATGTGAGCAATTTTAATAATGTAATATAGTTATAACCTGAAATACATGAATTTATTATTATTATTAGGAATTGAACCGAGAATTTATGAAGGGAGCTGGAAGGCAAAGAACCTAAGTAACCTCTTGCTCAGCTCAGCATATTATTAAGTACAGAAATAAATTAGTATTTTTTTATATATCATACCTGAAGAGGTTAATGAACGTTAATAAAGCGAACGTGGTATACCCCGATCAAAGGAAAAGGAAATCTATAGTATCTGCCTACCAAAATCGAGACAGTCGTTAAATATGAATACTACATTAACTTCTGGGGCTGATGATAAAAAATCTTCCATGCGCGGTATGAATGAACATAAAATATATTTTCCTGTCAATATTTAATATTTATCTAAAATAGTAATCAATTTTCATTAACGAAACAATACATCCTCAGAAATTTGGGAACACCGAGCTTACACGATTTACGTAATAAATTCCCAGAAGCTTAGGTGCGGAGCTAACCCGTGTTCGCTTATTTATTAATCAAAGTCAACCAAATTTATGTCTGGTTTTATTCCGAACTACTTTTCGCCCCACGGGACGTTCCGGGTTTTTAATCCGGCAGGGTAGTGTTGCCTTTTTAGATAATGTCAAACATTTAAAGTACCTACTAAGGTTAGAATAACATTTTAAGACCAGTATATATTAAATTACTTAATTCATATTTAATTCATAATATTAATTAGGGAAAGGAGGGTTGAAAAACGAATGTGTATTTTTGTTGTTTTTTCAAGTATCTGCCTTACCTACATAGATAAAACTATTTTAAAGATCAAAAGATACTCAATAATACTAGGTATATAGAAATTTTCAAATATTTGCTGGTAGCTCACAGTTACACGTCACAAGTCTCATTACAGAGTGTAATCGGTCCAACTGATATAAGGCATGGGAACCAAAATGGAGGGAGGCGGAAGTTAGTAACATAATAAATAGTCTTGTGGAGACACTGGGGATCACGTCGGCGTCACCAGTGTGGAGAGGCGAGGTGTGTTGCCTCCAACCAAAGGGAGGATCCTCCAACCAGGCAGGTGTTATGCCTGGCGGGCCACGGCCCGACGGTTGATGTCGGGCGGTTGTATATATTCAACTTTCGTTGCGAATGTTGCTTGCGCGATTCAGGATTTCGTAGTTCTATGTAGTGCGGTAGATGTCGCTACATCACTCCCCCCCGAGACCGGAGGTCGATGAGTCAGCGGTCAGTGCATCTGAAGAGCTTTCCCGAGCCTTTTCCCGACTATATTGGGGTCGGCTTCCAGTCTAACCAGGGGTCTACTCCCTATCTCCATCAACGAAGTTACGAGCCGTTCGAAAGTTCTCCGAAACTTCGGAGTCCGATAAAACAATTGTCAAATTAAATTTTTCGAACGGGTAATAAAACACATCGGGAGTAAGGATAACTGTTAAATTGTGTTGTCATTCATTCTTAGTTCGGGCCACGAACGAATCATCTGTCCGTAGGTGACACGGAGTAGAAAAGGCCCGTAACGAAGGTTGAAACTACGGACTTCGTGCTTAGGGAGTAGACCCCCTGATGCGGCTAAATATCAGTATTTTACACGAAACGACTACCATCAGATCTTCGCAACCCAATTTTGGGTAATACCGATACCCTGAGGATAGACTGGTTGTCAGGAAATCATTCATAACCTAATAAATAGTAATTTCCGTTAATAATTTATTTCGTAGACACAAGGTCTTTAGAACATCTCATATTCCGAGGCACGTGAAAACTTTGGGCTAAATCTTTGGATAACGGTATTTTCTTACTTAATATCACATTTCGAGCCTGACAGTTTGGACTAGGCGTTGATTAATTAACCATGTTTTAATTAAGGAAACTTAACATCCTAAATATAATTCAAGCTTTAATTTTTTTTCAGCCTTAGAAAATTTCACATCGTTAACGCCTCCTTGTGTTTTAACTTATTAAGAATCAATGACATTATTAATTTAGATAAAATTAATTACTAATTAAATTTAACATGAAAATTTCCTGCTTCCTTATCATGCACTGCTGATTGATATAATGAAGGAGCCGTATATCGCTGTCAATTTTTACTCCTGTCAGGAAGAGTTATAAATTAATTAATGTCAACATTTATGAATTATCTGTTTGAAAATAATTTAAATTTCAACACAGAAATGATACCTTATTTTGTATCATCTCACATACCGAGAAAATAAATTAATGTAATTAGGTACAGAGGCCAGCACATGCCTCTGTACCTATCAATCTGTCAATTCTCTTTGTTTGATTTTAAACTTTAATACAAAATAATACGGTTCAATATTCAATTGGGAAAATTTGTCAATTTTTTTGACCTGCTGGCGTCTGTACATACCATGCATATTTTCATTTTATAATTTTAGTGGCACTAGCTGGAGGGGTCGGCTTTTCGGGATCGGTTTTGGGTTCGATCCCCACGTGGATCAAATATTTGTTGATATCTGGAACTAACGCGAATACATTGAAATAACCAATAATACCACTTTTTACGGATTTTATCGCGTTATATTGATATTATTAATCGCAATGTTTCGGACACTTTACAGCGTCCATGGTTACGGGTAGACATGGAGTCCACCCATCCGACCGACCATGTAACGCTGTAAAGGGTTAGAAATCCGTAAAAAGTAGTTTTATTTCAATATATTTGTATGACCTAAAAATTGATGTTCTGAATCTGGCTGGAAAGAAATATGCGTGGAAAACATGAATACTTGTCTCAAGTGAGATTCGAACTTACAGACACTCAACGCAATGTTAATTTCGATCACATAAACCGCTACACCAAGCGTTTGTGTAGCCTAATAAATTTATGAAGCCCGCTTCGGAATGGGCTGAATAAATTATAAATTCTCATCAAACACATGAAAGACTAACTCATTAGCGCAGTGGTCGTAAGCGCTACTACTATGCTTGAGGTCCTGGTTTTGATTCAAGCAAATAGCATGTTTTATTGGGTTTTTCTATGAAATTCTCAGTAGCAGCTCGGGAGTTTGGAATTGTGCCGGTTAATGGCAATAGGCTCGCTTCCTACTATGTCAGACTCCTATTGAATATACCGGTGAACTGTGAATATACCAGCAGTACACCACTGCCTAGCCCTTCAAGGAATACAGGCGTGATGGTATGTTATGTTCGGAAACATACAAAGTTTCATTTTACTAGCATTTATATTTTAGATGTTATTTTGACCTATAAAATATGTCGATTACATCTTATACGGGTTGGTGTCTTGGCAACTTACTTTTCATGCAATGTTTTTGGTAGGATAATGTAAGTAATGTCTTTTGAAGATATTTTTATAAGAACTTAGAAATAACTTTTAATTTAAGATGGCGTCGATGGCGAAAATTAACGTCCACATTTTTTTAGTCAATTTTTACACAACACCGTCTAGTCCCAAGCTAAGTAGAGCTTATACTATGTGCATTAGACAATGGAAATCTATATCAATAAAACAAAGACGGGTTTGTTACAACACTTATAATTCGAGATCTGCTGGACCAATTTTCATGGTTTTTGACTCGTTGGATTTGTCTCCGCCCCGAATAGCAGAATACATCTTAAAAACAATGAAAACTAGACGTATACATCAATGTGGGAATATCACGAAAATCCCGAAAAACTAATAGCTTACAGGATTTGAATGAAATTTCATACACACATAGTAAGTGACCGGGAATAACAAATAGGATATATTTTACCCCAGAAAAATGTGGGAATATCCCGGAAATACCGAAAAACTAATATCTTACGGGATTTGAATGAAATTTCATACACACATAGTATGTGACCGGGAATAACAAATAGGATATATTTTACCCCAGAAAAATGTAGGAATATCCCGGAAATCCCGGAAAAACGAATATAGGAGAACTACTTACGGGATTTGAATGAAATTTCATACAGACACAGTATGTGACCGGGAATAACAAATAGGATACATTTTACCCCAAAATTATGTGGGAATTTCCAGAAAACTTATGTGGGAGACCTACTTACGGGATTTGAATGAAATGTTGATACACTAATAGTTTGTGATTGGCGCTGGCATATTGAATACTACTTTTTTCGGAACAAATCGGGAATTTCCCTAACATTGAATACAATCCGACAACAATTGTGTTACTAAGTCTAGGCGTACGAAGTCGCGGGTAAAAGCTAGTAATACATATATGTATACTTTTTTTTGTTAAAACATACTTGTAATACATAAGAAACACCCAGCCAAACACAAACACTTATGTTCATCACATAAATATATGTCCTGTGGGAATCGAAACCACGATCTCGTGATCAGCCGTCCGACACTCGAACCACTAGACCACAGACGTAGACTTTGGCGTCATTGATCTTTATATCGCAGTATAAAGTAATTACTATTGCGTAGATTTTGGCAAAACTATAGAAGACAGAAGAGAAAATGGCATGTACCTAGGCCACTGTTACATACGTCATCGTAACATGAAAACCGCGTTATGCCAATTTTAACAACCATATTCCCGAACTTTCCAACTAGCGCTCTGAATATAATATGGATGGAAAATTTAAAAATGTAAGTTTGTTTTGTGTTACTGTGATTGCTTTACTTCGTTTGACTGTAACTGAAAAACCAAACTTCCAACAATGTTATTTTTACGTAGGTACGCAATTGTTAACTCACAAGCCAGCGTTTCTGAACTGAAATATTTGTTTGTCATAAATTCTTGAAAATATTGAAAGTAAAAGATTTTATAGGAAATAAATTTTATTACTGGACTCACTGACGGTATTGGAATTCAATTATCTCAATCGTTCGTATTAAAGTCAGTGCTCGCAATGGTTGAATTTGCGATTGGTTTGTCAATAAAACTTTTTAAAGATATAACCTCATTCGATATGACGAAGATTTACTGGTAGTAGTAGGCATTTAAGAAAATAAAATCAAAACTAAACAATGAAACACATCAAAAAGGATTTAAAAAGATACTGAATTGTTTGAATACTTGTTTCCTTTACCGAATAAGAGTTTATATAATTGAATTTATTTAATAAAAATAATATTTTATCTACTGTGACATAGTAAACTCCTTGAGGAAAATAACTTGGTAAAATATGCGGGATCTTTCACAAATCTTCAAACATGTTCGAATAACATTTTCGAGCATTTACCTTTATTTTTAAATACATTGCCCGACACTAGGATTTTCTCCTGTATCTTGGGTGCGTTTACAAACACAAATTGATCACATAGACAAATACCCAGGCCTTTTTTCGTGAGGTGATCGAACCCATGTCACAGAAGCCGGTAGTACACCCACTACGCCAAACGTCGTCGAACCTATGCCGTCAAAGTCCAAATTGCCGCACATGATTTGCTACTTAGTTGGACATGTTCTAAAATAGCATCCTAATTATTATGAGCATGTATAAAGTTTTTACATCCAAGTACTTTGTAAGGACGTTGATTAGAAATCCTACGAAGCCGACCATTCAAAAATGGAACTCCAGTTCCAAATTTGAAGATAGCGAGTCTCGAAACTTATCTCTTCTACCGCAAGTCGTGCACATACATTATGTATCATTCGCCTTAATCCTTGTCGAGGTAAACAGAGCATGAGGCGAAGGCACTTCAACCGACGAAGCTAAACTTTACCCAACGTACTACTGCGTGTTGGTTTAACTTAGGCGTTTCATCTTCTCACGCAACTTGTAATATTTGACTGCCTGAATAAGACGTCATAATATGTCCGATGAGTTTGTTACTTACAGAACATGTTTGTAACTATTACCTACTCGGCCTACTGGTAGCAAGTTCTTGGGTTCGATTCACAAATCAAACAAAAAAAAACAACTGAATTGAAACTAATAAGCAAGCAACTACCGAGTGTGACAACCGGATCGATTCCCAAAAAATAAAAGAAACCCTTGTAGAACTAATTAATAAACTTCAGCCGATGCTTTACACATTTATTTATTACACGAAAAACAATAGATATTATTATAATGTTAAGACGTACCGAATGTAAAGAAGATATAGAGTGGAGAAAAATTATCAGGCCATCAAAATCATTTAAACAATATTTGAATTATGCTTGAAGACTTTACTAAAAACAAAAGCAAAATTTCCTTGAAGCACCTATAAAGCTAACAAAACAATATTGATACCGGTAATCCTTGGTAAACATTATATTACGGAAACAGCCGAAAACTCACGAGTGGTTTCGAGTAGCTCCGGGGCCCAATACTAAGTGTTCCATGAAAGGGTAAACGATAACACGGCGGTTTCGAGAAGACTTTTGAAAATTTAATGGACTGGTTGTAGTATTAGTCAAGAGCATGAATTAATACTGTTATAGTGGTTAATTAAAACTATTTGTTCCCTATAACATACCATCACATCTGTATTCCTGGAAGAGAATACAGATAAGGTCCCTTTAGGGACCATTAGTGCAGTGGTAGCCTGGCCATTGGACTGCCAAGTCAAAGCTCTAATCCAAAACACGGATCTATGACTTTTCGAAATCATGTGCGTATTAATAATTAATCTTTACGTGCTTAAAGGTGAAACACCGTAAGGAAACCTGCATGCCTTAGAAATTTTCTCAACGGCGTGTGGTCTGCCAACCCGCACTAGGCCAGCGTTGTGGACTATACAACCTACACACAGGACATCCTCTCATTCTGTGAGAAAACTCGTGCCCAGCAGTGGGACAATATATGGATAGATGATGAGGGATATTATGGGATGTTAAAAATCAATGACAAGTTTCAACCTTCTCTACTTGACTGCCGAATTGGTACTTGACTGTTATTGAATTTTTCCATGAGCAAATTCTCAGTAGCAGCTCAAAGTTTTGTTTTTCCGTGATTCGTGCCCATTATCCTGAGAGAAATTCAAAGAATTGTGCCTATAATTTTTTATTTAAATTATCAAAGGTTTTTTGCGAACTGGTTATTTGGGTACCTGCCAGATTAAAGTTCTAAAGGTTGTTAAGGTAATTTAGGTACTATAATAATAGAGTATTATATTATACTACAACATATATCTTCAAAGATTAATTTCAGAATAATACCTGGAACTCCTGACTTTGAGTATAATGAACTTGCAAACATTTTATGTAGGTAGCACATCAAAATACCCCAATCTGTCAAATTTCTTTGATAGATTTTCAACTTAAATACAAATTTATAAGGTTCATGTTCAATTGGGAAAATTGGACAGTTTTGGATAGCTTCTCCTACTGGTCTCTGTACCTACCTTAAATTATAAGAGAAAAAATATTTTAGTGCGGTCTTGGTTACACATTATTTTGCTGTAGCTAGAACACCCGCTTATTTTTACATTTCAAAGCTAGTATTAAAAAGTTATGTATCTTCTTTGAGCGTGCCTCGAGCTGAACTGCAGTTCACTTTACTCAAAGTTTAGGTCATGCACTGATTCACAAGTTCAGTTGCTTTTTTTCTATCCGTGATGTGGAGAATTTCCAATTTGATCCCGACCAACTGCAGTCAGAAGTCTGCAAAGAAAAACTTTCTTAATTTTACTAAAAATCATATTCGAAGTTCAACTCGCCGTTCTAATTTCAATTTGCAAGCACAGAAACTTCAGATGAAGAAATAAAAAATGTTTTCCATTGCTAAACATGGAATTCCATTTTAGGTACGATTTACATTTTTCGAATCTGTGATGCGGGCATGGAACCGTCGATATTGACATAACATCGAATTTTACGATTTTATTTGTTTAATATGATTTACTATCATCACGCTTGTTGTCTCCGAAAGGTTAGGCAAATGTATACTAATGTATACCCACAGTTTGCCGGTATGTTTTTAGGTCCCATGTAATAGGAGTAAGGGAGAAGGGGAATAGAGTCATGGGGGTGAGCCTGTTTCCATTTAACCGGGAACATTTCCTGCTATTTAAATTTTCATAAAAAACCCAATAACACACTGCTCGACCTGGAAATCGAACTGGGCACCTCGTAAGTAGCAGAATAAATTTGTCGATCTCTTAACTCCTAGCATGTAGCAACTTTTTCAAAAGAAAAAATCCTATTTATTCTTAAATATTTTTTGTAGAAATTCAGTTTCTATATATAGAAATAAGCGGCCTCTCTTCCTGCGGTTTAGAACTCCAATGGTGAAATGAGACAGAACTGACATTTTTATCATAAAATTTACATCTGCGCAGTCATTTACGAACTACTTCGGAGAGAAACAGTTACATAATTATACCTACAGTACGATGTGTAGACACATTCACTCTTATATTAATCGTACCACCAATATTGTAGTTTTTGATCCACAAATAATATTCATAAAACCCTAATGTACTATCTGAATTCACTGTATCTACATTGACATCTAAAGAAAAAGGGCAAGCTACTATTGGGGAGTGCTGCGACACCTACAGCTGTACGTGCCCGACCGGTACGTGTGGAAGCGGCAACGCCTGTCCCTGCCCGCTGTGCCTGCGGCCAGGACCAACCTGCTGGCGAGAACTCTTCTCACTAGGGCCATACGCGTGGTGAATGAGTTTCACTGGAGGGTATTGTTGTGCACTTTGATTATATACTTGGTTGTGCAACTTGAGTGAATTCGCAAAAGTTACACTTTGTGTAATAAGTTATTTAGATTAAGATATTTTTAACTAGGTATAAGGTGTAGATTTAGGATTTAGTTAGTAAGGCCACTCTGTCGCATTGGATCATAGATCTGTAATGATAGTGTTGGTAAGATTGTTATAAATAAATAAAAATAAATAATAAAAAAATTACAACTACCTTTAGAAAATCTTTGATTTTAATACAATGCGGGATTTTTGCGTGATGTTTTAACCAGTTTTATCTCAATACGGTGGGTCTTTTGATTTTATCCTTTTACTTTATGTCTTGTTTGTATTTTTTTTATGTTATCATTTTTGTTATATTTTCACTGTAGGGTTATTCAGAACATAGATATTTTATGTAACTATGCATTAAACGTATAGCTTATCCGACTTTTGGATATCACCCGTTGAGGTACGTATAACTAAAATCACAGTCAAATTACGACGAATCCTATCTACAAATGTCAAAAATTCGCCACTGCGTAATTCATTCTGCACAAAAGCTATCAGAGTTACATAAACGAAAATCTATAAAATAGTTTCCTCCCACGTCAGTTTTAGTTTGATCTACATCCGAGAAGTAAACAAGAACACACGAAAATTAAATGTAACTTTGAACGTCAACAGTTTCCCAAAGATATCGATGTTGACTTTCAAAGTTTCTCTTTGGTTTCAAATATCGAACTGCAAAAGCAATGGGTGTATCCTTTCGCAGTTCGAAATTCGAAAACGACTGATACTGTTAGCAGGTGATTGTTTTTTTTTTCATTGTACGGAATAATCCTCATGGATCGTCTGCCATCTGGGGACTCGGCAGGGTATATAAATAACTTTTCTTCACTTGCCTTATTGGTTGAAAAATTTTCATGTGTCAATAGTTACGTTTAAATTTTATATAATAAAATTTTTATACATACCGAAATAATCATACCGATTGTACAGAAATATTAGAATATTTTTTCTATGCATATTATTATGTAGGTATGCGTATGAGTGAGAAGAAACGCGTATTGTAAAAGTCTACACTCCTAGCACGCTTTGTGGTAGGGTTTAATGATGGAATGAATGGATGAATGGGATAAAAGTTTTAGACATTGACAGTGTCCTGTCCTGTCATGTCAATGTCAGGGCTTGAAACGGTTTATTTGAACAGCGTACTCCATCTTAGACGTGTTTATGGTTTTCACCTTGTTGGGTCAAAAGCATTCAAGTAAATAAAAAAATATCACCATATTGTCCATCAAATCATCAAATATTATTTTCAAAAATGATAATTTATGTTGTTTTCATTTTTACCATAGCAATGAAATCCTAAATTAATGTTAAATACACGTCCTTTTAAACAGTAAAATAATGATTACTCATATCTTATACCTATAATACAATATATTATATATTACTCATATCTTATATAATGAAATTTATAATTTCGCATTGACTATTTGGCTTCCGTATGTACGACGATGCAATGCATCGTTCATGCCACATTCCTGATGCTGGATCAATGGACAGCCCATTCATAAAATGGAACAGCAGCAAGGCGAGCGCTATTGTTCGTATGTCAGTTATCGACCGATAAATTTTATAAGCTTTCCTAAATTGCTTGGTAGATATTAAGTAGGAATTAATTCCTTCACTTGTGTACTGTGTCCTTTGTGGAAGTTGTATACCCAGATTGGCAGATATAGAACCAATATACGTAAATGGGTTTGCTCGGATTTTGAAAGTTTGTTTTTGCCTTGCTGCATTGACTTTTCTTGCAGCGTGGGCGTACAGTTTTGCATTTACGCATCAATCTCATTCTCTAACCTAAAAAGTACTAATGAAAACCATGCTAAACAGTATCAAAATAAAATACATTTGGAATTCTATAACTCACTACATAGTATAAAACAAAGTCGCTTTCTCTGTCCCTATATCCCTATGTATGCTTAAATCTTTAAAACTACGCAACGGATTTTGATGCGGTTTTTTTAATAGATAGAGTGATTGAAGGGGAAGGTTTATATGTATAATACATGTATTTTATTAGTACATTGCACCCGTGCGGGGGCGAGTCGCTAGTATGTAATAAATCAGTAAGAATGACTATGAAAAATTATAGTAGGTTTTAATAATCTGTAAAATCATAAAAAAAAATATTAGAAATTCACAGCATAGTTGAAGGTTGTCGGTACTACAGATTATGATATTATACCTAAAACATACTTACTATAATATTATAATAGTTATTAAAAACCAAAATTTCGCCTAAGGACAACTTACCCTAGGCGATATTTTGGTTTTAAATAGAAAAACTATAACATAAAATCAGGTAACCTTTATCACGTTGACGTCATATATTGTGATAATATTTTATGACAGGGCAATTAAAAAATTTTCGAATAAATCCGTTTTAACCAAGTCCAGATATTATTTATAATATTATCACTAACAGGAAATAACTGGCGGCACAGCAGCATAGTGAACGAAGTTGGCCACGCAGGTAAGTTAGATAAATAAAACTAGTTGGTAAAATGTTCTAGAATGATGCATGCTCCTAAAACTCCTGGCCGGGAAAACTAATTTAAAGTTTGAAGGGCAGCGTTATTTATTTGCATACGCGTCAGTGTCTCGCTCTCGCTTGTTAATTTTATAAGTTTTTTTTTTAATTCTTTTGCTTTAGGACTCGTTAGCTGTACACGGTTTGGTATTTGGACCAGGGTCTGAATTTACAAAGTTGTTAAACTCGTTATAGATAACTCATACTAATATAATAAATGTAACTCTGTTTGTTTGGTTTTCACGCCTAAACTGCTATACCAATGTTGATGAATTTTGGTATAGAGATGGGTTGAACCTTGGAGAAGGACATAGACTGCTATTTTTATCAAAAAAGCGGATTATTCGATATGCCAGTGAAATTGTAGGAAGAAGCTAGCGCTCGATAAAAGTAAGTAAGATATAGTATATTCTCCTTACCTCACAATAAATCATTTTTTAATGCACATTATCATCATGAACAGTTTTAACTATTTATGAGATGACTCAGTTTTTATTGATAAGACATAAAAATATTTTGTGGCCGCCGAACTAGAAGATTACATATTAGGTGTAAACTACAAAATTTAAAAATATTACCAGTTCCGCAAAAAAAAACCACTTTACTTAAAAATAAGTCAAAGTCAAAGTCAAATGTTTTATTTCAATTAGACCAATAAAGTAGCACTTTTGAAAAGTCAAAACTAGTTGCACGGTTCCAATAAGTGGGTCTTATGGAGAAGAACCGGCAAGAAACTCCATAGACACTCTTTTTTAAAAACAACATGATTACAATGTTAATCTTGATTTACAAGTTTGATAAGAATAGTTAATGAGAACAATGCAGTTTGATGTGTACCTACTAACAAATTAATCCAGAATAAAAAACAATATAAATAAATAAAAGAAAAAGATTCCCATTGACAGTAAGAGCTGACCAGCCCCGACAGACGGCACCCGTTCACGAGTATGACGTGTGTATCGGCGTCGTTCGACTCAACCATGTTGCAGGGAATAAAACGACCCGACACACAAATATCTTATACAGATCTAGATCTAAGAACAATTTCTATCTTAATTAATAATCACTCGCTTATACGCTGAAGAAAAACATCGTGAGGAAACCTGCATGCCTTAGAGGTTTTCTCGTCTGCGTGTGAAGATTGCCAAACCGCACTAGGTCAGAGTGGTCCACCACTCTGGCCTAGTGCGGTTTGGCAATCTAGTGGTTTGCTGAACAGCCGCGCCTGCGACCAACAAAACTAATAACAATTATTAAATTATATAAAAATAAAACTAATCCTCAAATGTGTAATACCGCATAATACTAACAAACAGAGATCATAGGTGATATAATGGCAGCAGTGGCTATAGTCCACTATAGCCTAATCCCTCTAATTCTGTGAGAGGACACCCGTGCCCAGCAGTGCGACAGTATATGGGTTGATGACGATTCCTATCTTCCTTTATTATCTACTTCAAGGCTTACCACGTCTATTGACTGTAAACAGTATACACACATACATATCCACAAACAACTCAACTTGCAAGTCTCGGTTTGGAAACTTCCGAGTACTAAGTGGAATAGTATGAGCCGTAGCAAGCTCAAGACAAACGAAACTCAAGTAATTAGCACAAGCTATCTGTCATGGAGTTACACGATGCACGTATATCTTCACTGCTCACTTCTATAGACATTATGAACTTTAACTCGGTTACATCTAACGACATCTAGTGGCTTACTTAGTAAACATGATATGTGGGAGGTGAATTGGTTGAAAAGAAAAACACTTCTATCGTAGTCCACTGCAAAGAGGACAGTTATGTATTTACAATGTTCACCGCTGGACATAGCAACATCGGCAATTTTTACTTTCAACCCACTTAAAAAAGGAGTATGTATGCTTGTCCACGATTATCTCGCGTTTGGCTGAACCGATTTTGATGCGGTTTTCAGAAAAGTATTTGTTATATTCTAGAGGTTTTGGCATGCAATAAATGGATGCTCCGTGATTTCATCCGCGTGGATCCATTATTAAGCGATATATTATTTAAACTTGACAAAATGTTGATTTTTGTGTTTCATAAATCTGTGATCATTGGTACAATAATTTTATTGTCACTTTAGTAACTCTTCCACTATTATTTATACGAGAGAGACATTATACATTCACGCCTGAAAGAAAAGTTGGTAAGAGGTGTAAGTACATCCACAGTTTGTCTTATATGACTATTGCCATTAACTGGAACAAATATAAACTTAGATCTGCTACTGAGAATATTAAGAAAAATCCCATCAACATATTACTCGACCTGGTAATCGAACCCAACGCTCGGCACCCGTCTACTAGACCAATGACACAATTGTAAAACAATATTCTGACGAATAAATTATTTAAATAATACTACTTTTTACGGATTATATCGCGTTATATTTATATTATTAATCCTTTTAATTATTATTAAAAGTAGTTTTATTTCAATGTATAATATTCGCGTAAATGTCAGAAATTAATAAATTATTAATATTGTACATAAAGAATTCTCGAAGAATCATTCTCCGACCCTTTTTCCCAACTACATAATAATATGTTGGGGTCCGCCTCCAGTTTAGTCAGATGTGGCTGACATTAGCATTTTACGAAACTGCCATCAGTCTGCAACCCAATTTCTGGGTAATAGCGATGGCCTGAGGATAGACTAGTTATCAGGCTTTTCGGGCTTTTTACTAACACTAATAAAATTCATAGGTGTTCTCATGACGGAGGCCTATGTGTTAATAATGGTCGACCATCAAAGACAGACCGCGGCTAGCACAGCTTTACCTTGCAGATCGGTTGATCAGCGTAGTTATAACTTAACAACGAGCCACTCGAAACCTTGAAGGATGTAATGCTATCCAGAATTTCGCTACACTCAAATAGGTAACAAGTTCTTTTAGCAAGCGTGGCTCAAGCGTTTCCAATACACTGTGAAAATTCTGAAGAATTCCAACATAGGTACCTATTTCATGAAGTTTACGTTCATGTAGGTACCTACATTATTTATTACTTGGAAATCGAAATGCTTGACGTTTATAATTAGAAAACTGTTGTTCTGTTCTGTTGTATATCTCAGAGAAGTCATTTTAAACTTTTCAATTAAGAACGTATCAAATGTCGGATCGAGAAAAAGTTGATCGAGTCGAAGCTCCGAACTCACTGTTCTGTACAGAAAAACCTGTTGTTGATTTCTGTCAGTTACGCGAATATTGGACAATAAAACTACTTTTTACGGATTTTATCGTGTTATATCATCTGTGATCTAGTGGTTCGAGTGTCGGACTGCTAATCATGGGATCGTGGGTTCGATTCCCTCAGAACACGAATACTTGTGTGGTTAAAACAAGTGTTTGTGTTTGTCTGGGTGTTTTATAAGTCTGTATTTACAACAAAAAAAAGGATATACCAAAGTATTCTCCATCCATTACCCATAGTAAAAGCTCCGCTTAGTTTGGAACCCGATAGTTTATTTGTTATTATTTATTATTAATCTCGAAGTTTCAGGTCCTTTACATTATTTAAAACTTAATGGGATTAAGAACTAATAGGATTAACAATATCAATTTAACGCGATAAAATCCGTAAAAAATATTTTTAATTTAATTCTATTAAGATTGTAAACCGTTGAAAGACTGTTATCGGACATTTAATGAAGTAATGTAAATACTTTGAAAAAGTACTGTAAAAGATAAGCACAAAATAAATGCAATTATTACCTAACCATTAAAACATTAAAATTATTCCCATAAGCATTCAGTGAAGTGACAAATTTTATAACATGATGACCTGAAAATTAGCAATCCTGTAAAAATACTATCAAAACGATGTACAAAAATAAGAACATTTCCGACTTTCCTCGAATTCCCTTCGTTTTGTGAATACAAAAGTGACGTCACATCAAAGTAAAATTACACTTATAAAATTACGCTGTATTCATTGTAACGACCCGCGTCATACCCCGGTTTTCATAATTTTTATATATTTTCAGACTGACCTAAAAATTATTGATAACCTTAATTGTTGCGTGGGTCATATTTTGTACACGTGTAGAATCAGAATAAAAAAAACAGAATTGTGTCAAATAGCTAGCGTCCCAACCCGGCTTCGCACGCGCGAATTCTTAGATAGATCTTTTTTATGGGATAGGAGCAGACGAGCAGACGGATCGCCTGATGGTAAGCGATTGCCACCGCCCATGGACACCCGCAACTCCAGAGGAGTCACAAGCACGTTGCCAGCCTTTAAAAGGGAGTACGCTCTTTTCTTGAAGGTTTGAAGGTCATATTGGTTTCTGGACCAAACTGCAGGTGACAGTAAGTTTATTCCACAGTTTTGTTGTGTGAGGCAGAAAGTTTCTGAAAAAACGCACAGTAGTGGACTGCCAACCGTCCAGTTAATGGGGATAGATCTTCTAAGAGCCGTCTTTCTATTGGTGAACATAAACATACCTACCATCACACCTCTATTTACTTTAAGGTTAGACATAGGTTTACTAAATGTACCTACACCCACAATTCACCGGTATGTTTAGAAGCTGTATTCATGTAAAAGGGGACGAGCCTATTGCCATTAACCGGGCACAATCTAAAATGCGAGCTGCTACTGAGAATAATTGATAGAAAAACCATTGACCTACAACACTGCTTGACCTGAAAATCGAAGGCGGTTCGCTTGAACAATCAATTAAATAATATAAATTAATTAAATAATATTTTTTGTACAGAGGCCAGCACAACAAGCTACCCCAATCAATGTCAAATATCTTTGATAGATTTTCAACTCTAATACAAAATTAATAAGGTTTATGTCTAATTGCGAATTGCTTGACCTACTGGCGTCTATACATTTGACTGGTAGCAAAGGTTAGTGGTTAAACTTAATTCAATCAATCAATACATAGATTCTTTGTATATTGCGATTAAAATTAACAAAAATTAACAAAATTCATACAATGAACACTGAAGAATAAAATCCATAATGAACGGTATTTCGGACTCGTATTGAATAACATCGCACAGCACACTCACTTGCCTCCCTTTGAAGGTAACCTGCGCACCACGACAAAATTTTGTCAGCACATTGTCTCGTCTTAAACCATACATTTGGCACGAAATAAACGACGACAAAATTATTCATGTTAGCCTAGCTTGCTATCGAGGCTATGCGATTAGTGATAACATTCACCGCATAAACCTAGCATAACATTAAACCTAGCTAGAGGGGAAAATCGCTATCTACTATAATTCCAACTTTATTTGCCTATAGATACTTACGTGCTTATAAACCAAACTACTTTCAAACATCCTAACGACTGATATATGTACGTGCCATCACCGGCGAAATATGACAAAGTTCAAAAACAAACATGGCGTCTGGTAGTTTGATGTTTCCGACCAAACAATGTGGGTACGGTACGGCCCGAAACTTTAAAATGTCATTACTTTCGATCGGTACCCCGATATCACGAGGGACCCGCGTTTCTCGAAACGTCACTGATTCCCGCCATGTTTAAACAAGTCGTAAGTCAACGTTGTTTTAGGACTAATGAACTCTTTGAATTTTCGTCACGATACTTCATCGATATCGACGCCGGCGCCGTGGGTCTGGGGAAACACAAATCACGAACTTGGAGATTTCGAAGGTTTGATTGTGTTTTACGTCAATTGCTGTGATTTTGTTGAACTATGTTAATGAGTTCCAATATGAAAGTAGCAATCTTTTTGTATATTTTTGGCATTTTCCATGCTAAGATTTTAAAGTTATTTAGAAAAGGAAAAATTCAACCGCGGGCAGGATTCGAACCTGCGTCTTCTGGTTAGGTACACCAGACGCTATGACCGGGTATCGCGGTGGCTTAGTGGTCATAGCGTCTGGTGTACCTAACCAGACGACGCAGGTTCGAATCCTGCCCGCGGTTGAATTTTTCCTTTTCTAAATAACTTTAAAATGAAAGTAGCAGTTATAATAATGATTATACCGAGATATATACTAGGTACATAATTATCGGGGGAAAACGCTACCAGAAGACGTTATCAGAAGACATCAAGGTAACTACTATCTTGTGGCCAACAGTGGGTAATGACATTCAAACACATAATCAGTTGTCAATCTCGTTTAATTAGACTTCTTACTTTTCATGCCAAAACGCCCGCCCTTCGCAACTCCCTATTGCTATTAATGAAATGTTAAAGACACAGAGTGACTGACATGATCCCAATTGGAAATAGTATTAGATTACGATTTTCGTGTCGTCCCGTCGGTCGCTGGTACCTAATATTTAAAATGTCTTTGAGAAGAAGAAGCGACTATGTTTTATACTATTTAGAGATACCTATTTTTAAGGACACAAAGTTCCATACACGGGTACAATTGCGTTTTAAATAACGCATTTGCATTTTTAATATTTCTTTTTTGGAATGAAGTTCCTTATCGCGCGTTGTGAAAGGGGGCTAGACGGAAAAAATTCTTACGAAAAGTTGTCACGACACTTTTTGCTTGTCAACAATATTTGAATTTCGAATTATTGAGTGAATGACAATATTTGAATTTCGCGCGTTGTGAATTGTTGAGTGTATACAGGTTTTTTTTTTTTTATTTATTAAATTTTAATGAAAGGAACTTCGTTCCATCCGGGTGTCCCTTGACACCTCTCAAGTTTTTTCTAATTATGGTTCAGCAGGCTTGTTTATCTGTTGTGCTCTCACAGAGCGTGTCATTGCTTACTCACGATCGGATACTCCCATTCAGTTCTTATATGTGAGTAATTATTTTTCCATTTTATTTCCCATTAGGTTCAGGATACGTTTTTGCTACTAGAAGATTATAATTACACTAGTGACCCGCATAAAAATCGGTCAAGCCGTTTCGGAGGAGTATGGCAACTAATACTGTGAATTGTATATAATACATTACATTACAGAAGATAATTATATTCAATGAAGAAATTAAACCTATTTTTATTGTTTTAAGAAGGCAAAAGCATACACCCAGTAATAAAGTAATCCCAACTTTGGACATTTGTATTATAATTATGTTAATTTTTTATTGTTTTGGACTTGATACATAGCTAAACCAAACTCGCAATTTCATGGTGAAAAAATATGTTAGTTTATTGTCTTCAATGCTTTGTAAATGGGAGAACTTTTCAAGCCTAACTTTTATGCCTAGCTGTAGGTCTCTTACTTGGTTTAAATAATTTACGCAAATAGAGAATAATGTAGAAACATTATATTCTCATATTTATGTAAGTATCCATTTATTGTATCAAGCATTATTGTCAAGTGTACCTAAATGGGATAACTTTTCAGGCCTTGTAGCTGTATTCTATTTACTACTTGGCTTAAATAATTTTCGCAAACAGAGAATAATGTAGAAACATTATTCTCTGTTATGATGATCATGTAGAAACATTATATTCTCATATTGTCGACGTCTATGGTCTAGTGGTTCGAGTGTCGGACTGCTGATCATGGGGTCGTGGGTTCGATTCCCACAGGACACAAATATTTGTGTGGTTAAAACATAAGTGTTTGTGTTGGTCTGGGTGTTTCTATGTATTATAAGTACTTATGTATTTACAAAAAAAAAGTATATAAGTATTATATCCATTGTCTAGTACCCATAGTACAAGCTCTGCTTAGTTTGGGACTAGATGGTGCTGTGTGAAATTGTCCAAGCATATTTATTATTATTTATATTTATGTAAGAATCAATTGATAGTTATGTAAGTGTCAAAAATCATTTTTGACAATAATGCTTGATACAAAGCATTATTGTCAAAAATGTTTTTTTAAAAGAGTTACCATGGAGTTTCTTGCCATTTCTTCTCCATAGGAAACTACTATAATGGTTAGAGTATTTATGGTTTATATGAAAATAAAACTAGTTTGATTGATCCCGTTTGATGGTAAGTGGCAGCCGCAGCCTCTAAATACCAGCAACTTCAGTCATCTTGAAACCTCTATGATGGTGTTAAATCTCATTTGGCGAATCTTTTCATATATTTACTTAATCATATAATTATTCATATTACCTACAACATAACTCTTCAATCCAGAACAAAATTTACTAATTTACATACAATGTATGTATATTATTGCTTAGTATGTACGTAAACTGTACTTGTATGGCTGTACGACACCAATATCGAAATACTACAATTCCGTTCGAAATATTGCATTTTGCGTGAGTTGTATGGTATCGTAAGATACCGTAGCTTTCCATATCACTTTCCTATTTTGCAGCTACAGAGAGAATAAGTTGAATACGTTGATACCTATTTTCTCTGTATAATATACTGATGTATCTTTTACGATTTGTTCTTGGATTTGGATTAGCAATAAGCAAAGCATGGGTAAGATCTCATGTCATCCTATGGGTAAGAATAATAAGAATGATAATGACAGATAATATATTTTAGGTAATGTTTATGTAAGTTTATTCGTTTATAGTTTGAGCAATAGTCGTCAACTCATACCTTTCACTCCTACGCTTTTTAGTACATCTACCGTGATGATATCTGCATCACCGAAAGTATGTCTGGTAGAAAATGTCCAAGGTATTAAGATCGCCTTTGTACACTAATTTGTACATGATGTATTATCAATTATCATCATCAACCCATATACTGTCCCACTGCTGCGTACAGGTCTCTTCCCAGAATGATTGAGACTATGCTATTATAGTCCAGCGTGGTGGAATATAGCATAATCTCTCTAATTCTCTCTCATTTACAAATTTTATTATTTTATTGGACTGGTTAACTTGAACTAGCAAATTTTGTAATTTCTTTATTAAATATTTAATATTTTGTATGCCAAATCCTAGTGAAACATGCCATGCCACTATTATATTAAGAAATACCATTATTGTGCCATGCATTTAATGCAAATAAATTTCCAATTCATTTCAAATATTTCAACCTGATTGCAAATGTATTTACTAACCTAAATTATGAAAACACCGTTACTACAGTATTAATACGAGTATAATATTACCTCATACTCTCTCATCGTTAACTAAACCACACTATATTTCCGTCAAGTACCAAACACTTACGGCCGTTTGACGTCTGATTAATTGTCCCTGCTTAACCATGAAGATACTGACTTAGGGACATGTTAGTAGGTAAGTAGTTAGTCGAACGCGCCGCCTAAGTTGGTAACTAGTTCCCCCGCTTTACTCCCAACTTCCGCGGAGTGATACAGAGTAGATGCATCCAGTTATATTATTCTTTATCTAGCATACATTACCGATTGTGGGAATTAAAGCAAGGGGTTATTCCACTTTTCCACTTTTTTTTAAAGTACGGGAAGTCCTCACGGGTCGATCGTCACCGAGGAGGCGGCAGGGTATCTCGGACTCGTACCGACTAAAAACCGCACTTGCCTTCACTTGCCCTATAGTCATAGCCATGGGATCCGTAAAATTCGTCACGACCAAGATACAAGGTAAGGTACGGGCAGCAGTGAAAGTCGCTGAAAACCGCTAAATTTCGAAAACATAACAGCTCCAAAACTTGTTAAGAGATTTTTTGTATGAAGGTAAGGTAAATATTTGATGTTCATCTATATAATAATAATATTTTTGGGACATCTTTACACAACACCATCTAGTCCCAAACTAAGCAGAGCTTGTACTATGGGTACTAGACAATGGATATAATACTTAAATACTTTTTTTTTTGTAAATACATACTTATAATATATAAGAAACACCCAGACAAACACAAATATTCGTTGATTTCTGACATTTACGCGAATATTATACATTGAAATAAAACTACTTTTTACGGATTTTATCGCGTATATTGATATTATTAATCCCGACGTTAGTCAGTAATTATATCATCAAGACGCCCACCACCTCAGTCTACCCGTGACCACGGACGCTGTAAAGGGTCCGAAACGTCGGGATTAATAATATCAATATACGCGATAAAATCCGTAAAAAGTAGTTTTATTTCAACAAATACTCGTGTTTAATCCACACAAATATTTGTGTCCTGTGGGAATCGAACCCACGACCACATGATCATCACTCGAACCGCTAGACCACAGAGGTCGTCAATCTATATTCTATGCAGTGATTTCGCACAACCTTCACAGGTCAGTAACTTCATATTAAAAATCGTATTGAAGATTTCAACATGTCCAGCGACTTTCGTTGCTGACTGTACCTTATTAGAGTACGTGTCTGTGCAACTGAGAAAATTCTAGCTGTTGCCTGCGGTTTCACCCACATCCCGAGGAGTCGAGTTTTTCCCAATATCCTTCTCCAACTTTTTGTCCATCTCTGTACCAAATTTCATCAAAATTGGCTTAGCGGTTTACGCGTGAAAGAAAGCGTAACAGACAGAATGAGTTTTTATTTCGTATATTTAAAAAAATATATAATATAAAGGATCTATGTCAAATCTATTCTAAAAAAAAAATTTACCATACCTGCTCTTCGACAACAATACGTTGTCCATTTTTTATGCTTTGAAAGCTTTAATATAATTCCATTCGGTTGATTGCAATTGCTTGTTTTGAGTGTAGTAGTTATATAGAAGGATTCCGCGCGACCATTAGTGAATTCCTTTTCAGGGAACCGCGCGAAATTACATGCAATTTGCGAAAATGTTTCCCACGACCAAAAGTTTTGAACATTTGATATTTCACGCTTGCTAACTTAAATACGAGTATTAGTACCACTGAAACACTCTAGCTAACTTTATGTATAGAAATATCTTTGTAAAGTACCTTTTTTGTTGTTTATGCTGTTACCTTAATGAACACAATGTTTAGTGTTTATTACGATTTGTTGGTTTTGGTTGGTTAATGACTGAGCCGAATGTCCAAGTCAGGTTCCTCCAAAAAGGCTTGCTTAGTACTCGCAACAAATTCCAATTCACGTTATTTTAGCGACGGAAAAATTCGACTGCGGGCAGGATTCAAACCTGCGTCTTCTGGTTTGGTACACCGCGAGTCTCTAAAGTCGTGAGTAAGAGTCGAGCTTAGTGGTCATAGCATTTGGTGTACCAAACCAGAACCAGAACCTCGAATCCTGCTCGCAGTCGAATTTTTCCTTCGCTAAAATAACTTTAAAATCTTAGCATGGAAAATGTCAAAAAATACAAAAATATTTCCACGTATTGCGTTATGCTGGAAGATAATTCCAAAATAATCGAAAATTTAAGATCATCATCATAAAATCAGCCCATTAGCATACTTGTCGTAAGTACAGGTCACCGTTCTGAAAAAAAATACATTTGAACTCAAGACCTATGACTTACTCAAATGATCGACTCAAAAGTATATAGTTGCTGTGGCTATTTCCTTAAAAAGCCATAATTTGCAAACATTGTCCTACATTGTGACACTCATATATTTGATGCTAAAAATATATCTGGACTTTAAGGAAGAGCATGATTCTGATAGTATGAAGTACCTTCGTCGTTGTAAATGAAAATGTATGATCGATTTTTTAAACTACTTATTCATTAAGTGCCTGATTTCTCAGTTGGACGGACCAATAGGTTTGTTCCTTTGTTGTTCATCAAACTATAAGCGATTATAAGGTAATTCATGGTGCATTATAAGTTTATAACATTTTTAACGTAACTTAAGGTCAAAAATCTACGCGAATTGCAGCTGATGCCGCATACTATACGCTCCAATCACATTTTTTTTAAAGAAACAATTATTTAGATACAGCACAACATCACAAATATATAGTTACTTCTCGATTCCATTAATTCAAACAAGCAAAAACTAACAGAAATGTTCAACCCAATTCATGATGTAACTAGTCAAATTAGTCAGTGAAACACTACAGGTCGTAAAATCCTAATGCGCAATAAAAAGTCGGACCTGTTTTTCTTTTATTCCCCAACCAGTATGGCAACAAATATTACGTATTGAAGTTTCACCAGTTTTTGTCGGAGATCGGCCAATCCATTATTCGTCGCGGCCATATCTCGAGCAGCCCCAATAGGATTAAACCCCGCTCCATTAGATACTGTTTTACTACTCTTTTGTTTTATGATCGTATTTTTCCGATAATTTATTGAAAGTGGTCACTATTAAAATTATTCCCATAAGCATTCAATGAAGTGACAAATTTTATAACATGATGACCTGAAAATTAGCAATCCTGTAAAAATACTATCAAAACGATGTACAAAAATAAGAACATTTCGGGATTTCCTCCAATTCCCTTCGTTTTATGAATACAAAAGTGACGTCACATCAAAGTAAAACACTTATAAAATTACGCTGTATTCATTGTAACGACCCGCGTCATACCCCGCTTTTCATAATTTTTATATATTTTCAGACTGACCTAAAAATTATTGATAACCTTAATTGTTGCGTGGGTCATATTTTGTACACGTGTAGAATCAGAATAAAAAAAAACAGAATTGTGTCAAATAGCTAGCGTCCCAACCCGGCTTCGCACGCGTGAATTCTTAGATAGATCTTTTTTATGGCATAGGGGCAAACGAGCAGACGGTTCGCCTGATGGTAAGCGATTGCCACCGCCCATGGACACCCGCAACTCCAGAGGAGTCACAAGCACGTTGCCAGCCTTTAAAAGGGAGTATGCTCTTTTCTTGAAGGTTTGAAGGTCATATTGGTTTCTGGACCAAACTGCAGGTGACAGTTCATTCCACAGTTTTGTTGTGTGAGGCAGAAAGTTTCTGGAAAAACGCACAGTAGTGGACTGCCAACCGTCCAGTTAATGGGGATAGATCTTCTAAGAGCCGTCTTTCTATTAGTGAAGATAAACATACCTACCATCACACCTCTATTTCCTTAAAGGTTAGACATAGGTTTACTTAATGTACCTACACCTCCAGTTCGCCGGTATGTTTAGAAGCTGTATTCATGTAAAAGGGGACGAGCCTATTGCCATTAACCGGGCACAATCTAAAATGCGAGCTGCTACTGAGAATAATTGATAGAAAAACCCAATACCTACAACAGTGCTTGACCTGAGAATCGAAGGCGGTTCGCTTGAACAATCAATTAAATAATATAAATTAATTAAATAATATACTTTGTACAGAGGCCAGCACAACAAGCTACCCCAATCAATGTCAAATATCTTTGATAGATTTTCAACTCTAATACAAAATTAATAAGGTTTATGTCTAATTGCGAATTGCTTGACCTATCTACTGGCGTCTATACATTTGACTGATAGCTAAGGTTAGTGGTTAAACTTAATTCATTCAATCAATACATAGATTCTTTGTATATTGCGATTAAAATTAACAAAATTCATACAATGAACACTGAAGAATAAAATCCATAATGAACGGTATTTCGGACTCGTATTGAATAAAATCGCACAGCGCACTCATTTGCCTCCCCTTGAAGGTAACCTGCGTGCCACGACAAAATTTTGTCAGCACATTGTCTCGTCTTGAACCATACATTTGGCACGAAATAAACGACGACAAAATTATTCATGTTAGCCTAGCTTGCTATCGAGGCTATGCGATTAGTGATAACATTCACCGCATAAACCTAGCATAACATTAAACCTAGCTAGAGGAGAAAATCGCTATCTACTATAATTCCAACTTTATTTGCCTATAGATACTTACGTGCTTATAAACAAAACTACTTTCAAACATCCTAACGACTGATATATGTACGTGCCATCACCGGCGAAATATGACAAAGTTCAAAAACAAACATGGCGTCTGGTAGTTTGATGTTTCCGACCAAACAATGTGGGTACGGTACGGCCCGAAACTTTAAAATGTCATTACTTTCGATCGGTACCCCGATATCACGAGGGACCCGCGTTTCTCGAAACGTCACTGATTCCCGCCATGTTTAAACAAGTCGTAAGTCAACGTTGTTTTAGGACTAATGAACTCTTTGAATTTTCGTCACGATACTTCATCGATATCGACGCTGGCGCCGTGGGTCTACTGGGGAAACACAAATCACGAACTTGGAGATTTCGAAGGTTTGATTGTGTTTTACGTCAATTGCTGTGATTTTGTTGAACTATGTTAATGAGTTCCAATATGAAAGTAGCAATCTTTTTGTATATTTTTGGCATTTTCCATGCTAAGATTTTAAAGTTATTTAGAAAAGGAAAAATTCAACCGCGGGCAGGATTCGAACCTGCGTCTTCTGGTTAGGTACACCAGACGCTATGACCGGGTATCGCGGTGGCTTAGTGGTCATAGCGTCTGGTGTACCTAACCAGACGACGCAGGTTCGAATCCTGCCCGCGGTTGAATTTTTCCTTTTCTAAATAACTTTAAAATGAAAGTAGCAGTTATAATAATGATTATACCGAGATATATACTAGGTACATAATTATCGGGGGAAAACGCTACCAGAAGACGTTATCAGAAGACATCAAGGTAACTACTATCTTGTGGCCAACAGTGGGTAATGACATTCAAACACATAATCAGTAGTCAATCTCGTTTAATTAGACTTCTTACTTTTCATGCGTTAAACAATTATTACAATACAGACATTCCCCAAAACGCCGGCCCTTCGCAGCTCCCTATTGCTATTAATGAAATGATAAAGACACAGTGACTGACATGATCCCAATTGGAAATAGTATTAGATTACGATTTTCGTGTCGTCCCGTCGGTCGCTGGTACCTAATATTTAAAATGATTTTGAGAAGAAGAAGCGACTATGTTTTATACTATTTAGAGATACCTATTTTTAATGACACAAAGTTCCATACACGGGTACATAATTGCGTTTTAAATAACGCATTTGCATTTTTAATATTTCTTTTTTGGAATGAAGTTCCTTATCGCGCTTTGTGAAAGGGGGCTAGACGGAAAAAAATCTTACGAAAAGTTGTCACGACACTTTTTGCTTGTCAACAATATTTGAATTTCGAATTATTGAGTGAATGACAATATTTGAATTTCGCGCGTTGTGAATTGTTGAGTGTATACAGGTTTTTTTATTTTTATTTATTAAATTTTAATGAAAGGAACTTCGTTCCATCCGGGTGTCCCTTGACACCTCTCAAGTTTTTTCTAATTATGGTTCAGCAGGCTTGTTTATCTGTTGTGCTCTCACAGAGCGTGTCATTGCTTACTCACGATCGGATACTCCCATTCAGTTCTTATATGTGAGTAATTATTTTTCCATTTTTATTTCCCATTAGGTTCAGGATACGTTTTTGCTACTAGAAGATTATAATTACACTAGTGACCCGCATAAAAATCGGTCAAGCCGTTTCGGAGGAGTATGGCAACTAACACTGTGAATTGTAGGTATATAATACATTACATTACAGAAGATAATTATATTCAATGAAGAAATTAAACCTATTTTTATTGTTTTAAGAAGGCAAAAGCATACACCCAGTAATAAACTAATCCCAACTTTGGACATTTGTATTATAATTATGTTAATTTTTTATTGTTTTGGACTTGATACACAGCTAAACCAAACTCGCAATTTCATGGTGAAAAATTATGTTAGTTTATTGTCTTCAATGCTTTGTAAATGGGAGAACTTTTCAAGCCTAACTTTTATGCCTAGCTGTATTCTCTTACTTGGTTTAAATAATTTACGCAAATAGAGAATAATGTAGAAACATTATATTCTCATATTTATGTAAGTATCCATTTATTGTATCAAGCATTATTGTCAAGTGTACCTAAATGGGATAACTTTTCAGGCCTTGTAGCTGTATTCTATTTACTACTTGGCTTAAATAATTTTCGCAAACAGAGAATAATGTAGAAACATTATTCTCTGTTATGATGATCATGTAGAAACATTATATTCTCATATTGTCGACGTCTATGGTCTAGTGGTTCGAGTGTCGGACTGCTGATCATGGGGTCGTGGGTTCTATTCCCACAGGACACAAATATTTGTGTGGTTAAAACATAAGTGTTTGTGTTTGTCTGGGTGTTTCTATGTATTATAAGTATGTATTTCCAAAAAAAAAAGTATATAAGTATTATATCCATTGTCTAGTAGGTACCCATAGTAAAAGCTCTGCTTAGTTTGGGACTTGATGGTGCTGAGTGAAATTGTCCAAGCATATTTATTATTATTTATATTTATGTAAGTATCCATTGATTGTATCAAGCATTATTTTTTAAAAGAGTTACCATGGTGTTTCTTGCCATTTCTTCTCCATAGGAAACTACTATAATGGTTAGAGTATTTATGGTTTATATGAAAATAAAACTAGTTTGATTGATCCCGTTTGATGGTAAGTGGCAGCCGCAGCCTCTAAATACTAGCAACTTCAGTCATCTTGAAACCTCTATGATGGTTTTTAAATCTCATTTGGCGAATCTTTTCATATATTTACTTAATCATATAATTATTCATATTACCTACAACATAACTCTTCAATCCAGAACAAAATTTACTAATTTACATACAATGTATGTATATTATTGCTTAGTATGTACGTAAACTGTGCGCAAAATATACATAGGCTATACTTGTATGGCTGTACGACACCAATATCGAAATACTACAATTCCGTTCGAAATATTGCATTTTGCGTGAGTTGTATGGTATCGTAAGATACCGTAGCTTTCCATATCACTTTCCTATTTTGCAGCTACAGAGAGTATAAGTTGAATACGTTGATACCTATTTTCTCTGTATAATATACTGATGTATCTTTTACGATTTGTTCTTGGATTTGGATTAGCAATAAGCAAAGCATGGGTAAGATCTCATGTCATCCTATGGGTAAGAATAATAAGAATGATAATGACAGATAATATATTTTAGGTAATGTTTATGTAAGTTTATTCGTTTATAGTTTGAGCAATAGTCTTCAACTCATACCTTTCACTCCTACGCTTTTTAGTACATCTACCGTGATGATATCTGCATCACCGAAAGTATGTCTGGTAGAAAATGTCCAAGGTTTTAAGATCGCCTTTGTACACTAATTTGTACATGATGTTTTATCAATTATCATCATCAACCCATATACTGTCCCACTGCTGGGCACAGGTCTCTTCCCAGAATGATTGAGACTATGCTATAGTCCGGCGTGGTGGCTCTCTAATTCTCTCTCATTTACTAATTTTATTGGACTGGTTAACTTGAACTAGCAAATTTTGTAATTTTTTTAATTTTAATATTTTGTATGCCAAATCCTAGTGAAACATGCCATGCCACTATTATATTAAGAAATACCATTATTGTGCCATGTTTTGATGCAAATAAATTTCCATTTCATTTCAAATATTTCAACCTGATTGCAAATGTATTTACTAACCTAAATTATGAAAACACCGTTACTACAGTATTAATACGAGTATAATATTACCTCATACTCTCTCCCTATCGTTAACTAAACCACACTATATTTCCGTCAAGTACCAAACACTTACGGCCGTTTGACGTCTGATTAATTGTCCCTGCTTAACCATGAAGATACTGACTTAGGGACATGTTAGTAGGTAAGTAGTTAGTCGAACGCGCCGCCTAAGTTGGTAACTAGTTCCCCCGCTTTACTCCCAACTTCCGCGGAGTGATACAGAGTAGATGCATCCAGTTATATTATTCTTTATCTAGCATACATTACCGATTGAGGGAATTAAAGCAAGGGGTTATTCCACTTTTCCACTTTTTTTTAAAGTACGGGAAGTCCTCACGGGTCGTTCGTCACCGAGGAGGCGGCAGGGTATCTCGGACTCGTACCGACATAAAACCGCACTTGCCTTCACTTGCTTTATAGTCATAGCCATGGGATCCGTATTCGTCACGACTATGACGCAAGGTAAGGTACGGTCAGCAACGAAAGTCGCTGAAAACAACTAAATTTTGAAAGCTTGACAGCTCCAAAACTTGTGAAGAGATTTTTTTAGTATGAAGGTAAGGTAAATATTTGATGTTCATCTATATTCTATGCAATGATTTCGCACAACCTTCACATGTCAGTAACTTCATATTAAAAATCGTATTGAAGATTTCAACATGTTCAGCGACTTTCGTTGCTGACTGTACCTTATTAGAGTACGTGTCTGTGCAACTGAGAAAATTCTAGCTGTTGCCTGCGGTTTCACCCACATCCCGAGGAGTCGAGTTTTTCCCAATATCCTTCTCCAACTTTTTGTCCATCTCTGTACCAAATTTCATCAAAATTGGCTTAGAGGTTTACGCGTGAAAGAAAGCGTAACAGACAGAATGAGTTTTTATTTCGTATATTTAAAAAAAAATATATTATAAAGGATCTATGTCAAATCTATTCTAAAAAAAAAATTTTACAATACCTGCTCGTCGACAACAATACGTTGTCCATTTTTTATGCTTTGAAAGCTTTAATATAATTCCATTCGGTTGATTGCAATTGCTTGTTTTGAGTGTAGTAGTTATATAGAAGGATTCCGCGCGACCATTAGTGAATTCCTTTTCAGGGAACCGCGCGAAATTACATGCAATTTGCGAAAATGTTTCCCACGACCAAAAGTTTTGAACATTTGATATTTCACGCTTGCTAACTTAAATACGAGTATTAGTACCACTGAAACACTCTAGCTAACTTTATGTATAGAAATATCTTTGTAAAGTACCTTTTTTGTTGTTTAAGCTGTTACCTTAATGAACACAATGTTTAGTGTTTATTACGAAATTTGTTGGTTTTGGTTGGTTAATGACTGAGCCGCATGTCCAAGTCAGGTTCCTCCAAAAAGGCTTGCTTAGTACTCGCAACAAATTCCAATTCACGTTATTTTAGCGACGGAAAAATTCGACTGCGGGCAGGATTCAAACCTGCGTCTTCTGGTTTGGTACACCGCGAGTCCCTAAAGTCGTGAGTAAGAGTCGAGCTTAGTGGTCATAGCATTTGGTGTACCAAACCAGAACCAGAACCTCGAATCCTGCTCGCAGTCGAATTTTTCCTTCGCTAAAATAACTTTAAAATCTTAGCATGGAAAATGTCAAAAAATACAAAAATATATTTCTAATTCACGTATTGCGTTATGCTGGAAGATAATTCCAAAATAATCGAAAATTTAAGATCATCATCATAAAATCAGCCCTTGGCATACTTGTCCTAAGTACAGGTCACCGTTCTGAAAAAAAATACATTTGAACTCAAGACCTATGACTTACTCAAATGATCGACTCAAAAGTATATAGTTGCTGTGGCTATTTCCTTAAAAAGCCATAATTTGCAAACATTGTCCTACATTGTGACACTCATATATTTGATGCTAAAAATACTATATCTGGACTTTAACGAAGACCATGATTCTCTGAGTTTGATTCGGAATTTTTTCTCAGAGGACGTGAAGAAAACAACTGTAAAACATTTACTTGTAAAAGTGGCATTAAGAAATCCATTTTCCGAACATAATGTTATTTATCATTACTCTTTTTTATCATTACTGTGTACTTACTTCGTAGACCATACTAAATACTATGAAGAAAAGTTCTTAGTGGTTTCAGTGGGATACATCTTACGATACAAAAATTGTTAGTACATATTCCTTTCATAACATTTGCTCAGTTTACTATATTGATATTACTTCTATCCGGGCCTTATCTGAAATGGAGCCGTCCCCGACCGGCAAACTGTGGCATTGTCCATATCACTATAGTATCCATAAAAACCAGTATATTGTACTGACAAATTATTGAGATACTATGTCACTCAGTGTTTTATGGTCAAAGTAATACTATAGTAATACTTTGATCCCACTAAACAATAAAAGCAATGAATAAATTGAGACCTTTTAGTTTGGATTTGTGCCCGGCTAATGGCAATAGGCTCGTCCCCTATTAGGTATATAGAACCTAAGCATACGGGCGAACCTATACTTAACTTATTGGGAAAAACAGACTGATAGTATGAAGTACCTTCATCGTTGTAAATGAAAATGTATGATCGATTTTTTAAACTACTTATTCATTAAGTGCCTGATTTCTCAGTTGGACGGACCAATAGGTTTGTTCCTTTGTTGTTCATCAAACTATAAGCGATTATAAGGTAATTCATGATGCATTATAAGTTTATAATATTTTTAACGTAACTTAAGGTCAAAAATCTACGCGAATTCCAGCTGATGCCGCATACCATACGCTCAAATCACATTTTTTTTTAAAGAAACAATTATTTAGATACAGCAGAACATCACAAATATATAGTTACTTCTCGATTCCATTCATTCAAACAAGCAAAACCTAACAGAAATGTTCAACCTAATTCATGATGTAACTAGTCAAATTAGTCAGTGAAACACTACAGGTCGTAAAATCCTAATGCGCAATAAAAAGTCGGACCTGTTTTTCTTTTATTCCCCAACCAGTATGGCAACAAATATTACGTATTGAAGTTTCACCAGTTTTTGTCGGAGATCGGCCAATCCATTATTCGTCGCGGCCATATCTCGAGCAGCCCCAATAGGATTAAACCCCGCTCCATTAGATACTGTTTTACTACTCTTTTGTTTTATGATCGTATTTTTCCGATAATTTATTGAAAGTGGTCACAAAAGAGTTCTTGTTCACTTATAAAGATTAGCATTTATCAAAACCGTTTCGACACGAAAACGTTCTTGAAACTAAAAGTGTGCTTCTATATTTTACTAATTAGAAAATCTTTGAAATTTTGAAACGAGTTTTGGGAACAAAGTTTTGTGGTAATATTCTGAAATCTTTTAATTACAAAAGAGCTCGAAGACTCGAAAGTGCTTAAAAACTGATCTCTTAGCTTATGAAGACATTTATAATGTATAGTGCTGACATTATTATAGTACAAAGAATAACTGAGATAACAAGATGAAACGTTTCATCCATTTTATTATACTTAGCAGGATACACTAGGATTTCTGGTATATCCCAAGAGTGTAGAATAACAACAAAAAACATGAGTACGATTCCTAAGGTAGTTTATAATGTACGATAATCTAAAAGTATAAAAACGGAATTGTATTGAATTGATTATTTGAGCTTCTAATAGTACCTTTACTGTGATACTATTTCATACCACTAGGTCCACACTTTAAAAGCAACCATTATTCTCTGAATTTGTTTCGGCATTTTCTTCTTGGAGGTCGTTAGTTACGAAATGTTGACGCCTTAAAATACTCAAAATCCAAAATTGCAAACGCTCAAATATTTGATTAATATGTAGTTTTCAAGTTTTCAATTAACATTACAATGAATTATTGAAAACAACATTATTTGGAATAACCTATCGAATGCGATTGTGGTGAGAGAAATTCGACCAAAACGTTGCGGTCCAATTGTATGCTTACTGTTTGTGACATCTGTTAAACTTTGTTCGTTATTTTTTCGGCTTTGATGGTGGAATTTTAAGTACCTACCTATATTTTTTTTTAATAAACCAATATGAAAAGCCTCATTATTGGTCGAGTTATCCCAAGTAAGGCCAAGCATGACCTTACCTTTGGAGAATACAGGCGTCCAAGTTGTTACGGTGAAGTACGTTGGCGGTAAGATACTTTTCGACCATTTCGACTCTTAACATTAAGGATAAAAGTGGTCAGCCACAATGATTGCCGATTTAAATAGCAGTAGCCGACTTTATCGCTGCTTTTCCTATAATATGGTACAATTAAAAGACTATGGAAACGTAGCTTAAAGTAGGTATCTATTCTGTCAATTCATCACATTTCAAGGTAAAGGTATACTCACAAACCAACTGTCTACGTCAAGGCAATGTTTCTGCAAAACTATGGAAGCAACTCGTGTAACCTAAATAAAATACTACTCAACTGGTACCTAGTATGAGGAATGTGTAGGGTTGACAATGCGCGTGTTACAAAAGGGATGTCGGGAAAAACGACAGCGCGGACAAGCAGCATTGAGGGTGCGCTCTGATTGGCATTCGGTCGGCTTCGGCGGCACTGATTAACGAATTTCGCGCATGCCACGCGAATAGGGTTGCCAAAATGTTGTTTGAGATTTTTGTATTGTGATGTTGGATGCCAAAATTGATATTTTTTTATGATACATTTTTAATTATGTTTATGTTTTATTCATATAAAACTAGCTCTTGCCGCAACGCATTGCGGGTGAATCCGCATCATTTTTGAGACAGAGAAGACGGATGTCCTTCTCCAAAGTCTAATCTATCTCTATTAATTACCAAATTTCATCAAACGTAACAGACAGGCAGCGTTACTTTTGCAATTATGATATTAGTAGGATGAGTAGGGATTCAGTCTTCAATTTTTTTAATCTAAATAAGTAGTTATTGCAAACTGAGATACCAAGAAAAAAAAACATATTAAAATATAAATACAACGTAACTCGATCTATTTCGAAGAATTGAATGCTTATTTCTACTTTCGTTAATCAAATATTTCCAAGACTACTACCAGTTAGCTATAAAAAGAACAAAGTAAGTAATTTCTCAAAGTTTGCATCGCATAAATATTACAATGCCGATACTTTTACAATTGAGCACAAGTTTAAATGGAGAAACGTCCGCTCTCAACGTACCTTACCAATAATAATATTACGTAATAAAATTATATTATCTTACTTAAAACTTTACTTTCTTTTAAAAAGGTCCATAAAGATAAAAATGAATCCAAATAAATCTAAAACTACTTAGTCGCTACTGTGATCAAAAAAGCTTTAAAAAAGTATTTATCCTTTTCTCAACTTCGCTCATATTTTCCCTCGTATAGAAACTCATATCTCGAAAAATTTGTAATTTAAGTGCAAATTGCGGGTCTCAGATTACACATCCTTACGTCAAGTATTTTATTACACATTCGCTGAGTTTGTAAAATATTTTTATATTTTAGTTACATTTTAATAAGATAATTTATATGCTGCTAGACTTTTAAATGTAATATACAAAGAATTCTCAATTTTCTGCACATAAATAATATGATCACTAGACATCAATATATTTTTTGAAGTGACTATAATAATTATTTGACAGTATTAAAAAATATATTATTATTCAGATATATTAAATTTATTTTCATATTTATAACATGTTATACATTTAAGTACCTATTTCAATAGTTTTACAAAAATATAAAATTACAATAAACTATTATCAATTTATTTTTATCTATTTTCATCGTCTAGGTGGTTGGTAGTCAGGGCGAGGCATTGGCTGTTAGCCTTGACGTAGCAAAGGCGTGCGATTGGGCATTGTTATGGCACCGGGATTTTCTATCGTAGTTACCATCATACGGGCTGCTCAAGGGACTGTGTAATTAGGTTGTCAGCTTACTGTACAACAACAACAGAACGATAAAAACCGTTGTTGACGGCAGTAGCTCCCGTAGCATGGACATTAACGCTGGCGTCCCGCAAGGCTCCGTACTGGCCCCAACATTGTTTTTGCTGCACACCAATGATATGCTTTTTATATATAGATGATATCAATCCTTAGGCAGATGACAGCAAAGAAGACCGTTAGGGCATGCTTACATCCCTCGTTTCAAAGTGGAGGAAATCTAGAGTACTATAACTAGTCTCTGATTGGGGAAGACAAAACTTAACCCATTTTGACCTCACTGAGACACTAGTCTGCACGTTCACCGCTAAGAAACCCTCTAGTGGCTACTCGATCTTTTACCTTGACATTTCTAGTGGCGTAAAATTTCGCAGTCATTTAGGAGTTAAAATAAAGCTGGCATCCAATAAACTCGGGGTGCTTAATAAGACAAGAGAACTTCCCAGTGGAACTGCTACTTTATATGTTGCAAGTCTGGCCTCATATAGAGGGGTGTTGTCACCTATGGGCAGGGGTACCAGGATTGGTATCCTGGCAGGGTCCAACCCTTTGACTCGGTCCAGAGTTAGGATTGTAAACGATACCAAACCCTCAAGCAAACTAGAACTAGAACTATATCAGAGGAGAGACTTCGCTTCACTGTGTGTGTTCTTCGCCCTGTATAATAGGTAATTTTCTGTGGAATTGTTTGATATGATGCCAATAATAATCGATAGGAAGTAGTCGTTCCTACATACCTACATAATTAATATGCATGCCTTATACATATAAACGTTTCTAAAGAAATTATCTAAATGGTAGTTAAAACCATATTTAAATCGGTTGCGTGGTTTAAAAAATCTCAGCGTACAGAGGGATATATAGCGGAAAATAGATTTATCTGTTTTTTTAGGTGCTTTTCATCACGAGTTAAATCATCTCCATGGTTACGCAGACGACCGTAATGTCCTTAGATTATTACAAAACTGCTAATATGTTAAGTAAGCAAAACAATAGTTGTTTTAATGCACGTAATGGATATATGGTAACACGACTGTAATATCTTGACAGAAAGATATTTATTTTATAAGATTACTAATATACTATTAGAAACCCAAAGGAATAAAGAAAGGCATCTAACGAAATAAACTTTGACCTTTCAAATACTTTGGTCTTCATTTCATCTACAAGAATCCGATTAAGAAAAGATATTTAATTATGAAGGCTCAAACTAAATTACCGTGTTACTTTGATAGAAAAAAAAAGTATCGCTGGAGTATAATATACTTAAAGAAAACCTGGTGATAAGTGACTACTGCCTGAGTAATGAGCTTCTTGTCTTCTTTGCCTGAAGAACTATTAGCACAATTCATTTCATGTAGGTACATTTCAGTAAAGGTTATCGCAAAAACAACACACGATTTTAACCTATCTTAAAAAACAGAGATGGTAAATAAGTTTATTATTCTACCATGATAAAACCCTGATTTCTTACTTCAAATATCTATTAAAAAAAATTTTTGACAGTGACGTTTAAACTGTCAGCCCTACGCGTCCTCTGAGTGGCTGAAAACACCACACGATCTCCAACAAATATGTTTGATTGCGAAAATTTTATATTGACGTTACAAGGGTGACATTTATCGATAAAAATTTAAATTCGACTCTTTGATTGCGGTTTTATCTTTGTGACAGATTAAAAGCAATTAATTTTAATCATTTGTAATAGTCTTTGTTTGGGGTTGCTCGCACCAAATTTGTTACAGTATAGTACACAGCACAAAGCTGTTACTGTTTTAGTGCTACCTGTTTCATGTTTTTCACACCCTGATACCTCTTTTTAACTTGGTGCCACGAGTAATGATCACGTTCGCCGTGAACGAGTGGTACACCTGCACGCCAAACATGCGCGTTGCGTATATCGCATCGAAAGTATATCGACATATACGAGATAATGTAACCACAAAATAGTGCCACGGCATGCATGATGCATATTAGCACGGATGGAGTCGTTATCGTCGCCTAGACGCAATAGGCATACGACGTCAGTTAAATCAGTTAATAATCTTCCTAAAATGTCAAATTAAATACTTAGTGTATTAGGCACAATAATCTGAAAAGTAATAAAAGTAATTTCAAACAAATATAACCACTTTTCACTTTCATCTTAAGCCTAATTGTCTTAATTTTTCAAAGGCTCTATCTACTATTAGGCAATAATGGGTTTAAAAGCTTAGAAATTTGAATAAACAATAAATTCCTTCTAAATCCAGTTCATGCTGTATTAAAGGAACTTCGATCGCTATTCCCAGTGATTAACGAACATTTTGTACGCCGCATTGTCTGCGCATAAAACATTCGGAACAGTAGTCTAACTTTGGGAGAAACTTGTTTTTATGCTCACAGTTCTCGACCAAGAAGGTTTCAATACTATGTAAATCAGCAGCGCTTGAAACCGAATGCAGAAAACTTAAGGATACTAAGATTAAGCTAGTAGAATCAAATATAGCTATCGTGCTATTTTTATATATCCAGGAAGCAACTGATAGTCTCACCACAGATTAAATAATAGTTCATCACGCTGGTATCACGCCCTCTAACATTACGGAGGTATCGCAAACTTACGTGAAATTATTCGAACTATCCAGACAGATTCTTTACAAACTATTTTTTTCAGGGCCAAACTTAAAAACTATTCTTAGGTTAACGATTTCTCCCACGTCAAAATTGTCCATAATATACTTACAAAACCTTTTTATTTTATATATTTTGTATCTAAAGCTGGACAATGGCGTGCCCTATCTTAGTCGTGTTTTTTTTTCGTATCAACAACTTTTTTAACATATAACCCAAAATAATCGACTTTCCACAATAATTAAATTGATTAGCTAACAACTTTTAAGGGTAGTGATTTTTGGAACGAAGTTCCTTATCGCGCGTTGTGAAAGGGGGCTAGACGGAAAAAATTCTTACGAAAAGTTGTCACGACACTTTTTTCGAAATTCAAATATTGTTGACAAGCATTCAAATATTATTGAGTGAATGACAATATTTGAATTTCGCGCGTTGTGAATTGTTGAGTGTATACAGGTTTTTTTATTTTTAATTATTAAATTTTAATGAAAGGAACTTCGTTCCATCCGGGTGTCCCTTGACACCTCTCAAGTTTTTTATTATAATAATATTATTAATTTATTTTATTATACAACTTCTTTAGACCGAAGGGATAGGCTGGCTAAATATTTTACCTCTATTTATAAATACCCGACTACAAAATTGGAAGGGTAATAAGTTTAACAGTTAATGTATGTACAATATGTATAATTATGTATGGGTGTTCGATCGTATCTCCAAAGAGGTGTCGATTGGTTTGTCTTTATTTTAATCAACATAACATATGGCTATGAATCTAAAAATATATAATGCTATGCATACCGCTTTGTATAATTACTCCAGTATGCAACCATGACATCACTGTACACCTATATGAGTTACAGGTAGGTATAAGGTGACGGAATATGCTTTTCAGTTATTCATACCATACGATAGAAGAAGATCGAGAGAGGAATGTATCTAAGAAATCATTACAAAAATGATGACGGCAACTTACAACTCGAAGAACTCATAGTTACCTACATAGTTACAGACTAAACTACTGAGTTCCGTTTCCTCACAAAGGCGGTGAAGCAGAAGACGCTTGTGGACAAGTGACAAAAGACCCGGTGCGGTCTCCGAGCGTCGCCGACACAGATTTACGGCGAAGACAATCCTGTCGAGCTTCCATTAAATTGAACCGTTAAGAGCGATTTATTACAAAAACTGCAGATGCAGAGAATAATGTCTTCTTTAATGGACGGGTGCGTTGTTTATCTTAATTAAGTCAATGTGGAAGTCAAGCTCAATTTATAGCTCAACAAAGAACCTGCAAAATTTGCCAAAAAAATGATATTTACATAGGACTACGTGATATTTCTGAAAAAAGTATGCAAATCTTGTCTCCTATATTAATTGTTCATAAAGTTTTGAGGTAAATGTGAAATTTATTAAATATTAAAAAAACATGAAATTTAATAAATGTGGCATCATAATTACAACATATTAGTCATAACGAAGCTACATAATAAGTTAGTAAAAGTTTATATCGTCGTATGTACTATAAATACTTGGCTTGGCTTGGCAGAAAGTAATAACCGATATTTAAGTAATTTTGTTACTTTTTATATAAACAATCAGTTTGAACTATATTTACTTTACTACCTACACCAATCTTTTATCGCTCTGTAAGTTTCAAACTTTGACTACTGCGAATCGGTTTGACAAAAACCGATTCGCGCGCGGTTGATTCGCCCATTAGAACAAACATCCAACAACTGGTAAACAAAGAGAGAGAGTTTGTGCTTTGCGCAACCACAAACCAACTTCAGCTTTAGTTTCACGGAACAATTATACAAATACAACTGTATTGAAAGAAAGTATTGCTTGTATACGCCAGAAAACTACTTTTTTGTTATACTATGGAAAAGTCACATGAATCGTTCGCCGCTAGGGGATGCGGCAACGTATATCAAACTCGTACCAACTGAAACATTCCCCTGCCGTGGCACTCCTAATCATATTTACCGCCATCCCCGACAGGCTAGCAAATTACCTGATTTCACGCGATTTAGTTTTTGACTTCGTTGAAGAAACCAGTTATCATGCGTGGTTTAATTGTAGATTCTAAAGATTATCTAATCGAGACAGTTCCGTACAGTCCCTTCGGACGTGGAACCCGAAAACACTATTATAGCTCGTCTTCATATTTTCCATTAAACAACGCATACTTTTTTGGGTTACGGATCCCATGGCTATGACTATAGGGCAAGTGAAGGCAAGTGCAGTTTTTAGTCGGTATGAGTTCGACTTACCCTGGCGCCTCCCCAGGTGGCGGATGATCCTTGAGGATTTTCCGTACTATACATTAAATAATATAACCTTGACCCTATTCGAAATTTGAATATTGTGTCAGTCTGGTACAGTTAAGTTGGCGCTAGTTTGACTTCAACTTGTACCTCTATTGTGCCTTCCTCGGTGCCAAAGTTCTGTAAAAATGTAATGCTGATCCGGGTTTCAATATTGAACGATAAATAAACTCGACCAACAATGTTGATATTACGGGGCCAGTCGATATTGGGTTCAGAAAACTATATTTGGTTTCTTGTTGAAATTTTACAAATTATTTCATATTGCATCTTGGAATACGTATAGTAAAGTATAATTGTTATTTCTGTATTAAAATACATTTAGGTGCTGTATATCATTATATGAAGATGCACGTGAATTAACATTCTGAGTAGCTAAACGATTTTTTAAATCTCTAACTGGTGATAATAAATCAAAGAATTATCCGCAACCAATAATATAAATGATCTTGACGAGCACCCATTTTTTACGGTGCGATTTTTCTTCATTCCTCATTTTTCCTCAGTGTCATCCGCTGCCAAGGAAAGCAACAAGGTATTTCGGACTCTTACTGAATAAAAACGGCACTTGTCTTCCCTGGGTTTCGTGATCATATTCGCCAAACTCTGAGCTGCTACTGAGACTTTCATAGAGAAACTCAACAATACTTTTCTCAACCTGAATTCAACGCAGGAGAAAAAAGAAAAGAAAAATACTGTAGTAGAAGTAATAGTCTCCTAGATCAATGCTTCTGCGGTGATACATTCGAAGATTGCTAATGTAGCGAATAATATCAGAAATACCTGTAACAACGTTATAAACAGCAGTAGGTATAATTCTAGTGTTCGTTTAGCGTATCCCTCCAGGTTCTTGAATACCTACACAGAATATCTCCCGTTACTTTTTACGTTTACAACTTACATAAACTTGGTAAGTAAGATTCTTCCTATTTCTTCCAGCTTTAAATACGGCGCTAATAAATTCCCGCTTCACATAATTAGAATCAAGTCCAAGACTTACTTTTGCTCTCGCCCAATGAACGGTTAATTAAAGAGAAGATCGTTTGTAATAAGTAAATTAGCAATCACCACAGGGCAATTTAGTTTGGGGACCTAGTCCCATTATTGTCTCCGAAGGGCAGAGCCAGGCGACTCAATTAGATCGTATTTCAGAATAATGGTATTGAGAAGTCGTTCAGCTTCCGTTAACTGCAATTTTATAGTTCTTCCTGCGGCCACCCCTCGTTTCGCGGTCTAACTTTTCCAATTATCCTATTGAATTAATGGAAATTTCATAAAATTACTCACGTTATGATATACTTTATTTATGTATAAAGACTTCTTTTGTTTACTCTCAAGTGTCTACTAGTGTGGGATTAGATACGAAAGTTTGATATAATGGCCTTAGAATTTTCAAACGAAAGAGCTTCTAAGTTTCTTTATGTCTTTGTGCGCTGAAATGGGTGTAACAACGGTTTAGCTTCGTGCTAAAACGCTAAGACGATTTGACTTGCGTATTTTTCTTATTGTACATTACTTCAATATTGCATGAAGCTTTACAGCTCGATTCGTACACAGAAATTCTCAAAGGAAATATGCGCAATGAAATACCAACAGCTTTATTCTAACTGCAATAAAAACAAGGTAATTTTAAAACCTTTCCCTGTGTTTTCTTGAAAAGAAAGCGACAGTTCTGCAATGCAGACAAAAGGTACCTACGAGTAGGAACACGAAAAGCTTATAAAACATCCGTTAGCGTGAAGGAAATACGTTGGTGTTCAAATCACGACTTTCTTACGTAGCTGGGGAATATTTTTATTTCCTAGATTAAAGAAAAGATCGACAATCCCATGTTCATAGTGTAGATACTGCGCGATTCCCGACGGGCGAAACAAAATCATTTCATAAATGTGCCGGCGTCTGCGCTCACCCTTTTTTATAGCTCAGATGAATTATGACATAAAATATTTATCTCCTTTCGGGGATATGTAATGGTTGCGCTCCTTTTTAGATGATAATGCAGTAAATCCCCTTTTCATAACATAGTAGTATTGACAAGTCGTTTTGAAGTAAAAAAGGTTGACAAATATATAGGTACCTATATAAACTCAAGAAAAAGGAATCAGAAGCAAGAAAATTAAGTATAGGTAACATCTGATAGTTCGCTTTGAAGCTATTGAAAGCTGTCACTAATTGGAACTCCGTTGCGATATTGATACTATTGATACCAAAGTATTCTTAAAGACGTTTGGTATATTTATTACGAAGAAATCTCATTCCAAAAATTACAGTAAAATTCTACCATTAAGTACAGACGCTAGCAGGTTAACCTATCCAAAACTGTCAAATTTTCCCAATTTAATATGAACCTTATTGGTTTGGATTAAAGTTGAAAACCAATCAAAGAATTTTTATAAATTGTAGTAGCTTGATGTACTGGCCTCTCTACTATTTGGCACGCTTATTGAAATAAATATACACCACAGACTAGACGCCTTTTATAGTACGAAAATCCTCATGGCTCGTCCACCACCAGGGGAGGTGTCAGGGTATGTTGGACTCCCAGGGATGTGCCTTAATAGGCGGTGCACAGGGGGGTTCTGGGCTGGTCTATTAAGAGGACACAGTGCCCCCCTCCATGTGCTGATGGTGGCCACCGGGGTGGTTTAGTGGGTACGAATCCCACAGTCCCAGGTCTAACCCCCATAGAACGGTAGCTTTTTGAAGGTTTCCCCCCGTAAACAAAAAAAAGGTATGTTGGACTGACTAAAAATCGAACTTTTCTTCACTGGCCCCTTCTTCCTTCATTCTTCGCAGATCCCATGGCCATGAGGCCATGGCTGCGAAATTCGCCACGACCATGACAGGCTGTAGTCCAGCAGAGATCTCATGACCCTCATAAAATTATGAAAGTAGTAAATGTAGTTGAGAGGCGAGGTGTATTGCCCCTCCATCCAAAGGGAGGATCCTCCAACCAGGCGGGTGTTATGCCTGGCGGGCCAGGGCCCGACGGTTGATGTCGGGCGGTTGTATATATGCAACTTTTCGTTGCGAATGTTGCTTGCGCGATTCAGGACTTCGTAGTTCTATGTAGCGCGGTAGATGTCGCTACATCACTCCCCCCGAGACCGGAGGTCGATGATCTTGATGAGTCAGCGGTCAGTGCGTCTGAAGAGCTTGCCAGTGCCAGAAGTGCGAGTTCCAGTGAGTCGGAACGGATGCCGCGTAGTCCGCAGTGAGTCGGGACTGTGAACGGTGAGTGCGATGAGTCCCCAGTGAGTCGGGGCGATGCTGCGTAGACCTCAGTGAGTCGAGGTAGTGCAGTGGAGCGTAGCGAAGCGTAGTGGCTGGCTGCTGCGTCGACCAGGAGAGACGGCCTCTGCTTGTTGACCGGCCGAAGTGCAGTGGGCTGAGCCAAGTCGCTAATGTCGGCTGAGGGTTCTGACCAGGCTGCATGTCTGCTGCAGGCATGTGGTCAGGCTGCCCGTTGAAGCCGGAAGAGTGCTGGCTGGCTGTGTGACTGCTGCTCGATGCTGTTGATGGCTGCTGTGAGGGGAAGGTGATGACGAAGGTGCTGGTCTCCGGAAGGCTGCGCTGATGTTCTGCTCGGGGTCACCCAATGTGGAGATACTGGGATCACGTCGGGGTCACCAGTGTGGAGAGGCGAGGTGTATTGCCCCTCCGACGAAAAGGGAGGATCCTCCAACCAGGCGGGTGTTGTGCCTGGCGGGCCAGGGCCCGACGGTTGATGTCGGGCGGTTGTATATATGCAACTTTTCGTTGCGAATGTTGCTTGCGCGATTCAGGACTTCGTAGTTCTATGTAGCGCGGTAGATGTCGCTACATAGGTAATACAACTAGATACATCAATTTACTGATAATGAAACAATTAAGAACTAGTAATGTGACCTTCTATGATAGGTATATAGTGCGTACACGAAGTTGTGCCTACATACTAATTAATGCTAATCAGAAACTATTCCAAGAGAACGATTAATGAAATCTAAATAATACAACTTTAGTACCAACAATTTAGTATCGCAGAAAATCTATCTGCTCTAAACGAAGCCTAATTAGTTCGAACCAAGTTTAACTACGTGAATTTATGCCTAAAGGGTTAATAAATTATATAGAATTGGTATCGCTAAACACGTACTTACATATTCTGTAATGTAATTTACAGTGTTCGCATAATTGCTACTTAATGGAGTGCTTGGACCGAATTAAAATTGGTCCCTAAATTGTGTATACAAAAATGGAAGATATTATAATACAACTAATAGTTACAAGAAAAGTCTGATGGTAGTCGTTTCGTGTAAAATACAGATATTCAGCCGCATCTGATAAGACTGAAAGCTTACCACAATGTAGTTGAAAAAGACTAGTAGGTATGGTGAGGATAATTATGAGTTACATGGAGCCGGGTCGTGAAAGACGAATGGAGAGAATTCAACACTACTTTGGTAAAATAATGAAGAGACCATCTACCTGTGATTCCCTTTGAATAAATTGATTCCAGTCAATCAGTGTTTTATTAGACAAAGGTCTCTCCTAGCTTGCTCTTAAAGCATTAGGTAGATACTACGCGTCCAGTTGGCCCCAGCAATCTTCTTTAGATTTTCTGGCAAGCCTAAATAAATCTCGTCTTACCCTTACATCAAAAACATACATTTATAGAACCCAAAATTTATTGTTCGTATTTAAGATACGGCGTTCTTCATTAAAATTGCAGCGTTATTATTTCCCGGCCTCAACATTAGCTAGACTTCTCAGCGAGCCGAATAAATTGCAGGTCATCTGCTGGAACATTTGTCACAAGTCAGTAATTTGTGGGAATGCGTGGTTTTGTTCATATTCCCCCGGAGTAATCCTCGAGCGTCATTTGTCAAAATTTCAACGTATCGTCGGCGAGCCGACGCGAGACTTCCCCTCCCGAAAGTAAGCCTCTTTGATAAACTCATATATATTATTTTATGTCACAACGCTGTTAACAAGTACATATTGTGGTTTTTACACGTATATATACACATAGGTATACAAACAGTGTAACAGGGTTGTTTAAGATCCACGGGGCTATTTTGAAATTAATGGAAAATGCCTCTCTAAATGAGTATAGACTAGTTTTTTTTTCGGTGTGCAGTAACTCCTCATGGATCATCTGCCACCTGGGGAGGGTATATGGGACTCGTACCGACTAAATTTTGCACTTGCATTCTGTTGAATAAATAAATTTATATAGGTAACTTTATAAACATACTTTAATATATATTTCTGTGTATTTGTAAACAAATATGTATTTGTTCTTGTCCTGGCCACGGGTGGCGCTCTTCTGCCAAGACTATCAATGAAGTAGACGTTATGTTTTAATTGAAATAAATAATAATTGAATTGTTAAGAAATCTTACTGAGTTTTATCTGAATAAAGCCTAATTCCAATACATTCCCTAGCCCTTTAGTCATGGCCATAGAACTCATGAAATTCACCACGACAGGTAATAGCTACTGGAGAGTCTTTCTTGGTATCAAATTGATATTCCTACAGTATAATTCAATTTAACAATACATATTTTTAATAACTTGCTTTTCTAGTTTCTTTTTTAATTGGATGGACTTGCGTTTATGTATATTATCATGAAAATACTTTTCTTTATTCTAATATTAGGTCTCATTTATTCAGATGCAGCGCAACCTCAGCTATCTAGGTGGAACAAATGACGTGATTAAAATGCAACAAACGATCGCGGTGATAGCTTCACCACTGTTGCATTTACTCTGGCTATTAAAAATAAACTAAAAATAAAAAGAATAACAAACTACACGAAAAATGTTCAGTCACAAGACTGAACATTTTTCGGGTAGTTTGCTATTCTGGGTACAAACCCAGATGTAAAGACGCAGATTGAGTAATAAACATTCACATACGAAATAGAAACACTAAACTCAACTGACGTAAGACTGACATTAATCAAAATGGCGTCGTTCACCGCAGTTTTAGTTCCAATTACGTCCACCAGTTCGGGTCATAGTTCAGGTAAGCTTGATACTCTCTTTATTTGAATACAGTTGCCATAGCTTGTTATTAAAAGGAAGTTTTATGTGTTTGAAATCAAGAATTTTGGCGCACCGACTTCCATTAAAGTTATAAGTTCACTTTGTACTTTTCAAAGGTCAAATTAGTTACTGTATACCTACTACTGGCTACTACCTAATAAAAAATTCAGACACCTTACAAAATAAAGGAATATTAGACTTTACCGAATAAAGTCTAATATTCGGTGATGAAACAAGTCAGCGCCAATTGATGGTAAGAGTCACGCAGGACTATACTTTGAATAAAATGTTCTGCCGCATTATGCTAACCAGATTACATAGTACAGTCTCGTACCTACCGACTAAAAACCGCACATTCACTTACCTACTTATAGTCATGGCCATGAGATCTATGAAACTCGCCACGACTATGATAGGCTGTGGTCCAACCGTCGCTGGACTCCTAAATATCTGAATACTATCAGACAACATTTCCGGAAGCAGACGAGCTAAAAACATAGTTCAAGGCTACCTATAAAGAATTGTGGGGATTCGGTAAAAAATAATATCAGTTGAAAATTAAAAACAGTCTATGTTACATAACAAAACCTAAGACCACCAGAAAACAATGCATACAATTAAGTAGGTAAACATTTAGTAGCTTTATTACAATCCGTCGTGTGTGAGTACGAAGTTCCAAACATAGACCCAATTTTTGGTTTCCATCAGGAAAGACGCATTCGCGTTCGTTAAACGCATTCAAGTGAACAGTAAAAATAATATCGATTTGATTCACTGACCCATCGCTGTCAGAAAGTGAACTGTGCAATGAATCGTGAAAACCATTCAACCGTTACCATAACAATTAAATTGTTCCGACAGTTTATATGAATTCTGCTTAAATTACTTTGTGAATAGTAGTTTACCAGTTTTGCATAGATCGCCTCTTATTTTACGAGTATCCGAACGACCCATCCGAAGGATATTCACCTCCTAATAGAATTCATTGTTTCCTCTCTAAAAGTTAGTTCCAAATTTCACTTTGAACAGCCTTTCGGCTAATTACATTTTAGTTTGTGGATTGTTCTTATTGTTTGGTTTTATAATGTCATGTTTTATCTATGTTATCTTCAAAACAGATTAAGGTTGATTTTTATGAAAGCTTTCATAAAACTTACTTGACTTTTAGAATATTTTAACGCCTTATTTAACCTGCTTTGACTAATTTCTATAGGATCTTATATGATATCAAACAAACACCGCGTTCACTTGCTAAGAAACAAATAAAAAAATAACTTTAAGCAAAGACAAACTAATGATTGGAAGAAATATAAATAATATATACTTAAAATAATTCAGTCTCCAAGGAACTGAAACCCTCTTCATTTCTCTCACAACAAATGTAACTCGTTCACGAGTAAATATCTGCTTTTCTAGGAATATTCCTTTCACAATGTTGATATACCCAACTTTGTATTGACTCGGATCTCGATACAAAAAAAAAATCTGTAAAAGTTATTTTACATGATCTGCCTCTATGTTTACGTAGCGTCTTATAAATACAATATATTTGAAGCATCTTACCATAAACATTTAGTAAGTATATAACAGGATCCAACACAAATAAGATCAATCTTGTGAAAGAAAATCGACCTCAGGCGGTCCTCCAGTCTATCGATTAATTGAATTGATTACTTACATTTCCGTGTAATAAATAAGCTCTGAATAATAAAAACTGGGGCACTACAGGAAAAATATCGAGAGAAAGATTACAAATCGTCTGTGAACTAAGAGTAATGTGTCACAGAAATTCACTGCTGGCATGAATCGCCGAGCACTAAATAAAAGAAGGAAAAAATACTAAAAAATTTAGTACCGAATTTTTACGAATTGTCGTTGGCATTACCTAAAGGTTATTACCCTGCTTTATAAGTGTTCATTTCACCGTAGGAATTTATACAAGCACCGCAGCGTTCGAAGCTAATAGAGTGTAATGATCTTATTTGCATATTTATCAATGTCTTTTCGTCTCGTCGCTATCGAAAATTACGTCTATATAGCCTTTGCTAAGTCTTCAATTAGCATTTGAGAATTCTAACGAAAATAAAAGAAATTGCTTCGAGCGAGTCTTAAAGCATTTAACTTTTACTACCAAGGAATCAATCACAATCTTTTATAGGTACCCCTTTTGTTAGAAAATAAATATTGACTTGGTAGTGACTTCACCAACTATAATTTCTTTCCCAAACCTCTTCTGTATAAGCCTATTAAAAAGTTTGGAACTCTTGCGGGAAGCCGAAGAAATTTACAGACAGCATTTCTAAGTTTCCAAATAGGGAGTAACATAATATTACGCCCCTCATATAGTTAAGCAGAGGTCAAGGTAAGTACTAAATTACAAAAATCTTGTTCGCATCGTTGCGCTTCGTCATAGAATAATAATTTTGTCCTAACCTTGTATCGCGGGGAACTATACAAACATATAATTAAAGGACAAAATGTACACCCAAATTCGGAAAAAATATCAGTAGATAATACAAATATTTATCTTGATTGCTATTCAACACCATGTATGTCATGGTTACGTCGTAAAGGTTCAATTATTAGGTAATCTATTTTGGTAAATTGCGTGAATAATGGGCGATAAATAAAAGACAGAATTATCGAATCCTGCCAGCGGTCGAATTTTTCTTTCCTTCCTTCGTTATATTACTATAAAAACTTAGCATGGTAAATGCCAAAAAAATACAAAAAGATAAAACACAGAATAATAAATATGCTGAATGTCCACAGCATGACGTCATGGTGTATCAAGCAATTCACCTCCCTCGTGTCCAGAAAGCCTACGCTTCGATCAAAGTTAACCTTTTCTTAGAATTCCCTGACCAAAACTAATTAAACTATGCGATACAGGTTCCTTTGGAAAGTAAAGACAAAATCAGACTTGAATCGTGTTCGAGTGTACGAGTATTTTTGTAGAAAGACTCATACATGCCATCACGCCTGTATTCTCCTAAGGGTCAAGCAAACTTGAATTGAAATATACACCCACATTTGTCTACTACTGAACGTAGGCCTCGTTTAGTGAACACTACTTCGCCCGATCTTCAGCTCTATTCATCCACTCGCTGTGAGGTACCTTTCGCAGCGTCCCACACTATGCTTGCCTAAATGCGGTATTGCCATTCAACGAGCACAAATCGACTCCAACTCCGAGCTGCTACTGCTGTTTGTAGACAGATATTAGTATAAATAGTAGTTGTAGATGTCGCTATAATTTATTCTACCCAAGTACTCAGACTAATAAAAAGTGAGACCCATTTTAAAAAAACTCGGAATACAACAATAATTCCATTCAGCAATATCAACAGCTCACAATAGAAAACTTTTTCCAGAATGTTTTCGTTTTAAGCCCTATCTATGTTGACATAAAACCGGTGGCGGAACTACAAGCTCCGTTTACCGGGAACCAGGAACGTAACTCCATTACCCCATAATTGTACAAACGACAGTTCCCTAATGGGAATTAAACCTTTTGAAACTCTTTACATTGCAGAGACTCTTTGGTGTGAAGTTGCTGCAGATAAAGAAGTTCAGTGTTATAATTTAAGATGGCGACAGTTTCTCAAAAAGTGTACGAAAGTTTAGTGCATTTCTCAAGACTCCAGACTCAAGTTTATTCTTTTGGGGACGCGCTGAAATCAAAGCCAAGTTTTTTTAGTACTTGCTAGTGAATATAAACCGAAAGCGCAGGACACTACAGATTGCTCCTTAAACTTGAAACGATTATTAGAAAGAACAATTTATTCACCTACACAAGTCAGACATGTACACATACTTATTACGGTTCTGGTTTATGGTATGTTAATCATTAGGCTAATGACCGGATAAGATATAAACAAACAGTTTTAAGAAAATTACATCCTAATAGGTTTTCTACAACTTTCTCCAATGAGTTCTTAAATTCATCGTATATACTTACATAAAACTAAAAATGGCTGGGTTCATAAAAACTTCACTTCCAAAATAAAATCGAAATATAAAACTTATACCGCAAAACGACGAAGGGAAAATCGTTTTAATAGGGTATTCCTTGTAGGGAATCCTAAATATAATTTTAGAAGAAATCTCATTATAAGAAAACCGAGTGCGTAAAACTTGAAGATAATTTCCAAAGTTCAAAAGTATCCTAAGAGAGTCTTCAGAGTTTTTATCGGTTAGATAACTGCGGTACACGTTCACATGTCGGCTATGGATGAATTTTGTTGGGGGTATATAATGTTGGCATTATATAGTTGGCTATATAATGTTGCTGAAGATTACAGTAGGTACGCAGTAATTAACTGGAATGCGTACACAGCGCAGGTAATTAACTTTTATTATGAATATCAATCTTAAACACCAACCGAGATTAGCTATAGTTCATTCCATCAAATATTTCTACATGAAAGGCGAACGGCAGATTTCGTACCGCATACTTTTTTTGTTGTTCTGTTATAGAATTTGTACCTTTTATTAGGGCAACTAAGCCATTTATTTTCATGTAAGTATATTATTTTTAGAACTTCGGATTAATTAATAATATCAATAGCAATATTTTAATAAATAAACGTACCTAATAAAATCGTAAACTAAACGCAGATGTTTTTAGAAGTTGCTTGTAAAATAACACAAATATCGAAATGATAATTAATTATTTAGAACTAGAAATAACATTAAATATGATCGGGAATAAGATCATGGAGATTTGATGGACATTCTCCGAAATGTATCCGACAAAAACCGATAAGCTAACAACCCTTTGCGGCGATGTTCCAGACTTCTTCCTATCAACCTGTGCACTACAAAGTCCACTGCTGGAAATAGGTATCTCCTAATGCACCCCACTGAGTAGGTACGATCCTCCATCTCAATCTACCTACTTAATGGTAAGTAAAACACTACAAAGATAGCAACAAGCAATTTAAACATTTACTTGTATCACAAAAGCAATGTATGTAATACCTATAACAATCTATATTGGGACACTAGTACATAACCTTAAAAAATAAAACTGGTTATAACTTTTACGTCCCAAGTTCTAAAAATCTAAGAATTTAAAAAGGGATCGTCTATCATATTAACTACTAATTAAAAAAAATATATCACAAAACACGAAATTTTATTACCGGTACGAAAGCCCCATACAGGCCTGCCATTCTCCTTTGGAACTGGTTCTGAGGAAACGTGATCTATTAACGAAGGGAATATCATAAATCATAAAGTTTTAGCTTTTTTATTGTTTACTAGAATGCGCATAGTGGTTGCTGTTGGAAATTCGACATAAAGACTCCGCTTTTACCCGGAGAGTAAAATTCAATGAGGATTTCTACTAGCAAGACAAAAAAGGATGTACCTAACCCCCCCTCCCTCCTATTTGTAAGAGACAGAATGACCACTTTCTATTATCTTCTTTTTTGTCTTTTGCTCTTAGCAGAGTGATCGTGATCGTCATGCCCACGTCATGATCAGGGACAGCTGTGATTCGCATCACGTTTGTATTATCTATATTCTACTGCTGCCAGTACTGAGAACTTCTGTAATATAATATGAGCATAATTATATACATGAAAACCGAAACAAACTCGGTACATTAAACGAAACACGACATGGATATGAAAGCGTTATCATATCAGTGGAAGTTTGGGCGTGCTCCGGGCGTTTACAACTTGGGAGCGAGTTGAATCTCATTTTGACACAGTTCTATGCCGACTGTGAGATAGGAGCTCCGATGTAGCTGATGTGTTAACTATTGACAAAGGATTTGGATTTAAGTGTGTTATCCTAACTTGCTTTTCAATTTGTTGAACAAATGGTGTGATTCAGTTGGAATCGTAGTTTTATTTATGGTGGCTATTTCTTTTGTCTTGAAATTATTTCCAACTTCAAAAAATAATACCATTTAACATCATGACTATAGGTTAGACAGAGGTGTAATAATGTACACCTACGTTGTGATATGTTTGTGATGAGTTTCCTGGTACATATCCTAATTCAGAGCTGCTACTGAAAAGCTTTTAAAAAACCCGATACCAAAACCAACCAATAAAACTACTTTTTACGGATTTTATCGCGTTACATTCATATTACGGCATTTCGAACTCTTTACAGCGTAAGCAGCGATAGCCTAGTGGTGTGACCATTGGACTGCCAAATCGAAGGTCTCGAATTCGAACCCAAGGCACACACCTCTGACTTTTCGAATTCATGTGCGTACTAATAATTAATTGTCACTCGCTTAAACGGTGAAGGAAAACATCGTGAGGAAACCTGCATACCTTAGAGATTTTTCTCGGCGGTTTGTGAAGTCTGCCAACCCGCACTAGGCGTAGTGGAATATAGCCTAATCCCTCTCAATATGACATATATTATTTCAATATTAGCATAAGTGTCAGAAATTGATATATTTAACGTTTTGATCAAGTTGATCGAATGCAGGACAACTACCGCGTTTACAACTGCTAGACCAATGAGATAGTTTCTAAATACTTATTTTGTTATTATTGTAACTGTCGCAGATTTACAAATAAAGCCATTCTAATAATTGTGAAGCAAAAGACTTAACTTCGTGGGACTATTAACAAGCATCAAATTTTACTAGTAATTTCTAATTTATGAGCACTTTATGCAGAGTATTTTTTAAGCTCTTGCATCAACGAGACTGTAAATTTATTTTTGTTGTTATAACCTTAATATCGTTTCACATATAGCTGAAGCCTCACTGTATTTTTTCGCATAACAACACAATTTAGTTGTTGTTGTAAAAAACTAATTTCGGTAATGGGTTTCTCTCCAAGTTGAACCAAATAAAATACAACCAAATTTTAAAATCTAGGTTTAAAAAGAACCAGCTAAATCTCATGAATAGCCGAGGTATTAGATTCTGATGTAAAAGGATACTTTCTCTTCGAAATAGACGCGTTACTTAAAATCCTCTTTGGTATTATGGTCTAAAAGCCTGACCTTCTTTCCTAGAAAAAATATTTCCTTTATTACTTAATAGTAACATACCATCACGCCTGTATTCCTCGAAGGGAAGGCAGAGGAGAGAAGGCAGAGGTGTACCAAATGTACAACCATAGTTCACCGGTATGTTTAAGTCCCATGTAATAGCCGGGCACAAATCCGAACTCTGAGCTGATAATGAAAATTTAATAGAAAAGCCCAATAACACTTTGCTCAAGTTGGTAATCGAACCCAGGACCGTATCAGTCGCGCTTAAGACCGCTAGTCTAATGAGGCAGTTAATTAGGTACTTTAATTAATTTCCGGTTAGAATAATGTAAGTAACAGAAAAGTAGAATAATCACCGAGTTTAAAAATAACAATTGTCTAATCTCAACACACAAACACACACCGTTGCGAGTATTATTATGGATTCAATTCCTGCCCGAGAAAAATATTTAAGTACCTAATCCACAGATATTGATTCGACTCTGAGTGTACTTTCTGTCTTTTGTGATATCAGACGTGTACGTTAGTACGGGAGTTATCTTTAAAAAAAAGATGTATATAAGAAACTAAGAGAAGTAAAGAGAGGTAGGGCATAGTGGGAGTAATTCCACTCAAATTGGAACTGCCCGACTTGGGAAGTACCTCCGCCTTGCAGAAAATCGAAGTGAAATAACTCAGCTTTGGGCTGTGTTGTATTCCTTACGGTGAGCAAGGTTGCCAGTGCTCCGTGAGGAAACGTTGTGTTGACAGTCTTAAAAAGAAAAATTAATGTTGGTATAAACGTATAACTATTGCTCTTACGTTTTACAGGGTCGGCAACGCGTTAGTGATACCCCTGGTGTTGCATGCGTCTATAAGCTATGGTAACCACTTACCATCAAGTGTTCCGTTTACTCGTTTGCCACCTTAGCAGTATAAAAAAACTACACCAACCCTCCCTGACTGATTGGGAACAGGGACTACGATGATGTAGGTTATCCATCTACCTGATACCGTCCCTTCACACGACACCCACGGGATAGGATGGACTTCGCAAATTCATTTATTCCCTGCATTGACCTACATTCTTTGTCAAACTATGTATGTCAAACATGATTTTCCTTTATGTGGATAAGAACCCTCGTACAGTTAGAGTAATTGGCAACGAACGACGAAAATATCATAATAATAATTACAAATATTTGGGACATTTTACACTGTATGGTTAGTCAGAAACTAAGCACAGCTTATAGTATGAGTATTAGACAATAAATAAAATAAATACGATTACAATTTTATATAGCACCATCTAATATCTAGATAAGCAGAGCTTGTACTATGGATACTAGATAATGTATGTAATAGATACTACACTCTCTCTCTGGTGACAGGTCAGTAACATTTCGTTACACTCTTGAAAAAAAGTTGCCGCGATTTACAAATTATGACTTAGTATTTAAGCTGTACCACATTCGTAATATATTAAATCATTAATAAATGTAGTAAATTAAACATAATACATACAATATGTCACACAGGCAACTGTCACCCGCACCATGCTACAGCGCAAAGAGTGTAACATACTTTTTTTTTCTAAATACATAATAATCTGCCAGTCCCCGCGGGGGCTACAGTCTCAATGCGGCTATTGTATGCAAAAGATTTTTAATCATGTTTCCATGACAAAATCGAAAGTTGATAAAAATAACGAGAACCTACATTATATAGAAACTTTACTTCATTTTTTCAATTTATTTCTTTGCCTTTAGTCACAGAAAGGTACAGAAAAAATAACTAGTCATCTTTAAACTCACTGTATTCACAAACAAGGACAAGTAAGTACCTAAAGTATTTGTATTTGGGACTGTTATTCTGAAAACCACTACGACTCTTTCTTCAAAGTTCGTTTCAGATGTTGTAACTCAAAAATTTACCATTATTTGAATTACTGCAGAGGGATGGAAGTCTCTTTAAAAGGGGCTACTATATTTGATATTGTTTCAGCCTTTTTTTATCAAAGATCGTCACAGGAAATGATGGCACCATCTAGTTAAAACGAAAAATAACAATGTGTCTTTAAAAGATCTATTTCTTGAAACAGATATAATCTCAATTATCATTTTTAAAAGCCTCAATTCGTACTTTTACAAAAGGCTGGTTACGAGGCAAAATAAATAATAAGTATCCGTCGCTACCTTTAAACTTATCCATGAAAGAGGTAAGAATAATACTGTGAACTTTATTCCCTTTGTTTGTTAGCGAATATTTTTGTGTTGTGTCGATAACATTGTCAAAGCATCCCCCTTTGTCCCGAAGGGTTTACGAAGATATGATGACAACAAAGTTCAATAAAATATAATCTATTTTCGCGGGCGCTCAGTTCTCGACATGTTTTCTTTCGAATTCATGGCCATTTTTACGGCGCAATAAAATAAATGTAAAGACCACACATATTGCAGCAATGATAGTTATGAGAATAGGCTGTTACTATTACCGACTGTATCTAAAAAGGTTGTAGATTTTATTACATACCTTTAGAATATTAGGAGATTTATTAACAAGATAAATCTATCTGGCCGCTGGTCTTCTGGGTATAGCGTGGCCCAAATGTAATACTTTTTCATAATTAAATAACTAATGTTTCCGTTAGTATAAAATCTTTATTCCTTCGCTAGATTACATGGTAATCATGTAATCATAAATGGTTCATGACCCTTGTGTCGTATGAAATGATAGAGGAATAAACGTTCGATAGTTGATGGTCTGTCGAAAACAGCAAATATAGGAGGGTGTAGCCATAGCGCTCTAAGTACACTGTCGTACCTATAACAACTCTGTCTATGCAGGCCAGATTTTTTTTCGATAAATTTCTATATTAGGTAATAATATATTTCATTTTCAAGATATTGTTTGTAGATTAATATATATTATAATAACATTCGCTAACTATTTTTCAATTTAATCCTTCGTCAATTTGAATTAAGGTTTCAATTTGCATAACATTTTTTCTTTTCACGTCTTGTTATAAGATTAGATATAAAAATGATTCTTTAAAGAACAAAATCGTCATGCATATTACCCTCATGCCATTAAAAGCAGCAGCCAAGACGCTTTTGTTCATTCCTTTTGTTCAACAAATTTAATTTCGCAAAACTTACTTAATTAGTAAACCTTGGGATTAGATAAGCTAGAACAACTAGTCTAAGATTTATCTTACTGCGAGGATACACCTTAATCAACGTTATATGAAATGAAATGATATTTATAACCATACCATAATATCATATCATAATAGTATAACCATACCATACCGTCTGTAAACCCTGAAAGGATAGGCAAAGGTATAGGGTATAGGTCCCATATCATGATAATAGGAACGAACCTATTGCCATGCCATCAATACGAAATTCGGCCTGCTAAGCATTTCATACACTTAAAAACATACAATCACGCTTATATTCCCCGAAGGGTTAGACAGAGGTGTACTAATGTACAGATGTCAGCAGGCCAAGCTATCCAAAACTGTAAATTTTCCTAATTGAATATGAACCTCATGGTTTTCTATTGAAGTTGAAAATCAATCAAAGAAATTTGACAGATTGTGGTAGTAAGCTACCCTCTATAATCCACAATTCGCCGGTATATGTGGGTCTCATGTAATAGGGGGCGAGCCCTATTCCCATGAACTAGGCGCAAGTCTAATTTCAATAAGGCAGTTTCATATTCAAACCTAACAACACTTTGCTAGACCTGGAAGTTAAAGCCGGACCTTATGCCCCCTGGCTTGACTACTAAAGACCATTAAGACAATTTCAACTAAATACTCAAACGATTTGCGAATCTAATGCGTTCGGTAGATTTAAAAGAAAACTTGATAAGTACGCCTCCAGTACATATAGTTAATAAATAAGGAAAACATTTCCCTGCGTAAAACACATGTTGAGCCTAATTAAAAACGTGTTTCTATTTACACGTATTCTGATTACGCACGCAATTTATAACGGACACGAAATTGACCGACAAATCATTTACAAAATCCAAATTCCTGACAAGAATACGTTTCGGGGACACTCGTATCCCTTACCCCTTTCTTTGTTATGTAAATATCTCTGTCTGGTGAAAGTTTGCCAACAAATATTCCCTCAGTGCGATCCATTAGAAAATGAAAGAACATTTGCTTGAAATGAAACAAGAGCTCACAAGCGACGCCGGTGCCCCGTCGATGATATTAGAGGTTCACCCCAAACTCTTTGTTTGTACAACACAGGTTAATATTAGTTTAGGACTAATGATTCATTTGCCACGACTCGAATTACTTCAGCTACAATAGCTATACCATTTGGTTTAAAATTTACTCAGCATTGTCTAAAAGACAACTTTCAAAATGAAAGCAATACTTATTATAAGCGAATACTTAGTTTTATGTGGACCTAATCTATTAACTAATTAAAGATTTTAAGATTACTTAGCAGATTATTTTCGGGTTGATTGTCTAAATTTCGTTTACTAGTCTCAAATCCTTTTCAGAGCTTGCGGTTACCCGCTACCCGTCACTCCTGTGGTCGTGATTAAAATCCGAATTTACTTTTATTTAGGTACATTGAATAATGCTTTTCAAAGTAATGGACGACACTAAGTAATTAAAGTCTATTGATGTAATCGTCGCACCTACGTATTTACTTGTTTATGGCAAAGTAGGTTCATGTTGCCAAATGTAGTGGAGGCTGTCTCAAAAGGCTCATTAATGACTAACCCAAAACTCGGAACATAGAAACATGAAATACGAGGCGTACCTTTCATGACGTAGTCAGGGGAATTGTTTACTGACATACATTTCCGGGTCAAAGAACTAGACCATATCTTCAGGATAACCTTTTCAGCGTGTGGACAGCTTCATGGACTTGGCGACGGGGGGCGATCCGTCTGCACCTAGATATATAAGGTGACTAAAACTACTGCTGGGGAATTGAGAGCGAATATATAAAATAAAAAAGAACTAGGCCGTGAAAAGAAAATGCCTACCCATTATTTTTTTTTCATAACCCCCACTTCCAACAGACATACCTATAACAAGACAGACATCATAAGTTTTGTGATATAACCCTAAGGATATGAGTTGTTTAATTGTTTCCGAAACTACTAAACACTTTTTTTTTATGTGCCTTCGTATATAACTATTATTATGTATAAGTGTGGCTTTAAACTAACCAACCAACTAGTCTGCCAACCCGCACTAGACCAACGTGGAGCGTGATGCTCTACCACCTAGTACGGCGGTTTACCGGAGAGGTACTCCTCTCATTGCCTACTAGTAGGACTATAAACGGGTCGATAATAATGATGGATTTACACATAACAATCTGAAACCCATATTCTGACAGTTTCTGGAATATTCGAGCAGTGATATAAGGTTTAAACAATACTTACAACCCTGTCTTTTCACACAAATATGTATAGACTGCAGGTCAAGCTATCCAAAACTGTATTTTTTCTCCAATTGAATATGAACCTTATTATTTTGTATTTAAGTTGAAAATCAATTTTAAAAAATTGTCAGGTTGTGGTAGCTTTATGTGACAACCTTTGTACATAATTACTTATCCTGACCTGACTGATTCATCAACGCAGAGCCTAAACTGCTGGGACTACACACTAGAAATTATGACAGGCGATGCTTTTTATTTTAGTACCCACTAAGGAAGGGTTTTTGGAAATTTCACCCCTAAATTAGGGTGTTAAATGAACATACTCGTATGAAGCCGAGGCGAGTCACTAGTGCCTTTATATTTCTCAAGTAACACAACAGACACAGCTCGGGCGTTATTCTACAGATTGATTGAGTGATTGACAATTCTTACATACTCGATCATAAAATCCTTCTAGCCTCCTTCAGTCTAAACATTTTTTTTCTCTAACAGGCCATTAACCCCGGAAACTGTATTACTCATAAAATTGTGACTATTTACATAATCGGGATCACCGCATTGTTCCAATAAGATTAACTAATTAATAATTATTTATAAAATATTAATAAAATATTAATAAAATATTAATAAAATATTAATAAAATATTAATAAAATATTAATAAAATATTAATAAAATATTAATAAAATATTAATAAAATATTGGGGCCTATGTAGTAGGTACCTAAGTAGATTTATGGTAACGTGTTTTTATAGGTAATTTGATTTGTTCTACCTGCTTAGAAACAGCTAATCTCGGAAGCTCCAAGATCTTGCCTAACAATACTGAAATACATCTTAAATTTTATAAGTCACCTTTAAAAAGTTTTGATCGATTGAAAAAACTGAACTTGACATTTATTTTTTTAAGTTCCTCAGGTTCAGGAGCAACTTTTTATATTTCGAATCATGCTTGCCAATCCCTCATTAACAGCAACTGTAATGGTATATCTACATAAAGAATTCGGGATAGAGGCGGGAGATATAGACGCAATTGTTTATAAACCAACCAAGGAGGACGGTTGGAGCTCAATCCGCTATTCAAACAAACATGTACCGTTCCGCTTAAGAGCACTTACACATGATATTGTTCATGGTAAAGTTCTGTAGCTCTCGCCTCGCGGAGATAAAATTAAATGTTGTTCCTTGTGCCAGTTTTTGTTTTGGTTATTGTGTCCTAAATATATTTCGGGAAGTGTATTCGCTTGTTTCTGTGTTAATCTGGGTGTAAAATGAAAATGTGGGCTTTTAGGTGCTGTTTTTGGCACTTCGCACTTCGAATCTTGTGGGTGGTGGGTACATTATCTATTATATTCAATTTTTTGTACAAGAAAAGTAAGATTTATAAACAAATTTAGTTTTCATGTCAATGAAGTCCAATCCAGTCACTTTTCTACAAGTAGGTCCTATCCATGTAAAAAATAGCATATTGCAACCTGTATTTAAAACCTAATATTCCTCACGTTACAACGCGACAAAACAAAATTGAATATTTCGAATATTGAACAGTAGAAAACTGATACCAGAAAAAGCCATTGAAACGATTGCGCAGTTCTATGGTGCAATTTTATTTAGGTTGTTATCGCATCCTATCCTAGCCATTTTCATAGAAATGTTTCACCAAAAACAATTGCTTCAAATACTCGCGTGAACAAGATATCAAACGCCGCCACTAGCGCGGTTCGCCACACATCCATCCAAGAAACAAACATCGTCGCGATGTAAATAAACAACCGCGAGACACATCACACAACCACCGCACTTGTGTAAAAGATCTCTTACAACATCTACTGTTGTAGATGTTGTAAGAGAACATTCCTAATATGTTAATTTCAAATCCTGGATAATCAACGCTGAGACTGAACGCCTTCGGGAATTCAAGATTACGACGTTTGTAAACTTATCTCGTCTCTCGTTAGCGGGTGGGGCGAGCCTCCTGAATACGTAAACGTGTCATTCATGATTAAGCAACCGTTCGCGACGTGACTGTTGACAAAAACACGAACCGAGACAATCCCGGGCTCGATTGGGGCCAAAAATACAAATAGAGGACAATCAACTACTTAGATAAGACCCACTTCGAACTAGTGATGCGCTCCTTAATCGAAGCTACAGACGTAAGACTAATTGTATATTTACTTAACGAAGTGAGAACGAAGCTTATTGCTTACTGTGACGTATTTTCTACAGAAAGTGTTTGATATTCAAAAGGCAAAAAAATATAAGGATAAAACAAACTTATGGTGATGTTGCACAACTTTCCAGTTTTTTTCGTCCCTGAACCCAAGATTTACTTGCATTCAAATCACTCTGAAGTTTTGTGTATCATACAGGAATTTTGGAATATAAGGTATGACGTTTTATTTGTAACAATTTTTGTCATAAGCCACCACATTTAGGAGTGAACGAATTTAGAATCAGCAACCACGAAAGGCGTGATTCGATAAATAAATTGTGATATTATATATCAAGTATAAATCTGCGCGGGATGAGTTGAACGCGAAGTTTGAGAAGCGTATCATCGGCATCCCGGAGCGTGGCAAACGACCCCGAAAATTGCGAGCAATTTATTCGGTTCAAGGGTGACCCGAAATAAAAAGGAATGAGACGTTTGTCACTTAGTATATTATTTACTCGCGGACGTTGTGGAAGGAAGTTGTAAAAAATTGTCCTCTACACTGGTGTCATAGTTGGGAGTTTCGGCAAACATGAGCCACGCAGGCCGTTCACTTGTATTTCCCTAACGGCCCATTATAAATGTGCTATGACACTTAAGTTCTCGTGATTCATTTAAAACAAGACTCCTCGGTATTTATTGTGCGCACGTTATTGCAGTTGTGTGTCAAAACTTTAGAAACAACATAAATACTTGATATTTTCTCATTTTAACTGTAATATTGTACCGTAGAAATTTCGATGTAAAAGTTTTCATTATTAGTTCCCAAATTCCAAATTACAAAAACTTTAATATTTGAATGTCGTACTGTCGAAATGGTTTGCCATAATACCAATAGAGATTGTAACTTTGTCATAAGTAAAACTGGGAATCCTTTGATTACAAAGAGAATTGAATAGAAACTCCAGAGAGAGCTGAATGTCTCGGACATTGTTTTAATTCTATTACAAAAGACAGAAAATACTTTTGTCTCATAATTTATTGTAATATAGTTCAATTCATTTTGAACAATCTGTCTAATAAGAGATAATGGAACCCAAATTACCAATCTACATTACTTAACTTTTTTTTACATTAGTTAATAAAAAACAAAAGCTCCTAACATGATTAGTATTAATCAATTTGGGAGTCGCAATTGTATGCGACCTTATTTATTTTCGAGTACATTGGGAAAACCATTAGCGGGCAATCCTTTTATCTTATTTTTCACCCTTCTGCTCAGATTATATCTGACAGGGTGACGTGACCGCCCAGCTCTGGGATATGAACGACTTCACAGTTTATTTCAGAAGTTAGGGCCTCGGCACGCCCGGCACAAGGTAATCCTTTGTCCGCCCCACTTATCTCCGACAACAAGAGCAACTCGCTAATTTATTAGTCAACTTATGCAATACGGACGGATGCCCTACCACCGGAGAGTCGCATTTACATAAAACTTTCACGTTTATAGCTGAGGGTCACGTTTGAATGTCTAAACATTGTACTGTCTAAACGATACGCTAGAGACGCAGTTGCTAAGAGGTAAAAATGTTTCAATTGCATGCGGTGGAACTGGAGTATTGTTTCGAGTTTTCTGTTGCCAACCTAAAATCTTTACGAGCGTGTTCAGTGTTGATTGTGCAAGTGATAACGGGAATTAACATTTAGTATGTTGTATGAAGTTATATGTTTTGTAATTGTGTACTGTGCTGCCTAATTAGCCGATTGGTCCTAAACGCGACTGCTACGCTAGAGGTCCTGGATTCGATGCTCTGGTCGAGCAAAATGTTATTGGGTTTCTGAGTAAGAGCTCGGAGTTATAGGCTCGCCCCTTATTGTGTGAGAACTAAACATGTCGGCGAACTATGGTCATACAATTAGTACACCTCTGCTTGTCCTTGTCCCTTTAGGAGTACATGGTATGTTATATTATGTAAATATGTAGTGTACTTTTCTTTTCAGCTGAGTGACTATGACGTCATCATAAATACCCTATAGTTTATCGTTATAGCGACTGGACTTCTAAAGGTTTAAACTAATTAATATATTATGTGTCTCTAGGGGCGAAATTGCAAGTATCGCGAAGATAACTCTACGTTATCTTAGCCGGCTATGAAGCTTGTCATTATAGCGGTTTCTTTATTGAAGATAAATTTTAGGCTATGACTGTAAATTTGTTATGATTGCTTTAAAAAGTTCATTCAAAGCAAATAATTTGTCAAAGCACTAACATTAAATGAACTAGCTGGGTTCCAATACAAGTACGTGACTTATCCAGGATTGGAATAAAACCCCTTGGGACTGCCAGCAAACGCGACCAGACCAGCAGAACGATACGGATGTACCTAGTATCCAGAGAAATACCGTGTGCGAGTCTGTGTGCATTTTATATGAGACGTAGGTAAAATGAAAACTGGGCTTGGTTTATTCTGTTTGAGATGCGGTATCCGGGTTTGATTTAGGTGCAGACGTGATATGAATAAATTATTTACAATATTTTATATTTTATTAACTGGTTGCCTTGTTTTTTTGTAACGAGTTCTTCGTAAAAACACCGAAACAGAAATGTATATACGAACGTATAGCCGGTAACAAAATTAGAGTTTCGCTGTATTCACGAAATGTTATGTGTGGACGTAGCAGAAATATTTAAACAAAACCAGCCAGTGCTTTGCCAGTGCTCCGCGAGGAAATGTGTTGGCAGTAGGGGGACTTTGACCCTTATACTCCCAACCCAAGTGATACTACCGGTGTTACAAGCGTCTATAGGATACGGTAACTGCTTACCATAAGGTGGGCCGTATGCTTGTTTGCCACCTTAGTAGTATAAAAAAGCTTAAATTATCATTATAATCATCATCAGCACGTATTCCTCCACAGCTGGACGTAAGCCTCTTTAGTGAATGCCACTGAGTCCGATCTTAAGCTCTTTTTATCCAGTCTTCGACATATCCATCTTATGTGGATATGTGGAAGAAAAGGAAAACATGGATATTAAAAATCAAAAGCACAATTTATATCTGAAGAATTTGCCGCCGTAACACAAGAGCATTATTCCAAAGTCCGAATTACAACCGAAAGATATCACAAAAGAGAAGAAAATGTAATATTTTCCTGTTTTTCCCCAGACACCACAACACATAGACGTCGTCAAGAGAAATTGCTCAACTGCGTGACGAACACACATTATGGTAGTCGTCCACAACGATCTAACACCCAACTGTCATAGTTCGGTATCCCCAATTGATTTTACATTATCCTTTACATCACAGCTTGCCTTATTAACCTAGTGTTCGAGTGCGACTGCTACGCTTGAGGATTCGATTCCAATTTGAGAAAAAAGTCGTTTAGGTATGTTTTTCTGAAATTCCTAATTCTTCTTCTCAGCCGAATCGCTCTTGGCAGAGCGGTCGTGGCCGTCATGTAGTAGTGGTGTTGGGGGCAGATGTTTTTCACCTCACGATGTCCCGCCATCTCTCCCTGTTGGCCGTCATCCTGGTACACTGACTTATGGGGCCACCCACTGCGTTCTTGATTTGGTCAGTCCATCGCATTGGTGACCGACCGCGAGGTTTTGTACCGTCAACCCTTCCCTGCACAACCAGTCGTTCAATGGATCCCTCATCTCTTCGCGACACGTGGCCAAAGAATGTCAAAATGCGCTTCTGTAAGGTTGCTGATAAACGCTCCTTGATGCTGAGTTCTTCAAGTATTGAGACGTTAGTTCTAAACTCGGTCCAGGATACTCCCAGCATTCGTCTCCAGCACCACATCTCTAGAGCGTCTACCTTTTTCTTTTCGATGTCTCGCAAGGTCCACGCTTCGGCGAAAATTTCGGCGAAATTCCTAATGGCGAAGGTTAAATTTATAATGACAATAGGCTGTTAGGATATGGGACCTAAACATACCGTCGAACTTTGGGTGTACTTTACCCAACTAATGTTGATGAATTTACATCACAGTGATCTCAGTAGCTTACACTTACGCTTACGTAAATATAAATTATGTAATTGGTTAAAGTGCAACCAGCTTAAAGACGAATTTTTCTTGCACTAAAATATCTTTGATTAGGTGTTTATTTTTATAGTTGCAGTTGATAGTTTGCCATGAAAGGTTGAACCATTTTTTAAGTTTTAGACATAATTATCGTGAATTTATTTATGAATATTTTTTTTAATCGAAATGCTGTCCTGATAATAAGTGCCAATTATTAATTACGGAAGTATTTCACTGTTTATTTCCTACCCTAAATTCTGAAGACTAGCTTTACCAATATGAATTACTTGGAATAAAAAAATAAACAATAGATTTTATTAAATTACGAGGAACAAAGACCTAGTTCATTGCCCTCACATGTTCCTATAATTGCTAACACCGATCAACAGGGCTGACACTGGTCCCTGAGGCGTAATTAGAAAAAAAATATTAAATTATACCAAACAGTCTCTAAAGAGGATACACAAATGAGAGCAATTTTCAAAATTAACTTCCTGAGGAATGAGGAAAAACGATAGCCGTTCTAAAGAAATATATGTATATATATTCTACGAAGTTAGTTTTCATAAAGTATAGGAAGAGATAAAGAGAAGAGATATCGAGCTGAAAAATATTTTGAAAAAGTACACAACAGAGTATAAAGAGCTCAGTTCATATCATTGAGAATAATTATATTATTCTTTGTCAGTGATTCCAATATGAGCCTTTTATAGACATTAACACAATATAAATGGAGAAGGTAGGTATTACAGTTTCTTTTTTTTCGTATCTACCTATGTTATTGGGCTCAAGGATAAATTCTAATTTTTAAAAAACTTCTAATTTTAAAGAATTCGTCAGATAAACACCGGCCACCGCCGCCGGCCAGGTGGAGTGACAACTTGTAAAAGGTAACTGACAACATCATCATCATCATCAACCCATATACTGTCCCACTGCTGGGCACGGGTCTCCTCTCAGATTGAGAGGGATTAGGCTATAGTACACCACGCTGGCCAAGTGCAGGTTGGCAGACTTCACACACCGCCCAGAAAAATCTCTAAAGCATGCAGGTTTCCTCACGATACCTTCACCGTTTCAACGATTGATAATTAATTATTAATACCCAAATGAATTCGAAAAGTTAGAGTATTGGATTCGAACTCGAGAAATTTGACTTAGCAGTCCAATATATTCACTGCTTTTTCTAGCTGCAATAACACTGAAAAGAGCTGAAGTTCCGGATCGGTGACGTTTAATAAAAGACGCCTATGTCCAGTAGTGACCACAATTACGGGCCGATGAAGTCAGACTTTTTCAAATGAGAAGCAATCGAAAATCTTATCAAAGGATGGGTAGATAAAGAAGTATGTACTTTTATCTGCCTCTTTTGATAACTAGAGTATATTCTTCCACACTTCATTTATTTCTAAAGAATAAAATCCTTAGAGCGTTTTTTTTTTATTACCTATATTGGAAAAGATCACACTAAGTATGACATCAGCGACCAGCATATAATTTTTAATGCTGAGACAAGGATATCATTATGTCATAATTATTATGCCACAGGGTCAACAATGTCGTCCAATCCGATTAATAAATTTATGGCGTGAGACGTTCTCGTACAGAAGTAGTAGTTTTTTTAAATAAAAAGTCCCGATTTAATGTATGAAATAATTTTTATGGTTTAATGTGTCATTTTGGCAGAATTTCTGTACAGAAACTATTAAAATCTTCAAAAAAAATGAGTACAGTTTGATGATCTGACCCATGATAGAATTATAAGCTTACACCAAGTATTCTCCCCCCATGTTGGCATGCGATGACGTCACGAATGTCACGATCAGTGTTGCCGTTGCTTGACATTTTCAATACAATTAATGAGATTTACATAATTCAAGATAAATGTTAAATTAATTTCTTATGCGACCTGTTTTTAGCTCAGGTATATAATTACTAATTCAAAATTACTTCAATATAGGAATATAATATAGCAAGCAAGTGAAAAAATGAACATTTTGCTCAGGTCATTTATTTATGCCACTATGTAGCAACATATTAAAAGTCAGATTGTCGAAGAGGTCACTGTTCATGATTGTCATGTTTTAATATCACCATGATCCATAGACAGAGAAACCTATTCTCCATCTACGTCATGATCTGACCACTGTTGACACAAGCAGTAATGTAATAATAGTGTTAAAATGTTTTACATAAAGTAATTTCTACGTCAGCATCCGACGAAGTACCAAGACGCCAGAATTGGGCATGTAGTGTGAGTATTAGACGACCCGAACTAACTTAACCCAATTTACAATGCTAACACAAACGTACGTCGACATAGTAGTAGTGGGTACTCAACGGTTCCACAAGTAACATAATAAAATTATCTACATCAATAATCGCTCATTATTGTTCCTCATTACATTACTACCGGGTTTTTTAATAAAATTTGTGAATACGTTCACTGTTATTAGTTTTTGGCGGTATTAGCTTCCTCATCATGGTCTGTATTCCCAAAAGGATTAAGCAGACGAGTACTAAACTATACCCACAGTTCGCCGGTAGGATAAGGTAATGTAATAGGAGGCGGGCGTATTGCCATTAGCTAGGCACAAATCCAAACTTCGAGTTGCTACTGAGACTTTCATAGAAAAACCCAATAACACTGCACAACCCTCAAACTGAGCAGTCGCGCTTACGACCGCTAGGCTAATGAGGCACTTTAAAGGTCAAAACAATTGTTTTTCTATTGTTTTTGCAAATTGATCCGTGATTGGGTCATCCAATCCATATAGGGTTGTAGTGACATCAATCCCTATACTGAGGTCAAACACGCATTGACGTAATCAAGCAACTGGGATTCACCGCAATACAGTCGAGCGGACGCGGCAATCTCTATAGACTGAACGACGGCTGGCTTATTAACATGATCAACAACTCAACAAACCAATTAATGTGCAACTGCCTAGTTTCGTAGCATTTCTTATCACGCTCCTATCCAAGCATTTTCAACCTTTCTGCTACATACCTGCTTGGTGTTTTGTTGACAGATAAGCTCGAGCCAAGTCTGCGCTAGCTGCCCTAGCCACGTAATTCACCGGCTTTGCGCGGTACGTGCCCTCAGCCGGCCACTGATAAACCTTTGTTTTCTCCTTATCTCGTCCCGACAGTGGCCTGTCTTCGCTGACGTCACACCTGAATTGTATCTGTTTACTTTTTTAATAGGAAACTGTATCTGGGACTAGCTGTGGCTTTTAAAGATTGCTGCGAAATAGATTTCGATACTTTGTTGTGTGGAAATAAAAGTATAGCACAGAATGGATGCTGAGTAGCTAGACGGTTTAAAGATATTTGGCGTAGTGACTGAGGGTCAGCTTCTGCACCACGGATGGTGGGACAATATATTCATACTTAAGTAATTGTTCCGGGTCTGGGTGTTTGGGTACAGAGGCCAGCACAGCAAGCTACCACAATCTGTCAAATTTCTTTTATTGATCAACTTTAACACAAAGTAATAAGACTCATATTCAATTGGTAAAATTTGACATCTTTGGATATCTTGATGTTCGTTGAGACGTTTTTTCGCAATACCTTCGTTTCTCTGATAGAAAAAGTATTGCACAAATTGGTAAGTACCAACTTAACGCTACAAATTCCTTCATTAACAGCTATTCTGACATAAGAATATTATTATAATAATGATGATAAAACCGGTGCAACCACCGTCTAGTCATAAAATACGGGTAATAGCGCAGTTTCTTAGAAATATGTTATTTTTCTACCTAATCAAACTTTTGACCTTCATTCAACGAGTATAGGTATAAATTAGTCGATGAACGACTAAATTAACCAGGTTTTAAATAACATCAAAGCTAGTTGACATTCAGGCTTTATTTTATTTAGCATAATTTAATAACAGACTAGTAGTGATAGCCTGGAAATATCATCTTTGGACTGAGGTCTCGAGTTCTAATTCAAGGCACGCACCTTCACAAATGAAACCTGCCTGAGAGATTTTCTCGACGTCGTGTGAAGTCTGCCAACCCGCATTAGGCCAGCTTGGATCCCTCTCATTTTGAGAGAAGACCCGTGCCCAGCAGTAACACAGTATATAGGTTGATGATGATATAATAACAAAGAAAGTTTACAATTTTAAACGATGTTGTTATTCTTATTTAAATTATAGCTGATTCGATTTCCATGCAACAGATATTCACATTAACTGTCAGTGTTCGCCACCGGTCTCCTCTCAATTTGAATATAAAAAACAAATGCGCTGTAATAACATTTGAATGTCAAGAGTTCGAATTCTATTTGAAGCTATATCGACATCAACCCACAAATAGGTTATTTCAAGTATTCTCAAAATGATGTAATATAGTATAGCCGTTTAGCTCTAGGCGTACCAACTCCAGTAGGTCGGATTGGACACGTTTCGGGGGCTGACAGCATGTTGGTTTGAGTATCAAAAACTGCAAGGTAAAACATTGGTTTGTACTGTATTATTTCAAAAAACTCGCTTTACTTAGTTTTTTTTCTAATTCTGTTTCTCTAAAGTGGTTTATTAGCTACATCCGATTAACCTAAGCCAGCCAATGTCTCTCGATTAAAGAGCGATCATCCATCTGCGGATAGACCTCATTAGGCGTAACTTAATTTTGCAAATCATTCAATCTGTGTGGTGTCAAACTCTTCTATAAATTGCTATATCTACCTAATCAAAATTTACATATATACAATGTAGGTTCTGTAATATAACATGCAGATCGTCGAGGTCGCGCATTTATATCGAATGTCCAACAAAAGCGCGCAGACGTGTTGTGATCACTGTGTGTATTTGTCGTGTTAAAGAACAAAATGAAGTATTTTATTATAGTCACTTTGACGATAGCTTTTATACATTTCACGGACTGCGCTGGCAGTAACGACTACGGTGACGATGCAGATTCATATGGTTTCGATAAAGACGACGAGGTAGAGGATGGCCCTAAACCGATTTATGATTTAAATAACGCAGTGGAACTATTTAAGAAATATGTACAGGACTTTGGAAAGAAATACAAAGATGACGACGATTACCAAACGCATTTTAAAAACTTCGTGGAGAATTTGAAGGAAATCAACCGAATTAATAGTGACAAAGAATACAGTGCGACGGTTGATATTAACCTCTTTTCAGACTATTCTGAGAGGGAATCACAGTCACTATTGGGAGTTAAATCGTAATAAAGGTGAGTCTTCTCAAACAAGCCAAAAATTAATTACTTAAATACCTACACATGTCCTTGGCGAATGTCACTTATCCCATAGCCGTGGAAGTCAAGTGCGGTTTTAGACATACCTTACCGCCACCCCCGGTGTCAGATGAACCATGAGGATTTTCTGCACTACAAAAAAGGTGTGCTGCCTTCCTATTATTTAGTAATATAAATAAACACGTCCAAAAGTTCATTATAATTTGTAAAACACTTCATAGGCAGGATAATGTGTGATTACTCATTATTATACATAATAATTTGATTATACTTTCCTAAGTATAATCAAATTATTATGTATAATAATGAATGAAATTTTTTTTAATTATACAGATTGGTAATAATAGTACATACTATTTTTGAATTAATGATACATGGTGTATATCAAATTATACCTGCGTGTGCGTATGACAAGATGTATGAATGTAGGCGCAAAAGAAGTAAGTAGGTAGGTATACTTAAATCGTAGCAAATGGCGTTCTTTAGTTTCTGCTTACCCCTAAATTGTAATAACAAAAGAGGATCCAGTACATAGATTTATTTTATACTTTTTATTATAATTTTTTTCTTTCATTTTATTTTTTAATTAATATTAAAAATTTATTTTCTATACAATTTTTATTATAATATCCTTATTATAATAAAAATTGTATAGAAAATAAAATTTTAATTTATAATAAAAAGTATAAAATAAATCTATGTACTGGATCCTCTTTTGTTATTACAGTTTAGGGGTAAGCAGAAACTAAAGAACGCCATTTGCTACGATTTAAGTATACCTACCTACTTACTTCTTTTGCGCCTACATTCATACATCTTGTCATACGCACACGCAGGTATAATTTGATATACACCATGTATCATTAATTCAAAAATAGTATGTACTATTATTACTAATCTGTATAATTAAAAAAAATTATTATCATCCATATATTTTAATTCTACACTTGAAAATGTTAGGTAGGTATACAAGGTTGAATTTCTTTGTTTTCAATCTATATTAGCTAAACCGGTACTACTTTATGCGGACCAATCAGAAAGCTGCACTACTAACAATAACGCCAACAGTAAACCTTTAGTGAATGTATCTTTTTGTATTTTTTGGTATTATCCATGCTAAGATTTTAAAGTTATTATGCAAAGGCAAAATTCTAACCTGCATCTTATGGTCAGGTACACCAGACACTAGGACCTCTACTCGCCATATCGAATTTTGCCTTCACATTCTGAATGATGCACAGTACCTAGATACAGTCATCAACAAAAGTTGCTGAACATTTTGTAATCTTCAATAAGATTTTTAATATGAAGTTACTGACCTGTGAATGTTGTGCGAAATCATTGCATAGATGGCCATTAAACATTTACCTTACTTCCTTAATAAAAAAATCTCTTGACAAGTTTTTGAGCTGTTTGCTGTTGTTGTTATGTTTTTAAAATTTTGCTGTGCTTCAGTGACTTTCGTTACTGACTGTACTACAAGTATTACGCATCTGACCTTTTTGTCTAACCCATGTTTTTGTTGACCATCATTGCCTATATAAAGACTAGTATAAATATCAGAAATAAGAATGTCAATCAAACATCACCCTTTCAAAAGCACTCAACTGATTGTGACGGGGTGAGTGTTAGAGTCAGTCGAGAGCTACAGTGGTAGGAAACTAATAGAAACCATATCTGCAGACGCTCGAGCCAATCCATCGAGTTCATCAAATTAAGTGCAGAGGCTTTTGAATTAGTAAGTGCATACAGACATACGATATTCAGTGTTTCAAGAATCCATACACGAAATTAAATATTTTCATAAAACTGAATGGTTCAATTCATCTTATTCATTACAAGCTGCTGTCTGTTGGAGACAAAAGCCTATGTCCTTCTCCAAAGTCTAATCTATCTCTGTACCAAATATCATTAAAATCGGTTCGGCGGTTTAAGCGTGAAAGCGTAACAGACAGACAGAGTTACTTTCGCATTTATAATATTATTAGGAATTAGGAATATATTAGGAATTAGGAATTAGGAATATTAGGAATGAACAAACATTGTTAAAATAAAACTACTTCTTACGGGTTTTGTAGCGTTATATTGATATTATTTAATACACATCACATCAAACATTGATTGTTAAATTGACAAACATATTAAATATCAAAAATTTTATCTTAACATATTAATCAAAACAGATTTTATGGCGCTATAGGTATTGATATTATTAAACCCGACGTTTCGGACCCGTAACTATTTTAATTTGATTATTAAAATAGTTATTTTAATTTGATTATTAAAATAGTTATTTTAATTTGATTATTAAAATAGTTACGGGTATAATATATAATAGCTAAGGAATTTTATTTACTTATTTGCTAACAATTCATTAATTAGTTGCTGTCCAGGTATTGCTGGTGTTTTTTACGGCCGACAAAATATAATTACTATGCTGTCAAGGTAACTTTTTAGCTGGTTCTTTTTACCAAATATTTAAAAAATATATATATTAGTACTTTTTTAATATTGACTAACAGGCGGAGGGAAGGTCAGATATGTCTATTTTCTACTTGTACAGAATTTTTTATCGCCCTGTGTTGTTACCTATGTACTTAAAAACGTACACGTGGGCTATACATATAAGCAGTTTATCTATTATAAAAAAAAGTAAAGTAAATGAAAACGACTAAAAAGGAAGGAAAAGAGGAAAAGGACCGCATTAGTTTTTTAATTTCCTAAATATTCATTAAAAGCAAAAACCGTATGGAAATAAAGGGTTGTTAACTTTGGTCACATTAATAATCCCGGTCAAAGTATTTTGCATAGGAACATTTTCGCCTTGTCGTGGAAGGGTCGACACAAGGCGGGCATAATGAATTAAATTAGGTCCCACTGATAACCTCTCCGCACAATTTTGGGACTGGGACTAGGGACAAAACAAAGAGATAAATGGATCTGCATATAATAGTCCCTAGATAGAGTACAATTATTAAAAATAATTTATTCCTATTGAATTATTTTTAAAAAGTACCTTAATAGACGGATGGATGGTTACAACTAAGTATATTAGAATATATTTTAGCTTCTGTAGTAAGTAGGTATGTACCTACGAACGTATACATCATTCAAAAAAAGAATAATAACATTATCATAAAATCTCAATGGTCTATTTGCTTAAGATAAAAAATTGTTTATCGATCGAAATTTAAAAGATGAGCACAAAAAAGGGAGCACTTGATCACTAATATAAGTACCAACAACATAATGAGCATAAACCTAAACAAAAACAAAGTTCAAGATCAAGCGAGTTCCTTAACATTATAACGTCACACTGCATAAATACGTAGAAAAACGAATATATAATTAAGCGTAAATAACTAACATAATGTTCTATGTTTTACATAATAGCCTTTATGGTTCCTGGTTCCGTGTTTGTTTGTAAATTTCATTGATTTTAAATTAGCAAAAACTTTAACATATTAAGTATTTAAAATTAACAGTTTCAGTGTTAATATTTTTGTAATTATTATTAGTTATTAATAAATGATACTACTTGTCAGGTTCAATGATCATAATAAATAATTAAACTTACGAACTAAATATTTTAATGGAGAAGAGGTATGACGTCACACACTACATGTTCGTTTTTACCTTTAGATAATAACACGACCATTCCAGTCAAAAGATAACACTATAACTCTTTGGTAGGGGACAAGACCTTGCTAATGTCAAGTGGTCCGAGTCCGAAGCTGAGAGTTATGTGCATAACGCCTGCTCTGTGATTTATCTCGTTTCAGATTCGACCCCATACATATGTATGTATGACCACATACATTTTAACAAAACGTTTTCAACCATTGTAGGAGTGCCACATGCCTCTTCCATTTAACAGAATTTATGTGAAACTTCAGTGTTTTTATGTATTGTTTCAGAACGCAGTGCCATGGCAAGGATCCATTAGTCCACAAGAAAATTGTGTTATTATTAAAACAACTGAAAATCTCTTATGTTGTTTATATTAAAGGTACCTTAATTACCCCAGGCTTCAGTGGTAGGTAATAAGTACAGTCAAACGGGGTGAATAGGGATGTAGGGGTGAATCGAAACAAAACTTTGAAAGGGATTTTTAGCTTTAATTATTATAGTTTGTTGAAAAAAGGGTCTCTAATATTGTTCCTAAATTATAATAAACCATTAGAAAATCTTTTTGACATCAAACTATAATAATTAAAGCTGAATATATCTTTCAAAGTTTTCTCTCGATTCACCCCTGCATTCCTATTCACCCCATTTGACGTAAGTTTACTGCCAATGTAATTCATCGTCTAACCTAACTATGGGTTCGATTTTCAGTCTAACTAAATGCGGCTGTCTATCAGTATTTTACAATAAGCGACTGCCACCAGACCTCCGCAACCCAATTCCTGGGCAATATCGATATTCTACATTCTTTGCAAATAAAATATTATATTCTATTCTATGATGACCTCTGTGGTCTAGCGGTTCGAGAGCCGGACTGCTGATCATAGGGTCGTGGGTTCGATTCCCACAGGACACAAATATTTGTGTGGGTAAAACATGAGTATTTGTGTTTGTCTGGGTGTTTCTTAGGTATTATAAGTATGTATTTATAAAAAAAAAGTATATAAGTATTATATCCATTGTCTAGTACCCATAGTACAAGCTCTGCTTAGTTTGGGACTAGATGGTGTTGTGTAAAATGTCCCAAAAATATTATTATATTATTATTATTATTCTAATAAGGCTGGTTTAGGTTTCTGTCTAGGCAATAACGATTGTCACAGGTGTTCGTATGACATCCGGGACCGCCGGCTTTACGTGCTCTCCAAGACTGGATGGGGGATATGTGTTAAGAACGGTCACCCATCCACAGACTGACCGAGACAAGTGCAACTTAACCTTACAGATCGGTTGATCAGCGTAGTCATTGCTTAGCCACTTACAAAAAAAAAACTTTGACAATTTTACACAGCACCTTCTAGTCCCAAACTAAGCAGAACTTGTACTATGGGTACTACACAATGGATATTATAATACTTAAATGTACCGATATTTTTTTTTCTCAACACCTACTTATAATACATAAGAAACATCCAGGATGTACACCGTGGTCAACCCACAGTTTTAAGTTCATTCGTTTATGTCCATCCTAAGGTTGCCTGGAAGAAATTGCAATTAGCAATAAGGCCACCCATTGTATGTTTTTTTATTGCATCAAGTACTTTAATTGTATCTATTATTATGGTGTACAATAAAGTATACATAAATAAATAAATAAATAAATAAACATCCAGACAAACACAAACACTTATCACATAGATATTGGTTTTCTGTGGGAATCGAAACCAGGAGCAGCAGTCCAAAACGCGAACCGCTAGACAACAGACGTCGTCACAATATAATTATAGGTGGAAGAATAGATGCAAAAAAGAGGTAGACCAAAACTAAAATACATGGGAAAGCAAATTATTATACCATGTACAGACGCCAGCAGCTCAAGCTATCCAAAACTGACAAATTTTCCCAATTGAACATGAACCTTATTACCTACTTTGCATTAAAGCTGAAAATCTATCAAAGAAATTTGACAAATTGGGGTAGCTTGATGTGTTTGCCTCTGTACAATAGAACAACGAGGTACGGTGTGTTCCTACCTAGAACGTAGGTCTTCTAAACACCTCTACAAAATCGTGCACATGGGTTGTACGTGAACAACGTAGTTCGAAACACACACTTGTAGAAGGATAAGTCTGATAGCAAATGTAGAACTGGTTCTTGTCATAATTTGGTAAGTATTAAATTAGTTTTGTACTATCAGACACCTTGACATTCACAACGTCTAGATTTTATGTTATATGATATTAGTTATGTATTATGTTTGCGACATTAGCTAGTTCCTTATAATAATTTTGTGGGGCACAGGAATTTTGTAAACAATTCAATATGATAATAATTAATTAATAATTAAAGCTTAAGTGGCAATGGGCGGGGCACATAGCTCGTAGAACTGATGGTTGCTGGGGCAAAAAGGTTCTCGAGTGGAGACCACGCACCGGAAAGCGCAGCGTGGGACGGCCTCCAACGAGATGGACGGACGACCTGATAAAGGTCGCTGGAAGTCGTTGGATGCAGGCGGCTTGTAACCGGTCCTTGTGGAAGTCTATGGGGGAGGCCTTTGTTCAGCAGTGGACTTCCTGTAGCTGATATGATAATGATGAATTAATAATTATAAAATAATATGCGGAAGCTTGTTATTAGCAATTTTTGTAACATAATTGTTAAGGAACAATTATTAACATAATACACATTATAATATACATTAACATAATACATAATATCTAGACGTTGTGAATGTCAAGGTGTGTGTTAAGTGTGTGTGTGAGGAAAGCTTACAGACTAATAACAAGCATTGGTAAGGACCAATACTTGTTATTAGTCTGTAAGCTTTCCTAAAATAAATAAATAAATAAATAAATAACTAATAATAAATTAGTCGCAGTCTATGTGAGTCCCACAAAAAAAAAACACAAGTTATTCCGAATTCAATTGCCTCATTATCATAGTGGTCCTAATCGCGATTGGTACCAACACTAAAAGTCCTGGATTCTATTCCAAGGTCGAGCAGTGTTATTGGCTTTTCTATGAAATTCTCAGTAACACCTCTAGCGTAGCAGTCGTGCTTAGGACCTCCAGATCAAAGAGCGATATAGCAATTTTTGCAGTATTAGGTATACTACAACTGTTATTGATCTATTATCGTAAGCGACTGCTGACTTAGAGGCCTAGGTGCGATTCCCAGGTCGAACAATGCGTTATTGAGTTTGGATTTGTGCCTGGTTATAATGGCATCAGGCTGGCCACTTGTTACATGGGACCTAAACATTTTTGTATACCTACCTTAGCGAACAAGCATACGGCTCACCTGATGGTAAGTGGTTACCATAGCCTATTATATAATAGACGCTTGCAACACCAGGGGTACCTATCACTAGCGCGTTTCTAACCCTGAAAACGAAAGAGGAATTAATAGTTGGGTTGAATTGAAAAAATCTTTATGAAAAATAGCTTACCTAATCCAATATTCTTTCAACAATGTTTTTACAGAAACATCTTCAATATAGGTACTTTCAAAGACGATACTGACTACAAAATCCCAAAGGAGATAATCTAAAGATTCGATAAACTGAACCGGCTCTTTCCTGCGGCTCCGTCGTTCGCCGACTACACAATCAGCAAATATTTTGCAGCCATTGTTTTCGTATCTACGGCGTGATATGAAACCAAATCTTATAAATTAAATTTATACAGCTATTGATTTCTGACATTTACGCGAATATTGAAATAAAACTACTTTTTACGTTACGGTACGTTTACCCGTGACCATGGACGCTGTAAAGGGTCCGAAACGTCGGGATTAATAATATCAATATACGCGATAAAATCCGTAAAAAGTAGTTTTATTTCAATTTATACAGCTAACCTAACCTAACGTACAGATGCCAGCAGGTCAAGCTATCCAAATCTGTCAAATTTTCTCTATTGAATATTACCCTTCTTTTTATAAAACAGAGGGGGCAAACGAACATGCGGATCACCTGATGGTAAGTGACTACCGCCGCCCATGGACATCAGTGACATCGTGGCTGTTACCAATGCGTTGCCGGCCTTTTGAATGTGTATATTACGCTCTTTTCTTGAAGGCCCCCATGTCGTAGATACTGGTTCGGGAATACTGCCGCAGAAAGGTCCATAGCTTACACGGTCCCGGGGAAGAAAGTTTCGTGTGTTTATGAAGAATGGTGCGATGGTGAAACTCAGCGGCTGGTATTTGCCCGAACAATTCCTCAGAGCACTCCCCATAATAAATTCGGTAGAAGATGCATAGAGACGCAATGTTTCTCCATAAAGCCGAGATTTCTGGTCGACTAGATTCTCTATCTAGTCGACCAGAAATCTCGGGTTCGCCGACGATCCGAGCTGAGCTGCTCTACGCTGTATGGTCAACCTTATTAAAACGTCTTCAAGCTGAAAACCTATCAAAGGAATTTGACAGATTTCGGTAGCTTGATGTGGTGGCCTCTGTAGGTACCTACCCTTATACGTAGGTAGATACAAGATTGAGTTTATGGTATAGGATATTAGAAAGAAAGAAATAAGAATGAAAATTTATTCTGCCAGCCAAAACAAATTACCAAACAGAACAAAACGATAGATTCGAGTCTTAACCTAAGTAGATAAGTAGGTACGTTATCTTGTGCGATGTCAGAATAGGTAGGTACCTATATGCTAAACCTATGAGTAGAGAAAACTATTTAAAAGGCATGAATATTATATAATGAAACTGACAATAAGATATAAACTCCAATATTTACGTAATTGTTACCGGAAATTTAGATAATTATGTAATCCGACATTTCAAAGAATTCTTAAGAAATATACAATGCCTGATATCAACAGAAAATATATTATTACCATCACACATTTTCATTACTCACATTTCCCAAATGTGTTGTGGACATTGTGCATAGAAAAAACAAATTATTTAACTGATTACACGCTTGTGAAAGATTGATTTTGATTCTCAGTAAAGTTTAAAAGTCATTAATTTTTACTTAATATGTACCTACTTACCTAATAATTTATTTTTATTCATTCTCATATTTAACGGTATGTTATTGTTCTACTATGTAAATTATATTTCCTGATACTGTTTAGGAATTGCATAATAATAATATCTAAGAAATACATAGGATTTCATAATATTTCCGGTAAAAAATAATTCCCTTAGTGATTAAGTCCGTCTTTATATATTTAAGGTTAAATCAATTAATTAATCATAACATTAAATTTATGAACTTTTTTTTTAAATACCTAACGGTGCTAACTTTCACTGGTCGGACCTAAAAATATTCCAGAGTAATGCGGCTGTATATCTGTCAGTATACCTCTGCTTTACTATTCCAGGATGTTGGCGTGATGATATATTATGTTTTCTTATTTATCTCAGGTCTCAGATGCGAAACAAACCTTCGATAATAATATTGCTTAAAGAATCATTTAAATACAGCAAGCTATTTAGAGTAGCAAGGTACCTCTAAGAATATATAAAGATTAGGGTACGTAAAGATCATTGGCTTAACTTTTTTAAGCGGAATATATTGGTAACGTCTATTTTGATAAAATAATAATGTTCTGGTATTGAATAAATTAATTACATTTCATAAACCTCGGCTCCTAGCCAAATAAAATAGCACACAAACATCAGCTGTAAACAACTAAAATGAAAATATTTTTTACGCTTATGATAATAATTTATTATGAAAATGCACTGCTAAATCATAGGTCTTTGTTGTTCAATCGTAAGTATTAATTATCACCCACTTTTATGGTGAAGGAAAACCTGCATGCCTGTGAAATTTTCCTAACGTAACTAGGTAATTTACCCAATACCTACTAGGGTAAATTCTAATCAAAGAGTAGGTATAATAATATAGTAGGAATTTTAATCTCATAATCTGAAAGGAGACCTGCGGTATTTTTTTATGAGGTGCAGGAAAGTTGAATAGAAAGTTGAAAGTTGATAGATTTAATTCATTTAATTGTTGATTTAAAAATGTAATTGTTGATAGAGACAATTAATAGGAAAAATTAATGAATTGAAGATGAACCTTATTATATCATATTACGATGTAAGGTTCATCTTCTAGGATAATTTCCCAATTGGGAAATTTTGACAGTTTTGGATAGCTGGACCTGCTGGCGTCTGTAGGTACAATAACACAGTCATTACAATCATTATTTTTTCCTATTTGTCGAACATAGAAGTCTTTTTGTTGAATATTGGTAGAGACATTTTTGTATAAGTACATAATTTTATTTCATTTCGTTAAACTTGCTTAGGTGACTTAAACCGTACATAATACCATGTTTGTTTATTCAATGATAACTTAATTATATAAAAACCTTTGTATCAACGTAACTTTACAATGGTAAAAGGAATAACGAAACGTGGTTGACACTGTCAACGTCAAAGTCAAAATGATAGCAAAAAAAAAATAATTGTCAACAGTATTTCTCACTCGAAACTACACGAATGTGAAAGGTCAACGCTTCCTATTATTTTTTAATAAAATATTTACTTTGTAATGAAATAAAACTTAATAAATAAATAATTTAAAATGTTTGTAATATAGTGACGAATCTCAATCAATATTCTCCGAGCGACAACAGACAAGATAATAAATATCCGGTAAGTTTTTTCTATTTATCAAGCGGATTGCATTATTTAATAAACGATACGATGAATGAAAATAATGATATTAGGGAAAAGCTATTGAACAGCTGCTGCAGTGTAGTGATCCGATTATTTTAAAATGTATTATTTTAAGGCTCTTTCTTTATAGAAACGAACATCTATCGAAAACAGAGATGATTTCAAATGTCGAGTTTAATTTATGGATAAATGTAAATAATTGCTTTCACAAAAAAAATATGTATTGACTCAAGTGTCTAACATGCCTGGTTTACGTAGTTTCATGCTAACATTATTTACAACGGCCATGTGTAAATAATCACCATGTAATATCATAAAATTATACCCTTTTAATAACAGTGACTTAAAATAATATGACTATACTGTATTTGTTACCGATAGGTACCTGCTAGGTAATAATTAGTAATAAAATAATATGAATTTAATGTCATTAATAGCTAAAATATTAGCTTAGATAAAATGATCTAGTGACTTAGATATTTATTCAGTTCTTATTAATCTTTTTTTTTATTAAGTTAGTAGATTAATATTAAAATACTGGAAATTACTTTATATTTAATATTGTATTAAACTGCCTCATAAGCCTAGTGGTCAGCAGTATGATTGATACTCTAGAGGTCCTGTGTTCAATTCCCAGGTTAAGCGAAGTGTTATGTGGTATTACAAAATTCTCAGTAGCAGCTTGGAGTTTGGCCTTGTGCCCAGTTAGTGGCAATAGGCTTGCCCCCTATTACATGGGACCTAATCATACTGGCGAACTGTGGGTGTATGGTATGCCTCTGCCTAACCCTTCAGGGAATACAAGTGTGACAATATATAATTAATTTATTAAATATAATAAATAGTACATATGACTGCCTCATTAGTCAAGTGGTCTTAAGCGCGACTGCTACTCTAGAGGTTCTGGGTTCGATCCCCAGGTCGAGCAAAGTGTTATTGGGTTCTTCTATGAAATTGTCAGTAGCAGCTCGGAGTCTGGATTTGTGCCTGGTTAATGTCAATAGGCTCGCCCCCTATTACATGGGACCTAAACATACCGGCGAAATGTGGGTGCCTCTGCCTAACCCTTCGGGGAATAAAGGCGTGATGGTATGTAGTACATATGAATTATACTGAATACTTACTTGTAAAATGGCCAAAGTTAACAAATTCACATGAACAGTTTGTTCTACTTATATTAATTGCAATATTCTGCTTTAGAAACAGTCAAAGTCAAATATTTTATTTCAATTAGACCATTAAAATGGCACTTTTGAAAATTCAAAACTAGTTACTATTTACTGTATAAATAACAGTCCTAATTTGTCACTCCTTGAAGCGAAGGCTACTATGATAGCTTCGGAGAGCAAGTTTGGCCTGATATTATTATCGAATTCATAGCTTAGTAAGCGAAGTGCGAATCCCCCCCCCCCCTGATTAGACCATGCTACACTTGCTGGAGTGTTCAAAATGCCCGTACACCTGCACCTTTGAGGACGTAAAGAATGCCACTGAAGCTGCAATTTACGTGGCCATCTACTGAGCTCATGTACTTAATTTAATATAAATAATATATTTTGATAAGATTCTTCTCCTTCTTCTTGATGGTTCAAGAAGAAGGGGAAGAAGCTTATTAAGTACAACATGCTCAAAAACTCATCAAGAAACATAATCAAAATATCTTTAAAAATACTGGGTTACTGGTAAAATACTATCAACATCACAATACTACTTATAAACAATAACTTTTGTTTTACATCTTTTTACAAAGCAATCAATTTACCAGAAAATAGGCTCTCCAGTTATTGTTATATCATCTGTAACTTTTGAAATCTGTGTTTTGCAATGCACTGTTTCTTTAATGATCTAGTTTTCTTTTGCTAACACATAGTGGTGTTAAAATGTTGGCATTCAAAATAAATATTTCTAGTTATCTATGAAAAAAAAATTATGCAATTATTTAAAAAAATAAGCCTCCGAGAATATTAAAAGTCCTAAAACAAAATTTGTTCTTAATGATGTTACTAATACAGTCCTGTGAGGTTGTTACTGTTTTACAGGAAACTGTATATAATAATTATATATATAAGCATATTATTTATTGATATACTTTTGCTAGATATTTATTTCTGACACTTTTTTTTTTCACGCGATTATTATACATTTATTGTAAAGGGTTCGAAACTTCGGGATTAATAATATCAATATTACGCGATAAAATCCGTAAACAGTAGTTTTATTTCAACTTTTGCTAGATATTAGTTAAAAAATTATTTGAAATGTAAGGTCAACATCACATGTAATTCATTCATATGTTGCTTTTGGGAAGCAACTTATGAACGAAGATGCCTACTAAAGCCATACTTAATATTATAAATGCGAAAGTGTGTCTGTCTGTCTGTTACCTCTTCACACTAAATAACTAAACCGATTTAGACGAAATTTGGTATAAGTATGGATATCCCGTTATCGTTCGGTAGTTGTTATCCCGGATATAGTTCTTTAAGGAGTGGAAGTTTGTATGGGGAATCAATAACTGCTAAACCGATTTAAATGAAATTTGGTATTAAGACAGTTAGAGTTGTGGGGAATGGTTTTCCCTAAAACATCCCTTAAGAGTGGAAATTTGAAATCGGAATCAATAAACAAGGACTACTTATAAAACTTTTATCATTTATCAACTTTTTAGTAAAAATAAAAAGCTGATTGGATAACAAATAAGCGGAAAGTGGAATTAGTAATTTGTGTAATTCCACTCGGACGAAGTCGCGAGCATAAGCTAGTTCCTAATAAAACCTATCATAATTAGCAAACTATGTTCTGTTGAAACAGGTATGCAAAGTTTTTTTTGCAGGGATCTTTATGCTAAGAACACTAACTGTAAAAATAGCAATATTTGTTCTTAATAGTCCATCTAGCGTATTATATCACTTTCATGAATTTCCCGAATACAGTAATGGTTTGTTATAAACAGCAGATTAAATTACCAAATACCGCAGCTTTATTTTGAACATAAAATAATATTAAGAGAGGTAGGGCATAGTGGGAGTCATTCCATTCAAATTGAAGCTACCCGACTAGAGAAGTACTTCCGCCTTGCAGGAAATCGAAGTTAAATAACACAGCTTCGAGTTGTGTTGTGTTCCTTACAATGAGCAAGGTTGCCAGTGCTCCGCGAGGATTGTGTTGGCAATGGAGTTGACTTTGATCCTTATACTGCGAACCGAACTATTCCTCTTTCGTTTTACAGGGTCCGCAACGCGCAAGTGATATCCCTGTTGTTGCAAGCGTCTATTAGGTAACCGTTGCTTGTTTGCTACCCTATAAAAAAAAATATTTCGAAAAATGCAGTAAGTACTTAAGTATTAAGATGCAAATGTCGTTAGATGGAATTCTGAAAACAAATATTTTTTATTCACTTATAACGGTTTGGGAAGTAGGTATCCAATGAGATCCCCTTGAAAAAATACTTACCACATTGAAGACAGACACAGACAGACAGTTCAAAAGACTAAATAATATAGTATTAAGTATAGTAAGTGTAATACTGTAATCTTCATTAAAAAAATGCCTTTAACCGGTCATGATATAACAACATATTTCCCTTTACATAGGTTGGTATAGAAATCAACACCAATTATAGAATGATGAATCGTAATTTTCGCGAAAAATGTTATTTGGTAAATATTTTGGCATGTCAAACGAAATTGAATACTTTATGCCTGATAACGCAACAAATGTAGGTATGTAGTATTTATCGTACACAGTTAATACTTGAATCAATTGTGACGATCGAGTTGCTTGTTTATTGCTATATGCTTGTTTACAAGCTGGTATGCCCATCTACACTTGAAGTAATATTTGTTCTACCCAGAAAAATAAATAGGTAATTCATACCTAAGAAATCTAAGAAAAAACACGATGTACCAAATCTTAAAAGACATAATGTATCTCAACAAGTTTTGAGTTCAATCAAAAGTCAAATCAAAATCGATAGAACAGTAGATAGAACTTTTTGAGATTCATTTTTAAATTTAGACTGCCCCTAAATTGTTTTCATGGGAAGCAGAAATGGCGCAACAAACTTCCTAGCAACACATTTCTTTTAGTTGATTGATGGCGGTAAAAATTTATAAAACTAGTTTATTATTTTTGCTGACAATTACTTAGTAATGATTCATTACTATTGCTAGTGCACAGATAATGTTCTGGCATCTTAGTTCATTCTCAGCAATCATTTTAATATTAGCAAGTTTCTTCTCTAATACAATTACACAAACGACAATCCGGCACACACAAGCAAATAAAAAATTGCATAGTAACTAACAAGGTGATTAAGTTGACTTGGGATTGAAAATAAAATAAAATTTACGAAACCTAAGCCAGCCAGTTGACCAGCGAGTCGACATAAGCAGCACCAGTTCAATACCTAGGTCGAACAATGTTATAGGAGGATTTCTATGAATTTGTAAGCACGTAGTTTGGATTTATGCCTGGTTAATAGCAATAGTTTCGCTATTATCATATGGGACCTAAACAAAAAACATACGAACTATGCATGTACATCAGTAAGAACACCTCTCTGACCCCTTCATAGATACAGGCTTAATGGTATATTATATTGAATATTCGCAAATATATATAATAATATCTCAAGAAATGATAGCATTATAACTACCATAATTCTTCCTCTTCCCAAATTTACATAATCCGGATATGTAAAGACGTGGAAATGAATTGTGGCTGAAAGTTTCCGAACATTCACCGGAACTTGATTTTGCGAACTTAAGCCCTGAGCACACTCTTTCCTTTTTCAACAATCACAAAATGTTTGAATCCTTGCAATTTACCTACCCACCGTTTCTGCACTAGCTTACACCTTTTAAAAATGTCCTCGATGCAGAAAAGATCCGTGTTGATCGGTTTTATTGTATTTTTCGGTCACTGACATACGGACAGGTTTATTTTCGATATGTAACAATAAGTTACGAGTAGCAAATGCTCACGCGCATGTCAGCAGCCGTATCGCCGTATAGCCGCCGCCGCCGCCGCCGGGTCAGTCTGTGATCGCCCGTTAATGTGGTGCCCGCGCAATTTAGCACGCAAAAACATTCAATTAAAACATGTTTTTATTTCTTTCGTAATATATAATCGAGTCTAGTGATTGATAGTGGTTGTTCCTATTTTTTTTGTTGTTGTGGTAAGACTATTTATTTTTCATTTTTACGAATCGTACCTACCTGATGAAAATTAGTGTAGAACTTATCATGCTTTTTATTTCTAACGTTTCTGTTTTTTTTTGTGAACTCCTTTCGTTGAAATCTTTGTATGATAGTAACTTTTTAATTATAAAATAAAAAAAAAACTTGAGAGGTCTCAAGGGACACCCGGATGGAACGAAGTTCCTTTCATTAAAATTTAATAATTAAAAATAAAAAAACCTGTATACACTCAACAATTCACAACGCTCGAAATTCAAATATTGTCATTCACTCAATAATTCGAAATTCAAATATTGTTGACAAGCAAAAAGTGTCGTGACAACTTTTCGTAAGAATTTTTTCCGTCTAGCCCCCTTTCACAACGCGCGATAAGGAACTTCGTTCCAAAAATCTTTAACACCTTTACAGAATTCCTCTAACATAACATTAACTATCCAAGATTTACTGACACAGAAATGTACTTACTAGAATTTAAATACTGTATTGTATACATATACATAATAAATCATACAACGATTTTTTAATTAAGTATTCCACATATTTTCAAATTCAAACCATAAACAGTAAATTCTTGAAAGTAAACGTCATGTAAGATTACAACACTTGATCAAGCAATGTTGTTTATTCTCTGTCCAAACAGTGATTTTTCATATCGCCCTATCGAATATACTTAAATGAGTTAATGTTTTTAATATTGTCGGAAACGTGAATGTAGTTTATTTCAGAAAATACCAATAAAAATATTAGAAACTTTGCCTTACAGCGACTGTCAGAAAATTTGACAGTCGCCGTAAGGCATTCTGCGCTAAAAAAATTGTACCTACTGTAAAGCCTGGAAACGCATTTTAATGTATGGTCCAGACATTTCGCCGCGGAATCGGTTTTTAGACACGATCCACATATCTATGTGGATCGTGTCTAAGAGCCCTGTTCTAAAAAAACATTTTATGTTTGTGTCAAGTATAATTATCGATCACATATATTTAAATATATCGATAGTGTGCGAATCGTAATTCGTATATTGTAAAAGTTACAGGATGTCAACCGGTATGAGTTAATCAATGAGTATGAGTTAAAACAAATCGAAGAAAATCGAGATTTGAATTCGATAGATTTGTGGATTGTACCAATTGCAGAAACACATCTCTTAAACTTCCCCTATCCATTTTCACACTGGAAAGTAAGTTATCATCATCACTTCCGTCATTATATCTACATCAGAAGCTCGATAAAGTGTTTGAAGATCTGAAAATACTCTAAATTTAGTCCAATAATTTAGTAATAAAGTAATAAACAGGATTTTCATAATTATTCCAGTTAAGTAGGTACCTATAGTTATTATCTCTTTTTTCTGCAGCTCATTGTTGTCAAACCAACAAAATTTATAATTGCTTATCTTATATTTAAGATATCTATTCTTCTATATTTCCCACGTCCATTATATACCTACATGTACATAAATTTTCACTATTCATATTAACTATTTATTACTCCAGCTAACACAGTAAATTTACTTTTATTATGTTTATTACATTTACACAATGTGGCAAAAGAAAGTTGCACAATAAAATAGTCAAAATAAAGTAAATAAATAAAGTACGGAGTTCAACAAACCCGAACACTTTATTAGACTGATAATTAATTTACTCCACAATTCTACATACAAATTTTTTCGTAAATGTTTTGATAGAAACGTAATATTATGTAAGTATATATATTTTTTGAATAAATATGATTTCCTTATAGTAATAAGTTGTCGAGGAGTGAGCGAGTTAAGCAAAATATCCTACTGTGTACAAAGATAGCAGTACAGTTCTAACTGTGACGTTTGGTATGAAGCGGTCTTAACACTTTTTACTGCGATAAAAAACACTATCTTAAACGCTTTCTATTTTGAGTTTTAAAAGCAAGCGCTCAGTCATACGCTCAGTTATATTTATGTTAACTGACTAGTCAAAATAATAACTTTAAAAGATCTATGATTAATTTATTGTCCGTATTAATTTATCAAAGATAAATTAGAGGATACAAAAGACAAAAAAAATTTCAACTCTTGGAGAGTAACGGTTTTATTTAATTAATGAATAGTAGTGTAAGTTTGGTTGTTACAGTAACCTGTATTAAATGCACTTTGGTGCATATTCGAAACCAGGCTACTATTATCACCTGCTTTAAGCACCAAAAGTATTCCCTTCTAGAGTATAAAATTTAATATTTTAATTTTTGTTACCTATCTTAAAGAGCCCAAGATTCCTAGAAAAAAAATCTTAAAAGCGACGTGTGTATTTTATTTCAAAGGAATTACATCAGTCTTACTGGCTAAATTCAAAGAAAGGTGTTTAATATTAGGTATTGTTGAGCATCGGTTTTTGGTTCAGTCCACGACAAGAGCGTGGCACTCACGGGTCACGTATCAAGTGACAAACGCTGGAATGTTCTTGGGCTAGAGAAACCGACACCAACAGAATGTGGCTTCACAATAAATTCTTTTTCGCTTTGTCGCCTTATATCTTACGACATTCGAATATGAAAGGGCATCAAAAGTCTATATTTCAAAGAATATTCCTGTATTTTCTTTTTCATTCGTAAACAATATAACGCAAATATGCAATTTAAAATCATGTCACGATACTATTAGGTATGTTACTTTCAAAATTTATAAGCGAAATATAGCTTTTTATTTTGGTAATAGTGGCACGGCGGTTGCAGCATCCCAATTAGGTTTAACTCAATATACTTGCCATAAATGAAAAAAAGAAAAGAAGATATTTGTGGTCTTTTGTAAAAGCTTATACCGAATTTAAGCACTGACATTATTCTTACGGTATGGAAGAGGAATACTAATGGATATTAGAGAAAGTTGGGCGTACAAAACTCAGTACACTTGGGAAAAAACGTTTAGATAATTAAATAGAATAGGGGAGACTTGATACGATATTAATATCTTGTTCATCCTATTCAGAATATTTATTATTATATACCTAGGAAATTTAGAGTAACCATGGACTTTCTAGTCACTTCTTCTCCATAGGAAATGACTAATTTGGAACTGTGCAACTCGACTCGACATTTCAAAAGTGCCTGTATTATGGTTTAAATAAACATTGAACATTTGATTTGAGTTTAAAAAAATAAAGCCTGCATGACCAGATATATGTATATATTATATGACCGTAGACGAAGCATAGATGTATAAAATAATATTAGCGAGTGGCTTTTTTAAGTTTCTGCTTACCCTATGGGCAAAAGGCGTGTGTATGTCTTCTGTTGTGTTTCCTTGTAACTTATCAACCACTTCACTTACCCTTGCAAAAATCGTTTCATAAACTTCATACAACAATATTTTTCCGTTTATGTCACTTTAATAGCAAATAAAAGAAAAATAATATGCAAAACGTTGAAGGAAATAACACTTGACAACACTGCACGGCCACCACCGCCGCCGTCGTCACTAAAAATTGGTTCAATGATATTTGAACACGATTTTCTCAGTACTTACCTTACGTCTGTATTGAACGTTTTGAGTTTCAGAACATATAAAGAACCTTTTTGAGATGAGGCCCTGTTCGATTCAACTCACAATTTGTACAGCTCAAATGCCGTGTTTTCTTGACTTTCTTTGAACAAAATTTCAAAGGAAATATTTCTAAATAAGTGGGTACCAGTATATAGTGCAGTTTTCTATGCACTGCAGGAGCTTAATAACATACAGTTTACTATCAATAAAGTCATAAATATTTTTTGTTCAAAATTACTGTATCAACAAACGCTGAGAGTGGCAAATCGTGACACGACTACGAGTAACATTTTTATCTGTCGTGATCGGGCTATTTGCTAGGAAATCGCGTAATACGTCGAGACAACGGTACTCAACGCCAGTCACTCGCCGAGTTTACGAGTTCTGCAATATAAGGTTACGCGCTAAAATCTATACACAATGGTCAAATACTTTTGACAGGACGTGATGCAACCGCAGCAAATTTAAGGGAAATTATCTTGACCTTAAAATTAGCGATTTGTGTCAAAATCGTCATTCGATAACAAATGAGTTCTTAATTTTTGACAGTTTTGTCTTCCAAACCTGCTAGGCCTTGTGTAATTGGAGGATTATTCTGATACGATTGAAATAGCAGACTTGAGCTCCTGAAAACAATACAAGCAATTGTTTACTTTAAAAGTCTTGATCTTTATTTAAAAGCAGTCACAAATAAAAATATATTTCTTTACCTCTTCTAACGATATTATTTTGAACATGTTTTTTTATATCGTATTTCTTCAATATGTGAACCTTTCAGCCCTTTCGAAATTAATTTTGTTACTCATTGAAGGCTTGCGAGCCTGTCGTCTCTGACTTCCGATAACATTGACTGATCGGACGTTGGACGGGTGGAATAGATGAGAGAAGTACGTGCTACGTCCGAAACTCCTCGTGATGAATCGGCGACTTGTAATCGTTGGACTAACACGGGTACCGTAATTTGTAAAGGGAAAGTTCATTGGGTCCTGGGTCCTGCAGATGTGCACTATCATCTATTGTGAACGAATACGCGACATGTTTATTTATGGACCGTTAAATTAACTTTGGATTTTCCTTTTTTTTTCAAAGGAAATTGTGATTGTCATAATAAAATCAAACTCTTGTCTCTCTCAAGACAAGTCTTAATTAATAATAATAATAAATATTCTTGGACAATTTTACACAAGTCCCAAACTAAGCAGAGCTTGTACTATGAGATAATTAACAATAACATGTCCAGTTTTTTACCCTGATTATTTTGAAGATCTCTGTGGTATGTGGATAAGTGTGTTTCTTTATTTCGACATTGTTATTTTGCTAGATTTTTATTCCCAAAAAATAAAATCTAGGTGACGATACTTGTGTTTCATCTAGAAAAACTGCTCGCAGGGACTGTATTAATGAGCAGAACGTGCCGCGCTTGCGACGGAGCGCGAAACAAATCGATGTCTCGTAATCGACGAACTCGACATTTCGGGTAATTTGTTCGAGTGAAAATATCACTACTTTTTTATAACATTTGCAAGTTATTTATCCTTAGTCGTTTAATCATGGAGCCTCCATGTAACGAGCCGCTAAGAACGTAGAGCTTGAATTTAGTGAAAGCTTTTGGATATTGTCTTGAATATGTTTCCTTTGTTGAAATCATCATAGCTTCTGAAAACTTCGCAGTACTTATCTTTATTTTGTACTGCGAGGTTTTCAAACTCATAGCTACTACTGACATATAAAGTTCTATATGCTACTGTGTTTTCATATAGATATGGCGTGTATCAAAAATTCTATCTGGTTGTTCGTCATTGCGAGTTATTTTTTACAAGCTGTTGCAAACAGTTTCACTTGCATCTGAAAGGGCTTTTTAAGACAAAAGTTACCCCATGTCCTTCTCTTAGGTCTAACTCATCTCTACCTAATTCATCAGAATCAATTCAGGCGTGAAAGCGTAACATAAAGACAGAGTTACTTTCGCATTTATAATTAGTAGGGAAGCAGAAATTATATGGCGCGATAACAAATTTTGTTTTAGAGGGACCACACGGATGGAGGTTGTCCAAATGTCAGCGATGAACCGCGTGACCCTTAGAATCGGTACTAGCTGTCTGAATATTTTTATCTTCCTCTTATTTGGGTGTCCATGAATTGGGTGGTAGGTATATCTTGCCCGCCAAATATTCATATAGAGCTTATCAAGAGCGGTTTACATATCAACGGGCAACTAGGAGACTTGTTTTATATATTAAAGTTTATTAAAACAGGCACCTACATCATATTTTGTCTGTAACTAATCTTTTCCTATAACGAAACGACTCCCAACGAATCTAATATAGGTAATCAATTCAATGACTCATGTCATTAAAAATTTTGCTTATCCTTGAACAACATGACGTATTTATTGGCATTGTCATGAATTGGTCTTATCATTGTTGTATTTTGTATTTGTGCCTCTTTACGGTGCTTGGATTCGCTTTAGCACGTTATATCTATGTAATGATGACATTATACCATGCAAATACGTATAAGGACGTTACATCGGTTGCTATTTCGTAGATTTGCACTTAAATGAACTGGTATTTTAATGTCATAGTGATAAATCACTGCTTACACATAATTTGTGCAATAATGTTTTTCTGATATTAAGTAATATATTTTGAGTAATACGTTTTATGTAATATTTTAGTAACGAAGAGTCAAGATCAGAGGCCATGGTCGCCTTATCAAGCATAGCTTTATCAGTTCCGACGAGGTCACTCAAATTCACGTGATTTAATGTGTAGGTCCATCACTACGACTAAAACTTAATACGTAAGGTTATAACTGTCATAATGTCATGACATTTTCTGGGGTACTGTAGGTACAGTCAGCAACGAAATTCGGTGAACAGGTTGCAATCTTCAATTTATGATTTTTAATAAGTATGAAGGTACTGACCTGTGAAGGTTATGCGAAATAATTGAATAGATGACCATTAAATGTTTAGGTTACCTCTTGACACGTTTTAGAACTGTGATGTTTAGATAATTTAGCTGTGTAGGTACAGAGACTTCCGTTGCTGACCGTACATGCATATTAATATGTTGTGATTATGAGCTTTTAATATGTAGGTATAAGTGCACGACTGCTACGCTAGATGTCTTAGGTTTGATTACCAGGCCAAAGTGTTATTTAGTTTTCCCATGAAATTCTGAGTAGCAGCTCGGAGTTAAGACTTGTGCCCGGTTAATGGCAATAACTAAGAATCGAACCCTTTGTTTTTTGAAAAAATAAACTTACTATATTAATAACATTTCCGATTCTGTCTATAATTAGGCTCAAATTCTGGGAAGTAATTATATGTATATAGCAAACTTACAATATCAATTTTTTTTTAAGTTATGACGGAATTTTGAAATATGACGATGTAATTTCAAGGCCTCTCAATGAACATGGACCTTCTCATAAAACAATTATATTTTCTGAAGACGTATAATTTAAATGTCATTGGCATTCTTACATAATTGTTAAATGATCAGCCTAACACCCAACGGAAACGACAGTTTTACAGAACATGTTAATACTTACGAAATAATGGCATAAAGGATGGATATACAACACGCGTAATTGCAGGCCGTAAAGATAAACAGCACTTGAGTAATTAAATGTTTATTTAAGTCTAAAATGTATGTATGTACGTTACGCTTGCTTAATAGCAATCAAACTGTTGACAATCTTATTTCTTTCAATTTCTAGAAGTCATATCGAAATAACATGATTAAGGAACAATCGCCCCGAAAAGCGAACCACAATAAACTTTACGCAGTAAAAGATTTTTTTAAACTTGACAGATTTCTGTGCCAATCTAACCTCTTAGTAAAATTGGTAATTTAATATTTTCTACATTTTGCAAATAATTTAGTCTAGTAGCGACTATACTCTATGCACATAAATGTATGTATAATGAATTTACCGTTAAGTGTTGCGTTTAGCTTCGCTAGCAATGAAGGCTATATTTTTAGATATGTGAAGAGAAAATAAATACACCTAATCGAGAAATAATATTACGTTTTCATTTCGGTACATTCAAAACACATGATATATTATTATGTGTAGTAGTAAAACATTGATTAAAAATACAAGTGTTGCAAGCCAATCTTTTTAATCCATAGAGGTCCATTTCTTTCAGTTAACGTTTGCAACTTTCGCGGAAGCTAAACAACTCATATTTTTGTTCACTTGTATTCTTCCAACAAAGTGGAAGTAAGTTTTATTATATCAACATTTTCACACAGTATAAATAATGCTATTATATGATGGAGCGTTCATATGCGGCGGCCGCGCAGCTGCCTGCAAGGAATGTAATATTAGAGTGGATGGCGCCTGGGTATCATGTACTTCCCATAGGAATGTTCATTGGATTATCGTTTCTGCGGGCACCTTCCATCTCGCATTCGTCACGTCGCCAGGTCGCGTCGTGCCGCGTGAGACGTATCACGCCACACAAGTTTAGGGCTGCCTAGGAATCCCTAAGTCAAAATGAAACAAGTCAACTCTACCTTTATAGAGTTACGTAAAATGGATCGATAGATCTCGACCGCGAAAATTAATCAATAGATAACGATGCAAAGTTCGCTTGTACTGCCACAATCTTGTCTGACGTAAGTGTAACACTTTACTAGTACATTTATCGCATATACATATGTATGTAGTTACTTCCTCGATCGACAAGCAAACACGCATTTTAGGCGAAAGTCACACATCTAGCCAAGAAACTCCTCAACCTTTGTACCTAGGTATCTTAGAAATAATCGAGGGGTCCAAAACGCTACAATAGCTGAAATACTCATTATACCACTGAAAATCCGGAGAAATATTAAACCCTAGTGAAATGAAAGCTTACATGGTTACAGCTCATAAGACCTATGCCCCAACTCTCGAGGTCCAATCGTGTCGAGGCAGCCCTACACTCGACACACAAGTCGACGTTTGATCGAGGAATTACGTTACTAACATCCACCAAAATGATTGATAACCGTCTTGGGAAAGGGAATTATTGTTGGATCCCTGATAGGCGTTTAGTGCGATAGTTGATTCTAATGCTCGTACGTCGTCGTTGAGACCCTAATACAGTGCTATCTCATTTGAGGCTTCCGCTTCCGATGTATGTGTGTCGAAGATAAGAATATTACGTGGCTTATCTCTTTCGCTATATTTTGGGCCTTTATTCTGCAGTCCGCAGTATTGATTCAAATTTTATCGTATCCTCATTACCCTCCTTCCCTTTTCCAGATATGATAGGGTCGGTTTCTAGTCTAATACGATGCGGCTGAATATCAGTATTCTACACAAAGCGACTGTCGTCAGACCTCCGCAAGTCAATACTGATATCTTAAAGATAAACTGGTTGCTTTTTTGCTTAGCTATTTGGTTGTGTAAAAATTAATAGAAGTAGTCATATCCTCGTTCTAACGATTACCTACCTTGGATGGTATGAAGAAGTGTGTACACAGGAACATTAGTTGTCGCAAGAAGCTGTTCTTGTAATTACTGACGACGTACGTCGTTTGGAAGTAAGTAGCGACTTTCACAAATTATATCTTTACCATGTTTGAGCACACGAGAGTGATCGACTTTAAGATATTATGATTACTTTAGTCATTCTGCAACGGCGTGTTTCACCATATATCCTGGAGTTACTAAATGTTGAGTTTAATAGGGACCGATTCTCTTGAGTATCGACAATAGGGCAAGGGAAGGCAAGTGCGATTTTTAATCGGTACGAATCCGACATACCGTACCGTTAACCATGGCAGCAGACGGTCCGACGAAAAAAAAATCCGATTCGGGCCGTATTTATTATTAAATATTCTTAGTCCTATCTTATTCCTCGGATAATAGTTCGCAAGTATAATTATCATAAATTATACTTATAATTGAGTTTACATGAATATCTGAAATGAATTTTCACGTTATAAAAACATGAACCGGTTTACACTTTGACGTATCTAACATTATTGTACAGACGCCAGCAGGTCAACCTATCCAAAACTGTCAAATTTTCTCAATTGAATATGAACCTTATTGTTTTATATTAAAGTTGAAAATCAAACAAAGAAATTCGACAGATTGTGGTAGCTTGATGTGCTGGCCTCTGTACATTTTATGTTTTATAAAATACGCGTTTTTCATAATACTCCAAAACGCTGTTTTTCTTAGAACAGTTCTTTAGGTACGCTGTCATTAGCACACCATAGTACTTACGCAAAACAAAAGCAGATTTCGTAAGTAGGCAAATTTTCTAACCGAAAACTAATTTCCGAAATCATTTATTTTAGTAGGTACCTACGTTAATTTTTGATACAGTAACGTTATTTATTGGTTATCAATTAATGGTTAATACCTTTACAATCGATCGTAACTATTACCTACGTCTACGTAGATATAAACTTTTCGACAGCGGAATTTGTGCAACCGTTTGTTTACATAATATCATGAAAAAATTTTAGTAATATTGTCAACTCAGATATATTATTGTTATTAGGATCTCATTACTTTAGACGTAATTTGTAATTTTAAACTATACCAGAATGTAGAAGTAATTTTCAACTACTTATAGCATAATAGATTATAATTTCAAATGCATTAATGATATTTTTATTATAGATTCAAAGGCAAAAATTGTTAGTCTTCATAAATAATGAGTTGCCTATAAATAGTTAATGCGCCGTAACGATAAATTGAAATATCAATCATAAGGAAATAGAAATTCAAGGCTGACCAATTGATTCATAAACACAAAGACCAATAAGACTCTAATTTCGTGAGGTGTTTTATTCCTTTAGCAGAATAAAACCTCGTCTTCAAAACAAATCAACGACAGTTCAGACAAATGGTGTATTTTCGCATCGCTGCCGCTGCTATGAAGATTAGACGTTAGGCAAAATTACATATTAAACATCCTGTATTATCTAAAATTGCGTAGGTATTACGTTAACAGTGAATTAGTCAGATAACGTTTTGATCACAACCGACATAAAACGACAGTCAGATATGTACAACAAACACAAGGGTTAATAGAAATCCTCAATCCAATCTGGCCGAATAATTGGTTAGACCCACCTGGTTGGGAACAAAGCGCACTAGCGACGTTGTTCACCAGAGGTTTATTGGCAACCGATGTAACATACCATCGCAAATTAACACAGCCGACCTCAATATTATCGGGGAACACGGCCTCCGCCTTGTGTCCGAACGCACTACACACTAATAGCTAATTTTCTCCTAGCACCTACCACTCAAGAGGTAAATTGACAATAATAGATTGGTTACCTCCCTTTTCTTTCTCTTTTGTAGATAATAAAATAGGTGCTACACTATTCTGTCAGGCTTTATGTCCTTACATTGTTGCTTTCTGTTTATAAAGTTTATAAATTATATCAGTTTTAATTTAAAAGTATATTTATTACAAATTCTATATTTGAATAATACAGAATACATACATATAATAACTGTTCTTACAAACCGTGGGTCCGTTCGTTAAGCCTGGCTCCAATCATTTCATTATCTCTAACACAAATCATAATTGTAAACCCAATGACAACAATACGTAATATTTGTTAATTTAACAATAATAACCAGAGCATCGATTATTGTGGTCCTTTCATACATAAGAACTATACTTTGGTCCTTTTGTTTTTCGGCGGCCATGTTTAGCGGCCAGCCTTTATTGGAGAATTGGAAGTGTGCGACACAAAGGGCCTTAAATTAAATCAACTACCCCAATATTCCCTGCAGGAGTGCTTTATAGGCTGGGGAGTGTAGGGCATTGTGACCGCTGTGCTCTATCGCCATATTGACTAAGTCTGGTTTGTGACAGAATAAAATAAAAATATATGGACAAAAACATGAAAACCGAATGGACGGTACACTAAACTAAAATATTTGTGTTTTTCTTTAAAAATTCAAAACTTTAATCGAACATTTGCGACAGAGTAAATTAGGTTCAGACGTTATTTTTCAAATGATTTCTGTTCTGTTTCTCCGTAAATACAGTGTAGCTTGCAAAGTGTAGACAATGTCGCGAAGTTTCTCTCACATTTTATTGTTCTATCATGTTTCGTGAAAGCTACGGGTCCATATAAATACATAGTTTCCTTTACTTTTGTTTCATATATCGACGACAAATACCTTGATGGTTTCAAAAACTTTATCAATATATCTTCTATCTTTATTATTTATTTTTACCAACAATTTATGTCCCAACAAATCTGAAATGCGTCTGTTCTTTTCGTAAAAATCCGCTGGAACCAAAACAGTCTTTACTAATCTATGTTGTAATTGTTATGAAAGGCTCTAATATATAGGAATAGGGATAAAACGAATTTTAATAAACAATTCTGTAATAAATGTACAGAAGCCTACCCCAATCTGTCAAATATCTTTGATAGATTTTCAACTTGAATTTTCAATTGGGAATATTTGACAATTTTGGATAGCTTGCCCTGCTGGCGTCTGTACCTACTTTCAATCACTGTAATAATAACTATTATTAATTTACTTTATTTAAAAAATAATAATAAGGAATAACTGTTAAGTATAATCTCAAACAATAAATCTTGTCTATGACTTGTTTTCTTAACATTATAACGTTTAAAGCTAACATTATAACAATAAAAAAATATATTAAGATATGAAAGGTCAGCCATTGACCCTTCCATTATTTTTAGCTCTAACTATTAATTGGTCTAACCTTGCCATCTATGAAACAGTCATTTACGTCGTGGTTTCCTTTATCTTGTGTAAGTTAATTTGGGTCATCAATTTACGGAAGTACTCTTAACTCGCTACCATGTCCCAAGTATGAGGCAAGATATCTAACCAAAAACTTAACAATGGTAACTGTCACTTTACATAATTATTGCGAGCACATTCATCAAAGAAAATACACATCATTCTTCTAAAGAAATATCACGACAGTGGGAGACAGTGATGTTTGATCTACATTGTCTGTATCTTACAAACCGTTGCTAAATAAAATGTTGACATGTCCATTGTTATTTACTTTTGAGGATTACTATACATTATAAAGGCTTGTTCGATTTTTAAAATCGGTTTGGACAGGACCACAAAGCGTAGCGTGTAGTTTAGAACATAAGAGTTCTAAACCGTAGTTTAGAACATAAGAGTTCTAAACCGTAGCTTAGAACATAAGAGTTCTAAACTACTCTCAACACTCAATGTTTTTCTCTTTGCTAACCAGGTACACCAAAGAACTAAAATGTCATCGCCGTCCAAGCATCGGTCCAAAAGGCAGACCCGATGCAAACGTCTGTTACACAAACGACTGCCTATCACAAAATGGCTTCCAGAATACAATTCGGAGAAGGCTCTGGCAGATTTAATTGCGGGCATCACAGTGGGCCTTACGGTTATACCACAAGCTCTGGCGTATGCAACACTGGCTGGCTTAAGTCCACAGGTATGATTTTATTCATAGATATTGTTACTCGTTAATATTTTTACCTGTTCCAAAGCATTCTAACTGGTTGAAAGGAGCTTGAATTTGATTTTCAAGATAACATTTTCGAGCTATACTCCTCAAAAATGTTATCCCGAGCGACATACAACCATTTTTGCAATAAATTTTGTTATAATATTTTCGGATCAGGTCTCTTTCGAATATTTTAATCCAGGAATCTCAATATTTTTAATATTATGGACATACGAGTCGTATCCCAGTAGATCTGCACCAAATACTTGGTTCTAATTGCATTTTTGGTGCATGCATTGGCCAGGACGTTTGAGACAAAAGGCTGGTTTAGTCGTCGTATACAGCGTGTTTGATATTATTAGAGAAAACTTTTATGAACAAAAACTTTTTTGTTTTAAGACTTATTACACTGCCTCTAGTTAATATTAGGCACCCACTGTATGCGTGTTAGTAGCACATGTTACAAGAAGGTTTATGTAATATTGAATTGAATAATGGCTTTCTGAATTGACTAGGTACTTTCAAATTTGTTTGAAATAGTATTTTATAACACATGTAGGCTTATGTTAGTAATTATACTTGGAGATATAATTAAAAGATAAGGCCTCGTTCTAAATATGAAATTGATTAATGACTGTGCATATTGCTTTTAATAGTTTTACTTTAATTAACACAATATAATAACTCAAATTCAAATAGTGCTCCATGGAATGTTACTGCGAATATGTATTTTATTTGCAGTTACAAAAGAAGGTTTTATTCATTGATTAATTGATTGATTGGTCCCTCTCATTATTGCTATTCTAGCTCCTACCGAATACATACATCCTAATACACAGCGTGTACGTGTGTGAAATAGTATTGTGTGTGTTAGTAATGAAACAGATGTTCACACTCGTAATTTTTTCAGGACGGTCTCTACTCATCTTTCATGGGGTGTTTCGTCTACATAGTGTTCGGCTCCTGCAAGGATATTACCTTAGGTCCAACAGCATTGCTGGCCCTCATGACGTACCAGCAAATACAGGGAAGAAACCCTGACTATGCAGTACTACTCTGCTTTTTGTCGGGCGTGGTACAACTCGTAATGGGAATACTACATTTAGGTAAGTGTGTTTTCAACCTTAATGTCGTGTTGCGCAAAGTATTTCACTTAAAAAACATACATAACATAATAATATGAAGAAGGAATAGATGAGTAGGTACTGATTGACATCAAAAGTTCGTTAGTAGGTTTTTAGTCTCATGTAATAGGGGGCGAAACAATTCCAAAACCCGAGCATGAATCCAAACCCTGACCTGTTAAGAAATTCATAGACAAACACAATAACAGTGTGCTCGATCTGGGAACCGAACCCAGAACCTCACGCTTAGCACCACCATACCAATGAGGCAGTCATTTTACACAGATTTGCATATAAAAACATAAGTTTTCTTTTTCCATGTAACTAAAGTTTACTCAACATCTTTGAATGTAGTCCCAGCACTCGTTTGTCGGGGCTGCAATCCGACACTACCGCAATCTTTACTCAACAAGTTTTATTGCTTTGAGAAGGAATTCTGCTCTATGCCCTTTATATTTTTTTATTCATGTAGCACAAACTAGCACATTTTAGTCTTAAAATGGAACGGCTATATGAAAACAAACTGTTACGCTGTCGAGTCTTTTGGTATCTTTGTAAACAGGACCGCATTGTACTAGTCGAAGACACGATATGAATGGCATTATGTTCAACCGTGTATATAACAATTATAATTATATCCTGTACTGACCAAGGCCGGTGCGTAATAAATAGTACTAGTTGTAAAAGTGAGAGCAAACCTTTATATCTTTAATCATTTGAACTAACAAAACACAATACCAACACGTATATATTTCCCGAAGAGGTATACTCTTGTACAGGGGCCCGCACATCAAGCTACCACAATCTGTCAAAACTTAGTTGATAGATTTTCGACTTTAACACAAAAGTATAAGTTTCATTTTCAATTGGAAAAACGTTGACAGTTTTGCTTGAACTACTGGCGTCTGTACCAATCACGGTTCTCAGGTATTATATCAGGTCACATGTAATAATTATACGAAAACAAATCTAGACAAAAAAAAATGCCACTGATGATAGCCTTTTCCAGGCTATGTTGGGGTCAGCTTCCAGTCTAAATAGACTCGGCTGAATATCAGATTTTTACACGAAGCGACTGCCATCAGACCACTGCAACCAAATTTCTGGGCCATACTGAGACTGGTTGTCAGGATTTTTGGGTTTCTGACTAGGCACTCACGATTGTTATAGGTGTTCGTATGACAACCGGGACCGACGGCTTTACGTGCTCTTCAAGGTACGTTAACTTTTTGACCGCCACGGACGTGTATAGACGTCAAATGAAAACTTGCTCACGACGCCAACGACGGCATGCCACGTCAAAAATACCACTTTTTTAGTTCAAAATACATACCTATACAATTTTTTTGTTTTTTTTTCCTGTTATTAGATTCTAGAATTTGTCGCTTGGCGTAGAGGACACGGATTTTCGTTATTGATCATTATTTAATTGGCGGTCAAAAGGTTAAGCCTTCAAAAATAAATAAATAAATATTTTTGGGACATTTTACACAGCACTATCTAGTCCCAAACTAAGCAGAGCTTGTACTATGGGTACTAGACAATGGATATAATACTTATACTTATACTATTTTTTTACTATTTACTTTTATACTATATTTTTTTTTTTTGTAAATACATACTTATAATACATAAGAAACACCCAAAAAAAAAAAAAAGATGCCACTAATGAATCATAATATAATTTACATAAAAAAATAAGTACTACTAAATTGTATGTTCTAATTACTTTGAAATTGATAATGGTTTGAATTTACAAATATCATAGGAACAAATTTCTAAATTTGTTATCCTTGAAATAGTACATAATATAACAACATAGACATTATTTATCGCTCTCAATGTATTTGTATGAGTTTGTATTACACTGACTCAATAATTTTCCCTTTGTTATCTCCAAATTGAAGTTCGCTACCTCGAACCGCAATTCCACACGTAATAGCTACATTCACAATGCGCCTTCAATTATCCCCAGTAGCTAGTTCATAACTAGTGTATACTTTAGTTTGTGAGCTTATCTCGCTGTCATTATCCAATTTCCATTCAGCGGCGGTTATGGGATCTGTTTCATTATTCACTGGCGTTCGCTTAATTTGATGTACTCTTTCAAAACTTTGTAGATCGCTTTATATTATGTACATACCATCCGGACTAAGTATATGTATTCCGCTATTTGTATATAGTTAGTGTAGATTTGACATTATGCGGCCATAGACAACCTCCACACTGTTGGAGATAATTCCATAGAAAAAACCAACAACACTAACGTTAATGGTAATAGCAAGGAAGCTTCGACGATGAAATAATGATGTTAGAACCATGCGAATAACCCAGGTAAATTTATGTAAAAATTCAGATAACTACTCGAAGCGTAATTTACAATTACTGTTGAAGTGGCTTGATACCTCAATACATTGCAAATTATCACTCGTTTGACCTAATAAACAATATCATTACCTATTATAGGTACGTTTTAAAAAATCATCCTGTTGATAATTGTTATCCAATAATTAGGGATTATAAATATGGTTATAGGCCTTCTAGAGTTCTGGGCAATACAAATAATAAAACGATAAAAAAATAACGGATCTAGTGGCTGCAAAGTGCAACCACACCTACTAAACGTGAATTCATAGGTTTGATTCTTTCGTCAGACTGCGAATTATGTGATTTTTTCTGTTGGAAATTCGTGTCTGCAGCCTGTGTGCGTTTCCCTAATCTTTCAGAGGATACTGGCGTAATGGCATACCGTAATGGTTACCTAAATGTTTGTAAAATTTAATTTTAATGACTAGAACGACACTTTTAAATAAAAGCCACCTAAATTATATAATAAGCTACCTAGTTATATCGTAAGCATCCCAAGGATAGATATGTTCAAAAAAAAGTTAAAAGAGTTCCTAATTAATAAATGTCACTATGATGTTAGAGAGCCTATAAGATCACTTTTGACATATTAATTTAGAGTATTTTAATACGTATTAATTTAGATTAATTATTTTTGTTATTTAGTTGTGTTATTTCAGAATTTGCATGCCCTACTGCAGAATTTGTTTTGCAACGAATATTTATTGTCAACCAACACCTTTCTGTACCCATATTCGCAAAATAAATGATTTGATGACCTTCGTTAATGAATGACGATTAAAAATGGTTACATGGTGTAACAAAACGGTGACTCTGTGTCTTCGTTTTGTTATTTCTGTTTAAATTTAAATTTATGTAAATAGGTAGCTCGTACCTTCTCCTAAATTTCTATGATCTATCATGAATACTAAATGTGTCGTTGTTTCTCACGCAGGTGTTTTAATAGACTTCATATCAGTACCAGTCACCGTTGGCTTCACTTCAGCCACATCAGTGATCATCGCCGTATCACAACTAAAAGGGCTTCTGGGTCTTCAGTTCAAATCTGGTGGATTCTTAGACACCGTTAAAAAGGTAAAGTAAATAAAAAATATTTGGAATATTTTACACAGCACGATCATTTTTTTACATGGCATACACGCATACGGCCCACCTGATGGTAAGCCGTTACCGTAGCCTATAGACGCTTGCTATATCAGGGCTATCACTTGCGCGTTGCTGCTAGTGAAACGAAAGAGGAATAGTTGGGTTGGCAGTTTATGGGTCAAAGTTCCCCCCTCTGCCAACACAATGTTTACTCACGGAGCACTGGCAACCCTGCTCACCGTAAGGAACACAACACAGCTCAAAGCTATTATTTCACTTCAATTTGCTGCAAGGCGAAGGTATTTCCCCAGTCGGACAGCTCCAATTTGAGTGGAATTACTCCCACTATGCCCTACCTCTCTTAAAAATCGAATACCAAACTAAGCACAGCTTGTACAATGAGAACTAGACAATGGATATAATACATGAAAGAAACAGACAAACACAAACACTTACGTTGTGTCTTGTGTCGTGGTAAAAATTGTATTGTGGAAACCCACGACCTAGTGAACAGCAGTCCGACACTCGAACCACTAGATCACAGACGGTCTCTAACTCATAGACTTTCTTTCATCATCAACCCATATATTGTCCCACTGCTGGGCACGGGTCTCCTCTCATATTGAGAGGGATTAGGCTGTAGTCCATCACGCTGGCCTAGTGCGGGTTGGCAGACTTCACAAACCGTCGAGAAAAATCTCTAAGGTATGCAGGTTTCCTCACGATGTTTTCCTTCACCGTTTAAGCCAGTGATAATTAATTATTAATACGCACATGAATTCGAAAAGTCAGAGGTGCGTGCTTTGGGTTCGAACTCGAGACCTTCGACTTGGCAGTCCAATGGTCATACCGCTAAACTATAACTGCTGTTGACTTTCTTTATCATATTTTATATGAAAGCTAAGTAAAGTAATTCACTAAATCACGTTTAAGAACAATTGATTTTTCTATTCATTATTTTTCATCATCATCATCGTCCTAGACTTTTCTCAACCCTACATCGGCTTCCTTCTTTCTCCGAGCCTTCTCCCAACTATATTGTGGTCGCCTTAAGTCGAACCAGATGCGGCTGAATATCAGTATTTCACACGAAGCGACTGCCATCAGACCTTCGCAACCCTATTTTTGGGTAATACTGATACCCTGAGGATAGACTGGTTGTCAGGCTTCTGACTATCACTAACCATGGTTCGTATGACAACCGGGACCGACGGCTTTACGTGCTCTCCAAGGTACGTTAAGTAAGCCATCAAAAATGCAATTGATGAATCATAATATAATTTACATAAAAACGGCGGAGGCACGGAGGGGCCTCGATGTGTTAAGAATGGCCGATCCACAGACTGACCGCGACTAGCGCAGCTTAACCTTGCAGATCGGTTGATCAGCTTAGTTATTATTTAGCCACGAGCCCCTCAACCCTACATCGGCTTCCAGTCTAACTAAATGATTCTGAATCTATACTTGAGAGATTTTTCTATTGTGTTTGTATGTTTGTGTTGAAGAAACCTGCCAACCCGCATAAGGCCAGCGTGGTGGACTATAGCCTTATCCGTCTCATTCATAGACCAGTGCCCAGCAGTGGTACCTACAATAAATAGGTCGATGATGACGATTGTATTTGTAATTTGTTTCTTAGTGGCTTAGCAATATAATTGATATTCATTCTACTGATTATCTTTGCTGATAAAAATTGGTGCTGAGTCAATCACAATTATATACTCACTTATTCTTCTTTCGTGGTGGTATGACTCATGCATCAGCACAATTTACTCTTTAATTTAGCCGGCGATTTTACAGATAGGCTTAAAGCCTTAGTTTATCGTATTTCTTGGGGAACCCTTTATACACGACCATCATTGACATAATTCCGTTGATTGAATAGGTAAGAAAATTTGCCCATTTATTACTGCAATCCCTGAAGATAATCTATTGAAAATCAATCCGTAATTATGTGGCATATGAATCATTTTTGAGTGCAGTCTAAATATTTGTTTGTTTCAGGTGATTACCAATATACCCAATGCAAGAATTGCTGACAGCTCGCTAGGCATATCGTGTATAGTGATACTTTTACTTATGCGGGTAAGTATTAAATCTTTTCTATATAAAAAGGCATAATAATACTCACTCTATAATCACGAAATTTCAAAAATTGTAGCCTACTGGACATTCACTAAAAAAAAATTGAAAAAAATCTCACGGGATTGGCAAACACGAGGTCAATTCGGGTAACTGGGGGGCACAGAGAGTCTTCCATGAAGTCTACCAATCACAAAATTATAGGAACTTTAAAACATATACTTTGCTTGTCCTTACCTACAGGGTGTGAAAATGAGGTTGGCAATACAAGATCAACAATGATAACACCGAGCTTACAACCAGTCATCGATAAATATGTGGTTATCAATACCTACTAATATTATGAACAGATAAGTCCAGAGTACATGACTCATACATAAACGTGGAGACAAACTAAATGTAAATACTTAAAACGTGTATTTTTTTATACAGTACGTTCCTTTTGCAACGAAGGAACGTAATAAGAAATAATTTTGCTAATTTTTTAAAATCAAATTTTGGTTAAAAAAAAATTAACTGTTTTTTTTTTGCATTTTGAAATAAAACTACTTTTTACGGATTTTATCGCGTCACGGGTAGAGTGACCATGGACGCGGTAAAGGGTCCGAAACATCGGGATTAATAATATCAATATAAAGGGATAAAATCCGAAAAAAAAAAGTAGTTTTATTTCAATGTATAATATTCGCGTAAATGTCAGAAATCGAGATTAGATATGTTAATTACAACCCTGCCACTTTGTCGATCGACCACCAAATAAAAAAGTAAGAAACAATAATGTATACACAGTCCGTCATGTAAATAACTATTTTGAAAACAATAAATATGAAACGTTTACTACGTTTCTGCAGACCATTAACGCAATATAAAACAATAAAGTAATTATGAGAGAACGAATAATAGAACCGAAATAGCTTATGTAAATAACTATTGTACTGTAGAGGTTGAATGTCTGTTGATACAATGTGGTAGTCATTTCTCCTTAATGAACATTGTTAGGTACATACCAATACCTTTTTTTAAGATAATGCAAAAAAAAAACAATGCTCGGTCCCGACCCCCTCAAGAACGAAGTCCCTCACGCCTTTTCTTGAACTCTGAATATAAATATATTTCTCAGCTCAGCTCACATGATGTAAACATACACGTATGTCCAGGTGGCCAGGGTTGACGATAAAATCCGAACTATCCTGGATGGAAACGGACCTTTCGAGAAGTGAAATACAGCAAGCCGCGTAAAGGAATTTATTTCCAAAAAATGTACTTACTTGGATAATCTATTAGTACTTATGCATATTCGAAATCGGTCGTTAAACACTTTTTAGTGGGTCTGAATTTTTATGTAATGAATTAATGATTTTTTATGGTACTTGGACGTATAGACATGAATATTATATTTTAAATACCTACCTATCCACCAAACGATTATGAGTAATCTATAAATCTAAACTCCGTCATGGAAATAATAAAAACCAGCTAGATAAGCTATTTCTTTTGTTGGTTTTTCATTGAAAATGCTTACCTACCTACATATCTGGTTTTTGTGACCAAAACAATATGAAACCTCGTAAAAAATAACATTTCGTAGAATCTAATAGATAATAGTTATTTTTAAATAGTAAACATTTTATAATTTAACAAAACCACAACACAATAAAAAACTGTTACAAACCAATGATTTTATGTGTGTCTAATTAAGACTTTATTTTTTTTTAAATAAAAACATCTGTAATGTACAGACGTCAGCAGGTCAAGCTATCCAAAACTGTCAAATTTTCCCAATTGAAAATGAACATTATTGTGTTAGCTTGATGTGCTGGCCTCTGTACTACGTAGTTCTATTAGTTATAGTGTGGTGTTTCTATTACATTCTCAGTAGCAACTCAGAGTTCGGATTTGTCCTCGGTTAATAGCAATAGGCCCCCTTATTACATGAAGCCTAAACGGTGGCGGCCTTACGGGGTGGTGAGTAGGACAACCGCCCTCGCGCAACAATCGAGTAGAAAAAAGTTTACATAAAACTTTACTTTATCCTTAGGTATTAATCAACACTTTTGAAAAGTTATATTCATCATCCAGAGCCTGAATATACCCACTCCTGGGTATAGGCCTCTTTCATATACTTTACGCAAAAGACAAGGGCCTTGCAAATATAAGCGTACCGAAAAAGAAACATCGGCGAGCTATAGATGTATAGTAATTGTCTGCCCAAGCCTTCAGCGATACAAGCTTGATAGTATAATAGCGAGTTTATTATACAGAAATTTGTATTTTTTGCCTGTATTCACGTTAGTTATTTAAAAACTCAACCTTACGTAAGCTATTTTGCACTGATTAAGTATATGTTTGTGTATTATATTCTATTCTAAGTTTTGCAAAAAATAACATTTTAACGTTCAGAAAAAAAAAACTCTTGTGAACTTATTGTTAAGTATATAAATTAATTAAATAAAAATTGTCAAGTCACTTGTTACTGAGCATTATGGTCGACAAAACATGACATTTCATTATTTACGCAAATAAAAAAACAGCTCACAGATGTCGCTAGCCAATATTTGATATCAATTTGATCTACTAGGTAGTTGTGTGGTGACTTTATAAATTGTTAATTTTTATACAACCTATTTGCTGTGCCTTCGTACGGGCGTTTTGTATTTGCATTCCTTTGTGAACTCCACAATAGCACTTAATTCGATGCCGGAGAACTTCGGCTTGTTGTTTAATCCAATAAACGTGATGATGTACAGCTGTTTCTATAACCAATTCATATAAAATTCACGTTTCCGAGATAAACATATGAAAGGCTAATTATTATATTCGCAATGAAGTGAAGTTTCTATACTTGCTGAACAATGGTACTCATGATTAACCTCAAGGTTGAATTTTAATTGATAGTGAAGACAATATAATTTGTTTAACGCCATTTTGGTTTCAAAATGGTACACAACACAACCATTCAGTTAGCATTGGCGTCGTGACTGGTTTAACACTACACAGGCCCGATTCTTTCACGGAACAAATATTTGTATGGAATACAGGCAGTTCCGGGTCTGGTTGTTTGTATTATCATCATCCTAGCTTTTACCGAATTATACTGTGGCCGGATTTCAGTCTAACAGATGTGCCTGAATATCAGTATTGGACATGTGCGACTGCCATTAGACCTTCCCAACACTAAATACGAAAATATCCTATGGCCTAAAATGGTTATCAGGTCTTTCTTGTTTTTGTATGTGAGAATTTGTGTTTGTAAACACACCCGTGGTTCAGGCTAAAACCCTAGTGTGGACAGCGTTTTATCTGTAAAAAAAAAGAATACCGTTATTGCTTATTGCTTACACAAGTGTGTACCTACCGTGTTTTACATTTTTTTGTATACTTTTACGGATGAAAATTGGAAGTCATTATGCTAATTCGGGGGAACTTTCACGCTTTGTCATACTAACATCTTTTATTATAGTTTTGTGCGAATATTGCAGTTGTTCATTGTTTTTCATTATTAACTCACAATTGTGCTCACTTTAGAAATATAAAGAGTAATATTTTATAACTAATTCCGAGTTTTTATTTAGTTGAAACAATTACTCGTTGATCTTTTGTAGTCTACAGTTGACATACTTCCTAATATCACTAGTCTGTATTACGATTTATTATTATTTAACACGCTCCAAGCCTACTTATTATACATTAATTAATCAAGAAGCTCATTTGATAAAAGATTTTCTTTCATTATTATTTTCATTTAATAACATATTACTTACATTTATTTTTCTTACGAAACCCAAGTCACTACTTGTTAAAGCTCTAGAAAAAGGAACTTACTATGCATATTGTGTCAAAGAGTAACGCTTTCTGTATCATACCCTCTATTAAGAATGATAAAAAGTCTATCCCATTATTACATTAATTGTAGTTAAACTTAGATTATTGCTGTATCGTGAGTCAAATAATAATTATTATTCGAATTACCGTAATACAGGGAAAAGTCTTAGTTTCTATATATACAAATAGCGGACCCGACAAACGTTGTCCTACATGATCCAGCCGTTTAGTTGCAGTATAGATAAATAACCTAGATACCGACTGCAGCGCCATCTGCCGGGCTGATTTGTGAATCTACACCATCCAGGGCGCCACCCAAACGCATACAAAAAAATCATTCAAATCGGCCCAGCATGACATACACACGTACAGTAGAATTATAAATATAAAGATTACGCCTATACCTATTCCCCGAAGGGATAATCAAAGGTGTACACCCATGGTTCGCCGGTATGTTTCGGTCCAATGTAATAGCACAAATATAAACTGCGAGCTGCTACTGAGAATTTAGATAGATAGGTGACATACATACACAAATCCAATAACACTGTTCGGTCTGGAAATCAAACCCAAAATCTCAAACGACGCAGTCGCGCTTATGACCACTAAGCTAATGTAGCAGCAATCGGGCAGTCTTAGTTTCACGTGTATTGTACAGACGTCAGCAGATCAAGCTATCCAAAACTGTCGTGTTTTCCCAATTGAAAATGAACCTTATAATTTTGTATGAAAGTTGAAAATCAATCAAGAAAATTTTACAGATTGTGGTAGCTTGATGTGCTGGCCTCTTATAAAAGTAATAAGATTTTAAGATGAAATTTCTTTTCAGAAAATTAAAGACATCAACCTGCCACCGAGCCAGAAAGGTTTAAAGAAAACTCTTTGGTTGTTGTCTACGTCCAGAAACGCTATTATTGTCATAGTGTGCTCTTTAGTGGCGTTCTTCTTTGAGAAATATTCCACTCAACCTTTTAAACTCACAGGGACTGTCAAGTAAGAAATCTTTCCATTACTTTTAGTGTTTACTTTTTATGTTACATTGTCAACACTTCAACAGCACTTCAAGTCACCACAGAGTGTCAAATTTCCTCATTCAATTTTGAACTTAACTTGCAACATTTTAAGGTTTAAAATCATTTGGAGAAATTTGACAGTTATGGAATGTTATTAAGGTATTGCCATACTCATTGTGTAATTCTTTGAACCAATTCGCAAACATTGGAACAAGTCTGCATCGATACACAACAGAGAGTATCTGTTTTCACTAAGAACTGCATTGCATTGCACCACCACATTGCAATTCAAACATAACGTTAACTTGGTGTCGTTGAGGTGGTTGCTGGAGCAGAGATTACTTCTTTGAACACTAGCGTGATTCTCATTATGTAGGCACGTTTATTGTACTGTATAGTTTGTTGTCCACATGCTTTTATAAATTTAATATGTTACTTATCTATCTGTGAAGACCTATGGTTGGCTATCTGGTGTGTACGTTGGTTACAAATTTATTGTAAGGCTGTTGGTTTTCCAAAAGTAATCAATAATAAATAAAATAATTAGGCCTGAATAAGTGTAAGTGGCTATATTAAATGCCACCCTACCAAGGTAACATACACACCACGATATATTTATTTATTTATTTATTTATCAAAGGAAGACCAACAGCATATAACAATTAGCGTAAACATAATAAATTATTATAGACATCAGAAACCCAATAATAGGTCTTCACTAATAAGAAATGGTTTACATAAAAAGTGTTCTTGTAAACATAAGTTTCATTAAATATAAGACACGCAATTGTCGTGCTTTGAGAAAAATTCTTGACTAAGTACCCGTCTTACCGTTTTACCATTTTACCATTTTTTCGTCACATATCTCATTTCGAGCTGTTGACAGTATATTAATCTACCTGGACTCAGCTGTACTATTAACCTGCTGACTGCCAATATTTTTATCTCAGAATCAGAATGTTTTTTGTCAAACCTCGAACCATTATTTTAATTCGTACTCCGATAATATCGTATGCCATCTTTTATTATCCCATTATCGACTCATACGCAACGCACAAATGAATGGTAAAATAATTGAATTTACTTTTGGATGTCCATGCCACGACTGGAAACTAAAATACAAGTCTAATATTTTGGTTTATCTTAAACATGATGATGATGATGATTTTGGCTACATAAGCCACACGCGGGCTCACCAGTGACAACAGTATGTCAAACATAGGTTACTACCAACACAATCATGCTCTTAATGATACAAGTACTGTTTACCAGCCGTTTCATGTGACCGTTGAAATATTATAAAGATGAAGAGTTTGTTTGTTTGGTTGAACGCGCTAATCTCAAAAATTACTGGTTCGAATTGAAAAAATATGTTTGTGTTGGATAGTCCATTTATCGAGGAAGGTTATAGGCTATATAATATCACGCTATGACCAATAGGAGCCGAGCAAAAAGGAAAAGGCGGCCGCTGGAAAGGAAATGGGATACCGCGGGTAGCTAGTATGATATATAACGACTTATTTATTTAAACTTACATAATATCGGCAAATTATTTTGAAAAATGATGGGAAAATCCCCAAAACTTTTTCGCCTAATAATCGAGCCACACAAAGTATGTAAGTGCACATAACGAAGTTAAAAATAGTTCGTATTCGCGTCATTAATTATTTCCTTGTTGAGTGTTAAGTCCTTCACCGATATTCGCCAATAATATTGTAAGGCCATTGATTCTAGTATCAATTGATGTTGATGCAATGATTAATGAAGAAGCGTTTTATGTGCATAGAACATAAATACTATCATTAATATTCACCTGTCGAGATGAATCTAGAAAGAACCGGATTCAACGCAGATCTTATTTACAAGCTAGGTTTTTATATTTAAGAAAACTGTTCGTAGTTTCTGACAATATATTTTGACGTCAATGTTTTAGTTCGATTTTTAATTAGATTGCACCGGCATTTCCTAACTGATTATTATTATCAGCGGTGATCGTCCCACTACAGGGCTAAGGCCTCCCTTTCCTTCTTCCACTCTTCCCAATTGACAGCTTTCAGCATTCAACCCCCGCATATATAAGTCAAGTTCATCAACTGATGATGTGTGAGTAAAAAACTTAAAAATCACTAAGTCATTATGAATAAACATCATTATGGAACATTATGCGAGTCTAACAATGTCTAGAATGGTAGATAATCGAAGAACACAAATATTTTTTTAATATTTGAATGCTTTTCTTTCAGAGATGGTCTCCCTGCATTCAGGCTGCCTCCGTTCACCACAGTGTTGGAGGACGGCCGACAAGTGGGCTTCATGGAGATGTGCTCAGATCTCGGCTCTTCCATATTTATAGTTCCTGTTATTGCCGTGTTAGGCAATGTGGCCATTGCTAAAGCTTTTGGTGAGTTTCACAGTTGAATTCTAACTTTCTGTTTATCAAAATAAAGTTTAGAATAAAAGCAAAAGTTAACATACCTGATACGAAATAGTTTCAGCTATACCTACGAAGCTAAGACTTAAATAAATAAATAATTCATTTTTCAATAAGAACGTTTCGTCGGCACAATATACCAAAATAAAATAGGTTGGTATAATATTCGTACACAATTATAAATAATAATAGTTTTATTTCTTATAAACCATATTTGGCACTTATGAAATGTCAAATCTAGGTGCACAGAAATGAAGCTACATTTATAAATTATGATACAATTTAATGCATTTCAAGACAGATACATAAATAACTGTTAATCATTTGACCTATTTATCTTTTTTAGCAACTTATTACCTCATTAATTTAAAGTGCACTTTTACTGATTGAGGAATGTCACATAATTATTAATATTCATATAGTTTAATGAAAGATCACTGAATCAATGTATGCACATTCATGGATTAATATTATGTACCAGCAATAAAATAAAAAAGTTTTTCGCTTTGTATGATATCTTGTTAAAAATATGATATATAGAGGTTTGATTCATCAAATAAAAGATATAATATATTATTATTATCGAGATTAATTATCATTACGCGTATCAGACACTAGGTTAAGTTTGTATTAGTTATTTGACATGGATTTCTCGTTAATTATTTATTTATGAAAAAGTAAAATGTCCTTTTTTAGTTCCAGAATAATCTATATAGTTCATGTATATGCAACAAAATGCACATTTTTTAAGCTAGACCTCCCTGTTTTAGTTTCATGTCATTACGGTCTTATAAGTATCAGTGGACCACTGCAGTATATACAGAGATAATCATGTATAAAAAATGGAGGGACAGGCTTCCCGCCATTTTTTGTTGTGCAGAATATCCACCAAATGCCATCTAGAGAGGCGGCAGGCTCTCGGACTCCTACTAACTAAAAACCACCCTTGCCTTCCTATGCCCTAGTCAGGCTGATGTTCAGTACAATCACCAGGCCCTGTCAAGGGACGAGGCGAGGCCCTTGCCCCACAGTGGGGTAACATAGGCTCAATCAATCAATAAATTAATAGCAATATTAAAATTATCAGTGACACAAATCACTCAAATGTCATGTTTATAGTCAATTTAAAATAAAGCTATTATGTCATATTCACAGCCACAACAAGACCATAATTAAACTACACGATATTTGTCTGATTGGCCGTTATTATGACGCGTTTACTCGGCATTCATATATATTATTATGCGTGTAATATCTTTAGAATTTATATTTTTCCGCGGTTATTGAAGAATAAAATATGAATTATAAGTGTTCCTTTTTATCATGAACGAAGAATTAGGCAGAGGTGTACTAAAGTGCACCCCCCGTTCGCCGGTATGTTTTGATCTCGTGTAAAGCAAAATGGCAATAGGCTCGCCTATTGCCATTTTGCCATTAGTAGGGAACGATTCTTAATTCGGAGGTACTGTTGAGAATTTCATAGAAAAACTCAATACATTAATACAAGAATCGAATCGAATCGAAGAATCGTCCACATCTTTGTCTTGTGGTGTTACTTCCTTTGATTAAGCGTAGGTATATTAAGTGTCAAGGAACAAATAGAAAGAAATAATCGTTAGGACCCTCTGGAGGGTCATGGTTTTTTAATGAACTAATATAAATTATTTCATTTACTCTATTTATTTTCTTTCAGCCAGTGGTGAGTCGGTAGATGCGACGCAGGAGTTGATTACTCTGTCGCTTGCAAACATATTTGGTTCGTTTGCGGGTGCTATGCCGATCACGGGGTCGTTCTCCCGAAGTGCCGTGAACCACGCCAGTGGGGTAGCCACGCAGTTTGGTAGCATTTATACAGGTATAAATATATACTTTTTTTGTGAATACGTTTTACAAGTATATGCCGTGCCTATCCTGTGTTCTTTAGTTACTGCCTAACCTTATAAAGGCGATACGTTTATGGCTTTTGCCATATTATGTATTTGTCTTTTCTGTGACTCATTTTTTACCCATCCATCTTCCATTTTGGAACTATTTCACTTATAATATTTACACAAAAAGCCTTAAATTTTTGGCCTATTATATCTATTTTTAGTGCCAATCCGTTTTAGCAATAAATTAAATCAAGTCACGCCATGCTGAACACTTTCAAACGATCATAAAAATTCTGAGCACACCTTAAGTTTTTAGAGCAGGAACTTAACTAAATGCCAGGTTTAACTAGAAATCTGCACATTAAGAGAGCGGTTTTCAACAACCCTTTCTTTTTTAATTGCCTAAAATGCTCAATGGCTCTGTTGGGCTCGTGCCGACTAAAAATAACACAATGGTCCCTTGACCTGTTATAGTCGAGGTCATAAAATTCGTGAAGTCGTGAACAAATTTACCATGACCCCGACTGTATTCAATAACCCTAGTTATCGATGATTTACCTAACAGGTGATAAAAAATTAAAGTACTTAAATAAACTATGCAAGTAATTTGGCGGTACGAATTTGGCGTGGCTTAGCGATTTGCTTCTGCCGTGGCGGGTTGGTTTCCCACAAGGAACAAATAATTGTATGACCTGCAGGTTGTTTCGGGTTTGGGTATTTGTGTACCTATGTGAGAATTTGTTTTTGTAAACGCAAACATGATATTATTTAAAAAACAATAATACAATACTTACATTTATTTTCTCACTAGAATATACAGATGTTAAAATAATCGTTATGTACTTCATTTGTACTACTCATGTACTCCTTATGTACTCCTTATATACTCCTTATATACTCCTTATATACTCCTTATTTACTCCTTATGTACTCCTTATGTACTGCTTATGTACTACTTGTGTACTGCTTATGTACTAATCTATGTTCTCCTTATTTACTCCTTATATACTCCATATGTACTACTACTGTAGTTTTTAACAAAAATAAATATTTCAGGCTTAACAAAAATACATAATAACATTTAACATTATTCATATATTGTTGGAGAATAGTGACTAAGCTAGGCTCTTTTCCTGTATTTCAGGACACCAGGAAACCTCCCCTTAACATTTTAAGTCTAACCAGGTAAGGGCTGAATGTCCCATTTATACAAACAGCGAGTTTCAGTCGCTGTTTGTATAATTAGACATTCAGCCCTTGCCCTAGCTGAACCCATTTATTGGATAGTTTTAGTATAGTAACTTAGTAATAATATCCTGTAGATGGAAGATGAGCTACAAACTTAACTAGCAAAAAATATTCTCGTTTTAGGTGTACTGGTGCTGTTGGCGCTCAGTCTTCTGACTCCTTACTTCTACTTTATTCCAAAGGCGGCTCTAGCAGCCGTTGTGATTTGTGCTGTGATATTTATGATAGAATATGAAGTAAGTAACATCCATGTATTATAATATATTACTGTTTACAGTTTTACTCGTAAGCTTATTTGACTGCCTCATTAATCTAGTGGTCTTAAGCGCGACTGCTACGCTTGGACCGGGTTCGATCCTCAGGTCGACCAAAGTGTTATTTGGATTTTCTATGAAATTCTCAGTAGCAGCTCAGAGTCTGGATTTGTGCCCTGTTAATGGCAATAGGCTCACCCCCTATTACATGGGATCTAAACATACCGGCGAAATGTGGGTGTACATTAGAAACTTCTGCCTAACCGTTCGGGGATACAGGCGCAATGATATGTTCCTTTATGATTAACTCACTTAGTGTATCTGGAAACAGCAAATTACTATTTTGCAGCAAGCAAGCCAGATCTGCTATTGTATAACTTAAGCCTAATTTAACTGTCATATTCTACAGGTAGTGAAACCAATGTGGCGTTCACGTCGTGCGGACCTAGTGCCAGCCTTCGCGACGTTCGCCTTGTGTCTGTCGGTGGGGGTGGAGCTGGGCATCCTGGCTGGAGTAGCCGTCAACGTGATACTGCTGCTGTACCCCAGTGCGCGGCCGCAGCTTGAAGCAGAGATAGTTACAGTGAGTCTCCTCTAAAATAAACTCATATATTCATCCGAAGGCACAGATAATCAACCTCTACAAAGAATGTCTGGAGAACATTAAAATCTTGCCATGGATCAAACTGCAAGTTAATATAAAAACAAATAAATGTAAGGACAGTTTTTTCTTGGCCTTTAGCCGTTTTTCTCCTTTAATAATTAATTTATATCATCTTTCTGCAACACAAAATCTAAAAAAGTTGTAAAGGTTTTCAATATGATCTTTCAATAGTTCCTTTTTAGGCAAAAGTCTTTATAATGCTCAAGTCATAATAAAACATTTGTAACCTAGCTATGCAATCAATGATAGTCATCATCATCATCATCAACTGATAAACTGTGCCACTGCTGGGCACTGGTCTTCTCTCTGAATGAGACGGATTAGGCTATAGTCCACCACGCTGGCCTAGTGCGGGTTAAGCTGACTTTACACACCGTCGAGATTTCCTTCCTTCCACAGTCAATCAATCACATTAAAGTAAAAATATATATTTAATTGTAAGTATACAATTAAAATTTCAACTTAGGCCTTAGGCGTGTACATGTGACAGAAAATTATAATCCACAAGGCTTTTGTAAACTAAACAAATCTTTGTAATAATTCTATTCTAGAACGCATCAGGGTTCAATTACGTGCTGGTGACAGTGGGTAACAGCCTGTACTTCCCTGGCGTGGAGTACATCAGGCAGTATGTGGAGCGAGCTGCCAAGAAGCAAGGCGGGTGCAGCATGCCCGTCGTTATTGACTGCAGATACGTACTGGGTAAGATAACTGATTGATGTATTATGAGAAATATTTTGCATAGCTCACATCTACCAAAATCTTTTTATAAATGACCTTAACATGGTATTTCCAATGATATAAAAAGTCAAGTACAGTATTTTACATACTACCAATGTCAGTGCTAGCTATTGATACATTTTTGACTAAAGCTTATTTAGAAAGAAATAAAAAGTATTAATTTTCGCACAAATAACGCACGACACTTGGAACAAAAGCCAATGTGTCAAAAAATAAAAACTGATATATAAAAAAAATTACAATGTTTACTTCTATAGAACTTCTTACCAGGTCTAAAGAGGTCAACCTCCATGGTTATCAATGATCATACGAAGTTACGACGCATATTTTTTTTATTAATTTTAACAATTGAATTCACCATTTTATTAGTCGAAAGTATGTACAGATATTAGTCATTAATGACACAGTATAAAGCAAAATAGGCCTACTCACCGTCTTCTTCTTCGTCTTCTTCTCAGCTAAACCACTAGGAGGCGGTGAAGGGCAGGCGTTTTGGGAGCTGTCTTAAATGTTAAAAATGACATTCAAAAATTACTACCTAGTAGTCTATTTTGAATAAATTATTTTGACTTTGACTTTCTGTCTCCTTTCCAGGTGCAGACTTCACGGCAGCTAAGGGAATATGTGCCTTATCCAGCTCGCTAGCGTCCCGCGGTCAGCCGCTGGTGCTGCTGTCTCCTCGCGCCAGCGTCGCCTCTGTGTTCAGCGGCGCTGGATCCAATGTAGTCGTTGTACTCACTCATGCTGAACTTGAGTCTACATTACATAGTAAGTTATTTTTCTAACATAAAAGTTCTTAAGCTTGTCCGTGGACAATGAAACTGACACAGTTCTCTCACGAGCTGAAAGATAATTTCCTATTAATTTGCCGTTTACCGGTAAACATTTCTGCAGTATTCATTAAATATTACCATTATCTAATTGGAATACATATTCACTTGTGCTTAATGTGATTTTCGGGAAAAAAAACACCTCTTCTATAAAGTTCAACCCACAAAACGCCACCTCTTCCTGAGTGTCTAAATATATGAAAAATAATACATTCAACGTTGTTTGCGTACCTAAGATAAAAAATGTCTCTATAAATTAATTCAAGCACCCCCACCCTACATCATGTCGTAACAGCGAGTTGTAGCCAACGTTGGCTAGGTGGCGCTGGCGTTCCGTTATAGCTCCCGTACTCATTACCCGTGCTAATTACCAAGACAGTCCGTACTAATGACTATCCCGATATATTTATATTCACAGGTCTCACAGGTCAAATTCCCTTGCCACTGTTAAGCAGCAAGGAACACACGCCGCCGCCGAACTACGACTCTTTGAAACAATCGGACGATGACGTCACGGAGATCGTGATAGCCGACGAACAAAACAGCGTGCCTCTGTTGAACAAGAACGGGACGCTGACACATAGCGAAGCCAATGACACGTGACGGTAACACGTTTTTAGGATTAGTAGTGTATAGTAGTGGAATTTGTGGTCGATGTTTTTGTGGTTTTAGAGACGAATCTTGCTTCCTTAATACAAAGATGTCAAAGAATAATATACTATTAATGCTCTTTCCTTCTTGTAACTTTAACTATCAACCAAAAAATTTATAAAAATATAAATTTTAAAGACAGAAAAAGTCGTTCTCAGTCCGTGTTTAAACCTGCATCATTCTAGTTAATACAAAAGATGTTTTAGTCATCTAACATACCGAGCTGAGACTACTGTAACGTTGAATTAGTCTTCCATATTCTGTCTCAAGGTGAAGTGACGAATTAGGTGACGCGAAGCTTTGTATCTTTAAAAATGTTCAGCATGTTTTAATGCCAAATAATATAGAAAGCATAGAAGAGAAATATATTCTTCAAACAAGAATCATCTCTAAAACCATCAAAATTTCAACGTAAATGTATTTGTAGATATTATATCGTACAAGTTCGACAGTGTTCTTTGTGTAGATAGTTCCTAATGTTAAGTATTTTATGAAAATCGAACGTACTTAATAAAACAATGGGTAGTATTAAGACTAGAATAATATCATGATGACCCGTATTAAAGATAGTTTAAAATTAGTCTCTCAATCAAACTTGGGGCCTACTCAATTGTTTCCAACTACACTTGGAAACAATGGAGTAGGTCCAAAGTGTTCGTGTCCAACACTTCAAGCAATGCAGTTGCACTCAAAAATCAACAATATTGCGAAGGAATATGGTCGAAATAGCAAACTGTACAGCGTGATGTTATTGTCGCTTGTGCACACGGATGTACATCCGGCGCAAGATAAATCCAGATTTAAAATATATCCATCATTTTCTAATGTCATTTCAAAAAGAGTTTTTTAAAAGGGTTTTATTAGAACATCTTTTGTAATTGGAGTGTTTCAATACTGTCCATTGTTTACGTTATTTTAGACAGGCGCACTCTAAAATTATTTTTACTCTTCAGGTCGCCTTAAATGGTTAACAGGTGGCCCTAATAGTTATCATCTCGTCTCGTCACTTACTATAATGTCTTTCCACTAATATAAGTTATCTATTGTCGATCTTGTACAGATTAACTAGAATAAGTATTATTTACAGTAATGGCGTCGAACGCAATCTGATTATCAATAATTTTAATAACCGTCATATATCGTACTACAATCACAAGAAAATCAATTGTTGATGTCGTTCTGGTTTTTTGGCCTCCTATATGGACCAGTTAGGGTAGTGTTTTTTGCAAATAAGCAACTTCGAAAAGCGTGTCCTCGCTGCGCGAAAAAATGCTAAATTTTCAGTTGCAAATTTAGATTTACACTAGCTAGTTCATACAACATACCAATAAATCAGAACTGCATCATGCTTTGCACTGAGCTACAAGGAACTTGCATAAAATATTATATTATTTGTCAAATAAGAGATGACTTATAGTTGAAAAAATATATTTTGTGTTTGAAATAAATTTATATCTGATAATTGATATCTGGTTTTTGCGATTACAGATGGAATTTTGACACATTTTGTATGAAGCTTAGGTATGTCTAATTTCCATCTCTTGTAGAAAACAGATGATATAGGTTGGTTATTGAAAGCGGCCGTTAGTCAAGGTTAAAGTGCAAGTTCTCGTTTTTTAGTAGAAGAACTCGCCGACTCGTTGATAACCATTGATTTTCTGTTGCATCTCTAACTAATTGCATGGAGATTAAAACGATGTCTGGTGGTGTTAACAACGTCTCTCTAAGGGTATCTCGGGACTATAACTTTGTAACTTCAGAAATTGCTTAGCAGAGGCGCAATGCAAGAAAGAAAAGAATTATAATATAAGTATTATGTTCTACGCGATAAATTTTGCTGTCATTGTGTGTATTAAAGTGATTTATAATTAATTGGAAACATATCTACAATATACACATTATAATATTTCTAAATTACCATGCCTACACTGATTTCGAGATACCTTTGCCCGTGGAGATAAATAAAATCTCTTTTAACAAAAGTGAGAATTATTTTCTTTCCTATTTTAAAATAGTTTTAGCATTTCAGTTATGCAAACTGGTATTTAAGGTGTGTTTTGTACTGACGTGTAAGTAGTTTGGTAATGTTTGTAATGCAGTTTGAGATTTTGTAAAGGGATAACTATTATAGATAATAATTAATTCGTAAGATAACTAACATTTTACGGAATGGTTTTATTATATAATATTTCTGTATATATTTAGCCAATGATATCAAAATCGTACTAATTTTATATAAGTTATTTTGTTAAAATGTGTCAGGCCTCAACCTACGTCCTCAAAGGCATATAAGTAAATAAGTACCAAAGATGAGTGAGTCTATTATTCATTAACATATTTTGAGATGCGCCAAATCGATTGAATAGTCCTGCAAATATATTCGAACTATCGATGTTTTATATATCCGTATTTTACGACTAATAACGTTTACCACCCAAACTTAATTATTAGTTGGTTTATCATTGTTATTTTTTATCGTCGTAAGATGTCGTGCGTCGTGTTATGGTTCATAAATATGCGTTTAAAAATCTCCATTGAAAAAAACAGGGACACACATGTTATTTTATTCATTGTAACTTTCACGACTTTTCTCATTCATTATGGAAGCTGATACGCCAAATATGGATTAATTTGTATGAAAATAATATTATTACACGTAATATTTAAATTTGAATGCTTGCCTAAATAAACATATACCTGCATACATTTATTCTTTGAAGCATTATTTTAATTATCATAGTAATATGTAATTATTTTCAAATATAATTTTATGGATTTCATTACAAAACTCTGAAGTATGCTTGTTACCAGTGAAAAAATAAAACCTGTGTAAAAAAATACATGTTTTCAATCGATATTATAATATTGTTTTATTCTATATTATCTAGCCTCATATTAGGTAAGTATTTTTTCTTACCATCACGAACCACTTGAGAGCCAGATAAATCTAACTTAGTTATTTAGCCTTTGCTACAGGGAACCGTTTTTATCGTTGAAACAACAATTTAAAATCTATATTTATGAATAAAAATATTTAATCAAAATAAATAATACACATATCTATTAAATCTATAATGTAAAATATTCTATAAATCTTAGCACCATTACGTTACAACATAGTAAATGCATTGTCTGACTATTTGCTAAAAATAATGAGTATCATAAAGTCTTACGACTGGAAATATACTCTAGAACCCATATATATTAAAAATATCATCTATCAATCAGTCAATTACACAAACCGACAATTCAAAGGCGTATTTTGTATAGTTTTGAAGAAAATTGAAGATAATTTGATTAGATGGTCTCTAGCATTAGAATAATTCAACATTCCTGAATAATATTAAAACAACGCGTCTGACAAGTCGGCTGCTAAATGCAATGCGGTTTAATTCCCCATCACCCTAGACCCTCGGCTACTTCAAAGCTAAAATATACTTTATAAGCTACTCTATAAAGTTCAAAATCTATTGGTTGATGACGGGCCGTTGTTGGTGGAACATAGGTTTAGACGCAGAGAGAAGTTTCTCGGAGACCACGTGAGCTATTCTAGCGCTGCGCTGCCAGACTAGCTCGCGAGTACGTTCGTTGTTGCTGTCAACTCGAACCTGAGGATAAAAAATATGTTAGAATGCCTATCAAGTGTCTATATGAACACAACTTCGTACTCATAAACCTTTCTGCCCCCATAACTACATCGACTAAATGTTAGAATAAATGTCCCAAAGCGTTGTCGAAGTTCAAAATTATATCATCAACTAAATTACCGTTTCAGTTTGCACCTTTTACAATTGATTTGGTTGTAATAACTTCGTCATACTTTCTGTTATGTAGCGCACTTTCTTTTGTTCTGTTGGAACTTGGTGGTTAATTCGATGAGATTTAATGCTGATTTACCTGTTTAGGCTGAAGAACTTTGATGGTATGTAATGTAGCGACGCCTTGGTTGTTGACTCTCAGAGTGAGTTTTCCCAGCATCTCTGCAGTGGTTGCTGTAGCAGATCTGATGTCTTTCTTGGCGCCATTACCAACCTAGAGACAAACAAACTCGTAATGAAAGAATAATAGACACTATTACTCATCAAGCTTTAATTCTTCAGTTAATAGCACTAGCGGTCCGATAATCATAAACAAATAAAGCTGCTCTTATAAGAGCAAATTTCACAATTATTACGAGCTTTTAAAGTCACGACCATATCTACCAATAAAATTGATCTTTATGGTGCAACTCTAGTGTTACTAAGCAAGTTACTTCTCATCGCCCAATTGAGTTAATTCACTTCCTCTGATCTTAAGTCTTAATCTTTATTTATATATAAAAAAAATATACCTATATAATTAATTAATAGTCTAGCTGATATCAACTCGATTGCCATTTGAGAAGAACAAGAAAGTCGTGGATCTAACTGTTATTGAAGTTGTTGAAGTAGAAAATATGTAACTTCACACGTACCTCTTTTTCGACTCTCAATATCAATGGTCCAACAGCGAAGTTACTCTTGACAGTTGTATGATCAGCCATGATGCTGACTGCAACGTCACCAGTCCTCTTCAGCGATGACAAGCCATACAGCGTCCCTTTAGCTCTGGGCTTGCTCTTCTCGGAAGTCTTGGTCTTGGTCTTGTTCTTGTTAGTGGGTGGTTTCTTTGTCGTAGTCTTCGCCGGTTTTGGTTTAGGTTTAGTCGCCTTTGTTGGTGGCTTAGAAGTCGGTTTGCCCCTAACCGGTGCCTTAGCTTTCTCGGAGCCAACCTTCTCTTTAATAGCTCTAGATTCCTCCGCAACAGGAGTCTGCTCTACAACAACCTCGTTAGGTTTCACTTCGTTAGTCTGTGGTTCTTTAACTGTCTCTGGGACTTCCGACACTGTTTTCTCTTTGGTTTTGTTAGCGTCACTACCACGTGCTGAATTTTTCTTCTTGTTTGAGGTTTTCCTAAAAGTGAAATTCAATTACGTAAGAATATGCTGATGTATTCAGGCATTATAGTGACACGCATAAACTTCTCTTTAAGCATAACATTCTAAAACTTTCTTCTTACATTATGAATTTAAAATATCTTACCTTTTTGGTTTAGTCTTGTTACCCTTCTTGGGCTTAGATGTCTTCTTATTAGCATCTATGGGCTGCAACTTGACGCTAACGGGGTCGTACGATGTTCTCAGGATATCATTCATCTTCTCCAAGATATTGTCAACGAACCGGTTATACTTGACGATGTAGATAGCTGGCACTGTCGATGGTTTCTTCGTCGTTTCTTCATTGAGAGCGCCTGTTAATCATTTAGTGACGTATAGGCAAATAAGCTTGTTTTCTAGTGACTAGTTTTTCTCAATACAAAAAAGTAGGTAGGTGATATCCACAGGTTGATGACTGTAACTTATAAAGTGTGTTTTGCTGAAGGTTCCTATTCTATCCAATCGTTCATTACGTTGTTCACGGACTAATCATATAATTGTGTGACGATATTTTTCTAAGTAATTAAGGCAGAGTCAATACTATAAAACTTTATTTGCTGTCATAATGCTGAGAATTCCTGCATTAAATGCGGTTACCCGGATTTAAACCTCTGCTTGTTTGTCTATTATAACCGCCATAATTTTAACCTCAGTACATTAAGCATGTTTATTTCTTAACAAAAGCAAGACCTTTTTTCTTGTATCTCGTTGGTTATACTCCAATTATTTTACAATTACTGCTACAGCACGTATTGCAAAAGGCAAATAATTCAAAGACAGTTAACTAATATTGAGTGTTTTTATGATATATTCAATAATGACTGAAATTGCTTTGGCATCGCTTAATTGCTGCTCGACATGAATTCCAATGATACATTGACTTATTACAACAAAAATTCAAATAGACGGAACTGATTGATTTTATTACGTGACAAAGGCAAAAAATGGCAAATTGTCGTATTGTGGCGGCAAACAATATGTACAATATCATTACTTTCAAGTACCTACTTAATGTTTAAAAAGATGTACAGGAGGTTACGACAATTTTATCGGGATAACCGAATATTTCCGTTTCAAAAGGATCTTTGATTTATCAGCTGTTATTGCAAAAAACTGACTTTACTTAATAAAGCTCACTCATACTAAATTTACTATGGTAATATTGTTTGAACACCGCTAACCTAACCGTGACGGATGTATTTTTATTATGTTGTTTCATCGAAAAATAAATTATTAAAAAGTTTTTATACGTTTACTTTGGAATGATCTCGTCCTGTTCCAGTTAGTTGAAGGGATTAGTTATTAAAGTATGTACCTACTTAATCATCAAACTTCTCTAACACACTCTTATATAAACAATAACAGGAGCTATGTTAAATATTTACGTATCATTAACATAATACTGTAGGTCAACCTCGTTTTTATTGCGAAAATATTCAAATATCTCTACTTAATTACCAAACAGTGAGCATTCTAAGCCCAAAAGCGAAACTTCATTAATAAATTTCTCTTTTTACGGTCACGTTCATGTCGCTATATTTAAATACTTAGATCTAAATATTAGCATGCAAGTACCTATACAGCGGAGGTACCTGCGCTCGATAATTATTCAACTGAATCCTACACCTGATTCTAGCCACGTTATGTGTGCACGCAAGCTAACTGTATCGGTCTCTCGGAGCCCCACTTGAATTCTAATCGTCGTTCACAATTAATACACCCAGTCAACGGTGGATTTTCTATTTTCCACACGTAAAAGAAACTGCGTGCCGTGCCACGCACATTCGAAGAAATCTAATTACGGCATACATTGATACGACTCGGGACAGCCATTAGACATACCTATTGAAAATATTCATGTAAGCAATAGTGTAAAGTGGCTTTAATTAAAATCTACCAATTATCACCATCTCATGTCATTGTCATATTATAATAACCTAGTCTGTTATGATGTCAGGAAAGATCATAACCTCTAGTTATGATCTTTCCTGGATATTTAAATTTGTTTTGTTATAAAAAAATCGTTACGTTTAATTTCCATAAAAAAATCTTATGTATTCTGAGATTGTACAGGTGACATTGTATGGCCGGCAACAAACGAGTCCCATTTAGGTCACATATGATTCCTCGCGACACTCCCCGCATTTCACGACGACAAACATTTAAAAATTTCTCTTTTCGCATCTCACTATGCTGTTTTCACTGTGCCGGACGTCCATCACGCAAATTTCGCGGTGTTTCGTCATTGAGTGAGAGTAAACATTTAGTTCGATTTACTTTCTATTGATTGTTTCTAATATTTGGATATCCGTCAAGGTCACCCCTGGGCGCGGCCAGAGCAAGGTCAAAGAAAGTGTCAAGGCTGTAGAAGAAATCGGGCGGGTTCATTGCTCGAGCGCCGGTTGGGAAAGTAAGCAGGCAGTGGTCGCCGGCCTCCTAACATACATATTATACCGAACTAGTTCCTTGTCGGTCGAACGTCCGTCCGCTGCGCCCGCGCCCTCGCGCCGGACGCGAGCGGGATTTCTAGATCTGTTATCAATATAACAACCCGTATATCATTTAATACAATCTTGTTTGTGACTTAGAAAGATATGCATAGATATTCTACTATTCAACAGATAAGGATTCTTAGGGAAAGGATATTATAAGGAGAAGGGATATTTGTGCGTTATAATATTACATACATAAATCGGTCAAAAGGCTAGTTAGCTATATTTATATCTACATTTTAATTTCTACATACAATACTGCTACGTAAATTTACGATGGGAATAATATGGGAGATAAGTTGTTAAATATATGAATATTATTAGAACATAGATCTAGCATAATATTACAGTTATGGATCAGGGTCGAGGAGTATAAATAGTTCAAGCTGACTAGTATACATTTTTATTATAACAATCAAAATTAAATTAATATTACTAGATAATGTCACTCGATTAGTTGACACCGAGAGAGATAGGCAACTAGTTTTCTGACCGATGTACGACAAACCAATGTATTGTGTACAATAATTATGACGCACAAACTGTCGTAAAGGTATCATAAAGAATTTCACACATAATTTAGAACAACAGATTTATTTCAAATAAATTGCCACGAGACCAGTGTGACATGATCTAGACATTAATTTAACTTTAACTTTCTCGGTACCATACTTACACTTTCACACTTCAAACACACTCACTTAATAAATAAAATAAATAGAATAAATAAATAGTCAATAAATAGCTAAGCTAAAGGAGGGGACCGCGGAGGTCTCTCAGGTGGATGAGAGGGCGTGGCTCGCCCGGGATCTCGCCGCCTACTCACTATCTGAACTTTTTGTGTTCAGCGGCGACTGCCGCGGCGGATGTAGCTTTGGTTTTCTTTACTTTACCCAGATGGTTGGCTTTTTTCCCGGCCTTTTTCGCATACGCCGCGACGCTCGCCTTCAGCTTTTTAGACTCACGTGAGTTCTTAGCGGAGACGTTCCTGCCGAGCGCGTCAGTGATGTCGTCGTCGTCATCGTCGTCCTCGTCCTCGGCGTCATCGTCGTCGTCATCGTCATCATCAAGAATATCATCTTCCTCATCATCATCCTCCTCAGGTTCGGCAGCAACTTCCGAGCTAGCTGTAGGTGCTTCCACTTCAGCGCTGGCGGGCTCCTTCTGTACTGCCTCTTCGACCTCTGTTGCTTCTGCTTCTTCTGCCTCAGCCCCAGCCTCCTCGCTGACGGCTGCGGCTTCCTCGGATGCAACGGCGGCGGGGACAGGAGCGGGAGCAGCAGCCACTGTGTCGGCGGGAGCAACAACAGCCTGAACTGGCGCAACAGGCTCGTCATCATCGTCGTCATCGTCTGTGGGTTTTATATGAGATGCATTATTTGAAATTCAAAATACATGATATAATTTAATACGTCTCTGGTTCTTACCTCCTCCTAAGATGTCATCGAAGAATCTTTCGAGGTAGTCATCATCATCATCATCGTCAGCCTCTTCTTCCTCGTCGTCGTCTTCGTCATCATCATCATCGTCGTCGTCGCCGCCTGTTACAAAAAATACCACATCAGTAAAATCAGAAAGTGAACTAAATGTAAAGTAACGTCAAACTCCAGAGTTACCGTTGTATTTGAATACCGTAAACTTGTCTACATGCAAAGTTAGCACCTGTCGCGTATTCGCTTGGTTTCAATACGTATTATTAGCACAATAACCGACACCTAAACACAAATGGACTGTTAAACAAACAGTTAATGAGAGACACGCGCCGCAATCTCGTGGTGCGTGACGTCCTGAGCGAGGCTTTTGTAGCGAGAAAGCTGGGGAGCGTCAATTTCTCTGATTGAGTCTTTCTGTTTGAATTAATTAACTATTGAGAGCGCCTGTCACGCTGCTCGACTCACATTCCGCGATGGCCCCATTGCGTCCTGATTTCAAGGAATTTTTATCGATGAGTTGTAACACTTAGCGTAACTTTGTGTAATAGTAATTTCATTTTAAACAATCTACTAAACCTTATCATACATATGTAGCATCCATTCATCCTCATATAGCAGCATCAAAGTGTAAACATAGGTACTTTAATTCAACCAATATATTATAGCATAATCAGAAATATTTACAGCTGTATTGAACAGTATAACGACGATTCACCGTCAATGAAGTCAATTGAGATCAAATGTTGTTAGTGTAGTATTTATTGAAAAAGCAATTGCATTAAGTGGTAAGTTATAAATGCAAATTGCTTCAAAGTGCTCAGCTATGCTTGAATCGCCGAGCAATTACCATTCTATTTGCGGGATAATTATGCAGGTGTTTTGTAAAATGCAATAAATTTCCTATCAATGATTTATCGTCTAAGCTCGAGTGCTGTTGCTAATGCAATATTATAGCTGTCAGCATTTCAATAAAGTATATCTCACGAGCGAGATATTATTATTGTATTTACCGTTATGGTTCCTGCTCATTTGAACGGTAAACCAGTGCAATCAGGTGATGGATTACTTGCGATACGGAGCTTTTTATGAACGTTCTATTCGTACATGACTAGTTAGGTATTGATTTTTATTTGAAGATATAAATTTTGCTCATCTTTTTTGTATCTATTAAATCATGCTATTCACTATTTCATATTGTTATTGTATTGTTTGCTTACAAGTATTCATACGAAGATTCGTGTTTAGTACTTAATTACTTAACAACTCGTAGTTTGTGCTTACCTGTTAACGCATCATCGATGTCGACATCATCATCTTCGTCATCGTCGTCGTCGTCATCGTCATCGTCGTCAGTGGCGGCTACGGGCGCTGGTGGCGCAGCTGCCGACTGCCGACCCACTTCCTTGTCCTCCTCCGGCCGCGCGATAGGGCTACCGCATGCCGACAACACTAGGCAGCACAAAGCCGCTAACAAGAACAACGACCTCATCTCGTATCTGAAACAAACACAACCTTTAAGTTACTTCACCGGGAGCATCGCGACCGCGACAGTGCCGACCCGACCACCAGCCCACTGTTGCTATCACGACATCACAACACTATCACGAACACAATCACATGCACTATGTCCTTGACACTTCACCTTTTATTGAACTGTCACTGTTGAGTCCGTGTGGGCTCTAGCGGAAGAGGTTCCGCCCGCGTCCTTCTATGCCGGTGTTTGGGACGCTATGGCCGAGCGTGGCGAGCGGAAACGATATAGCGGCGGCGTCTTCACCGCACACTCTTTTATAGAGTTACGTCACACAAGCAGGGAAGGAAAGTAGTGATGGTAGCCGTCGGGGGCACAGATCAACCAACACGCAGACGTACTCCTATTTATACCTATGGTCTGCCATGGCACGATCATTTAATTATGATCAACATTTAATGAATTCCCGCCGAAACATTTAAATTAAAGCATGACTACTTTTATTGAAAATGTTCATACCATGCATTCCAGATCCAGATCGTATTAGATTTTCCATAGGGATTTTGAGTATAACATAACACATGTACTAATAATGGGCATTCAGAGGTTACCTAAAAGTTGTTTCAGGGATTCAAAATGGAAGAATCTTCATCTGACCTACTTCTTTTCTATATAATATAAATCAACAAAACCTTACCATTTACAATTATCATATATTTTTCCTCCTACGAATTTTTTTGCTGTAGATATTCCAAAAACTCGATATCTTGCACAATGTGCCAATCATTTCAGTGGAACATATTTTGCATATTGCAAACAAAATCATTAGTCACAAAACCTTTCACTTATGTGAACAAGAGGAAAGGAAATTTATTATATTAAGAGAACTGTACCTAAGCATTATTTCTTAGTCAAGATCGCATGCTGCATTAGGATTCTTAATTTCATAATCTATGGCATTCCAAGAGGGGTTGGTTAGGTCCGATTGATTCATTTATTCAGCTTATTTACGGACTTGTCGTGTCTCATTGGAGAAATGTGCGACCAGCTTGTATTGTGTCAGAATCTTTAAGCATTTTGAGCATTAGTATGTGGGGACTGGCCCCGTACTTTCACTTAAGGTTATGTGTGTAAACGCGCTTTAAGTGCTATTGATAATGTGACGTAAAAATGAAAACGTGGGCGTTCCGAATGGATATAACTATCATAAGTTTTGCAACACCACATTAGCTGCAACTTACATGGAATTATTAAATCATTTGATCGTGATTTCTTAAAAAGAGAAAATAATATATTTTAGTCAATTTATGTCCGTTTCGTAATTTTTGAGCTAATCTTAAATGTTGTTTTGACTACTTTAAGCTCAACCGGTTTTAAAATTGTTTTCTCCTTTTACAATGGATTTGCACAAATATCTTTGCAACGTTTTCTATGAAAAATGATGCGGTATTTTAAGTTAGCTACTTGAATTCGTGTGACAAAAATAAAGAAAATACTTTGTTAAAAACTTTCTTAAAGTCACTTCATAAAATCCTTTTCATTTTAGGTTTTGTATTATTAAAATTGAAAGTATCCCCAACTGTTGCAATTTTTGGGGTTTTATTTAGATATTTTAATAAGAATTATTTTAAAGCAAATCCGGTTGTGAGTTGATATATGTATATGCCTTTCATTTTATATAAATAATATACTATAAACTTATAATACCATCGCTTCTATATCGGAAGGGTTAGGAATATGTAGATCTATTAATATTCACCCAAACTTCACACACACTAGTATTTTTATTATCAACCGGAAACAAATCCAAACTGAGCTGATACCGAGTATTTCATAGAAAACCCAATAACACTGCTGGACCTAGAGTTTAAAGACAGGATAGCTCACCAATTTACTATACGTACGACTATAAGACCAATAAAGTAATCTTAAATACAAAAAATCCTTTCGAAATTCACAAAACTTACTTCGTCAACAATCTAAGATAACAGTGTCGAGTCTAATAGAAACGACAAGTCACGACGCACTACACAAGTTTATCTACATTGCTAGAAAGTTCAGGAAGTTCTTGGAAAAAGTGTAGAGATATCTATATAAATATAAGCGAAATACCACTCACTGTATGATCACGAAATCTCAAAACATTAACTTGTAATTAGGCATGTAGGTTGTTTACCTTGTAAACATTCACAGAAATGAATTGTTAATATTCCCACAGGATTGACTAAACGAAAACAATACAAGAGCTGTCCTGTATTGGTTTCGAACTAGCTGTAGTTCGATTAAAATAATCGACTAGCTGTAATATCTAGTATATCGTAATGAATTTCGCAACAATTTTCTTTTTACTAAATCAATGTTATTCTGTAATGGGATTCGTTGAATGCAGGCACCATATAATCAGTAGGTAGGTACTTCTGGAAATATAATATAGGGAAGGTTTTTGTACAGCAATGGAGGTCCGTTGCTTTCATCATCAGCTTTCATCATTTTTATCATTACGCAATTAAAAACTACTACTAATTAGGATTAAAACCTTATTTAACCACATTATAATCTTGCTTATATAAACTTTATACATTTTCTGGAAAAAAAATAACAATCAACAGCGAGCAGGGTTCGAACCTGCGTCCACCGGTTTAGTAAACCGAATAAAAAATAAAAAACTTACTTTACATAGTCATGAAATCCAAAAGGCTCCTAATATCAGATTAAAAGTTTTAAATCTCTCAATTTAACGAACCTTATCATATTGTCTTATCTATTAGAATCGTATGAACAGCTTAACACCTATTAAGCATCTTGGTCCACTCATTCAGTGTCATCATACAAGCGCATAGAGGTCAACATCGCGACATCGTCTTCGAAGGTAGAAAGGTCTAAACTCGTTTTTGGTATAGTAGGCGTCCACAAATATTTGTATGCGCCTTGTGAATGGACCCTGAGGACTTTCTCTCCGGCTGGCGAGTCTCTAACACCGGCGCGCGCGCAGGTCGCGTATTCATGCTTCTGTTGCGGAACAGGTGCTGCGATTCGTATTTTGGAAAATGTCCATGCATTACTCTGTGTTTACGAACTTGCAGTGATGAACAAAAACATACGTTAATTAATATCATCGGGCGCCAGAAGTCAAATTATACGAGAATATAATTTACAAACTTTTAGCAACAAGTGCATAAAATAAATTTGAAATATAGACTTATCATCATCAACCTATATTCGTCTATTGCTGGACGTAAGCCTCTCCGAATGAGCATAAAGCCTGATGGAAAATTAATCGATTACAAGGAATAGAAAATAAATTCATCCTACTAATATTATAATTGTTAAAGTTTGTGATGATGGATGGATGGATGGCTGGATATTTGATACTCTTTCACCCTAAAACTACTGATCGAATTTTGATGAAACTTTACAGTATTATTATTTTACACATCAGAATAACCTAGAGGCTATAATTTATAACGATTTTGAGTTGATTAGCCAAATTACAACAATAATTAAAAGTAACTTCACGCGGTCTAAGTCGCGGGCAGAAGCTAGCTGTAAATAAAATGACCAAAAAATTAGGAAACCGTATTTTTTTTTCATATTGACTACAGTACAATTTTAATTAAATACCATGAAGTTAGCAAATAATGTTATGCGATTAGGAATTTTTCAAGTTTCGAATTTCCAATAGCACCCGCAGCTTTGTGCTGCACACACTGTCACTAGCGACTCGAGCGCTCCCAAATCGCAATGCTTGCGTTAAGGTCAACGTATTCGCATACAATGTGACACAGTTACTCATTCTATTTGTGTTAGTCGTCCCTCACTTCCTCTAGAACTCCAGACTAATACGGTTATGGCTATCGATTTTTATATATCAATCTTAACTCGCTATTGATATCTGGTAATCGAGTGGATACTTTAGTTACAGTTGTACATTGATTAATAAACAGTTTAGTAATAAGGGAAGTCGGTATTTTAGCTAACTGCATATTAATCCAACACTATCAGAGAATTTCTATTAAACAGAATCCAGATTTGGTTTAAAAAAAAAGTTTATCAACTGGTACAGACGCCAGCAGGTCAAGCTATCCAAAACTGTCAAATTTTCCCAATTGAAAATAAAACTTATAATTTTGTGTTAAAGTTCAAAATCTATCAAAGAAGTTTGACAGATTGCGGTAGCTTGATGTGCTGGCCTCAGTACCTATTCTTTTAGAATGAAGAAGTGAATTCTTATGCGATAAAACCAGGTCCCTAATTCACATGGCATATATACGATTTATTGATTTTTTTAATAGTTGAATAAATTATTCCGCCGATAGATATAGGTAATTTATCTTATATAAGAATTTTATCCTACTTGAATCTATAGTCTATAACTATAGTTTTTTATCAGAGCGCGACATAAAATAAATATTAAAACGTCACCATAAAGACGTAAATTCTGAATGTAAAGGCAAAATTCGTCATGGCGGGTGGGACTCGCGGTGGCTTAGCGGTCATAGCGTTTGGTGTACCTAACCAGAAGACGCAGGTTTGAATCCTGCCCGCGGTCGAATTTTTCCTTCGCTAAATAACTTTAAATAGGAAAATTCATACCTATATCCCTAAAGGGTTAATTAAGCAGAGGTGTATTTAGAACTCACGTATAGATTGCCTGTATGTTTTTAGGCCTCTTGCATTAGATGGCAGGCCTATTATCACTAACCAGGCATATCCATTAACCGCCGCTACATATTTCCATATTCCAAAACATACGCAACATCATTGATGTCAATAATATTATTTAAGGTCAAGTCTAAGCACATTTTAATGACCTGTCAATCACAGCGTTACGTTGTATGAAATAACTAAAGTTAAGCAAGTTCACGGTTGCTAGTTACACACATCCGACTTCACGCCACATGCGTCATAATAATGCCATACATAACTTTTTTATTTTTGATACAATGTTTTGTGTTCCTGAAGATTTTAATTGAGATCAGTATTCAATTGAATAAATTTAAATAAAACTACTTTTTACGGATTTTATCGCGTTATATTGATATTATTAATCCCGACGTTTCGGACCCTTTACAGCATCCATGGTCACGGGTAGACTACCCGTATTTCAATGTATAATATTCGCCTAAGTGTCAGAAATAAATAAGAATATATTTATTTCATGCAAAAGTACTGTGACAAATGATGTTACAAAGAAATGTGAGGTACAAGTAATTGAACAAAAACATTAAATTCTAGATTTACTAGAATTTAATGTTTTTGGCGTGTGCATATAAAGGATCCGATTAATATTCAAGACATATCTACCAATAGTGCACCTTTGAAGCTCATAGATACAGCACGAAAAAGATTTTAGGGCCTTGGAAGCTCGGTTCTTTGATGTAGCAATGAGGAGGTGATTTGGAGGAGCTTACTGTTAATAATTATAAAATGGCTGAGAGTTAATCAGAGTCTAATCTAGACAGAGAGTAATATTTATGTTATTCCAAACAAAAAAAAAATACCGTAGAAAGCCAAAGAAACTTTATAATTTGTATAAGTCACAAAATTCTTTACCTATATAGAGGTAGGGCATAGTGGGAGTAATTCCACTCAATTTAAAGGTGCCCGACTGGGGAAGTACCTCCGCCTTGCAGAAAATCCAAGTGAAATAACACTGCTTTGAGCTGTGTTGTGTTTCTTACGTTACGCAGGGTTGCCAGTGCTCAGTGAGGGAACTTTGACCCTTATTGCTCCAATTATTCCTTTTTCGTTTTACAGGGTCCGCAACGCGCAAGTGACACCCCTGGTGTTACAAGCGTCTATAGGCTACGGTAACCGCTTACCATCAGCTAGGCCGTATACTTGTTTGCCACCTAGTGGTATAAAAAAAACATGTTTAACATAAGCTTATAGTTCCGCCCAACCTTTTTTTTTTTTATTACAAGTATAAGGCTTAAACATCTGTTTTAAGAAGACGAGATCAGAGTGGACGTTAATCGATTTCACTTTACAATACTTTACGACGTATAATTGGTTTTATTTTCACCGATATTACTCTTCTATACTTAATGCTTAGTTCAACCTTATCTAATTCTATACCGATTAATCTATAGTGCTTTCTTTTATTAGACATTTTAATAAGTCAGCCAGTTATCTTAGAGAGTTAATTGTAAAAGTCAGTTACAAGAAATGGATAGGTAATTATATTAACGTGAATAGTAATGGGTCGTTAAATGTGTAAGAGATATGCTTTACAGTTTAGTTTTAGTCTTAACAACATGTTCACTACTACTAAACCAAATTCAAATTAATTCTGAGTAATTTATGTAGACTATTAGCGCGCTCTTTAGAAATGTAATTAACTGTCAATTATTTTTAATTTAAAAACTAAATTATATTTAAATAATTAAGAGATAGTCATTGTGCAGCGTAGCTTAGCCTCGTAAATAGTCGCGTCTGTTGTTGTTCAGCAGAATTAACTGAATAATCGGACAATTTGTATGTAATACCCATATGATAATGGAGGCATCTCTTTTTCGCTTATATACTTTTTCATAAGGTGACAAGAGATAGCATGAATAATAGTCATAGCAACTGCCCCTTTTCTTATCGATAAGGGGGCAGAGGACATCGGGATAATCAATAGTAGATATGTATGTACATAATGCCAAGTTTTTACAAGGTTAAAGGCCGAATAAATATATATTGTAGTGATCATAATACACACTTAGCGCAATGATATTAGGTATAGCAAAAGAGCCGACAAAATTAAATTATTTTACTTTAACTTTTAGTACCAACACGAAATACAAAGATGCAGTGATAGACTAGTGGTGTGACCAATGGACTGCCAAGTCGAAGGTCTCTAGTTCGAATCCAAGGCACACCTCTAACTTTTGGAATTCATGTGCATATTAGTAATTAATTATCACTTGCTTAAACGGTGAAGGAAAACATCGTGAGGAAACCTGCGTACCTTAGACATTTTTCTCGACGGTTTGTGAAGTCAGCCAACCCGCAGCAGACCAGCGTGGTGGATTATAGCCTAATCTCTCTCAAAATGCGAAGGAGACCCGTGCCCAGCAGTGGGATAGTTATATGGCTTGATGGTGACGAAATACAAATACAAAATATTTTATTTGCTTTAATATGTAATAATCTTTATTTTAATATTCTTTACATGCACGTTATAATAGATTTCCCTGGCTTCTGCGCTAGTTTACACTGTATTACAGGAACTAGTAATAAGATTGTAGTGCTTTGAGCCAACTTTTAAGCAGATAATGACTTAGGAGACTCCACTCTTCCATAGCAAAGTATAATAACGAAATCTGAGTTGACAAAGGGTAACGAAAGAAATAGGATAGAGATGTATTTATTTTTTATACTAATAAGGTGGCAAACAAGCCTACGGTCCACTTGATGGGAAGCGGTTACCGTAGCCTATAGACGCTTGCAACACCAGGAGTAGGTATCACTTGCGCGTTGGCGACCCTGTATTGAAAGAGGAATAGTTGGGTTTGCAGTATAAGGGTCAAAGTCCCCCCACTGCCAACACAACGTTTCCTCGCGGAGCACTGGCAACCTTGCTCACCGTAAGAAAGACAACACAGCTCAAAGCAATTTTACTTCGATTTTTTGCAAGGCGGGGTACTTCCCCAGTCGGGTAGCTCCAATTTGAGTGGAATTACTCCCACTATGCCCAAACTCTCTTAATTACTTAAAAAAAACATTTTAAATATGAAATTCACAATACGCCAGCCTTACGGCCAGCACCTACCAACACCCGTCAAGTTAACGGGATAATTATAGTATGTCAAGTTTTGACGTTGATAGAGGCGAGCTAACGCGTCCGCCATGAACTCAGGTGGCCTACAAACGCGACCGGTTGCCGACGAGTACTTTCTTTCGGGCGTTCTCACTTCCGCCCTGCGCCCGCGCGCCTCCACGCAACCGGCACAGGACTTGCAGCGCCTATATAACGCCTCACATCTAGTACACATCACTATGTGTTACCGGTAATGAGTATAATTCAGCAATTGTGGAGAAACTCTAGAAAATAAATATAACATGGCATACCATCACCCCTGTATTTCCCGAATGGTTAGGCAGAGGTGTACTAATATACACCCATCGCCGGTATGTGTTAGGTCCCATGTAAGAGAGGGCGAGCCTATTGCCATTAACCGGGCACGAATGCAATCTCAGAGCTGCTACTGAGAATTTTATAGAAAACCCCAATAATACTGCTCGACCAAATAGTGAGATATAAGTTGATAAGCAAACAAGAAAAGTCTAGAATATAATAGAACTTTCAAAGATCGTTGGTGTATAAAATAGGTTTTTATCAATCTACCTAATTTATTGGACATGTAAACATTTACAATATTGAGGCTATTTATTTATGCCTTATGATTTTTAATTTTTCAAAATGGAAAGATTTACTGGCTAACTTTTGCTACCTGAATTATATCCCATAACTTTTTAGAGATTTAAAATCCATTTCGTGAAAATAAAATTTAATTAAAGTAGGTACTCTCGTTGGCTATTTTGTAGTTTAGTTTCTAGCGGCAATATAATTATGTTTTTTTTTTCTAGAGATTTTGTCAAATCCCTGATTACGGAAAATGTCGGCGGCACACACATACCTACGCTAGAATGTTAATACAAGTAAAATCAATAAAATTAATTTCTACTAAATGTCAGAAATACTTTAAAAGACTTTCGAATATAAAAGTGAAATTGGTATTCATATTGCCGAATATTAATTTGGCATTCCGTTGATGTTTCACGATTTCACGTTATACGTATACGTACTAGCTTACTTACATAATTTATTGTAAATATTTATACATAAACATTAGTAGCCCCCAATAGAACTTACTACTCGTACCTAATTACTTATGCATATTAATTTTATATCCGATTTTAAATTCTTGATGCAATATTTATATTAAATTTATTATTTTATATTATGACTGTTGTTTACTTAATCAACTTTTTTATTAATACTTGAAATTTCTATTCATTATATTTTATTGTATGTACATATTTTCAAAACTAATAGTCGGACACAAAACAAAAATATATATAACACCATCTCGGAAGGTTACACTATCAAAAAATAGCCAACTAAATTATAAAATAACCAAATATAAACACTAGTCATATAATAATTATATGACTAGTGTTTATATTTGGTTATTATATATACTATAGACAAATGCGCACAACAATAACGCACACCAATATACAACGCGTTGAAGTCTTTTATATGAAAGTTGCAATTATTTGGTCGGAAAACTTCCACAAAGATAAAATAATTATTTACCTATTTTGTCAAAAATAATGAGTATTTATTCAACGAAACCTATTTTATTTAATACTTTTTTAAAACCTAGTGTTTTTAAATATTAAATTACCAAACGCCATCTAGGGGGAAAACTTGATACCAGTATCAAGATAGTCGCGGTGAAGCTTTTAGTTTACCTTCACTAAGTTAGTGCCGCGCGCACACTGGCTCAATGAGCTGACAAAGAATATGTATAGTACTAGTATAAACGTATAGATGGCAGTGCTTTACGTCCAATTTTTATATATTTTGAGCGATAAGAGCTACATTTATGCATAATTATGATAATCGTCATCAACCCCTAAAGGTACCGTCTCGCTGCTGCGTACGGGTCTCCTCTCAGGCTGTAGTTTTATTGGAACGAAGTTCCTTATCGCGCGTTGTGAAAGGGGGCTAGACGGAAAAAATTCGTAAATTTTCGTAATTCAAATATTGTTGACAAGCATTCAAATATTATTGAGTGAATGACAATATTTGAATTTCTCGCGTTGTGAATTGTTGAGTGTATACAGGTTTTTTTATTTTTAATTATTAAATTTTAATGAAAGGAACTTCGTTCCATCCGGGTGTCCCTTGACACCTCTCAAGTTTTTTATTTTCTATATAGGTATAGTATTCGTTTAACAATCAAGCTAATGAACGTTAAATAGTCTTAAGCTAATTAAGTTATCATAATATATTTTGTTAAAGTCTGCTATGGTAATTGTGCCAGAAATTAAATATCTAAACGGAGTATTTAAGAAGCTACAGCACTATGGAACAAGCCCTGTGCCATAGGGTACTTTACAAACGTATAATTAATGGACTAAGATTTCCTACGACCCCTTCAAAGTACTTACCTCGAATCCTACTTGAAGGCGCACGTGTGTAAAAACGCCTACTGGGATCAAATAACGTCTACCTGCGCAATAATACTTAGAATTGTCGCTAGAATTTCACTAAGATAAAAATAACAGGCGCTCGACTTTGAATGTTTTTTATAATTTTTTCAATTTCTTTAATAATAATAATATTTTTTATAAATCAACTTACAATAGATGATTACATAAATGTTCAAAAGGAAAAACTTATATTATACTTATTAAAATAATGTTTAATGTGTAACTAAATCGTAACTAAAATAATTTATTAAAAAAGTTTCGTCAACTCGACTTAAAATACCTGTAAGCAGCCTGCCTGAACTAGGTAAATCCTGAAATAGAACCACTTTATTGCGTAATTATTAATTCCTGATGATTCGGACTAATTATATACATATTTAAACATGTACATATTCGTTTTAACTTGTCCAGATTTCAAACTTACAAGAGAAAATTATTCGTAAAGAAATATCTTAGAATTTATACAAGGTTCCTGTGGCAATGAAAATTTTAATTGAAATCTTGTTAAATATTGAAGTTTATGGAAAAAACATACAATACATATTATGCAGGGTGGAAGGGACATCGACGCGCAACGGCTTACCATGACTTCAGTACATGATTCTGGACCCCCCTGCGTCGGAATTTTTCGTCGGCTTTTTCTTAAATTTTACGTTTTTTTTGCAGTTTTTTCAACTTTAAACTGTATAAAATAATTATTTCTATCTAACCCAATAAGGATTTTAATTAAAAAGTCGATTAATTCACTTTTTTCACTATAAACAGCATTGTAAATTAAGCTCGAAAGATCTTCTGGTCAGCTGTTTCCTTAGAGTTCACTTACGAGTTGTAAAATTTAAGAAAAAGCCAACGAAAAATTCCAGCGCAAAGGGGTCCAGAATCATGTACTGAAGTCATGGTAAGCCCTTGCGCGTCGATGTCCCTTAAACCCTGTATATAATATAATTATATTATATATAATTCTTAGCTAATATGTTCATAGCAACAGCACAACTAAAATGGTTTTCGATAGATCAGAATAATGATGAACATTATTTGATGATCAGAATAATGATGAGCATAGGACTGCCAAGTCAAAGGTCTCGCTCGCTCTCTTCAAAAGATAATTCAAAAAAGTCAATTCGAATTCAAGGCACGTACCTCTGACTTTTAGAATTCATGTGCGTATTATTATCAGTAGATATTATTATGTCCTTTATTAATCTAATTTTCTTAAATTTTACATTTTTAAATATTTTTATAAAATAAATTGAAAAACAAAAACATTTAAAAATATAAAAATAGAGGCCCACCGGTATCGGGAACAGGGTCCAAGCTACCGGCGGTCAGGGCTCCAGAGAGAGGAACCTCCTAACAATACGAGACGTGTCCAGCAGTACTGCTTTCTGGATCAGGCCCTTGACCCAGCCGCCTAACGAGAGCCTCCTGAGGTGTCAGTCGAGGCTAGCGTTATTATTATTATTAGTATCAGCCAATGGCCTAATAGCCAAGAGCCTTTTTTTTTTTGCTTAGCGTGTGGAAAATCCCTAATAGCCTTAGAGAGGCGCGCGTGGAACACAACGCGCCACCGTCTCGGGTCCTTGAGGGGGAGCGACAGACGTTCCCCGCGTCTGTCGCCCCCGGACCGTTTAGGGAGGCTGGAAGAGGGTCCCTCCCTTGGTCCCGATGCCGGTGGGTTTCTATTTTTTATATTTTTAAATGTTTTTTTGTTTATGTTTATACTTAGGATGAAATATTTAAAAATAAAAAAAAATGTAAAAGAATAAAAAAAGGGAATAATAATATTCTTGGACAATTTTACACAGCACCATCTAGTCCCAAACTAAGCAGAGCTTGTACTATGAGTACTAGACAATGGATTTATATAATACTCATATACTTTTCTTTTTGTTAATAATTATCACTCACTTCAAAACGGTGAAGGAAAACTTCGTAATGAAACCTACATGCCTTAGAGATTTTTCTCGATGGCCTGTGAACTCTGCCAACCCGCATTAAGCCAGCGTGGTGGTCTCCCTAATCCCTCTCAATCTGAGAGGAGACCCGTGCCCAGCAGTGGAATAGTATATGGGTTGATGATTCATTAAAAAATTGCTATGCATTTGCTAAGAATTCTAAATGAATTCATTCTAAAGAACTAGGTTAAAGTTGCCTTATAATTAATTAAAAACGATAATTACCGTGACCCTCTAGAGGGTCGTAACAATTGTTTACTGTTGTGTCTGCTAATTTTTCCTATGTAAAAATAATACGTTATTCTTAAAAAAACGTAACACCATCATGCCTGTATTCCCTGAAGAGTTAGGCAGAGGGATACTCCTGTACATCTACAGTTCGCCGGTATCATTAGGTCCAAGCTTATTGCCATTAACCGGGCACACACGGTCCAAACAGCGAGCTGCTACTGAGAATTTAATTTACAAACTGACAACATAAAACTGCTCCACCTGGCAATCAAACCCAGGACCTCTAGCGCAATAGTCGCGGTTAGAACCACTAGACTAACGAGTGAGTTCTTTCGTTATTCACTGGCGTTTTTATCCCTAACATACTGTTATAAGCTGTAAACATTTGCTTCTAGATTCGCTGTGTTATGTTTCAGCCAGTGGAAGTCCTGTGGAGAATATTATCATATACATGCCACGATATAATTTTGTCGCCACATTATCTCATCTCCTACCATAGTTTTGGTACGAGATACGCAACGACAAAATTATTTCGCGGGAATCTATTGATTTCCGTTATGATCCTTAACACTCCAAGTATCGAAACGAATCTAAATCGAAATTAACAACTTCTGTGCAAAGTAAGAAAGCTAATTATTTATAGTGTTCTGTTATATTTACGTTCAAAGAATTAAAGGAGGCAACAATAATAATATGAAGCCGCTGTCTTAATGGGTTTATTATTCGAAATAATCTATGCATCTAATACATGGCCCTGAAGATGGAGCTTACTAAGACCAATTAAAATTCAAGCAAACACTAATCAAGGCTTGTTTATTGGAATCACATGACTAAACGTACCAGGGTGGGAGGACGTGCTAGGAGGTATCAAACATAAATATTAGCGATCGTCTCGTCATGTGACCGCCTGTGTAACAATGACAGCCTTGACATTTTCCGACGAGGACGACGTCGACCGGTTGAGCTTACGTGAAACGGTGGAGTAACACTGCGCATGTATTGTTTTTTAAAATTTGATGGGTCGTTAATTGTCTGAAAATAATTAGAAATACATAAAAATGAGAGATATTGAAGTATTCATAATATAAAAAGTTATGTTATATGAAACAATGCAATATTGTAAATGTGTATTGACATTGAAAAAATATTTTTTATTTATGCCACTAAGGTGGCAAAAAGGCATACGACCCACCTGATGGTACCGATGGTCACCGTAGCCTATAGACGCTTGTAACACCAGAGGTATCACTTGCGCGTTGCCGACCTCGTAACTAAAACTAAAGAGGAATATGGGTTGGCAGTATAAGGGTCAAAGTCCCCCCACTGCCAACACAAAGTTTCCTTGTGAAGCACTGGCGACCTTCCTCACCGTAAGGAACACAACATAGCTCAAAGCAATTTCATGTCGCTTCGATTTTCTGCAAGGGGGAGGCACTTCCCTAGTCAGGCAGCTCCAATTTGAGAGGAATTACTCCCACTGTGCCCTACCTCTCTTAAGTATTTAATTTATTTTCTAATATTTTTGTACTAAAAAAATATACATACCATCTCGCCTGTAGAAAAAGAGGCAGAGTTATATAATGTAAGAAGGAGAGAGTTATATAATGGAGAAGGCCTATTGCGATTAATCCGGCCCAAATCCAAACTCCAATCTGCTAGTGGTAGTTTTTTTAGAAAATCAGAGTATTTAACCATAAAGCTCACAGCGGCTGCGCTTGCCACCATTAAACTAATGGAGCAGTGTATATAAAAATAAGTACGTACCTACTACATATTATCAGTCAATATCAACATAATATGTTATCAAATATCAATTGAAACCCAGATTATTATTATATGAATGTATTCAAAACCTGATTTTGATTTGTTTGGGGATACATGGAAGCCTATTTTTACGTAATGTATGAGGTATTGTGAAGAAAATGTGGGAATGTGTTACTTGTGTTTTGTTAATACATAATGTCTTTAAATAGTATACGTGGTTCCGGCCGTTCTGTGTAAAGTAAAATAAATAAATAAACCAACAGTACCTTACTATTGTTTTTTAGTCAAAATGAGCTTATCAAAGAAACTCATATTCTATGATACCTATGTAATGGACGTAAGCAGGAAATATAGCTTTAAAAATATATTAAGCCGAATGAAAAATCTGTTAAAATCTTGTCCAACCGAACGCAACTGTCACATTCCTTCATATTTTAGATGAAAATAGAATATTTCCAGTTTCTACAGATCATGCATGAATAACAACTAATATCATGGAAATTTACAAGTCGCTTTAGTAAATAAATAATCGATCCATAATATTAAATTATTGAATGCTCTGCACTGTTTACAAATGTACAAAAAAAACATTAGCTAATTCGCATTCGTAATTTAAATTGAAAAAAGACGTAATTAAAGAATATAAGAAAATAATTTATTTATCATTTATCTATCATAAAACATTCGCACACAAAACATAAAGACTAAATGGTACGTACAAACTAATCTGAACAACTAAGGAAAAGTATAGCTCTATGAAACAGGCGCTGTTTCACAAAAAACACAAACTGCTCTATGCAACTGTCATCCTGACATGGATTTTATCCCCTTGAAATTAACTTTACGTATTTGTTTAGTATTTTATAAAATTACTAGCTGACCCGGCAAACGTCATTTAGGCCTTATCACTTAGGGGTATGAAAAATAAATTACGACCGATTCCCAGACCTACCGAATAAAATACATATAAAATTTCATAAAAATCAGTCAAGCCGTTTCCGAGGAGAATTGTATATATTAGATGAACAGTTCATCCTGATATATTTGATACCGACTGTACTAAAGGAATCAGCAAAAAAAAACAAATCTGCACTGTGCAGTAGCAGTAGACCGTTTAAAAAGTTTGATGGCGTGACCACATCCGCGGTACTACACCGCGGAATCGTCTCAAATTGCCCACGAACGGACGTTTCTAACAATTAGCCTCCAACATACTAATGCTCATGTGTAATCAGATGTTTTTTTTATGTTTATTGACGACGAAAATGCTTATAAGCATTATAGAGACCATCAGATAAAAGTTTCTAGAACCCATAACATACCATGATAAATATTTATTTTTGAAAATACTTCTTTTGAAGACACTTTTACAAGTAAATAAATTTCCTAGCAGACGACCTCTGAGAAGAAACGCCGAAACAAACTCGGAGAGTTATGGTCTCTTTTAAAGTCCAGACAGTAACAGTATCCAATGCTTATTAGATGTGTTTTACAATGTAGGCAAATCTGATCTGGACTTTAATGGCTCTTTTTGAAGAAAGAGCCATAGACGGCTCTATTCCCCGGAGGGTTAGGCAAAGGTGTAATAATGTACACCTAAAGTTCACCTGTATGTTTAGGTTTAACCGTTAACCGGGCACAAATCATAACTCCGACTTGCTACTGAGAATTTCATAGAAAATCCCAATAATACTTTGCTTGAATTTCAAATCGAACTCAGGACCTCTAGCGTAGCAGTCGGGCTTACTACCACTAATGAGACAGCTTCTAGACCCCGTATAAAGAAGTAATTCCTTCATTGTGTTCGTTTTCCGTGCGTGAAAAATCTTATTTTTTAACCCGGTCAGAATGACTATTTTAGACCGTTACCAACTAAGAGACACTGCTCCTTTGATCGGGGCCAAAGGAATCGTAAGCTCATTTCTTCTTCAATGCTTCAAATGCTTGCGATTCGTGCATTCATCATCTTCCTGCCCTTATCCCAATTTATTTGGGGTCGGCGCAGTATGTCCTTTTCTTCCATTCATCTCTGTCAGCCGTCACATCATCAGTCACTCTCTTTTCTATCATGTCCGCTTGCGATTCGTGCATTGTGCTGAACAAATCTGTCACTGGACCTGAGTCCAGTTTTGGTCCAGACTGGAAGACAACCCCAACATAAAACTACTTTTTGTTTTTATTAAACTATTTTTATTACCCTTTGTAAAGGGTCCGAAACGTCTGGATTAATAATATCAATATAACACGAGAAAATCCGTAAAAAGCAGTTTTATTTCAATGTTTATTTATCTTTATTTTACTCATATCAATTTGACAGAATTCTGCTTTGTATGGGGCCCATGTAACATGTGCCAATAATACAAGCCGTTAGTAGAATATTCTAAATTTAACACATTTGCATCACAAAGTAATTTGCTTCATTAGAATTCAAGAAATATAAACATCCGCTAAGATTGTCGGTTACTATTTTTACATTACATAGTTATAGAGAAGTGATTAAATGAGCATTCAGTCCAACGAAAGTAAATAACGTCGAAATTTAATCTTGGAATATGAATAATGTTTTAATGATTACCAGCTTCTGCTTTATATTTTAAAAAAACTTGGTTTTCGTGCGCTCGCATTACTTGTTTTTTAACTATTATTGTATAAATGTATTTCTCCATGTATAAATCCTTATGAGAAAAAAAATAAACTTAATTCGCACAATCTTGGTTACGACTGAAATATTTCCTAAAAACTCGTATTACAAGTAAGCTAAAGTTATAAGTATAGTTTTGTTATCTTTTCAAAGATAAAGGTGGTTAAGAAATCATTTGTCGGAACTTTAACTTGAAAAACTCTATTACTAATAACCTGGGGTAGGCTACCGGTAATTGTTATTCAAATAAAGCAAGTTAGTAAACTCAGAAATTAAAAATAAATTCGTACAAGACCGATACGTGACCGACAACAGGTTATATACCTCACTTTGCGGATATCAAAGCTTCCCGCGCTATCGTCGGATCACCTCTGTTGCTACCTACGTAAGTCTGACGCGCATCTCAAGTCATGTGATGCGTATGACATCCTGTTACTCAACTAACGCCCACTATATACCTGTTATTTTACATACACCACCGCCGCGCCGTGGGTCATTGATGTCAGAAATATTAAAAAAAACTAATGACGTCACGTGAGTATCAACATGTGATATGTTTGCGAGCTGTATTTTTAGAGGAAAGGTTTTGAATTTTTTGTACTCAAGAAGCGCACTTTAAATATGGACCCTGGAAAGCCCAGAATGAAAAAGAGGAGTCGGAAAAAGTAAATCGAAATATTGTTTAATCCCTATTTAATATTATAAATGCGAAAGTAACTCTGTCTGTTTGTTACGTCTTGACACCCTAAACTGCCGAATCGATATTAATGAAATTTGGTACAGATATAGACAGACATTTTGTCTCAATATTTCTTTGGGATGCGAGTGAACTAGCTAGTTAATTTAATATTTATAAAATAACTTTAATATTGATTAAAACAAATTTGATATTGAATTATACTTACTGAAACTAGTGTTTGGATGTGTCATGTCTTTTTTCCATAAAGATAGAAATCTGCAAAACACCAGTTGCTAGGATTCTAAACGAATAGCTTTATTTAATCTGCGCTAATAGTAGATATTAATACCTACTTATTTCATACTCTCACTCTCTCTATATCTTCATCTGATTATGTTTATTTTATATCAAATACGCCTTTGTAACTCAAAACAATGTAAATTTTATAACAAGTTTGATCACATTTTGTACTGATTGCCGGAATTAATTTGAATGATTAAATTCATGTTTTTTAAATAGTTACCAGCTACTATACTCATCATACTGCCTCATAAGAGTAATCGTAGTTCTGTGTCGTAAGCGCCGACTGCTACGCTGAGATCCCGGGTTTAATTCCAGGGACGAGTAACGTGTTGTTGTTTTTTGTGAAATTCCCAGTAGCAACTCGAAGTTTGGAGTTGTGCCCAGTTAATGGCAATAGAATCGCCCTCTATTACATAGAACCTAAAAATACCGGCGAACTGTCATATAGTGTGATATACAGACACTAGCACATTAAGCTACCCCAATCTGTCAAATTTCTTTGATAGATTTTCAACTTTTTTTTTTTGTATTCTACTAAGGTGAAAAACAAGCATACGGCCCACCTGATGGTAAGCGATTACCGTAGCCTGTAGACGCTTGTAACACCGGGAGTTTCACTTGCGCGTTGCCGACCCTGTATTGAAAGAGGAATACCCAAGTAGTTGGGTTGGCAGTATAAGGGTCAAAGTCCCCCCATTGCCAACACAACGTATCCTCATGGAACACTGGCTCACCGTAAGAAACACAACACAGCTCAAAGCAGTGTTATTTATTTACTTTAATACAAGACAATAAGGTCCATGTTCAATTGGAAAAATTTTACAGTTTTTTATAGCTTAACGTCTGTACATTAGTATACCTCTGCCTAATCCTGCGGGGAATACAGGCGTGATGTTATATCATGTTGTGTTATGCTATATAGTCATAAAGTGGTCCTCCACTCTTCTATTCTAGCCGCAAGGTAACTTGTTTAATTTTAATCGTCTTGTGACTTCATCATGCATTACGTCTGCAATTTTATACATTACTAATCCATTTGAATGAATCTCTAATGGGAGTTTCATTCAATTAACTACTAAAAAACTACGTAACAAAACGAGAACAGAATTGGAACGAAACAAGAAGCGCCACTTCGTCCTGGCAACAGCGTAACAGCGTTTACAATTTACATAACATTATGACAAATTTAGCATTCCTTCTGAACGATGTTAAATACGAACTTGTTTAGATAATTTTGAAACATTACCCGATCCCTTCCTTAAACAGCCGTGAAATATATAAATCTGTATAATTTAGAACATTTCAATAATATTGATTTCTGACATTTACGCGAATATTATACATTGAAATAAAACTACTTTTTACGGATTTTATCGCGTTATATTGATATTATTAAACCCGACGTTTAGGACCCTTTACAGCGTCCATGGTCACGGGTAGACTCCCGTAGTAGTAGCCCCGTAGGGTAGTCTATCCGTGACCAAGGACGCTGTAAAGAGTCCAAAACGTCGGGATTAATAATATCAATATACCTAACGCGATAAAATCTGTAAAAAGTAGTTTTATTTCAACATTTCAATAATTTATCTAATGGATATTATAATAAATTTTACACCAAAGTTGTATAGTGTTGATGCCGCTGTGAAATCTGCTGCACATATTATTATCTTTAAATTTTATTTTGTTGTTGTAAATGAATTAATTATCTTCTTATCACGCTCATATCGCTTTATCGCGAGACCTAGCTGTCAGCATATACTCTATAAATCTCCATCTTACCTTTGGTATTTCATGTTTATGTATTATCCAAATATAGATTTAATAAATACCATGCAGCACAATCGACAACAAAAACTTAAAAACACAACTAGCAGCTACCTACAAAAATGTAAAATAATTTGTGCTTATTTATAATTATAACCATAAACTATAATAAATAAAGTCGATTATTTCGTAAATAAAAACTAATTTAATATTCATCAGCGATTAAGTTACGCATCCGATTCTCAAAATGTGATTTTCGACAATGAGCGCGTGCATACCGGCACGTTAATTGCATTGTGTAATCGTTTTTATAATGTCAATAAAAACATGCTAGAAATACCAAATAACTGGTAACGCAAACATAATGTTAGTAGCCCAGTTTACGTTGTTTTCGCAATGTATTGTGTAGCTGGGGCCCGCGCCCCGCGCCCCGCGTGCCGCGCCCCCGCCCCCCGGAGTCACATGAGCACTCCCGCTGATGTTGAGGTTGCATTCGCGGAAGAACGTCGACTTTCTCCCGCCGACACTCCGCCAGTTCGACTCTACTCGATGCGCCGAGACGCTCCGCATCGCATCATGGGCAATTATACCAAACTAATTTGTTGTTTACTTAGGACTCCAGTACCTGTCACATAATTCATTAAATTAATATTTTGAAATACTTAGATAACTACTAAAATTTTTAATTAAGTTGCATTCTTTAAAACAACCAGGAAAAATACAAACTGGTTTGTTATTTTTCATCTATTAATTATTGATTATTATGATTCCAAAAATAACGATATTGTAACAAAAAAAATCTAAAAGTAAAGCTAAGTACTTGTCAACAACCAAAACTAGCGACAAAAACGTTAAAATAAACGCCGCGTGGTTCTCAATTAGGTAGTTAAAAAACTTTTGCATAAGTATAGGCAAATACCACAACTAATAGGTCACGCCCCTCCAACTGTGAGCAGTCATGTGATCGACGATTCTGAGAACGATCTGATAAAATAGCAGGCTTAGCGAAAAACTGCCTTATGGCTATACCTACTAGATAATCATGACGATAATATTTGTAAATATTTATTGATTGAATTGCTGTTGAATGAAATTTAAATTTATTTATTATTATTCAAAAGTAACTATGTGATTCATCATCGACCAATATATTGTCCCAGTGCTAGTACGGGTCTCCTATCCCGAATATAGAATCTGCCACGCTGATGGGTTGGCATACTTCCCTCGCCGCGGCGGCGTCGAGAAAATCTTTCAGGGATGCGGATTGCTTCATGTCGTAATAATGAATAATAGGATACTCGTGCATACAGGATTTTGAAGTCAGAGGCGTGTGCCTTGGTTTCGAACTTGAGACCTTTGACGAAGCAGTCCAATGATCATTATCACTACGCTATTACTGCAACAAACAAAGATTAAGTATTTTTGTTAGGTATATTTAATTATCATAACATACCTTTACGCCTGTATCCCTGAAAGGTTACGCAGAAGTGTCCTAATGTATTTTTTTTTATAGACTACTAAGTTGGCAAACAAGCTTACGGCCAACCTGATGGTAAGCGGTTACCGTAGCTTCTAGACGCTTGCAACACCAGGGGTGTCACTAGCGCGTTTCCGACCCTGTAAAAATAAAGAGGAATGGTTGGGTTGGCAGTATATGGCTGAAAGTCAACTGTCAACACAAGGTTTCCTCGTAACCTTGCTCACCGTAAGAAACATAACTCAAAGCAATGTTAATTTACTTCGATTTTCAGGAAGGCCGAGGTACTTCCCCAGTCTTGCAACTCCAATATGAGTGGAAATACTCCCACTATGCCCTACCTCTCTTAAAATGTCCTGTATGCCCACAGTTCACTGGTATTTTTTAAGGTCTTATGTAACAGAGAGCGAGTCTACTGCCATCAACCGGGCACGAATATAAACACCAAGCTACTACTGAAAATTGTATAGAAAATCTCAATAACACTTGTCAACCTGAGTATTGAAACCCAAGACCTCTAGCATAGCAGTCGCACTTAGTACCACTAGACCAATGAAACAGTTATATTTTTTTCTTATTTAATGCTAATAATAGGACATGTATGACCACTATGAGAGAAAGATGATATCACACTATGCTCATGACGTCACGGATGATAAAACGAAAACCTTAATTAATATTTAATTAAGTATTTGAGATTCGCAGTAATCTTTCGAACAAATAAAATTCAATTGGTCATCATTATTATTACTAATCTTCTCAGTATTATACATACATTTTTATTCTGATTATTTTTACTCAGCATCCTGTCTAAGTATTTAGATCTGAGCAAAATGATTTCACGAAAACCGACAAAAAATAATGTATTCTCCTGTTCTTCGAATTGGCGTTTATGATAAAAAATAAATATTTTCATTGATCCATCCATGAGGGGGGAGAATCCATGAGGATTTTCCACATGCCAGTAAAAAGGTTCCATCACATATGATTTTTAATATTCACAGTCAAATTAATATATCACATTTTGGCCAATCTATGCTCAGTCAATAAAAGTGGCGTCATATCTCATATTGAGGCAACCTCACTACTGTATTATGTTAAAATTTACGACACAACTGTTTAATATATTCATTTTCAAGTTTTTAGCTGAACTGTGTGAGATCTGTGTGCCTCATACTACGAATATCATACATCAGGTCGTCGCACCTCAAGAGGTCACAGTTTATATTTGTACATTATTGACCAAAAGAAACTAGTTTATCGTTGGAAATATTTATCTGTGTTCTGTTGAGAGGCACAATTAATAATTAAGAATGAATACTTGTAAAGACTAATATTCCATCTCGAATATCGGTGACACCCGACAGTGTCCATTTTGTGTATAGAGGCCAGCACTTCAAGCTACCCCAATCTGTCAAATTTCTTTAATAGATTTGCAACTTTAATGCAAAGTAATAAGCTTCATGTTCAATTGGAAAAATTATACAACATTTTTTTTTACCTTTATTTGGGAAAATAAACAGTTACACATTAAAGTAATACAAAAAAAAACATTTCAAAAACATTTTATAGCTTATTACCATAGCTTTAGATGATATTAAGGATACTATTACAATATGAATATGAACAGTATTCTATATTACATACCAAGAAAATAAACCGAAAAAACAGAAATAAAATACAAATATATAATTGTTACAAAACATCAAACACTATTAAGAAAAATAATTATATTTGCCAGTCAGGATAATTTATTTTTCATTACAACTGTTATAAAATACTTTGATTTTGATGTTTGAACCAAAATAGGATGAATATTCTTATTATTTTGAACAGTTTTTGCGAATAAATAATCTTGTGCAAGCACCTCAAGTACCCGCTTACAAATTACTTCAATCGATTGAATGAACAAAAATTTTGCAAGAAAAGATTAGCAGTTGGTGGTCAGTATTTGTGTGAATCGATGACAGTATTTTATTCTTCTGTAGTGAGTTAGTAATTTGCATGATACAACACCGCAGCTGTCCTATTAGGAATTAGCTGGTTCTGCTCAATATTTAAGTACGTTTATGTTGGAATACTGTAAATACCGGTTCATAATATACTATATCCCTGGTTTTAAACTATTACCTATATATAAACCTGATAAAATTACATAAGTATTTTTCATCAAAGTAGTAATGTTGCTCTATATACCATTGATAAATTTTATTTGTTAAAATTTCAACTTTATGATTGTTGACTATTTTAAACGCATGTTCTGTTCGCCTGTAAGAGGCTGCTATACTTAGCTTATCCGTATGTTCATGTACTATATTAATAGAATAAGTTATAAGTAGTTGTTAGTGAGCCTTTATAAATAAAATAAAAAATCTATGATATGCCAACCTACTGCCCTTGCATCTTTGAAAATAAAACGACAGAGAGTTAAGGAACAAAGGCCAGGAATTAAACTAGTCCTTTATCAATCCAAACATATACAGGGTGGAAGGGACATCGACGCGCAACGGCTTACCATGTCTTCAGTACATGATTCTGGACCCCCCTGCGTTGGGTTTTCTTTGCAGTTTTTTCAACTTTAAACTGTATAAAATCATTATTTCTATCTAACCCAATAAGAATTTTAATTAAAAAGTAATTAATTCACTTTTTTCACTAAAAACAGCATTGTAAATTAAACTCGAAAGATCTTCTGGTCAGCTGTTTCCTTAGAGTTCACTTGCGAGTTGTAAAATTTAAGAAAAAGCCGTCGAAAAATTCCAGAGTCATGTACTGAAGTCATGGTAAGCCGTTGCGCGTCGATGTCCCTTCCACCCTGTATAATCTAAAACATTATGTAACTAGCGTACATCTATTGGCATAGGTATACCTGTGTCGACAAGATGCGCCGAGAGTCGAGAGCTTAGAAGCGAGTTCAGCTTGCCTGCTTCCTCGTTTTATTGGATCCAGGTTAGTAAAAACAATTCTCAGTTACCTATTGCACGTGCATCTTATTTTTTATGTATGTTGTAACCGTAACCTTTCGAGCCTTTTCCCAACTATGTTGGCGTCGGGTTCCGGTCTAACTAGATGCGGCTGAATATCAGTATTTTACTTGAAGCGATTGCCATCATTATCTCCGCAGAATTTGATATTTGATTTGAATAGACTGGTTGTAGAATTTTTGGGGTAACTGACTAACGATTATCATAGGTGTTTGCATGATAACCGGGACCTAATGCTTTAGATATGTGCTCCCCGAGACACAGGTGGGTCTCCATGGGTTTCCCATTCATAGAATGCATGCAGAATGGTTGCTCACGAGCCCCTCGTTTTGTTGAAATCAAATAATATTTATTTTTGTATATTACTCGCTCTACTTAATAAAGGATACATGACTATTAGAAATTCTAGTTCGAGAACAGCATAGTTTAGCTAGATTCAATGTATCTATAGCAATACGACACTGCAGTGTCGGGCCAACCTCGGTTACATAATTTAAAGACACTTTATTGCCGGCCGCAACCGGTTGGCGAATTAGAGGTGTCATAATGCGAATCACATGCTTTGTGGACACAGAGTAATAGACAAGTGGAGTGATAATACAAAGAGGAATGTAGCTTTTGTTTTAATATCTCTAAATTCTCAGGGGTACATGAGCCTGGGCTACCTGGGGAAGTTTAAGTTTAATGTTTTTGAGTCTGCCCCAGTTGCCTCATTAGTCTAATGGTCGTTAGTGCGACCTCTATGCTAGAGGTCTTGAGTTCAATCAATATTTTTTTCTTAATATTCAATCCCAAGTCGAACAAACTGTTATTTGGTTTTTCCATAAAATAGTAGCAGGTCGTAATTTTGATTTGTGCCTGATTTATGGAAATAGGCTCACCCCCTATTTTATATGAGGCCTAAACTGAACTGTGGATGTACATTAGTAAACCTCTGCCTAACCCTTCGGGAAATATAAGCACGATGGTGTATAAATGTATTCCTGCCGCTTGGAGAAAGTAAATTTTAGGTGTCTGTCCCAATACATATTCCACAGCACTCCTCTACAAGGAGTCCAAAGTATTAACCGTACGTCAATTGTTCATACTACAAACGATCGTAAAACAACATGGACTTCTTACCTATAACTCTTCTCTACCCTGTAGTAGAAGACGATACAATGCTGTGGACCGCCATCAAAATCGGCTTTCTACTATGTTCTCTAAGCGTTTTTTCGGTCACCTAGGCGGATTCCTTTATAATAAAATAAATAGGACTCTATCTATTTACAAGTTGTCGAAGATCAAGTGCAAAATGAAGGTAAGCAATTGGCTTCACGAATTAAATTACGACGACACAGAAAATCTGATTGTTATACCGGTCTGACATTCTACTAAAAGTACACCACACACAAACACACACACACACACACACAAATGCGTGTAGCTCTCACACACATGCATACACACACGCACACACACACCAAACAAACACATTCATCTATTATATACTATATTTACACTATCCCTAAAATATAATATATAAATCCCGACGTCATATAAACAGCAATAATAATAATAACCATACTAAAACAAATAACTTACGTTCCACTAATGAAAATGTGCGAGTACCTACATCAATCCAAATAAAATGTAACCATTTCCTAAGGGGTGGAGACCTGGTGACCCGAAATACAGACTTACGTCTAGTTTAGGCACCAGTCTCCCACAGTATAACATGAATGTATTTTGATACCGTTCTTAAAAAAAACTATGTACCTATATGTATTGTGGTGAGAAATAAAATCATTATTATTATATTTAGTTGTTGCTAAACACCATGTCAAGGCTCGGAAATTCGACAAGTCTGATAGGGACCCGTGGCGAATGCGACGAGTCTCATAGCCCAAGTATGGGGCAAGGATAGTTAAGTGCGGTTTTTAGTTGGAACAAGTTCGACATACTACGCTGCCTCCCGTGGCGGCAAGCAATCCATGACGAGTTTCCGCGCTAAAAAATGTTTGGTACGCTTGATAACTGCGACGATAATAAATCCTTATACTCTAGAAACTTGTCAAAGTATGCAAAATAATCAAAGTGTGCAAAGTGGAAATTAACCGTTAATGTTAATTAATTATTTGCAAATGTCATTCAATATTGATACCTATTTATTAGTCATATTTTGGGCTAAACACAAAATCTCACGTAACAGTTTAGTGTGGTAGGAAGTAAGAAATGAATCCATTGGCTGTGGTTTGTCGTTGCATCACACAGCTTGTTTGTTAATTGGTTGTTATTGTAGCGGTACAAATGGTACAACCAATGTTTGCGCAGATATCCTGGTGCATTGTTTGTCAGCAGTCGTTAGTACTCCATTTTCTACACCATGCTCGCGGGTCACCAGTTTTAGCCGAGTCTACCACAAATATATTTTTCACTGATTCCATATAAGCGTTATGTTTATTAGAAAGGAGTATTAAATAGTGAGAGTGTAAAATGCTATTTAAATTAACATGTTGTATCCATGAATTTGGGAAATATTAAGTTTGGATAATAAAGAACGGTACTTTGATATCATTCACCATATCGAAGGAATCTATCAAAGGGATCAGAATACATGCCTATATTATGTCATGTTAATTTTAATTGCAATATTATCTAATCATATAAAATAAAAAATATTGATCTAGCTCGTGACTCCTCATCAAAATTAATTGCCTCTTAAACGTCAAGCGTGTTTAGTATGATATTATGATTATTTACAACCCAATTAGGATGTTTACGAAAATACGCAAAAGGTGTAAAAAATATACCAGTTTTGATATATACAACAATACATGACATACCACAGTTGTTTTATACCATAATTTATATAGCAGGTAAAAACGGCATGCAAAATAATTATGTAATAATGTGTTTAATAATAATGATATATAATAATTATGTAATTCCGTGCCACGGAGAGCACGTAAAGCCGTCGGTCCCGGTTGTCATACGAACACCTGTGACAATCGTTAGTGGTAGGCAGAAACCCAAAAACCCTGACAACCAGTCTATCGTCCGGGTATCGATATTACCCAAAAGTTGGATGGCGGAGGTCTGATGGCATTCGCTTCGTGTAAAATACTAATATTCAGCCGCATCTGGTTAAAGCCGATCCCAATATAGTTGGGATAAAGGCTCGAAGAAAGAATGTGTTTAATACTGAAGGCACCTTTCCGTTTTTAGGGATAGAAAAATTCTTAAAATATTATGTACCGTGAACTGCACTCCCAAATTAAAAACTATCTTCATATACCAACTTTAACCGACCATTTCGTTTGAACAGACACGTGAAGATTTCGCAATCAATATTTTTAATTCATAAGCAACGATAATCATATGTATCGATTTATGTTTCTCGGTCAGGTCATGTGATTTCGAATAAAATTAACAATCTTCGCGGTGCCAAATGACATCAAGTCAAGACACGCGAATCCGGTTCATTGAACTTAAGACAGGAAGAAAAAATATATGTGCCGTCGGGCTTAAGCATAGATGCTCAACATGTTTTAAGGATAATGAGTCCAGTAAAAGGTTTTTTTATTAAAGGAATTGCATTTATGAGACTAAACATATTTTTTATATGCTAAGCTGCATGATTTTATCCTGTATGGGGGTGCGTTGCCAAACACAAACTTTCACGTAGGTACAGAGGTCAGCACATCAACCGACCTAATTACTTTCATAGATTTTCAACTTTAGTACAGAACGATAAGATTCATTTTCAATTGGGCAAATTTGACAGTTTTGGATAGCTCAACCTGCTGGCGTCTGTACACAAACACGCAGACCCTGAACAACTACCTGTAGTCCATACAAATATTTATTCCGTGCGAAGATCGAACCCACAACCCGTGGCACAGAAGCCGATTGCTCAGCCGCTGCGCCAAACGTGTCGTGACTTCTTGATTGTTTGGCTCTAATAAAGCACCAAGTACCCCATTATGACCTTTCGGGAATGACTTATTTATATAAATATATAGTTTTCATCTGTCAAACGCTTGTTAAATGTTATCTTATTGTCAAGACAATTTCTAAATCGCCGATTTCTAAATTTATCTATCGTTAAATTTGAAATCCTACGAGTATGTTACCGTTTATCGACATTTGTAACGATTTTATGCATGATGGCATCTTCCTTTGTAAACACAAAAGAAATTTAGCTTATTTAAAAAATCTGTGTCGTGCAGCTCCCCAAAAACTGGTATAAATTTCAGCTGCCAATATATTTAAATTATATTTGAAGGCAAGAATACAAAAAAGCTCTCACGGAATCATAATTCAATGTGCTTAGAAGCTCATTGTTCTTTAATCTCCAAAAATGTTTAGGACTGCGTTTGTAAAATAACATTATTCTTAAAAAACAAAATAAGCAAATACAAAACTATAACGAAAACTTTATAAACTGCACAATTCTCTATGTTCAAAGTGGGTAAAGACCCGTCGTGTGTGTCTAAGATGAACGAGATAACCTTTCAAGAATACTTTGGTTTTCCCGTAGGCTAACACTAGGTACATATAAATTCCAGGTAGGTACATGCGTCTACACAAAATGAGTCAGAACTATGATCTAGCCTCTTTTGCAGGAAAAGTTAATTTTAGCATTTCATCGAATACAAGAACGATTAATCATGAATACAAAGTTCAATGTGCCATTGTTCATCGTGATTCATTTATTAAAACCAGTCTTATGGAAAAAGATATCGCTAGAATAACTACATAGATAATAATCTATCAGGCAGATCAATCAAGAGAGTGAATGACATTTTAGACATTGTGCCAAATTGATTGTTGCAGAAGCGCTAGGATTTTGCAGTTTGTAGATTCAATTCCAGTATACAAATCTACCCATCTCTTCTCTATCCATGCATGAAAGCTAGTTTTTTTTAACCCTAGAATGGGTTCTAACAGAAAAATAACAGAATTAAAAAATATATTACCTTTATTTATTTTCTAAAACAGTGACTATAAAATATGCTAACGATATTTTACTAAGCCATAGTGAGTTAGTACTCATGTATAGATCAGAACAACATTCGTATGGTAACAATAATGGTTGCCGTGCACGACGGCGTCTCACGCGCATCCTTGGTGGAGCTAACGATTGTCCCTTCTCCGGCACATAGGTTACTGACCCTGACTGCAGCTAACTAGACAATAACCTATGTTTACTTAGGTATATTGTTTTTAATGAGATGCATTAATGTAGTTAAAGATTCATGATATTCCCGGGTTGGTAAAGCTGTTCAACAACCAATGACGATATCGTTTTACTTTTTTAAATTATTTTAAATATCACCACGCTTGAATTGCCTGAAAAATAAAGCAGGTATATAATAATATGTGGTTTGTTGTGTCTCACAGTTTGCTGTTAAGCCTTTTTTAATCCCAGGACTCCCAATTGTTCAATACCGAGCTATTTATCGGGCATTTATTCAAACTCTAGGGCTCGCCCCCTTTTACATGGAACCTAAACATAGGGTGAACCGCGGGTGTTATTAATAGACCTATGCCTAACTCTTCGTAGAATACAAGCATGATGGTAGGTATGTAAATATTTTGGTTTTATGGGTGTCACACACGGCGAAGACACTATATTATTTTATATATTAAGATAAAATATCGCTCACTATACAGTTTGTATTTACTATCACAAAAAGCTAAGATACTATATATTTTCATATTACACTATCTTATGCTATCGAGCGATATGGAAATTTTATATTAAGATGCCGAGCGATGCAATGATGTCATCTTAAGATCCGAAATATAATTATCTGGACATGCTACTTTAACTAAAAATTAGAGAGTGATTCGAGCGGATATATTATAGTAGGTAACAGTGTGTGATACTTTAAGATACTATAATATTTTATATTTACATAAAATATTATAATATCTTCGTCATGTGTGATGCCCTTTACAGTTACGTCATAAGTTTGATACACATCATTATCCTTAGGGAAAGCAGACACTAAAACCTTTAGCATGCGTCAGATGTTTCTATTTTTTAATCATTTTTAAGGTCATAAAAAAACAAATGGTTCAGGTAATTATTATAATCGATACAAATCTGGACGCAGAATTTCTAATTCGTTGTTTTTTTTAAGTTTCACCAATATGTTTTGCGGAGGTGTTGTTGCTTTTTTGGTATACAAATCAGTGCAAATAAGTCATATTGATTTTTATACCTGTCATTCTTTTTATAACTTTGCTTTCAAAATGTTGGTAATAAAAATATTCATCTCCATTATGATTTAGGTAGATATTTAATGCCAATACTAACACTTATCAGCTTGAGTACTCTTTAAAAATACAGAAATTGAACATTTCTGTGAGCTTTCATTATCAACCCATATACTGTCCCACTGCTTGGCACGGGTCCCCTCTCGGATTAAGAGGGATTAAACTATAGTCCACCACGCCGCTAGCGTAGTGTGCGTTAGCAGACTTCTCTCGAGAAAATTCTCTAAGGTATGCAGGTTTCGTCACGATAAGTATTTTCCTTCATTATTTTTAAGCAAGTGATACTTAATTATTAATACGCAGATGAATTCAAAAAGTCAGAGGTGCGTGCCTTGGATTTGGACTCGAAACCTTTGACTTCGGCAGTCCAATGGTCATATCTTCTTCTTCCGAGCCTTCCCAACTATGTTGGTGTCGGCTTCCAGTCTAACCAGATGCGGCTGAACATCAGTATTTTACACAAAGCGACTGCCATCCAATTTCTTGGCAATACCGATATCCTGAGGATAAACTGGTTGTCAGGTTTTTTGGGCTTCTGACTATAACTAACGATTGTCATAGGTTTTCGCATGATAACCGGGACCGACGGCTTTACATGCTCTCTAAAACATGGGGGTCTCGATATGTTCAGAATGGTCACCCATCCACAGACTGACCGCGGCTGGCGCAGCTTAACCTTGCAGATCGGTTTATCAGCGTAGTTACAACTTAGCTACGAGTCCCTCTTCCAATGGTCATATCACTAGGATATATAGCCATATAAATAGGTCATTTAATAACCAGCTGAGTAGCCGCGGTATCACCTATGACGATCTTGTTTTTCCCAATCTCGTGGAAGTTCCCCAAAATCCCGACGTACATACCTACGTAATACATAAAGGAACTCCCGTGCAAATTTTAATGCTTCTAGTCCCACCGGTTTAACCTGTACGATATGTGTTTGGAGTTTTATTAAGTTGATAAATATTACTCTCTCATGTTTTGCTGGAAGAGATTTCTTTAGAAATTAGCAGCGGCTTTTTACTCTATAGTCATAAGTTCTCTATTTACTTTTTTTAAGTGTGTAATTACTTTTGAATATATTTATTTATTTATAAATAATCAATAAATAAATATATCCAAAAGTAATATATTATGCTATTCCAGACGCATAAAGTTAAATAAATAAATAAATATTCCTGGACATAATACATAAGAAACACCCAGACAAACAGTTTTTGTGTTTGTCTGGGTGTTTGTTATATAATTTAAATATGTATTTACAAAAAAAGTATATAAGTATTATATCCATTGTCTAGTACCCTTAGTACAAGCTCTGCTTAGTTTGGGACTAGATGGTGTTGTGTAAAATGTCCCAAAAATATTATATTCTATTATTATATTAACTTACTATATAAGTGTCTGAATAAGTGTAAATTTTTTAATGGAACATTCATTGGTTGGTGACAGTTTTTCTATAAAATTCTCAGTAGCAGCTCAGTTCAGGGCAAGGCTCGCCCTCTATTACATGTGACCTAAACCTAAACTTACCGGCAAAATGTCGGTGGGACTTTAGTGTACCAACCCTTTGGGAAATACAGGCGAGATGGTATGTATATTATGTAACAAATGTAAGTACCTCTTTTGTTTTATTTTAATCTGTCACGTGCGTGAGCTTTAGACATTACCAATATCGGTACGGAAGCCATTACACGCGATGTGCACTTGGCCGCTTTATGTTGAAACTATTGACCAACACGATTGATGATCAAGATCAAGATCAAGCTGACCAAGTACATGTTGGACCACACAGAGCGGATGGTTGCGCAGACGCATAGAACTGGAATGTTTCGTGAGCATCCGCACGTAGACGATTCGTTGGGTGATTCTTACATAGACAATGTTACTTTGCACCGGTTCCTGTAACATGTTCTTTTTAAATCCATGCAGATGGATGTGATATAACAACTACTGAAAAATATTTTTGAGTTTTTTTTTTGTTTAGCTGTCATTTACAGCAAGTATTTTAAGATTCGGCTGATACTAAAAAGTCTCGCAATTTCAACGGTAACTCACTTATCCCAAAACGCTAAATTTATGCAGACATACAAACATGTCACGGTTATAAACTTTTGTTGAAGGTCTGTGTCAATCCTAAAAGTGTACAGACGCCAGCAGGTCAAGTTATCCAAAACTGTCAAATTTTCCCAATTGAAAATGAACCTTATTATATTATGTTAAAGTTTAAAATCTATCAAAGAAATTTGACAGACTGCTAGCTTGATGTGCTGGCATACATAATATTTTTTATTTGTAGAAAATAAATTAACATTTTTGAAAGTAGTTTCGAGGCGGCACAAGAAAAAAGTACTTGGAAGGAACAGAGCCATGCTTTTGCCCAACAGTAGGAAAACAACGGCTAAGAAAAAAAAATTGCAAGGTTAAGCTGTGCTAGCCGCGGCTAATCTGTGGATGAGTGACCATTCTTAACAATTCGAGACCTCTGTGGCTCGGAAAGCACGTAAAGCCGTCGCTCCCAAATGTCATACGAACATAATTATATGACAATCGTTAGCCAGAAGCCCAAAAACTTAATAACCAGTCTATCTCCACCATCAACCAGTCTATATCAGGATATGGTCTGCTGGCAGTCGCTTCGTGTAAAATATTGATACTCAGCCGCACCTGATTAGCGTGAAAGCTAATCCCAACATAGTTGGGAAAAGGCTTGGAGGATAGTTGGAATAACTCCACTCAAATTGGAGTGAAATAACACTGCTTTAAGGCTTTGTTGTGTTCCTTACGGTGAGCAAGGGTGCCAGTGATGACACGCTGTGTTGTCAGTGGAGGACTTTAACCCTTATTCTGCCAATCCAACTATTCCTCTTTCGTTTTACAGGGTCGGCAACGCGCAAGTGATACCCATGGTGTTACGAGCGTCTATAGGCTACTGTAACCGCATACCATCAGGGGGCCGTAGGCTTGTTTGTCACCTTAGTGGTACATATAAACAATCAGACTGTTTTTGTGTATTTTCATTTTGAGAAACTGAGCCACAAACAACAAAAACTCAAAAGCTTATCATCTTCCAACTTACAATAACACTGTTTTGACCTTCCTTGTCAAGTCATACCCCTGCTACCTAAAACAAAATTACCATTAATTATTTTTTATTTAAAAATATACCTAACTATCTCTGGGTATAGTCACAAAGATTAACAGTTTTTTTTTTTATTTGTTACCATGTTTGTTATTTGTTAATATTTTACTCGTTACCATAATGGGGTCAATAACTTTAATTAATATATACAATTGATCTTGCAGATATTGAAGGAGTTATTACATTTTGTTGTCCAACACCGAGAGGACACTGTATGCGACGATTCTCGGAAGGTAATTAATTTTAAAAAGCTTTAATGCTATTGGCCGCTCGTGGCATTTATATACAAGGTTGGAAAATATCACATAGGGAGATTAACGACCCAATATAGAAAGTATGTAGGTAGTTTTATTTTCAAGGGCGTCACAAAAATATGGTAAACTAACTGTTGCTTGCGGTTTCAGCTGGATCCCAAAGGGCTTTTTTAAGACAAAAACCTATGTCTTTCTCTAATCTATCTCTGTACCAAATTTCATCAAAATCGGTTTAGTGGCTTAGGCGTAAAAGTGTAACAGACAAACAGAGTTACTTTCACATTTCTAATATTAATAAGTAGTATAATCTTAAGACGCGACAACGCTATACTTACCTACTATTCTAATTGAAACTCTGTAAGTCTACAAAAACGATCAACAAGTGTAACAATGAAGTGCCAAGAACATTACACAACGTGTGTCTTGTCATTACATTCCTGCTTCGAGGACCTAAAGAAAGCCACTAACTAATGCCGAACTTTTTTTTTACGGGGGGAAACCTTCAAAAAGCTACCGGTCTACGGGGGTTAGACCGGGGATTGTGGGATACTTACCCACTAAAACCACCCCGGTGGCCACCATCAGCACATGGTTGGGAGCACTGTGTCTTCTTAAATATAGACCACCCCAGAACCTCTCAGTGCGGCACATCCCTGGGAATTAATGCCGCACCTACTGCGCTCAAATAGTATAAATAATTATTTACCATTGACACGAAAAGAAGAAGAGAAAGAACGTATGTCTTGGAAAACTGCAACGTGAATTTTAGGATTAGGAAAAACAACTCTTCAACTCACGCCTATATTCCCCAAAGGGTTAGGCAGAGGTGTACTAATGTATACCCACACTTCACCGGTATATAGATGTATAGTGTCTTGGGGTAAGATTGGCGCTGGGGTAATATTGGCGCTGGGGTAAGAACGTATAAATCAAAATTAAATGTCTGTCTCATTCGGCTATAATTTTTAATGATAGCCACATTGCGCGCTCGTCACGTTCCGCCCTGCGCAAAATTTGGTATCTAGATAGCATTAATATTAATTAAAATTATTAATAGCATTGGACTAATGTTGTCAAATAAATAAATTATTTTAAAGTTATTTAGAAAAGGAAAAATTGGACCGCGGAAAAATTTAACCAGAAGACGCAGGTTCGAATCCTGCCCGCGGTCCAATTTTTCCTTTTCTAAATAACTTTAAAATCTTAGCATGGAAAATGCCAAAAAAATATACAAAAAAAAATAAATTATTATTATAAAATTATTATAATTATTAAAATTTATAGCCAAATAATACGGAAGTTTGGTTTATACGTTCTTACCCCAGCGCCGATATTACCCCAACACACCTATAAATCCCATGTAGATAATAAGGGGCGATCTTACTTTTCTTAGTCCCCTGTAACATGACAAAAATATTACTTAAGTCAAAAATAAGTAATTACTAAGACAATTATAATTTTAAACATGAATTTACATTAGTTTTTGGCTAACTATCGTAAAGAGTCACGATAAACTGATTTTGTCGTGAACTATAACGCTTTTTCGTGACTCACAACTTAAGATACCCCATAAACTACCAGTCTTAATGTATCTAAGCTTCATTTGCTCGAATGATCCTCTCGTTTAATTAGCTTAAATAATCTCGCTATGATTACGTTGTTCTTAATTTGAATCCTAAGTATGCAAGTCTTAATTAATTCCCTTTCTAATACCTAACTTAAGGCTGATCCCAATAACAAACCAATCAGTAGATCTGTTTACTAGAGATATAATTTTATTATATATTTTGCAATCGTTAATTTATCTAATATTTTAGGGGTTTAAATTATGTTGAAGGATCCGAGAAAAAAAATTGCTTTGACGACGGCTATGGTCAGATTAGTATGAATAAGACCAAGTCTTGAAATAGTAAGAGAGAATCCAAGGGAAAAAATAAAATACCCTTTCCGTTCCCCAAGCACTTAAAACAATAGTTTCAGTTTAATATTCCTAATGGGCCCCGCCCAGTCAATCGCTAACAATAGTGAACTACTTCAAAACAACCAACAGTTACAACATCTAGACACCAAAATCGTTGCGAAACGCCATACAATATACAATCGACTGCCTAGTTCGAAACTAAGACCAATCATAAATCACGACCCACCAAACTACCTATCGGAGAGTATTAGGTACAGGGTTTAACAGCAGCCTCAAGGAGCTTAGGAAGCACACAGCACACCAAACCGACGATGGTGAGGAGTTTAAAGAACATACATGGACCGAAATTAGAACACCAAGAACGCAGCAGGTGGAAATGTATTATCTCTGCCTACCCTAATGGGAGACAGGCGTAAAGATAAATATTATTTGTAATTAACATCTAGTGATATTACCATAGACACATGCCAAAAAGCACAAAGTAAAATACATATTGCACAAGGAATTTTCTCATATATAAAATTATTGTTCTATACACATTTATAAAAAGTAATGTTTAATTTTTGTTATATGTATTGGGTCGCGAACATAATTATCATCAATTAATAATTCTTTATTCTTATTTATTCTATATCTACTCAAACGACATTGTACCTATTACCTTAATGCATGCCGTGGCAGCCTACACTACGCAAATGTAAGATATCATTGTTTTTTGTTGGTTGTCCTTAAATAAATGAATACACTACCGATACAAAGATCAGCCACACAGCTCTAACTTTCAAAATTAGGTGCGTAATGATCATTAATCTATCTAATAATTAACCACTCGCTATTTAGGAATCTTGAATGCCTAAGAGATACTCTTGAAACTGGACTAACACAGTAGTTAGGATGTGGCTCAACAGGCGTTGCAAAGACGGGTTCTAGGATAGTCATTAAGAGGACACAGTGCCTCCTATCATATAGGTACTGATAGTGGCCACCGGGGTAGTTTTAGTTGGTAAGAATTCCACACTCCCCGATCTGACCCCATAGACCGGTAGTCTTTTGAAGGTTTCCCCCCGTAAACAAAAAAAAGGCCGCCATGGTGGATTACTGCCTAACCCCTCTCATAGAAGAGATCAGTAACAGTGGGACAGTTTATGGGTTAATAATAATAATTACAGAGTTCGGTCCCTGAAATCATGTTGTGAAGAAACATAGTTTATTATTTTACATCGTGCATCGATAAATTACGTCAGCGGTTCCAAGCTATTAACCATTTTGAAATAGTTTTGGCCTGCACACCTATTATTATAATGATCTAAACGCTGGATCATTATCTATAATAACTTTATATCATACATATAATATAATATTATATTTTGTTAAAAGATTAATTGCCTATATGAGGTAAAATCTTTAATATTTTCTTGTTGGCTCGAAGCCTAGTCGAGCAGTGTTTTTGTGATATTCATGCTGTTATTTCATGAAAGTCCTATCCCAAATCGGGCGCAAATTCAAACTTCGAGCTGCTATTATAATTTTTTTATTAGCTGGTATTTTTTATACAGGTGTTACAAAACTACCCGTAAAGCCGAGAGGAGGTTAAATGGGGCCTTATAACGAGTCCATTCACAATATTTCAGAACCGTAGTAACGCTGTATAACATACCCCAAAAAAAGGAAAACAACAACATTAATGAATGAAAAATAGAAAAACTATTAAAGTAAACAATTATTAGGCCTTCCTGTTAAATAATCTGGTTCCCTGAAATGACAGCTGATAAAATTTTTGGCTTGGATAGTTAATTATATTTTTTTACGGGGTATTTTGTAACACGTTGTACTCGTATAATCTATTTCATATTTTTAAACATTTATTATAAATGTGAATGTGAGTACTACGAGTATGTATACGTTTTCTGACAGTTTTGAGTATTTTACATGACCTACGCCAATGTCTTGCTGATCTGGTACCGTGCGACGGTCGTTGAGCTCCCTAAATAATGGTTGAGCAACAGTACACGATAACTGATCAGTCAGTAAGGACTGGTCAACTCAAAGCTGCTATGGCTCTTTCTTCAAAAGGTCCCGTTCAGATTTGCCTACATTGTAAAACACATCTGATAAGCATTGAATACTGTTACTGTCTGTATTTTAAAAGAGACCATGATTCTCTGAGTTTGTTACGGCGTTTCTTCTCAGAGGTCGCCAGCTAGGAAATGCCAGCCATCTAGTATAGATTAAATATTGACTTGTAATGTAATGTAATCTATTTACAAAAATAAATAGTGGTCCTAAGCGCGAATGCTACGCTAGAGGTCCTGGGTTCGATCCCCAGGTCGATCAAAGTGTTATTGTGTTTTTCTATGAAATTCTCAGTAGCAGCTCGGAGTCTGGATTTATGCCCGGTTAATGGCAAATAGGCTCGCCCCCTATTACATGGAACTTAAAACATACCGGCGAAATGTGGGTGTAAAATTAGTACACCTCTGCCTAAACCTTCTGGGAATACAGGCGTGATGTTAAAATAAATATAATTTATCCTTTACTGAGAATTTTATAAAAAAACCAAATACACTTTGATCGACCAGGGAATCGAATCCAGGATATCTAACGTAGCAGTCACACTTACGGCCACTAGGCTAATGACGCAATTAAAAAAGGTAACAGTAATTAAATTGCATGACCACGTGATGTGTCGTAACGTAACTAGTTAGATATGTAAGCGCACATATCGCTTCGTCGCCCCCAGCATCACGTGAGAACGATAAAAATAAACAATGAATATATTTCTCAACATATACCCTCGTCCTTGCCGACTGTGTCCACAGAGATGACCTCTTCACATTGAGGCTTCTAATATATACGTTGATACAAAGTAGAGAATATAAATAAAACAACCTAGCTGTTTCAAATTAGTGGTACTTTAATCTGTACCTATACTATAAATATTAAGTCTTATAATTTTTTTTTTTTTATTGTGGTAATATGTCACACAAACATAAGGTACAGAGGCCAGCATATCAAACTACCACAATCTGTCAAATTTCTTTGATTGATTTTTAACTTTAATACATAACTATACGGTTCATATTCAATTGGGAGAATTTGACAGTTTTGGATAGCTTGACCTGCTGTACAACCGCAGCATACAGATGCTATATAACAATAGTAGGTATAGTATAACTATAGATAATATTACCATGGTATAACAAGCACGTTTTCATCAGAGAAGTTGTCTCATAATACGACCAATAATTTCACTGGCTACATCACTTTTTTATTTATTTATTAATTACTTCATGCACAAAACAAAATAGTTGTAAAAACATTAGACATTCTCTCCTAGTCAACCTTATGGTGATGCAGAGGCAAAACAAGATAGGTATTACACACCGGTAGTACAGTAGTAGTTGTACTCCTTATATACTCCTTATGTACTCCTTATGTACTCCTTATGTACTCCTTATGTACTCCTTATGTACTCCTTATGTACTCCTTATGTACTCCTTATGTACTCCTTTTGTACTCATTTTGTACTCATTTTGTACTCCTTATGTACTCCTTATGTACTCCTTATGTACTCCTTATGTACTCCTTATGTACTCCTTATGTACTCCTTATGTACTCCTTATGTACTCCTTATGTACTCCTTATGTACTCCTTATGTACTCCTTATGTACTCCTTATGTACTCCTTATGTACTCCTTATGTACTCCTTATGTACTCCTTATGTACTCCTTATGTACTCCTTATGTACTCCTTATGTACTCCTTATGTACTCCTTATGTACTCCTTATGTACTCCTTATGTACTCCTTATGTACTCCTTATGTACTCCTTATGTACTCCTTATGTACTCCTTTTGTACTCATTTTGTACTCATTTTGTACTCCTTATGTACTCCTTATGTACTCCTTATGTACTCCTTATGTACTCCTTGTGAACTGAACTGTACTATTTATGAACTGAACTGTACTATTTATGTACTCCTTATTTACTCCTTATGTATATGTGTCCCCGACGGTGTCGTATGCGTACAGGCATTTTCTCCGCCAAAAAAAAGTAGAGACAAATAAAGATGAAGAAAATATAATTATAATTATTTATATGGGAATATTAAACAATTACTTTTTTTTAAAGCCGCATCTCAATAATATTGGCATATTATTTTGCTTAGCGACTGAATATTTAGCAATACCGCGGTACTATTCCACACCAACTCAACAAAAGGGTTCTACGACCTCATTCAATTACATATCTTCATGAAGAACCAAAGTCTACTTAAGAATATATTAAGGCAAAATGATCTCAATACTTATTTCTCTACCAACAAAAAGATTATCTATGGGACATTTTATCAATGCCGGACGTCAGGTAGTACTAAAATCTAAAACATTGATAGAAATAAATATCATTTAAGTATGCTACCAGCATTTTAAAATAGAAAAAAAAACAATCATAATAATTTAAGCTGGACTATAAAACAAGACATTTTTATTGTTCTTGTATTAAATGATACCAAAAAAGCTAAATGTGTCATATATCTAACCAAATGATCATTTAAAATGAATGAAATTGATTTCTTATTTTATTTTTTTTAAATATTTCACGGTTCCAAAGACCCTCAAACCCCTAAGCTACGCTCTCTTTTGAAAACTTAGTTAATTCATTAGTAAGTATATATATATAATATAAGTACATATAAACGTAATATGATAAAAATATATCTACTTTTATATCTTCTATCTGCCTTACACCACAAGTACCTCAAAGACCATTGCTTGATTACGTACACAAAAATCTATGGTATGCATACCAACTTAAAACTTCTCATCGATCATAACAACGCAATATTACTCAATCGCAGCTACGTACCAGAGGCGTTTATAAATAATGATTACTGTGCTTGAGAAAAACAAAGCTGAAAGTTTGGCACTTTGTCTAACAAGAGGACAGGAAAGCTTGACGAATCGTACCAGTTTGTATGTATACATACTGTCTGTTGGAAATGTTGAGTTAATGTAATATGCTATAGCAGAGAGAATATTAAGTTTATGCTCCATGAGTTGTAGAGCTAACGCTACAACTGAATGCTCGGCAAATGCTAATCATGACAATGTATTCTTCCTATAATACGAATAGGTAAATCACACAGCATATTAACATATCTTAATGTGATCCGGTTATAAAAAATGTCTAGAAAAAGAAACGTCGGGTTTGCCTGTGTACTGTTCCATATGACTTAATGCTCTAAGAAAACCTAAGTATTTACTAATTATTTATATATTACTATCGTATAAAAACATCAATTTGACGTGATATTAATGAATAAGGATGGGATTAAACAATTAATTATCATCCATGTCCCAGTACGATAGTAATTAATACCTCAGTGTTTTTAAATATATAAGTAGTATACGTTTTATGCGTCTTGCCGAAACGTGCTCGGAAAGTGAAATTTTGGTCAATATTATCTTATAACAAACACTACATAAAGCCAATGGAATTACGCGTACATTGTTTACGATGACGCTTTGTTATTCAGATGAGCTTTTTGCGAAATATTACGCTAAATATTTTTGACGTCATTTGAAAGTGGCGGCTTGGTAGTAGTACCACACAACAGAATGTTACAGAGAAACAGCTTCCCAAAAGAGACAATTATGCCTCCTGTGCAATAACGAACTAAGAACAAGATTAGAGAAGATTCAAACAAAGAACTCCATCAACAAATCAACTCATTGAACAGTAAGTACAGTTTATCTTTCGTGCATTTTCCATGCTAGATTTTAAAGATTCAATAGATGTCACTGACGTTACTGTAAAGATTTAAATCCAGAATGTGGAAGTAAATTTTGACCTGGCAGGAGGGACTCGCGGTGGTTTAGTGGTCATAGCGTCTAGTGTATTTAACCAGAAGACGCACAATCACATCCTGCCCGTAGTTGCATTTTTCCTTCGTCAAAATAACCAGTACAGTTTTTTCGAATCTAAGAAATCTATACGGAACTGACTACAACCCTTCGCTTGTTGAGAGGAACAAGAACAAGCAGTATAGCCATATTCGTCGCGTGGTCGATCATTTATATAGTCACTAATGGATATTGTGGATTGCTTCTATGATTATGTTAATAATCACTGTTCTGTTGTAATATTCTGTCAAATTTAACTTTTAGTTGAAAGTTTAAAGTTCAATTCTAAAAATTTACACTTTTTAAAACTACGACTAATATTTCTTTGTTAATTATTAATAATTAATTAATATTATGTTAAGGTTGTTTTTATATATTTTTTTAAGTAATATCAAACGAGTTTGGCATCATTGACATTCCACTCGTAAGTATATTCCTATAATTTATCATACGAGTAGTAGATATTTTAATATATAATATTATATAAGTAATATATTCAATCTGTTCCAAAAAACAATGTCTACATAAATATTTTGTCGGTTTTTTTTAATAAAATACATAGGTAGATCCGGGTCTAAATAGCCAAAAAACTTTGCAGTAGCCGTGTATATTGTCTCAGTTGATTGAATACTAGTTTTCGTCTGCATCTTGGTTCGATCACAATAAAACATAGGCTTTGTTACTAAGTGATATATTATTATGACATCCTTCAAGAACCAAAATGAAGAAGGCATTATTTGCAGGTGAGGACAACATGCTTTTCACACTAAAATTATTAAAGTAAAAAATGTAAAAGTGGAACTTATAATACAGTAAAACAATAAGTAAATAGTACTCGCTCAATTCAGTTTAATATAGGTAGGTCACAGACATTTAAAAGTCTAAATTTGAAATGTCTTTGCACTTCTGGGATGGTCTATTAAGAGGATACAGTGTCCCCTTTATTACTCGCAAATTGTTTAAGCATAAGAACCACATGATAAGAAGAAGTTCCTCTCTATGTACTGATGGTGGCCTCCGGGGAGGTTTAAGAATCACACACTCCTCGGTCTATTTCCCGGAGACCAGTCGCCTTTTGAAGGATTCTTCCGTAAAAAAAAAAGTACAGCCAGAGTTACAAACAAGCAGTTAATAATCTTTTTAATATTAAATAGAAGTCTCCAGGTATACAGTTGTGAAATATAGTATCAGTCACAAAATATAAGACGATCGTGTTCGTGCCTATATGAGAACCAAACAATCTCGAGATGATTGCTACTTTCCCTCAGGGCTGTGTCAAGGCTTTCCCGCAGTTGATGTCTTCCGGGTATCCGGAAACGAATCGGAATACTTGTCTTCATTACCAAAGTGGAAGATAATGGTCTAGGTGTGGCTTGATATAAAGGAGACCACCCATTATACTGTACCAAATGAAAACTTATATTTTTTGCTTAGTTTCGTAACTATCAAGACAGTTGAATAATTTTCATGGGACACTTTACATTCATACTACTTTTTGTCTTGATTGTTTTTTTTTGTATATTTATATATGCAGAGTTGGCTTGTAAAACTAGCAGTGGCTGATTAATTAGTTAAAAATGTTTTAATTTATCATGCAATGATTCTATAGGAAAATATCATAGAGACAGTGAGACAAATACCGTAAAGCTGTTTTAAAAGTCCTGTGGAAAGAGTTGAGGTCGAGGCAGAATTATTTTTGTGAATGTCAATGTTCACCAAAGTTCAGGGTGGCAATTTGTGGTAGTCCGATGTTGTTTTTATAATCCGATTTTCGGATTTTTCACCATCATTATCAGTGAGTATTAAGTATTTCTTTAGTGCATAATCTGGTCTTTTAATGTCACGGTACGATCTAGTAGGCTGCTACTCTATGTTACTAGTATTGAGAGCGTAGGCGTGGCGTATTAAGTCGATACTACGTGCGAATTCGATTGTTTGCATTGTTGAAGCTTGGATAAGCTCGTGATGTCATCTGACAGGTTTGAAGCTACGGCCACTTTCACTCGACGATCACATGGGCACTTGACAATTGTGTAACAAGCACCATGATTATGTCAGATAGCGTTCAGAGGGCAGAGCTTTCGTTTTGTTAACCTTTGCAAACTCATACGATGAGTTTTGTTATTTTTTTACTATATTTTAACTGAATAGTATATCATCATCATCAAACCATATACTGTCCCACTGCTGGACACGGGTCTTCTCTCAGATTGAGAGGGATTAGGCATTGGTTGCCAGTGTTCCACGAGGAAACGTTCTGTTGGCAGTGGGGGGACTTTAACCCTTATACTGCCAACCCAACTATTCCTCTTTCAATACAGGGTCGGCAACGCGGAAGTGATACTCCTGGTGTTGCAAGCGTCTATAGGCTACGGTAACCGCTTACCATCAGGTGGGCCGTATGCTCGTTTGCCACCTTAGTAAAATAAAAATAAAAATAGGCTATAGTCCACCACGCTGGCCAACTGCAGGTTGACAGACTTCACACACCATCGAGAAAAGTCTCTAAGGTATGCAGGTTTCCTCACGATGTTTTCCTTTACCATTTAAGCGAGTGATAATTCATTATTAATAGGCACATTTGTATGTGTCAATAAATGTATCTTTCTTATTCTTTATGTCTTTCTCACATGAATTCGAAAAGTCAGAGGTACGTGTATTGGATTCTTACTCGAGACCTAAGACTTGGCAGGCCAATGGTCATATCACTAGGCCATCACTGCTGCCGATATATCTAATATATAAAATTCTCGTGTCACAGTTTTCGTTGCCATACTCCTCCGAAACGGCTTGACCGATTTTGATGAAATTTTTTGTGCTTATCGGGGAGGTCTGAGAATAGGCCAACATCTATTTTTCATACCCCTAAATTTTTTTTTTATGGCAAAACAACGTTTGCGGGTTGAGCTAGTATAACTATAATAGACTAAATAGCCAAGTTGGTTAGATACTAATTTTCGATTTTTTTTACTTTATAACCTGACCTTTTTACAATCATTATCATACTAATCCTGTCATATAAATTGTATGAGTCCGATCCTGCCGCCTCCCCAAGTGACTGACTATCCATGAGGATTTTCTCCACAAAGGTATACGTACCAGCGATAGCGGGACCACAGCCTGTCATGACCATGCCATAACTTCAGAGCAAGTCAAGGTAGGTAAGTATTATACACACTGCTGCCTCTCCTGAGATCACTTATATCTCACGGGACGATCCATGAGAATTTTTCGTACTGTAATAAAAAAAAGGTACAAAGATATTCAAAAATGTATACCTTTCGTATCTTTTTGTTGTAACTTCTACTTCAAAAGGTTCGATTTAATTTTAGCTTCCTGAAATACACGTGTAATGGTCATTTATATAAAAATTGAAGGGAAATAAAATAGGTATATATGTAAATAATATTATTGCGTTATTTATTAATTAGTTTATCATAAAAACCTTGTAATGAATTTGTTACAGTATTTCGAACCTCCTACAATAGTTAGAACATTAGCAAACCTAAAGTAGTTCCTCCACTGCAGTGCGCATAATATATGTACTCGTTTTACACAATTATTTTACAACAGGGCCGTAAGTTTAACCCGACAAGGAACATTAGCGGGCACAACAGAAAAACAATTGTTACGACTCTCTGGATCGTCGTTCGTAATTATTTAATTATATATTGTACATAAACAATTATATTTATTATTTAAAAGATTTAATAAAAAAGGCTTGGTTCAAAAATAAGCCATGCCCTGATTAAGGATAATTAGTGATCATTGATTTAATTGTTAGGTTTTTATTAATTTTATTAAGTCTGTATTTTAAATTTTTATTAAAATTATACTACATTTGGTTAATAGCTCTTTATAGAATTGTTATTTGTTAGCTAAATTCTAGTATTTAACCAACAAAAACTATAAGAAACTATCCTATGTCGCGTCCTTACAGTTCATTAACCACAAAATTCAGGTCACAAATCACAATGCAAAAACTTTTTTTTTTGTGGTCCACGGGGGCTTATGATAATTGCTGAATTAAATTAACTTTAGATATAGCTTAGCTTGTCCATAAAGTGGACTACCGCCCTAACAATCACGTGCTATGTTTTCGTATTGCAATACTTCGTATAATATTTACTTTAGCTGCTCTATTGCGAGGCTGCTTGCCCGTTGCTAGGCAGGTTTAGAATCAGAATTGGAATTAGTAATAATATGCATGCTCCTAATTACGTTTTTTAATTGCTGTTTTTCAATGTGTTGCGCAATGAATAAGAGGCTGAGGCAAGATTTTGGAAATATACCGCTATGTCTGTATTTCTCAAAAGGTAAGGCAGAGGTATTTTACACCTACAATTCGCTGGTATGTATTTGGTGCCATGTAATAGGGTGCGACGAAGTCAGTCTATGACCATACGCTCAAATCCTAACTTCGGAATGCGTCTTATGTAGAGACTTCCAACAGCAAAATCTGAACAAAATAAAACGTAATAAGTATTTAAGGCGAATTTTAAAACAAATTGATAATATCTAAGATACAAAACTAACTAAGAACCGAACACTGTCTCTTAAGATACAGGTCATCCTAGTTTAAGAGGCAGGGTTAGTATAATTTTGTACAGACTATACAACATTGAATATTGTACTTATTGTGTTTTTACGATAATACGATATTTTCTACTTCTCAATTTTTGTAATAAAAATCTAAGTACTAAGTATACCGTGTAATCTAATAATCTGTAACTTTTTGAAGTAATAAACATTATTATTATTATAATTTGTATCTCCTTTTTTGAATATCTCGGCATATCTCCCGTAAGGAAGACATCCGGTCCTTTGGCAGGCTTGCGCGGCCCCTTGGAGAGCTTTTATCTAAATTTGGGTTGGGGCACCAACCCGGGTCACTCCACACCTGCACTATAAAAGTACAGTCATGGAGTATCCCGGGCGGGTGCAGGACTATTGTAGAATATGTAACTTTAAATTACTGGGATTATGGATGTGGGGGTTTGGTGGACAGATAACCTCTACTGCCGGAGAAAAACGGCGTCTACCTTACGCCTCGAACATCCTTAAGGATGGCAGACGGTGACTCGCCAACTCACTAGCTGGGCCCCCCCGAAAAGCTGCCAGTGCAGGCAGAAGACGGCAACAGCGGTGTGAGTTAGGGGTGTGGAGAGATGCGGCCCCGGTTTCACCATCGCGGGTTTTTAAGAGACCCGGATTGGGTTTCCCCGCTATTATGCCATTAGACATTTCCACCCCCGAGCATATAGCTCTGGCGGCCCTCCTCTGGCCGGCCAATTAAGGCAAGACAGACTTGAGAGTCCTGCGGGCGCTCTTGGGGTTCCACTCCAGCTACCCAGACTGGGCAAACTGGAGACGAGGCCCTGACCGACTCTCTAGGGCAATAAGGACCGCAGTGTCGCCACTCACCATCAGCTCGCCACAAGCTGCCCTGCGGTTTGTGCGCTTTTCTTTAGGCCTTGTGACACATTTTTTGTTTTATTGTCATAGGTTGGTAGAAAGCGTTTCTAGTCTACCCTCCAGTTTTACGTTAGTCTCATGATGAGGTAACGCTTGTCCCAGAGGGGGTTTATTATTATTATTATTAAATATTTTTGGAGCATAAGGTCACAAAGTGAAAATATTATAATGTCATTTCATATTAATAATAAATAACAGAAGGCCTTGACCTACCGACAAATTTAAAAAAATAGTTTCTTGATCTCGATAAACTACGAGCACCACACAATATTAAATTGTGCAACTAACCTAAATATAGGGAGCATTTTAAGTGTCAAAATTATCTCATATGTATATTAAATATAATGTAGGCAAGTAGGTAAGTACCTACGTTTATCATATGACTTTTCTTAACAACCTACCCACATTCGCAAAAGTGAAAGTTGTGTGGTCACCACTTACAATCGAATAAATATTAACCCGTGTATTACATAATAACGATAAATATCATAATACCCGGTTTTACTCTGACCATCTGAAGTTTATGATAACATTTATTTGATAATTTAAATAACAATAAGACTTCAAGTCGTCCTATTAAACATTACTAGACTGTATATAGAGTTCATAAAACTAATTAAAGAAAATAAATGTAAAATTTTTGGCCATTTGTTCAATGCTTAGGGTTTTGGTGTTTCTGTAAAACAAAGCTTTAAATTGTAATAAGTAAGAACCAGTTTTATTTATTTTTTTACGAACCTAATAAGTTTAATTTAGGTTACGATTACGCTTCGGCCAATAATTTTGATATGTATTAGAATAAACATATTGTTTTCGTTAATAACTATATACTATATTATTAACGAAAACAATATGTTTTCGTTAATAATATAGTTAAATTAAATAAATATTTGTGGGCCATTTTTATACAGCAACATCTAGTCCCAAACTAAGCAGAGCTTGTACTATGAGGAGTAGACAATGGATATAATACTTATATACTTATTTCTCTAAATAGATACTTATAACACATAAGAAATAATAATATAAAAAATATATAATAATAACGCTAACGGCGAAATGTAAATAAACAAATAGCGCCGTCAAAGTGGGACACCATTAACTCTGAATGTTCACCGTGTCAGTAGCGCATAAATTGTCGCGGGTACGCGAAAATTTAATTTTGTCATCGAATACGCAACCGCCTGGGAAGATAGCGTCATCGCCAAACGTAACCGCGGAGTTTGATAACTTAACTTTCTCTCTGGGGCGCTGCGCTGGCGGGCGGCTGTACCTACAGCTGAGGGAGCCTCCAGCCACCAGCCTCATTCCGTCATTACCGCCGAGCCAGCACGTTCGCGCGAACGGAGCGCGCTCGCCAAACCCCGCGAAAATCGCGCTCAAATTAATTTCAAGTTGACATTCGACCGTTCGATTAACAAAAACAAAAAGTGATTCCGTTCAAACTAATCGTGCTCTTTTGTTCCGTTCGAATTAATGTTTTCTGAATAACTTTTGTTGAGTTGTCTATTGTCAACAGCAGCATGGGAACTATTAAAAAGTAAGTTGGATATTTTTTACAAGAACAGTGATTTCTACATAAGCGACTCTAGTGAAGGTCATACAAACATTTATTTTTGCAAATCTTGAATATTTAAGTATAAGTGCTCTGAGATTTACCTACTAAAGGTGATTTAAGGTCACTACTTATTGAGCTAAAAATTTCAGCCTTATATCTTACTATGTCGCAAACTTAAATACGAAGTGTCAAATCGACTGCTAAATTCCTCTCCTTTATCGAATGTAGGACAATGCCAATCGAGGCTGCAAGTTCAACTCGCTAGAATATTCAAATGTTAGTTATAACATGTCCAATGAACATTTACTAGACAAATGATAACTTATTGTTGTGATATTTAAATAATGTTGACCTATTTGTGTAAGCCATGCGCCATTTAGTGTAGTTTACGAAATAAACCAAAATAGTCAGAAATATTCAGGCATAGAAACTTTTGTCTTGTTTAAGTTCAATTAAAAAAGCCTTAACAATTATTAGTATGAACTTTTAAGCTAATTTGTAAACCCAACTTATCATTGTTATATAGGAGACAAACAGTAACAGCCGTTTAGCTGCAACCGACCTTTTTGCTGTAACCTTGCTTGTTAAATAAAATCACTTTATTTCAGGCAAAACAACAGTTGAACTTTTAGTTCGGTTGACCTGGCCTACGACCTGAGAATTAAGATACTGAGCTTTGCGTGTAAAGTCAACTTGAATAAAGAATATTTCCTAGTTTTATGAGAACTTAATAGTTCCTACTTATACTCATTATAACTTAATATTTGAACACTAAAGTCGATTCTGCCTTGATACGGTTTCTTCCACTTATGAATTACATAACTTTATTTCCTGATGAATATGTTATTTAACAGAAGATAATGGCCCGCAGCAAACTGTTTACAGTAGATCTATCTATAGATTTTTATATTTCTCAAACATGGAAAGTGGCGTGTAACAAAAACAATATTTGAGGTTACGTGCAGTTTACCTATTGTTAATATTTATGTAAGCATACGTAATAATTGTTGAGAATTGTATGTAAATAGACTTAAAAAATAACAGACAAGTTAGTTTATTTGGTTGACCTTATTCTTAATAAATATAATGCTAATTATCGGTTAGCTGTATCTATGTATATGCAAATAAGAAATTACTGTGGAAATTTCTGTATTGCATTTTGTCAATAGGTACTCTATTCTATTGCAGCATTGCACTATAACAAACATAAAAAGGCCAAACTTGTTACAAAATTGACAACCTCTTTTCAGTTAAGTGTTAATGATATGGTATATTATCAGTTATGTCATCGTCTTGCTAAAGAGAACAGACACATGAATGCGCCTCTCAATTTCCTCACAAGTTGTTTCCTACTATTTCAAGAAGCCATTTTTGCTCTTCACCATTCATCGCTGCGTTTGACATTAAATATGGAATGTTGTTTTTAGACGTAGACGAACATCCGCAATGGTGTTTGAAAGCCTTTTATACGTGGCCTACAAAACAAATGAATCCGTATATGGAATAAGGATGTAGAATTAATATTTTATTCAAAATTATTTCATTAATGGCTCCTCACTGTGGCAGGTAAACGCCCTAACAAGGTCACATTGCTGTTTTTAATGAAAAGGTTAACATTGTGTTTTAATGTGCTTTTTATGTTCGCACAAATAATAAGTATACAATATGGATCTTTTGACGCATGGACGTTGTGAATTATCTTGAGAAGGCGGAAGCCTTCATCGGACTATGACGACTAAAGCTCTTACAATGAAGATGGCAGAACAGTGTCTCATGTTATACTTATCTATCTAGTTGGTTAAATCTGCCACTGTCGGGGATGTCCATACGCATCTTCGCGATGAACACGAACACCAGAATTTATTTTGTGTACTGAATTTTATTGCTGCCATTGTAAATTATATTTTATTACGATTGGGATAACTATTTCACAAGTATGTGTTAACTTAACGAAATAGGTTTTAGTCTCGATATGGTATTTATGTCAAGGACTTTTACTTTGATGTGCTAAATAGTGTTTATTTATTTACTTTTATTGTTATTTTGAAATTGTACCTTTTCTGAAATGAAAATCTACCTTATATAAGCTTACTATGATAGATTTGATTGACTATGGGCAATTAATCGTTTAGTTCCATGATATTTCTGTTTAATATTTACACAATCACACATTTGGGAAAGATTTTCTCCTAATACGAGCCAATTGTTTAATTGTTCATTGCTTTTAAATTCGCGCAATAGTACCCTAGATAAAATAATAAATATAATAGATTAAGTTATAAAAATATACAGATAATTGTAAACTGGAATGTGAGAATGAAATACCTGTAATGATTGAGCTGTGGTCTACCACAGGTGTTATGTGAATTCCAACGTGATTAATAACTGATTAGACACATGATTAAACATTAAAAAAATGCGATAAATTTTTATAATAAATGTCTTTCTCCCTTTCCTGTCCAAAGAAATAATTAACTTTATTTTTTTTACATTTTAACGAGATACTAAATTTAATAAGAGCCGTAATTTAATTTATCGGCTACTGAATGTCCTTGGATTGGAGAGTCATATCTAACCGACTGTGTTTCTTATTTTTGTTTCTCTATGTAGGTACAATGATTTGTTGATAAAGTATTAATTATTTATAAAAATCTTCTTACGTTAGGTAGCGTGACGAGTGTATTTACCTAGAAAATCGGGCTAAACATGTTTTTTTACTGCACTCCTTGTTGGAAACTCCGCAGTCCATTAGAATGGGATTGAAACCATCGGTTTCTTAACGTTAACCAATTGGAAAAAAAATATTTCAACCTTTGGTAAAAAAATGTCTTTATGACAACTTTTCGATCAATAACAATTATTGACCTAGGTACAGACGCCAGCAGATCGATCTATCAAGAACTGTCAAATTTTCTCAATTAAACATGAACCTTATGACTTTGTATTACAGTTGAAAATCTATCAAAGAAATTTGACAGATTGGGGTAGCTGGATGTGCATAGTAATTTAAGCTCAAGTATTAATAAATTATACGAAGGCGGGCTTCAGCCACGTGACAGTGTACTTAAGTTAATTCTTAGCAACAAGTATTTAAATAACGTGCATGTTGTGGTGGTACTTGATATCGGATAATTAAATGTAGATGGCAAGATGTAGATGGCCCTGTCTTCCTCATTGCTAGCGATTGCATAACACATAACTATAAAACCTTTGCAGACAAATTGTCTGTAGGTGTGTTCAATAATATTTCTGTGGAAGCATCTCTGCTAGAGAATAATTTTAGAATACGACAGATCTAGGTACTAATGTATAATTGGTCACAGTTATATTATATTATAGTAATATTAGTATAGTAATTGATTCGCCAGTTAACACTTTATGAAGTATGCTCTCGAATACCCGGGTTAAGTCTCACAGAAGTAACCCATTCTTGAACATTACATTAGTTCTCAATAATTATCAATATACTTAATAAAATCTATGTCAAATATTTTTTGTAGGTTAGGTACTAATTAGGTTCTAATTTATAAGCCTCTTGATCATGATGGAAAAAATATTTAAAACCTACGATTGTGTCAGAATTTGTTGAATTTATGAATTATTTATTCTTGGAACTAAACTACTATTCACAGGCTATCGTGTTACAAATAGTATGTATTTTTATTTCAATATCTAATATTCGCGTAAAGCTCAAATCAATATAATGTATCCTTTTTTTTTTTTTTTTTTTTTTTTTATAGTACGGAAAATCCTCATGGATCCTCCGCCACCCGGGGAGGTGGCAGGGTATGTCGGACTCATACCGACTAAAAACCGCACTTGCCTTCACCTGCCCTATTGTCATGGCCATGGGATCCGCGAAATTCGCCACGACCATGACAGGCTGTGGTCCAGCAGTTGCTGGACCCCGTCGATAAGCGAGGCCTCTCCTCGCATACTGTTTAGGCACGCTTCGTTAAAAGCGTGCCGCCTACTGGGGCCATTGTCTGGTCGGGCGGCAGAGTCCCCCAATTCAACCGCCCGCAGGCCACAGCTCATGGAGGCCGGAGGTCTGTCTGCACCCTCCGGCGCCCGGTGCGTCTACTACGGATCGGGAGAGAGGTGGACAATTCTCTCTCCCTTTCCGCCGCCTCCTTTGCAAGCATGACTTGTTCGCAGTAAGAGGCGGCAGCTTCCCACGCACTCTCACTCCCGACCATAGCCTGAATTACAGTCGGAAGCGAAAGGTCACCACCCACTGCCGCGACTAGATCACGGCGCTGCTCTGCCCAAGCCGGGCATATCTCCAGCGTGTGCTGCGCCGTGTCCTCGGAGCAGTCCGCGCAATGGTGACAACCGGGCGCTGGTTCCCGGCGTATACGACACAGGTACTTCCCGAAACATCCATGTCCCGAGAGCACCTGCGTCAACCGGAAACTGAGGACGCCGTGGCGCCTCTCCAGCCACTCCTCCATGACAGGCCTTACCGCCACTATTGTGGCGTGACCTGCACTGGGCTGCGCAAGTCGCGCCTTCCACTCTGCCACTAGGACCTGGCGGAGCGCGATACGCTGTGCCTCGACTTCGCGAGGCAACGGCAAGTCACCGCGCCCTAGCGCCTCCCCGCGCCATCGGTACAGTGACGCGAGGGCTCTCGCTTCGAGGTCCCAGGGCGCAGATCCAGCAAGAAGGCTCGCCGCCTCAAAGGAGACCGTACGATATCCCCTTATCACCCTGATGGCCATCGCCCGCTGCGGTCTTCGCAACAGGGCGGCATTGCGAGCCGTCAGGGTATCCGCCCACACTGGCGCCCCATAGAGCGCCATAGATCGTACGATCCCCACGTAGAGCCTCCGGCAAGAGGCGTTGGGCCCTCGTAAATTGGGTAACAGCCGCGAGAGAGCGGATGCGGCACCCATCAACTTGGGGCCCAACCTTCGGAAATGATGTCCAAAGTCCCATCGGCCGTCAAGGACGAGTCCAAGGTATTTCATCGTTGACTCGACGCTGATGCGGACACCTCCTACCACAATATGGGATCCTGCAGGCGGTCCCCTCCGAGGCCCATGAAAATACAAGGCCTCAGATTTATTGAGTGCCACCTCCAGACCCAGCCGCCGGATCCTCCCGACAACTTGCGCAACCCCCGCTGTGGCCAGAATGGCCGCCTGTCGGTGCGTCTCTCCCCTTGCTGTGACCAGCGTGTCGTCGGCGTAGCACGTCACACCAACGCCGGGGAGAAGCGCACCGCGCAACACCCAGTCGTAACCAATGTTCCACAGGAGCGGGCCCAGGACCGAACCCTGTGGAACACCGCACGACATCTCTCGCCGACCCCATCCTTCCCGACCCGGGTAGATACCAAAACCTAGACGGGAGACGGACGGAGGTATACCGGATGTTCGTAAACCTCAAAGTATCAAGCACATCTGAGTGGCATGTCCTATTTTTATAACCAAAAATATGTTAAAAAATATTTAAAAAGTTGCCCGATACTTTTAAATGGACTATGTATATCGTAGTTTCACATGGAAATTTATTTTTTTCTCTGGTTACTTTAATCTGAAAACAAGTGCTACCGAGTTTCTTCTATACATATATCTCAGAAATGCAAATTGTAAAAGATTTATAAACATAATGACATAGTAATGTATGGTAAACTAATATTTCTGCGTAAGATGAACTCACCGTTGATGTAAGTAAACACGTATTTTCTCAATAATATCATAACCGTCTTAAGGATAATCACTATTTACCTACCAGTTATTATCCTCATCAAAAGATGTCGAAAATGATTCTTATTCATCCAACCATAAACAGATTTAGGTTGATAACAAATTTGGAATGACTCATATAGGAAAAACGTTTTCTTTTGAGTTGCGTCAGTGTACAACCAAGAATTTGGTTTTATACGAAATATTTTCATATAAATCCTAATGATTATTTTTGGAAAACTAAAAAATCTGTGCGGTATTGCATACGGTGGTAAAACTAAACTGTTAGGACATTAATAATTCATTTACTTATGGTCACCTAAATAGGCTCACCCTCGATTACATGGGATCTAAACATCTAGGCAAATTAACTAAATAATTTACTTTATGTAAAGTAAATTATTTAGTGTGTCAACTAGTTAATGCGTTGAGGGTGAGAAAAAAAATCTTCTATATATTATTAATAGTTTATTTAGGTGTTTTTACAAAATTTATCGTGATAAATAAAAATCATCAATTAACATTACTTACTTCCCATCAAATTAAATTAATATTTAGTGATAACTCAAATTAATTTTTTGCTTCTAAATGATCATTTCAAGCCTAAACAAACACAAAGTTAGAATAACATTAAAGGGTATCGACACTACGAGTAACTGCTGCTAAACATGTAGCACAGAAATGTGATAAGCCAAAAGTTGACGCAATCTTGCCGTGACACAGGCAAAAATGCAGGTCGCAATTGAAACATGGCGCACGCGCCGCCGGCTCATCGAAGTCACTTCAGACTACGCACTCGGCAACATTGCGTAACCCGCCGGCTTACGCGCATGCGTGACTCCAATCTAAGCGACGTATTAAGACGATCAAATTTGGACCGGGCGAAAGTTGGGTTTGGTATTTAAAATTAATTAGATTTCCGATTATGTGTATCTCAAAGGTTAAGATCAAGATTATATTTGAAATTTTGAATTGTTATTAAACCGGATTAGGTGCAACAAGATCGTTTATGGATGGTATAAACAATAAGAAAGAATATGCCGTGGGTAATCCCGGATTGTGAATGATGACTAGAGTCTATAAGAAAAGCGTAGGGCCTGTTTTAGCCTGTTTTTAAAAAAAGTGGCTCATGGAAAATAGACTAAGGCACTTGTATACTGTAAGATGAGTTATATAATGAATGTATACTTTTAATTATGTACCTATTTAAGACAGCATATCTTTTTAAAACTATACAATATGAATTTGTTATTACATACTACATAATAATTTTAAACACGCTTTTATTAGCTTGGTACATAGATACCAAACTAATAAAATGACTACTTCTATCTATATCTGTCAATAATATATTTATAACAATTGACAACAAGCATCCCACGTTTCTTACAATAATATCAACTAATTTGTTAATCACACTATCCATAATTAATAAATTTATTGAAAATTATTTTTTTAGTTTGATTGTCTATGTAAACGTGCTTTTTTTAACTAATACTTTTTTTAAATATATTTAGAACAACATTTTAACGAAACAAAAACCATCGCTCATCATGCAATGTGCCTCTATTTCTACATAATCCTAAAAAATGACACCGATTAAAATTGTTTAGTAATAAACGACCCATTGTTTATCCGAAAACAGAGGTCAGCACGCCACTGTCCCGCGCATGCGTCGTGAGTCGTAACTTTACGCAACTCTATGGGACCTCAGCCTTCGACTTTCCGCTTACGCAACAAGTTTTCGATTTCTTCCAGCCCCGGGCGCATTCGCTTTCGTTCTTACTCGCCTTTGACGAGTAATGGCCACATTAATGTGCGTTGGTTTTTGAATATTTTTCTCTTAAAATCACATTTGGTATCCATTGTATTTTTTATAGCGTCACGCTCGGTTTTGCTAATGTACAGATCTCCCAGTAGTTTAATAAACATGTTTAACTCAGTATGCAAAACTTCTAACTATTATTTCAACTGACATTAGGGCGCCTCAAATTCAATTACACCATTTCCGTTCTTTTTGTAAACCCTCACGGTTATCAGTCGCTGCCGAGAACGTTGCAGTCGGTGACGGTGTGCCTATGTTCGGTCTTTTACCGACTAAAACCCCGAACTATGCAATTCTGCATTTCCTCCAGTACCAGCTTTCAGTTAGTATACCCTAATGACTAGTGTCCAAACTATAATAAAAACAAAAAAATAAACTACATGTAATCAGTAGTCTTCTCTAGTATTTACTATAGACATCGAGATTCGAAGATACACCATGTGGGTCATAGTGCACCATTACATCTCTTAAGTTCCCGAGAACTACGTTCGTAGACAATATAATTATAATGTTCATTGTACAAAATCAAACATTAAACCTACTCATGTTAATCGCTGTACAAATCACAGTCCATTCATGAGCCGACACTTACGTAACCACACATTAACTTGGATGCCGTCAATCACGAGAGTTCATTATGTCGACAAAAACATTAAATAACTTCATATTGGAGTTCACGGAAGAACATCACACGTACAACCGGAACTATGATGGGATTCTTAGTAAATATATATCATTAAAGACTGTAAATGATGAGACGTAACCTTTTACGATCACGACTGGTCCGGGTGAAGAAGCTATAAACGGAATTAAGCAGAATTTCCAGCCTTTGAATGCTTAGTCGTATTGTTAATAGGTTTTTACGTTGAATCATAAGTAAATTTACGGGATTACTTATTAATATCGTGGGATATAATATCAAATCAATCGCAAATCCTCTCTTCGCATAACCCATGCCAAGGTAAATTATAAGTAATCTATTCTAGGGGTAATGTTTGCGTAAATTACATAAAAATTATCATTCGGCTTTGACATTTTTTAAGCTTTCTCTCTAGAGTAGAGATGTTATTTTAACGCTTGTTACTCAATTACCTGGCCACACCTTATAAGCACCAATCGAATAATTCTTATGTATTGTTATAATAATAAATTAACATCTTTACATAACAATTTCAGTAGGTGCAATTTTTTAAACTATGTTTATAATACCTATTGTTTACTTCTATATATGCATACACGATCATAATAACTTCCGTTTACGGAAGTTCAGCCATAATGCTCGTAGAGCTTGTGTCCCATGACTACTGGGCAAAGGTTTCCCCTTACTTAGTCCCTGGACTAAGTTTAAAGCAAAAGTAAAGTAAAGCCCAGGACAAGTCCTGACTTGTCCTGGGCTTTCTTGTACTACTTTGACAAATCATCATTCATCCACAGCTTTTATTGACCCACTGCAGGGCATAAGCCTCCTCCCTTTTACGGCATTTATCCCTATCCTGCGCCAATCTCATCCAGGTGGCAAAATAAACTGAATTATCCTGCCAAAGACTTCTCACTTGATCACCTGACTGCTCACCTGATAAAAGTTTAAATAAATATTCCAACATACACACATCAAAAAAAGTTTGCCATCACTTTGAAAAATCGAAATCTTTTTGTTACGGTAGATTATATTATGATTTATTTATATATATTTAATTATAATATAGATATTTCTAGTTAAAGAAAACACACAACAAAGAATTTGATAAAGTTCAATTTAAAAAATTATATCAGCTTATGCTAATGATCGCAAACTTTTTTGATGTGTGTACATTTTCGGATAGCGTACAGGCGTAAAACAGAAAAGCTCGTACTCCATACTCATACTGTCTTGTTTACTCTATGCGAAAATCACAGATTGTTAAATAAAAAAAAAACATTAAAATCTGACATTGTCCTTTCTCTTAGATTGTTAACAGGGCATAACAAATGCGTACACTCGTATACAAACCTGATATATATTGTAGCGAAGGCCGAATGACCGACTGGTTAAGTGTTACGGTCGCTTTACCGGCGTTAGGTAAGAGTGAGCATGCTCATCATTACGGCATAAACGGAGTGTAATGAATTTTCTTCCTTCCTTACATATTGCACAATATTACTGCATGCCACTGACATAACTTTCTGTGCCTACATGATTGTGGCGTGTGAGCATATTGACTTTAGTACTTATATATCTATGTATATAAATGCAAAATCTCACTCACAGACTCACGATACCTCCAACACTATCTATAGTCCAAATAAGACCAAAGGATTCGGTAAGCTCCGTCGATAATAAAATCGTTTTTAAATCTAAAAAAAAATAAGTAGGTATTATCAATGCAAGCTCTCGAATATCAGAAATAATAATAGATAATTTATTTTAAATATTGCAAAATATAATTACTATAAATAGAATAACAGCAATTTAAACGAAAAAAAAACGTCGAATTGTTAAATTTTATAATTAGCACACTTTATATTCATAGCTATATTAAAAAGTCATTGAATATAAGAAACTTAACACGATTAATATGATAAAAAATCCATATCTACATAGCTATATGAGTCTAATAGAATCAACGGTACTATGTGATGTTCATTATTTAAAATTTTCCATTATAGTTGGGCGTTGCATCTCAACGTAAATCAAGAGTTACAAAATACTTTTCTTACCAATGCCGCATTGGAAAGCTACACAATTTAGCCGTACTGTTAAATTACAGTTTTGTAATCAATATAAATTAAACTGTCGATTTCAAGGGGCAAGTTCATGCTTTGAATTACTTATAGCCTTGAAATCTACAGCCGGGCTCCAAACCTGCGTTCAGTAGATTACGAGATAGGAAAAATAACATTATTAGTAGAATATCATGCCTTTTTTAGTTCCGCTCAGACAAACCTTGAGGAGTTAATAAATATGAGATTCTAAATCTATTAGTTGGCAACATTACAAAACGATGAACCGTAATAAAGAATTATTAGGTCATTATAAATGTTTGCAATATTATTTTATTACCTTTTTTGGACAAGAAACATTAGCGCTTTGTGAGACTGAACCGGAAGTAGTGGACCTTGTGCTTGTTCCGTCTAGTATTCTGCAAGAAAAATACACGATAATGGGGAAATAGTTATTCATATAAAAGATATACACAAAGATATACAGCTTTAGCTTTTGGCTTTTCCCAATCCCTTTAGCAATCGCATCATCATCATACGAGTATTAGCCAAAGAACGTCCACTAGTCAACGAAGGTTTTCCCCATAAATTTCCACAAGGACCGGTTATTATGGCACTTGCATCCAACGACTCCCAGCGACCTTTACCAGATCGTCTATCTCATTGGACGCGGTCCTACGCCTTATTTTCCAATGCGTGGTTCTCACTCAAGAAGCTTTTTACCGCAGCGGTCATCGGTTCTACGAGCTATGTACCGAGCCTACTACGACTTAAGTTTGTTAAGTCTTTCAACTAGCAATTTGGCATTGTAAAAAAATATATCATTTCTATACATTTTGTTTCAATTCGAACGTTAGATTTTTACTAGTGTTTTATTATTATAAACTATCGCATTCGATTACGATGACCGTCTGTTTACCCGACGCCTTTTTCTTACGAAATTTAGCTAGCAGGAACTAGGTACTTTACGCCTAAAAAATGAACTTGAAGGAATCATGACGACATTATATACTATATATACTCATATAAAACATATGTAAAAGATTCGTAGCACGTAGTACTTTGACCCCAAGAGATTTTGCACTGTTCGCAATTCACCAGTCACTTTACCACAGTGAAGGAACGTTTCGGCGAATGAAATGCTCATATTGAGGGGGCTGGTCGTTTGGCCCACCAGATTGTGTTATTCATGAGTTTTGACGTCATGTATTTATGGTTCATTCTTCAATAATGTGCGTGAGGTTTCCCACACTAGCTTATATGATCTCATCTTAGGATCATACTTTTTATACGCATGCTATGGAACTCATTTGAAGTTCTTTTGTTAAGTGTTTATTGAATTAATGATACGGAACAATAATTTGTTAGGTATTGATTTATTTATAGTAGTAGGTATGATTATACCATTCATTTGATTAAATCATCTATTATAGGCTAGAAATTCAATATGTATATCTAGTTTAAAAAGAGGGAGAGAGTTTGAATAAACGTTTCCATATTCTGAATTTAGACCTGAAAGCTCACTTTCAGAAAACTGTGAGACTTATGAAGCCTTTTTCGAAGTCCTTTGAGATCAATTTTCACTCAACCAGCGACAACTGACGACTAATTTCCTCTATCTGAATATCATACGGTATAAGAACTCTTTGGAAACAACTGAATTTTACTATTCAAGGCAAGACCTATTTAATAAACTGATAGAATTTAATAGTGCTCTACTAACCTTTCTTAAATGTCTGCTTAATAACAAAATTGCAGATTAAGTATCTGGTACTTCCAATGGTCACTTTATCGGCATAATCTAAAATGTTAAATACCTACTGTTCCAATGACCCTATCACTTTATACAGACACTATAAAAGTTATTCAATCTCACAACTTAAGGTCAAGACTCCGCTACACATGTTAGGAAGTAATCAAAGGCCAATCAACCTCTTTGCTATTATCGACATTAATTACAATCGAGCCGTAGTAATGAGACTCATAAAAACGACAGACAAAGGAACTGCGCTTACGCTTTCCGCTGTATCAAATTGAAAAAGTGTGATAACTTCCACTTTTCATATGAAGAAAAACTGACGTCGATTTTCACTTTTGGGCACAATATTCTAAGATTGTTTCTCAAGGGGAACACACACCGAATCTCTTCTCAGAATGAGATAGATTAGGCAGAGTCCGGCTCTAGGCGACTTCACACGCCATCGAGAAAATCTCTCAAGCATTTGTTACTCCGCGAAGTTTTCTTGGATGATCGATTGAAGTTTTAAGAGCTTGAATAAATTATTGTGACTTTAATTTTTGACTAAGACTTTTCTTGGATGTTTAAACATGTAATTATTTATTAATGCGCACATGATTTCCAAAGTCGTGGCAAAGTCGTGGCGTGGGCCTCGATACCCAAACCTATGATTTGGCAATCCATGGTCAATAGTCATATTATCACTAAACTATTACTGCTGAGGTCAGACTAATTTCGTATCTTTTACCGGAAATGTTAAAAATGTAAGGCGGATTCCAATTAAAAATGTCGATAAGATAAATTTCGATAACACGATCATAAACGGTAGCATGTAACTGCAAAATTTAACGATAGATAAATTTGTAGTCTTGATTTAATCTTATAAGTCATAGTGCTAAGCCATTTTAGAAAATCTCGACGATTTACGATAAAAATCGACAAAATTGTATAAACTAATGACATTTATAAGCTGTCAATGAAACATTTGACAGATAAACAATATAACTCTTAAAAATCGATATTATATCGCTGTCGACATTTCCATGCCCTCACCACGGATGCGGATGAATAACGTATATTACCTACCTATTGTAATATAAAACATACTGTGTGTGATAGAAGAAATCTCCGGTTGACTATTGCTAGCTTCTATAGAAGTTTCTATAGCGTCGTACATATTACCCACCATCAAGCGACATGTATTATGCTTGAATTTTAAACAATTTGATGTAGGTAAATTTTATCAATTATTCATCGCTATTATTGGCAAACAATTATTTGTTGTAATGTTCTTAAATTCATTTCAATTATTGTTGGCTAACAGTGCGTGATCGAGTCGTAAGCGATTTGTATGTAAAAACTAAAAGCTGGCTACATTGTGTTCTCATCACCAATAATTACTGCTGACACTTCGATTAAATACACGTTTAGTAACCACTGAAACGTTACTAAGTGGTATGTCTACTGCTATTAAAATTGATGACATTATCAGGATAGACCACGTTATGGTGGTAATGCTATTAAATCAATTGAAAACTCCATTGAACTCATAAAACATTTGGTAACTTTAGAATTATTACAAATCGAAAACTGTGTCCTATTTAGTCCTAAGCATGCGTCTCCTAAATATATCTGACTCCACGCTTAAAACCTTTTGTTGTGTTAACGACTTCCCTAATCTTACACAGGGACCTTATTCGCATAGAAGTTAGCGGAAAGGTTACGATAAATATCCATGATAATTAAAAACTTTTGTTCTACAACTTTTTAAATACAAAAAATATTATTTCATCTTTGCTATGATACTATAATTAAAGTGGGGTTAATCTCAAAAATCTCTCTCTTCTATAAGGATTTTCATACAATCTTCACCAATATAAGAGAGATTACCCAGAAAGGCTTACCTGTATGAAGCCGGGGCGGATCGCTAGACACTATACAAAATGAGCGACATGCTTGCCAAGCTGTCCAGTAGCTGGCTACAAACCGGAACACAATAATGTTAGCAAATTATTGCTTAGCGGCAGAAAGATTGGCAAAGCGACGCGACGCGGCGGTACCAACCTAGACGAACTAGTTCAGATACTCCGAATAAATCGGTGTTTTAGAAAATGCTTTTCCCGCCTCCTCTTTAAGTCGTATTCCTAATCACTAAGGGTCGTGACCTTCCTTAGGATTTTTTTATACTACTAAGGTGGCAAACAAGCATACTGCCTGATGGTAAGCGGTTACCGTAGCCTATAGACGCTTGCAACACCAGGGGTGTCACTTGCGCGTTGCCGACCCTGTAAAACGAAAGAGGAATAGTTTACTTCTCAGTTTAAGGGTTAAAGTCACTACCAACACAACGTTTCCTAGTGGAGCACTGGCAACCTTACTCACCGTAAGAAACACAACACAGCTCAAAGCAGTGTTATTTCATTTCGATTTTCTGCAAGGCGGAGGTACTTCCCCAGGCGGGCAGCTCTAATTTGAGTGGAATTACTCCCACTATGCCCTACCCCTCTTACTTTATCGCGGAAGATTTTTAGCCATCTGTTTCGATCACCCGCTGCCTAGATGGTGTCGTGTGTATGCAGTGAGCTACGAATCTGGTCTGTCCATATTGTGGGACTGCGCCTCGTTGTCTTCTTCCATCTACTTTTCCAGTGACAATCAGGTTATCTGCACTACCCATTCCCTACACTAGGACAAATACAAACTAGTATTGTTATCATGACTAGAATATGATTGAAGCCGTGAGAAAGTACATGTTTATTGAGCGTACTAACGACGTTTGAAACGGATTATAAAGCAGAAAATTAACGTTAAGAAACCACTTATTAACAATAGTTGTTAAATGAAATTACGTAACAAGCATCATCTGGCTTCTGAGAGAAGTCACTTAGGCAATGGATTGTGGAATTGATTGCTCTGATCGTACAAACATAACTGTAAGCGTGTCCTGTCCAACTTCTGTGTGTCGTGAGACAGGTGGTCGTATTCTATGACATTCCTCAGAATGCAGACAATCAATCTCAATCAATCAATAAAATAAGTAATAATAATAATGTAATAAGTCAATCTCTTTGCCAAATGTTATCGAAATTTATTCAGCGGTTTAGGCGTCAAAATTTAGTATTACAAAGGGACAGAGTTACTTTCGCATTTATAATATTAGTATGGAAATATGGATTTTGACTGGTACAGTCAGCAACGAAAGTCGCTGAATACGGTTCAGTCTTTTACTTTAAAACAATTTTAGTAGTGTTGTTGGGCGCAACATTAAGTTTCTTACAAGCAATAATTATTCGCAGACGTGGTCTTTACGCTATGAGTTAGCGGCTGTACACACATCGTCCAGACAAAAGCGTGTGACACATACATACATAATTTTTCAATACTGATTTTCACTTTTGAATGTCTCACACGTTCGAACCAACAAACTAGCATCACATTGTGGGACGTTAGGTAACCGTTTTTCCCCGAGCTCGACAGGGTTTTCGCAAGCGTGTTGCCACACTGAGTTCACGTTAATTGGCGTGGCCTATAGCACCTTTATCCGATAACCACACCGCACTGGGAGTGTTAAATTTAATTCGGTAGGGTTGCCACGTGATGTTTGGCGTTTCAGCGTGAACTTGGTCACCGCGGGTTGGTCAAGCGTGCAGATCGATGATTGTAGTAGATTTCCGCTTGATAATTAAGCAAACGCTTTCGGTTTCTTATTGATTCACCTATTGGGTAACTTAGCACTTATTCTTAGATGCACTGGTTTAATGTACAACAAACACATTTCTATGACATATTATAATAAAGAATCACTTTAAGAGAAACACGAATTTCATAACCCAAATGCCTTAACAGTACCTACCTACCAACTCCAAAATAATATAAGTTGAAAGAAGTTCTTACTCCAAGTTTTAAAATTAATGTTTAAAATAAATATAGATACCTACTTACAGCTTTGGGTAATATGATTAACTTGTATAGTATACAATTAACCATTTTATTATATATATGTATATTATTTACTATTGTATTATTAATAAAACTAGGTAATTCTATGATATTATTTAAATGTAATCAATCTTTACTTTTAATATAGTATGATGCCCGATTAAAAAAATAAAAAACAAAATTATAATCTAGTAATTTTTAATAAGAAAAACAATACCGGCCAGCAAGTAAAGTAAAGTTTTTTTTTTCGTTTTAAGCAATATTCTGATAAAAAGTATCGTATGCGCAAACGAATGCACGTCTATACCTATATCCATTCAAATGTTCAGCCATGCATAAGAAAAACAAACAGCACTAGGGTGGGGACTCACGTGATACATACGATTGCGGTTGCCCAAGACCCGCATGCACGTAAACACATTACCTTACGTCACCGAAACATACGCATAATGCGGAAACATTAGCACGCGAATTAGCTTTTAGTAAAAAAATATTATTACAAATTAAACGATAGTAATTAATCGACTCTTAAAAATGTTATAAACGCACAAAAAGTGCCGTGACTGAAGACAAAAACTTACTATGTTAGTAGGCACATCTCTATTACGAATACTATTGTAATTAAACACTTGACTCATACCCTGTTAATAAGCAACGATCACTCAAAGTATTAGTGGTAGAATTATAATTAAAAAAAAAGAAGAAATAATGAAAGAAATAATTTTATTAACACAATTAGTATAATACCCTATGTATATACTAATTTGTGCCTAAACTATGTCAATACCTAAAAGAGACAAACAGGTTACATAAAATTAAAAATATTTATGTCAATTTGAATTAAGCTCGCCAAATACATTGTTTGTTTTATAATTACTTTTTTTTTAATAAGAATACACGTAATAGAAAATACAATGATATTTAATTTGAGTGATTATCTCTTTTTAAAGTATAGTTACAAAACATTATACTGCAGTAATAGAGCCAAGTAGCTCATTAAAGTGCTGCACATAATTGGGTACAATGAGATATATATTTTTTAATACAAATTCATAATTTAACAGTTACAAATGCGTAATAAATTGTTTAAAATTCAATAATTCCAAAATATTTAGACCGCTAAGACAATTTACCTACTTTTGAATTGTCAAAAACTTGTGGTACGGTCCAGAGTAAGTCTTATGAAGAAGTTTTTGGACTAGTTAGTAGCGTCCATGACTATATCAATATCGCGGAACTATCTACTAATATCTCTTCAAGAGCCGGCGAGTGAAAAGCCGAATGGCGAGTCCTCCTTTATAATAGAACCTGGAGTGGTTCCAATGCTTGACTGCATCTCCATCTCCTCCTCATACTAGCTTGCGCCATTTTGTTGGCTCGAGCCCCACGTAACCTCACCGTGTCTCCGACGGCGTCGTATGCGCACAGGCATTTTCTCCAACCAAAAAAAAAATGTCTAGCAAGAAATCAAATTCCTCCGTTAGCAAACAAACTAAAATTCCAATTTGAAATACGTAATACTTAATATAAAATAAAAGTTACACATCATTAATCACGATTCACGTCAATATGTTATAATGTCAACGATTAATTAATGTATGATCTAATGCCGATGCCGGCAGTAATCCGTATTTGGTACATGAGACAGTAACATACTTGTGCATAGCTGTTTCCTGACTTCATAATTACGTACGCGTACATACACCATATTCACATGTGTAGCGTAGTGAGTATTGAAGAAGCATTCAGGATGTAGTCTGTCTAGATGTAAAGGTCGACAGGTGTCCGGCTCGTGAGGTCATCGTGCGTTCCAATCACGTGCACACCTTTTTATTCCTCCGATTTTATTCAAATTAAATAATATGAAATGGGAGCAGCACATTCAGTACTCTAGTAGTTTTGAATAACTTTGCAACTTTGATATTTAAAAAGTGGCAAGAATACGTACATTATTTTTATGGTAAGTAAATTATGAAATACTAGAACATGGTTCACTTGTATGAACGACACTGGCTAAAATGAAAACGAAATTGTGTACTCAAAATAGCAAAATAATATTTTATTTTAATATTAACCTTTATTAAAATAAATTATTATTTTGTATTTTCTATTGTATTTTAACTATAATATTTGTAAAAATAAACATAATCCCTCCCATTGTTAGAGGAGACCCGTCCTCAGCAGTGGGACACTATATGGGTTGATGATGATGAGTTTTATAAATAATTACAATTATTTCCACAAGTAGAAATGGTAGTCGCTGAGAAAAACGGGAGTGACATGCAGGCACCAAAGGAGCAACGTAACTTTCTTTGGCCTTTTTAAATACTCCTTGAAAATAAGCGGCTACAGAGGTAGACTCTATAAAGTGGCGGCATTTGTTTTCTAAGAATAATAATGGCCACATGTTCCAAATTTAAAAATATACAACACACCACGTGACACCACACTGAGCAAAAAAGAAATTAAAAGACGCGGGATTTAATCACTTTTATTTATGTTGATAAAAATTCATTTTATTAGGAATTTTCATTTTATTTATGCATAGGTTCAGTTTGTGATCTATTTTTACCGTGGTTTTAATTAATTATTTTGTTTATTCTGACTTCACTTTTGTGAGTATTTTTGAGACATCATAAAATTGCTTTGCATGCTAGCAATGTAAGCCTTGCATACTTATTAAAAATTCATAAAAAATATATTTCTGATATAACATATGTATATATATCATAACCCACACCGCTGGGTCAACAAACTTAAAATTTGCAGGTAGCATATAATACGGGTAGCACATTAGAGTATAGATTGGTACCTAGTATAAAATAAACGCCCAACTATACTCTTTCATTCCGAACATATTAAACGAAAATGTGATTGGAATTAATATGTATTTAATACTAGCTTCTGCCCGCAAATTCGTATGCGTGGACTTTATCTGGATAAAAAATATCTAGTCGTTAAGTTTTCTGAAAATTTGAAAATTTTCTTAAGTTTTCTTTCCGTAAGAACCATCTGCAAAGTATTAAAAAACTTAAAAAAAATATGAATGAAATCAAAAGTAAAGTCGTTATCAAGTTACTTACAGGGTCCCGCTATAAGTAACTTGAGAACGACTTTACTTTCGAATCGAAACAGGGATTCATTTCTATATATAGATTTCAAAATACTTTTGTAATCATGAGGGGTTATAATTGATTGATTAAATGTAGTCTTCTTTTTATTTATCGTTAGTTTTTATGAAGTCACGGTTTTTATAAAATAAATTGCTTAATTATTATCTGACATTATATTATAAATTGGGATGTTTTAATGGCATAGTGTGCCAAAGGTAATAAAGTAATTAATATGATATTTTACTGATCAATTTTAATATTAATTTACATTTGACATTTGATTGAAAAATTTATCTTTATACATAACATACCATGCCTGTCTCATCTGCCTGTATTCCCAAGGGTTAAGTAGTCAGATGTGTATTCATGTACACTACACAGTTCGTCTCATGTAACAGAGGGCGAACTGGGCTCAAATCCAAACTTCGAGCTGATACTGAAAATTTTATAGAAGAACTCACCATTCTGCACGACTTGGGAATCCAAACCAGGACTTGTTAAGCAGTAGAACTTAAAAACTTATAAGTTTATTTGGTCATAGCTTATTAGAATTACATAATAGACTAGCTTAATCAATTACTCAGCAAGTTTGAATCAACAAGCAAATCGTACCAAACCGGAAGAGTTTATGATACATCATTTAATATAGGAAACATATTGAAATATACAATATTTGATAAGTATAACCTCATAACGATCATACATACTTACAAACTATCTACAGAATCTAGGAACCTCCGAAAATTTGAATACTCAGATACACAAAAAAAAAAAAACAAATTATGGCCAAACGTTGTTTATAAGAAAAACAAAAATAATTAAGCAGGAAGTCAGACCCAGTCAAAGCTAATTAAACCTTAAGTGCTAAAATTCACAAGCTTACCATTATCGTATACATTATCTGTATAATGTAACGACATTATAGCAGTGTCGGCGAGTACTTTGAACTTACGTAATTAGTAGGTACCTACCTTACAAATATATTTTTTAAATAAGTACATGATCTGCAAGTGATCGAAACATTCCTATAAATTTCCTCTTGGAAAAGTGCGAGACACCAGCATGATCTAAATTCAAAAATACCGGATACTCGCCTTATACAAAAAAAGTTTGAAAGCAATACTGAAAAAAAAAATTGCCTTGTCAAGTCCTACTTTGAAAATTTCAATACATTTAAAGCTTAAATTGTTAAGACTCAAATCGTTTCCTTTGTTCATAAATACCTAAGTAACATTAACGTTAAGCCACGTAATTTAATCTGACCAACAAATAGGTCAATGCTTACTAAGCCGATCTACTTTCAACTATAATCCTAACCTTTCAGTCCACTGACTTGCGCATACGCACGACCTTAGTCATAGCTTATCCGTTTGCCAAAAACCAGACGAACTTAGCTCAAGCGTGGTTGTCCCATTCTGTGCAAATAATATGACTATTTACACAACCTTCTCGCACAAACAATGGATGTTGGAATAAATCTCCGGTATCCTAGACCACTTACGTAGAGATAAATACGTCTAGATAAGGCAATGTAAGCTTGCTAACTGGAAACTTTCAAATAATACGAAATTTATGTTGTCTGTAGTACATAGTTCACCGTTACTTTACTAATTCATTCTATTGCTGTCACTTTGCTCTACTGGTCGACTACTGATTTTGATTCCCAGGTCGAGCAAATGTTTAAAATTATACGTAACAAACTTTGAATTTGTACCCGGTTAATAGCAATAGGATCGCCCCCTATTACATGGGACCTAAAAACATATCAGTGAAGTTTGGGTACTTACAGTACAGTTTAGAACTCTGACATATCCTTCGAGGATATGGGCCGTGTTTTATTTGAATTTGAATGAATTAACGATTATTAATTCTTTTTTAATTAGCTAGCCTCAAAGTAACAGTTATTTTTTTAAGACTAACTCTTTTGTGTACGTATTTGAGACTTGTATCCCTTTACATGACATAAGTCTCACTACATGATATATTACGTAGTATGGAATGCATAAATCGAACTAACATTCTTTGTCCGCTGGTCCGCGTCGCATCCATTGGAACTGTATTCGTAAGTTTCGCCACATCTGACCTTGTCCAACATACATTACAGTAGCGATATCTATTTAAAGTATTCAAATTTTTGGTCACGTAATTCTGTCGACCACACTTTCGCTAAAGGTACGTAATGTCTAAATAATCAAGAGCATGCGTTTTCATATTGTCTTTAACTTTCTGACATTGAATTCGTATGGGTGTAATTAGATGCTTTACCTTCATAAAAAGCTTTTCATGTTTATTCAAATTTTCAGTACACATCTGAAGTATCGGAAGTAATTATTTTAAAGGTCACTTTATTCATGATGTCTACTTTCAGTATCCTGATAATGTTTTGCTTTTAACAATAAGGTTTATATGTTTCCCTGAGTTCACCGACCCAATAAAAAAATATTATAGGTATTATACCTGTATAAATTCTTAGCTTGTTTCTTAGTCTGTGGCATCATTATCGATTAACCGTTCGAACGCAGGGCTGAATTTATCTCGACGATTTTTAGTTGGAAATTGGGCAACATTTCCAAAAAAATTAGTTCAGAACCACTTTGCATCTGCGTTTTATCAATTCTTTATATAAGATCTATATTTAAACAACACGTATTGATATAAATACGTGCGACAATTAACCTACTTAACATTAACTTCTGACAATTGCATTGACATAGTCATAAAACCATTGTGACCTACGTAAATGAAATATGTTGATAGATGATGCATTTTCCGTTAACTTTACAAGTCAGCTTTATAGCTTTGATTGTCTCGTATATAATTATATTAGATATCTACTTAGTTAGTACGTAGGTATAGGTTTCACAGTTTCACACGTAATTATCTAGCTCAAGACGCGAGGATGCACAATTAAACTTACAACAATGTTGGTAGTAAAATGCCATTTTATAGAATATCTGTATCTAGGAAATGTTTATGCATTTCCTATGTATGTATTTGCTTTATATTCGAGAGTTCGAAAGTGGCCAGTTGGCTTTACCAGCTGACTGCGATCACATTACTTCTTTAAATGCAAGGGGAACAAAAAATGCTTGCTATACCACATATACCAAGTAGAAATTACGAAAGAAAAGCTTCAAAAAACTATTAAAAAAATTACAATTTCTTTACTATATTATGACAAAACATTAGATGAAATCAGCCTCTAAAGTTGAAACTGGATTGCTGAAATGCTACATCTTTAAAGCGTGACGTCACGTTTAATCCTAATTAGGTACGTGTAGTAGATGTTACATCTATATTTTGTATACTGTATTGAGCAATAACCCACTGAAACGGATTATTGTTCGTAAAATAATGTCAAACTTTGAAAGAACTCGGTCAGATACCGAAAATATTTCATACAACCAAAAAGCCCAAGAGAACGGTGAAACCATTTGTTAACCACGTAAAGAATTGTTGTGCAAATTAGATAGTTTCTCACGTGTAATTGTTTTACTTTCTTTCCCGTCTAATCATCTTGTACATTGTACATCTACATCAGGTACATCGACCATGATTCAGCTTGAATCAAAGACAAATGTTTATGCGTTCGTGAACAAAATTATTGCGGTAATTATCTGAGATTACGCACGTTTTGTTTATAAAAATAATTTTCGGTATGTTTGTCATTATTACAATAAAAAATAAAATTTAATTATGTGCTATTAACAAGTACCTACATGAAAGTTTGTATAGATACCAAATACCTACCTTTTTGACAGAAAACAGAAGAGTGTACATTAGTCGTCTTTCATCTTAACAACTTGTGTAGGTTTATTTATAATGCTTTTATTTCGATAGCCGTAAGTCGATAGATTTATTATTATTTTCAAGCTCCTTGTTGGTAGATAATTTTATTTTTATCAGGTACTCCTGATTTATTTTAATTGAAACAGAAATTCATTGTCATCATCATCCACTGTTCAATATTTCCGAAAAAGACGTAAATTCAGAATGTGAAGGCAAAATTCGACCTGGCGGGTGGGGCTCGCGGTGTCCATAGCGTCTGGTGTACCAGAAAACGCAAGCTCTAATTTACCCGCAGTCGAATTTTTCCTTCACTAAAATAAGTTTAAAATCTTAGCATGGAAGATGCCAAAAAAATACAAACATATGTACATACAAAAGAGTTTAGTTTATAGGCTGTGACCACAAAAACAACTATACTTGTCACTTTTATCATCATCATCAACCCATATACTGTCCCACTGCTGGACACGGGTCTCCTCTCATATTGAGAGGGATTAGGCTATAGTCCACCACGCTGGCCTAGTGCGGGTTGGCAGACTTCACAAACCGTCGAGAAAAATCTCTAAGGTATGCAGGTTTCCTCACGATGTTTTCCTTCACCGTTTAAGCGAGTGACAATTAATTATTAATACGCACATGAATTCGAAATGTCAGAGGTGCGTGCCTTGGGTTCGAATCGAGGCCTTCGACTTGGCAGTCCAATGGTCATACCACTAGGCTATCACTGCTTATCACTTTTATGTTATGGTGTAATCTGTAATGTAATGGAATGTTGATTAATTGGTTTCGGAGCTGTGAACCCCATGTGAATAGAAAGTAAGATGTATGGTTCAACCGGTGAGATGTCATAAGAGATCATAGATAAAAATGAAAGCGAACTTGTGGTCGTTGGCCACCCTGCGGTCTGAAGTAAGTACATTACTCCGCTTCCGATACATATATGTATATGAATCGATATAGCAACATGATGAGCGTAATGTTACCTAAGTAGAAACGGAAGCGAGAAAAAGTAAATTATCCTGGAATCTTTGAATAATAACACCTAGAAGTAGTCCTTTATAATGTATGGGCACGAGAGTGAAGCAAGATTTTTTTATTGTGGTAAGATATTACGACCCGCCTCATGGTAAGCTGGAACCGAAGCATATAGACGCCAGCAACACACGCATACTAAGTCTCACTCGCCATCTTGAGACCTAATTTCTTTAGTCTCATATGGCCAGTAATTTCACTGGCTACCTTTTTTAATTTCTAGATAAGTTCAATCATCATTTAATAATGAAAATCGTATAGATGCATAATATATTATATACACAATTTAATAATACTTAACATTAGTAGCATATTCAAGACAATATTTTAGAGCACTGACAAGATACGAGTATGTAGGGATTAAACCCGTTGTGGACTTATCCTCAAATCATATGACCCGTTCTTATGAAGGGGCTTCCTCTTCCTCATTAATAAATAAAATAAAAAAATATAATAATAAATTTCCTTACTTCTGTTTATAACGTAATTTATACGTATAGGTAACATAGCGCAAACATTTATACTTATGAATACATTATCATTTTATTGTGTATATACCTTCAATCAAATAGTTCCATTCCATGTGAAGATGACGTTCCCAATCAACATAAGTCCCTCATAAGTCCAAACGGATGACACCTAAGAACGACACTTGGAACAAGCATAATAATTTGTCCGTCATAAATCAAGTTCGAAATACCTTGAACTCGAATGAGTGACGAGTTCTTAAATGTAGGTTAATGACATATTAATACCTACAAGTTTCATACAAGAAGTGCTAATCAGAACGTGACGGCTTACGGTAGCAAACGTAACTTAAATAAATTTCACGATGACCGTTTTATTATTATTATTTATGGATCGTTTATACTTTTATTGATATACATTCCAATCTAATCAGAATCTGGATTTATATTCTAAATTGATGAATTTGGAGTTATAAATTAACACAACTGTGTAGCAAGGAATTTATAGTAGCTCGTAACAGAATAACTAATACTAATCTCGTGCAATGCACGTTAAAGTTCAGTTTTACAAAGTCATGTTGATTAACAATTGAAACCAAATGTTATACCTTCAATTCTATAAATCCCAATCAATTCTAATTCTAATAATCTACTAATTAAATTATAAGATTTAATTAAAAAACTCTCAACTCTGCAACTTATTATGATGGGAAAAATCGCGGGCAAAAGACGTGCTGGTCTGGGAAAGACATATTGGCTGCGAAACATCAGAGAGTGGACGGGGATAGTGAGTGCAGCCCAACTCTTTCGCCTCGCTTCGCCTGCCAACCTTCACTAGTCGGAGAGTCACTATGAGAATAAGAATTAAAAAACGTCCAAAGCAACAAAAAATTAATGAAATTGTATTTTTGTTTCAGATTACGACAAAGTCTGCTGCTTTTTGCAGCTGTCGTAGCGGTACAGACGAGCGCACAGAAAAGCAGACTGGAGGACAGTAACATTCAAACAGTGCCGAGTGACCTCAGAAGAGCCGTCAGCGAAGCACTCGCTTTAGAGAAGAGATTCCTGCTGGGCGCTAGCGATGCGTAAGTAACTCATCATAATTGTTATTATCAAAAAACTGCTCGTACAGAGATCTGGCAACAGCGTGCAATGCAACTGTAACATGCAGCAACCGTATCTACCAAGTCACCACCGGCGAGCTGCTACCAAAGTTACAAAGCTCTGGCTTTAGAAAAGGGATTCCTGTTGCGCGCACGTTATCGGTTAAGGAACTGTAAACGCATACCACAAATCTAGTTAGACTACAGCATATAAGAGAAACAAATGCAAACAGATTATTGTTGAGGTTCTTCAAAAAGTTCAGGGTACACTCGCAAATATACTGTAAATGTGGACGAAGCAAATTAAGTATGTTGCAAGCTAGACAGACTTTCGTGCTAAAATCGCTGTTTACAATAAAACTGTCCTTGTACAATCTTAAAAATCAAATATTTTAAACAACTAGTAGGTACATATCTACCTATAATAAAATTATCTGTGTTTATATTAATGTGTCTTCTCACAGGCAAAACTGCTCCTCAGACGAAGATGAGTTCAGTAGAATTCCATGTCCGCCTAGCAAGTACCGGAGCGCGAGCGGCGAATGCAACAATGTCCGACACAGGCCGTGGGGACGCCGAGGCGATGTGTTCCTCAGACTCATGCCACCTAATTATGCTGATGGTAAGCATCCTATCCTATAAAACAATAATTATTAGAAAGAAAGAAATAGTACCTATTTATTTTACACAATTAAGAGAGGTAGGGCATAGTGGGAGTAATTCCCCTTAAATTGGAGCTGCCCGACTGGGGAACTACCTCCGCCTTGGAGAAAATCGAAGTAAAATTACACTGCTTTGAGCTGTGTTGTGTTTCTTACAGTGAACAAGGTTGCCAGTGATCCGCGAGGAAACGTTGTGTTGGCAGTGGAGGGCCTTGACCCTTATACTGCCAACCCAACTATTCTTCTTTCGTTATAGGATCGGCAACGCTCAAGTGCTAATCCTGGTGTTGCAAGCGTCTATAGGCTACGATAATCGCTTACCATCAGGTGGGCCGTCTGCTTGTTAGCCACCTTAGTAGTATAAAAAAAACACTTACATAGACGCACACGATCTATTTAAAACGTGGCTAGGGCTCGAACCTTCGTCTCACACCAGATGCCAATACCAAGATCGTATTTCTCTTTCACATCATCCGTCTGGTCTTATAGGGACTTTAGTAACATCTATTGATGATTATGACTGTCCTCTAGCCGCCATGACTTTGGGCTTCTTATCGTGTCAATGGTTAAACAATTTACCATTCTTCTTCTTGTCGATGGTACGAATTTTAAGTGCTAGTCCTTCACATTGTCGCATATAATCCCAGCTATAAAAGCATTAAAGAGTTTACGATTAAGTTGGCTTCATATCACCCGAAAACTGTTTAATTATTACTTTACAGTTAGTTCAATGCCGTAGAATAACGCCTTGACCTTAGTAGTTCTAATTATTGTAAGCGTCCTTCTACCAGTCACCCAGTTTCAAATTGCAGTATCGATCACACATTGTACGCTGTTAATTTTTAATCTTACGAGAGTTGCTTTTTCTATTGAAGATTCTTATTTGTAGGAAATTTAGAAGCCACAATAGCCTAGCAAGAATGAATTTTTCAGACAAACGGTCTATCTCTGTACCAAATTTAATCCAAATCGGTTCAGATGTTTAAGAATGAAAGTGTAAAAGACAGACAGAATTACTTTTGCATTTATAATATTAGTAGGGATAGAAAAGAATAGAATAAACTTTATTGTACACCACGATAAGAAACAACATTCTGGAATTCATAAAACTAGGGTAGGACGAAGGATAGTACGGATTTATTGTAAAATTTTATTAAATTTTATTTTGCGATCGTGAAATTTAGTCATAATTTATTTATAGGATCTTAAAACCAGAAATAAACAGTTATTTTAAAGGAAAACCCATAATAGGAAGTAGTGTAGGTGTGTAACCGCCAACCTTTATTTCTTTAACAATTAAGAAATAATAATAGCTACCTACTGGTAGTTTGTATAACCGGTATTACGCTATCCGTAATTATTTTAAGACGGTGTATTATTTTAACAGTATACGTTTAAATTGTTGGTAGCATCTGTGAACTAATCACAGCTATTCACGGCAGAAGTATTATGCAATTAGATATACATCATAACAATCAACGATCAATGACAAAGACTGCTATTATTATTGTACGAATACGCAAGGGTTAAGTTATTATCGTCTTAGTTCAGTAATGGGCACTTGAAGAAATCACAATTTTATATTCTATAATTATTTATTTTATCTTTATACACATTACCAGATTGCCACCATGCCATTAGGCATTTTCTGCCAGACAACCTTAGGGTTAAGCAGAGATAATAAGATCAAAGTAGATGCAGTATTTAAATGATGATGCACATTGCTATTAGGCATTTTCTGTCAGACAACCTTATCGTGGAGCAGAGATAATAAGATGACAGTAGATGCACTATTTAAATGATAAGATTTTTAACTAAATTTAATATCGTACTTCCTATCCTATCATATCCTACTAATATTATAAATGTGAAAGTTTGTGAGGATGGATGGATGGATGTTCGTTACTCTTTCAAGGTAAAACTACTAAACGGATTTTGTTGAAACCTTTTTAGCTCCTAAGGTTTAGTTCAGATCCACAGTCAGACATTATAATGACAATTCTCTACCGCTTCGACGTACTATAATCTACATACCTACGTACGGTCAACAAAAGAGTTAGGTATACAGGCAACTAATTAATAATCTGTGTTTTGATAAAGATAGTGTATTAATGTATCCCGCAATATGTTTCAAAACGTAGACGTATTGTAAGCAGCTACATACCTAACCCTTTGGCGCGTAATTATTTATGTCGAAATCTGTATAAAAATGCATATTTCGTTTGATATCTGTATACTTAACTCTTTTGTTGACTGTACATAATATTTTCTCGCCTATACATTTCCTCTTGCTGCGATCCTGAAATACATCCACGTTAATAAACGTAAAGACGTTTAGTACATGATTGTCAGATTAGGGTGCTCTTATTCTAGAGAGAACACGGCAATTTGAATGTGTGTGAAAAAAAAAAGAAATACTACTTTGTTTTTGCAATACGACTGTAACATTGCCTTCCAATACCTAAAAGACCATTTTAAATCTAATATAGACACAATAATAGTACACAGACTGATTGTCGATAAGACTTTGTCTTCACCTAGTCGTCGGAAGCATGGCTGCAAAGCGTGAAGTACTGAGTTCAATTTCCGGGTCGTATAGTGTTCTTGGATTTAATTGTTACTGGGAAATTTAGAATCCATCCGTGGTTAAGTTTGTCTAGTCACCAAACGGAAATGAGTTGACCCCTCACCTATTACAATTTCCTAAAAAAACAAACGTCATCGGATAAACTTTGGTTTTATAATGTACTGTATGCCTAACTCAATGCAAGTGCTATAGTTTGTAAAGTAAATCTTGATAATATCTGAATGCATGCAGACGTCAATGAGCAGTGAATGACTTCAATTAAATCTACTTTAAGTAAGTGTCCTTGCATGTTCTTCCCGATTCACTTAACTTTCACTTATCCTAATTTTTACTTAAAGCGATAGTTTAATTACATACCATACTTCGGTGTATTTAGAATTTAGAGCATATCAAGTCTAGTGCTGATCACGATGTTGTGAGTTCAGTTTCCCACAGGACAAAAAGATTTTTATGGTGAACATAAGTAATTGTGTTTGTCTTGGTGTTTGGATTTACAAAAAAAAAGTATGTAACTAATATGTCCATTGTTTAGTAACCATAGTATACAAGCTTTGTTTAGTTGGGGACTAGACAGTGCTGTGTAAAATATCTCAAATTTTTTTTTTTTATAAATGTAAGGAAAAGGTAATTGAAATACTATATGGCATATGAAATATCAAGACAATAAAATGTTTTTGTTGGAAATTTGAAGCATCAAAACCATAGGATTTTTTAACGACATTGGATTTACCAATCTCAGTTTAACAATAGCTTACGAATTCTGTGAAATGGTTATACTTTGTTTAACGTTAAACATTTTAACCAAGAGATGACGCAAGTGAATGTAAACGGAAGACATAGTTAATACATCGTACTAGAAAATCACATTGTAAAATTTTAAATCGGCAAAAATATTGTGAAAGAAGGCCGTCCACATATTTTACATTAAAATTTAATAATGTAAAATATGTGGACGGCCTTAATAAAATCTACACTTATAGTATGAAGCTGAAGAGTTTGTCTGTTTGGTTGAACGCGTTAATCTCAGGAACTCCTGGTTCGAATTAAAAAGTTATTTTTGTGTTGGATAGACCATTTATCGAGGAAGGTTATAGACTATAAAACATCGTACTGCGAACAATAAAATCAGAGCAAAAAGGAAAATAGGGGGATGACACTGCGAGGAGCAGCTATAAATCATAATAATTAAGTGCACTGACGCGTAAGAAATTAAATTGTAATATAAATTTGTGTCAGCCGAAAGAATGCCGAAGATTTTATTAATCAGTTACAAATGTAAAAATAAATGTGATTTGACGTATACATATAGGTATTGTACCATAAAATTAATTGATATGTTATAATATACATATTCAGAGACTGTTCTATCTTAAAAAAACTTGATTATTATCTATTAACACGAATATTTTAATACAAAATTCATGCCCAGTTCATAGACTCGATCTAGTTAAGGTCACATTGAAGCGAAGTCACGAACTTTATAGCTATTTGATACGGTTTCTTTTCACGGTCTTTATATTGCAAATATTGTAAAAGTAGAGACTGCAATATTGGAATAAGCAATAGCGGAAATTGAATTTTTAAAAATAATTTATAGTCTTAAATGTAATTTTTTGTAGTTGTTATTTATTTATTTATTTAAGGACAACCAACAAAGCATACACCAATAGCTCATGCAATGGATACAGTGAATTTGTACAATGATTGTGGTGTAGCATCAATTATAGGCTGCCACGGCATGCATTATAATAATAAAAAATCACAAAGTGTCGTTTGAGTAAATTAAATTAAATAGATTTTACAAGGGTAATGACTACTAAACATTTTGAAGACATTGTGTGAAGGACCAAAAACATTGTGTGAAGGACCAAAATTTTTTAGAAAAATTTATAAAAAAATTATTTGTAATTTTGACGGCACTATTGGCGAAGAGATCGGCTTGTGCGCCATAGACCGCAGTTTCGGGGCCCGCCTTGAACATACTTTATTGCCTACACAAATTGTTCCAGTGTGTTTAAGTGACATTTTAAGTTTATTAACGCACTCATGAAAAACATGACAAATAGAAAAACTACAAAATTGTTTACTTTACTTTGAATTTGTTTAATTTGAATTTATTATTAAGTACAGAGGCCAGCATATCAAGCTACCATAATCTGTCAAATTTCTTTGATTGATTTTCAACTGTAATGCAACACAAAAAAGGTTCATTTTGAATTGGGAAAATTTGCCAGTTTTGGATAGCTTGACCTGCTGGAGTCTGTACAGTAAAAAATATTTATTAACAAAAAGTAACATTCTATGAATACGAGTAACGTTGAGCCGCAAACTAAGCATAGCTTGTATCTTGGGGCCCGAGATAAAGCTTGTGATAAAGTTCAGTTTAGTAACAACTGGTGATCCTCCCATATAAATGCATCAACAGATTTCGTATTTTCCTACATTAATAGAAAAACGAACATGCTTGATTCGTTCAGTATTCAACAAATCCTACCTTATCCTACTAAATATTATAAATGTGAAAGTTTGTGAAGATGGATGGATGTTTAGTTGTTACTCTTTCACGCTAAAACTACTGTTCGGATTTTGATAGAACTTTACATCATTATTATTTATACATTAGAATAACATATAGGCTATAATTTATAACGATTTTGAGTTAATTAGCCAAATTACAACTATAATTAGATGTAACTTTTCTACGTGGACAAAATTGTGGGCAGAAGCTAGTAATCCAATATATTAAGCAACAATCTGTTACTTCTCGGTTCAATGCTTGGTATTGATATTCTGTAGAGCGAGACTGATCAGAAGTTAAAACAAAGTTCGAGGTTCGATGCACTCTAGCTACTTTAGAATGATTAAACCATCGATTATCTAACTGAAAATATCTCAGACACAGCTTCCGATCCTTCGCAGTTGCGTAAGTCAATGTTTACATAGAATTTACAAGTTACAAACACGATAATGTATTAATGCTAGTATTAGAATGATTACGTAATGCGATTTTTTTTTCACCATTATCGTCCCAATCCAGGGCCCTTGAAAGGCATACTTTCACACCTTAAACCTTCTGTGGCCAACCTTTCCAATAAAGGTTGGCTGAACGAGAGTTAATCGATAGAGCGTTGACAGTTTATAAGAAAAACACAACAAATAAATATATGCTGCAACCAAGAGATCAACCATGACAACCATTCATTAAATATCATCACAAACAATAGAAACCAACTGTTACTACTAAGCCTTATTTCATCCATACTACGAAATAAGTTAATTGCTAGTTAGCATCTACTGAACATAGCTATTAATATGTCGATGTTTTTCAATAGTTCTAACGAATTGATGATGTAAATCGATGTATTGCCACAAGAGATATTTCTAACTGGACAGTAATCGAATAATACCAGATTATAGCATTGATGATGATTGTAATTTGAGGCAAAAAGAAAACAATATTATAGTCGCGATTCGTCCGTGGATGGGTCCCTCCGTGCCTCGGAGAGCACATAAACGGTCGCGGTTGTCATGCGAACACCTATGACATTCGTTAGTGAAACAGTTCGGAGGAGGGGTTTCAGCTTGGCATTGAAGTATCAGTCAAGACAAAAAGATCTTTAGATTATAATTATTATTTATAAGACAAGTTATAGGTACATATCTTATTTTATAGATAATATAATCCAAATCATTAGATTTGGATTATAAACATAAACAAAACATAGTATTAACAAATAGACATGAATAGATTATATCAATGTACCTATAAAACACTTAATGTCATCTTGTCATATAATTAATTCAGTAAACAACATTAAAACGCCTCCATATTATGTAAAAATTATTTAATAATTTAAATGGCTCATCTAACTACTTCGTTGTAGGTGCAGAAAATATTTTAGTGTAGGCAAGCAACTGGTTGCTAAACGTTCCAAAATACATTATAAATAGTTTTATAAACTTAGCAGAATTACTTATTAAAATACCTCGTTAAGTATACACATGAATGCTGTGAATGCACTATTACTCCACAGTTGAATATTAATAGAAGCTTGCTGCAATAAACGCCATATATTTTCTTTAAGAATTTATTTATTTATACAGAAATACAACAGTTAAAATATCGGTAAATACATATACATCTTATAAAAAATCTCATAATATAAACAACTGTACACCTCTGCCTAACCCTACAGAGAATACAGACGTGATGTTATGTATGTACGACTCAAAAGATAAAAACTTTATCTTTTGTTTATTTTTGTCGGATAATTCTAAGTTAATAAGTAAAAATATCGATCCGTGATGATTCTAACCTATACAGATCTGAAAGAAGGTTATAACCAATCTTAGTGAATAACATACCTATTTTCTTGAAATACTACTTACCCATGTTCTTAATTTAGAAAAAAAAGTATCCTCGCTTACAAACTTACAAGTTTGTTGTGTTCTTAAGTTGTTCATAATGATGAATAATATGAAATTAATATACGTTATCTGAGAAACCTTGTTTATGTTAGAATGTAGTAGCTGTAGTACTAGGAAGACCTAGGTACTACCATCTTCATAGTAATTAGATAGAGATAGGAGACGAATCCCTGATTTATGTTCTTTCTTTTACCAAGGTGTCTCCCAACCTCTATCGCCGCCGTACCTTCCGGAGGCGACGTTGGCCATCCATGCTGCATCACAACTGAGTCCAGCTACCGACCACGACTACGTCACCAGCATGCTCGCTGCCTGGGGACAGCTTATCATGGACGACCTAATAAGCACAGGCAATGGAAACAAGGTAGGCACAATTTATCGAAGTATTATAATAAAAACAATAAGGGCGACAGAATACGACCTTGCGGTACTCCTTGAACTATGTAGGTAATAATTACAAAAACAATTAGAAACCCACGCTGATGTTTGACGTTACAAATAAAGTCAAATATTTACAACAGTCTGAGTCAACTCGAGAAGTATAGGTAATAAAATCTTCCTATTTTATCTACCTCATTAGTTGAGTGGTCCTAAGCGCGGCTGGTCCTAGTCCTGGGCTGGATTCCCAGGTCGAACAAAATGTTATTGGATTTTTCTATACGAATCTCAGTAGCAGCTCAGAATTTGAATCTGTACCTGGTTAATGGCAATAGGGTTGCCCTCTATAACATGGAACCTAAACATACCGGCGAACTGTGGGTGTACATTTTTGTACTATCATGTTTAAGCTTTCGGGGAATATAAGCGTAATATGCTGGTAATCTACTTTTGTGTGAAGCCATCGGACTACTTATATCAAATACCCCTAGTTACATCGTTATAAGTATCACAGTACAAGAAGGTACTTATTCTAATGCAAAAAGAGAACATAAAAAATCAAATATTTTCGGATACTTATATAAATATAGCTGTCAGTAATAACATCAAGATGCCCACCACCTCAGTCAACCCGTGTCTATTAGCGCTGTAACTGTAAAGGCTCCGCAACGTCGGGATTAATGCTGTCAATGTTACACGATAATATCCGTAAAAAGTAGTTTTGTTTTTTTTTTTTTCAATGCATCAATTGTTTTCAGCCCCCATATGTGTAAGATTTACTAAGGTGCAGAGGTAGATTCATTATAATGCCATATAGTATGTGGCTGTAATATCGTGCACTAATATTATAGTGGCCTAAAGTAGGTATCATATAAACTACGTGGGGTCAAGGTGACACAAAGTATAATCATAATAATAATACCTAAATTAAATTTAACATCCTTTTGTAATAAAAAAGGCAATCTAAAGCCATTTTTGAAAAGTTCAATGATTCAAATTTTGTTTCAATGAATTCGTCTCAGTTGGTTACAATGACTAAAATCGATTACGTTGTTAAGGCTCAGTGTGAGACTTAATCACACATCGTGTCCAACGTCTTGAAGGCCAGCGGACGCATGCTTTTTGTTAAGAGGAACGGATGGTGGCGCAACTTGACACCCATTCAATCTCCGCGTAATCATCTGACTAATGATGCGCACCTCCCTATCGCTGTTTTAAGGGACTTAAACCTGATAAAATCCTCAAAAAGTAGTTTTTTTATGTCTAATATTCGCGTAACTTCGTATGATTATCTAATAGTTAATCATCTGTTTTTTTATTATTTAAATCATTTTATTTTTGTACAGAATATTCACATACAGAAGCCCAAAAAGCCTGACAAACAATCTATAATGGAAATGAAACTACTTTTTACGGATTTTATCGCGTTATATTGATATTATTAATCCCGACGTTTCGGACCCTTTACAGCGTCCATGGCACCGATTCTTCAGTAGAGGATTAATAATATTAATATAACGCGATAAAATCCGTAAAAAGTAGTCAGTAATATTCGCGTAAGGTCCGAAATTAATAAACTGTCGAAAAATCTATCCTCAGGATTTCGATATTACATAGAAATTGGATTGCAGAGGTCTAATGTTTGTCGCTCCTTTAAAATACTGATATTCATAGACTGGAAGCTTGCCCAACATAGTTGGTATAAGATAGGATGATGATTGAGGACCTTCAAGAAGCGAGCCTATTCTTATCTCAAAGGCCGGCAACGCATTTGCAGTTGCAACCCCTCTGGTGTTGTGGGTGTCAATGGGGGGCGGTGATCGCTTAACATCAGGTGACCCACTTGCTCGTTTGCCTCCCTCTTCCATCATCATCATCAACCCATATATTGTCCCACTGCTGGGCACGGGTCTCCTCTCATTTTGAGAGGGATTAGGCTATAGTCCACCACGCTGGCCTAGTGCGGGTTGGCAGACTTCACAAACCGTCGAGAAAAATCTCTAGAGTATGCAGGTTTCCTCACGATGTTTTTCTTCACCGTTTAAGCGAGTGATAATTAATTATTAATACGCACATGAATTCGACAACTCAGAGGTGCGTGCCTTGGGTTCGAACTCGAGCCCTTCGACTTGGCAGTCCAATGGTCATACCACCAGGTTATCACTGTCTCCCTCTTCCATAAAAAAAAAATATTAATGATTATATTATTATCGTGCCTCTGCAATGATGTGCCTGATGACAGAGGCGAATAAAAAGCTCATTACTGTATTGAACCTTCGTGGTGTTAGCTGACACTTGACCGGCCTTTTTATTTTCAACGACTGCCAACTTGAACTTGACCAAGACTCAACCAATTAGAATTGATTACATTGTTAATAATAATAAGTTACTGGAGCTAAATTGAGGTGATTCTAATACCACCCGTGAACTTTACCTATGTCCTTGTCATATGCACAAACTCTGCTAATGATCTTTTGTATTCGAAGTTACGAGTATGTTTCATATTGCTATTATCAATATGTCACGTCTAGGCACCGTCATTAGCTTATAATATGGGCTTACGAGAAAGTTTCTATGCCTGTATTTTGTAATAGCATTCGATTAAGGATATCGTCTTAATTAGCAATCGTTCTCACTTTGTTCAATATGGCTTAACATAAATATCAACAAAAAAGGCTTGTCAAACTTTTTCAACAAATTCTTTAATATATTATTAATGTTTGTTATAATCTTTTAAAAACTGTTCCAAATCGAAAAAAAGGCCATCGCGCATATCCGAACATGACTAAATTCACGAGTGTTAAACATTACAAAAAATACATACAACCTGTTATTATGCATCTGCTCACCAAGAGACCTCTATAACACGCGTACAAACAATGTTTTGCCAATTTTGGATTATTCAAACGTCCAACAAGGATAACACTTTGTGTTTAACCTTGCCAACAAAGCACGTGATGAGAGAATTGAGTTCACGCGGTCAAAACCAGCTTGACGTATTGTGTCACTGGTAGGTAATCCATTATAAATTATGCATATTCCCCAAACATAATAAACAAGCATACAAACTGCATTATTCTCAAGAACTCTTCAGAACAAAGTAGGTACATTAAGAACAATATAATTTACTCAAAGCCTCTATGGCTCTTTCTTCATACGGCCATTTCGGACATTGCCCTACATTGTATCACTCACATATTTGTTACTATTCTATGTCTGGACTTTAAAAGAGACTATGATTCTCTGAGTTTGTTTTATTGTTTCTTCTCAGAGGTCATAAGTTACGAAATGCCGGAACCATCTAGCTAAAAAGTTAAAGTGTCTTTAAAAGATCTATTTACAGAAAAAATATCATCTAATAGTGTATAATAGCAGTGCAGCATTTAATGTTTTTATAGCAGTGTCTATGGAATTTCTTTCCGATTCTTCATAAGACCCACTTTTTGGAAATCTGCAACTAGTTTTGACTTTTCAAAAGTAGGTACCAATTAACATAATATAACATACAATCACACCTGTATTCCGCCAAGGGTTAGGCAGAGGTGTACCAATATACACTCACAGTTCGCCGATTTGTTTAGGTCCAATGTAATAGGAGGCGAGCCAATTGCCATTAACCGGGTACAAATCCAAACTCCAAGCTTTTACTGAGAATTTCCTAGAATAATCCATTAACACTGCTCGACCCGGGAATCGAATCCCGGACCTCTAGCGTGGCAGTCTCGCATTGGACCACTACACTGACAAGGCAGTTGTTAGTTACCTATTTTAATGGTCTAATTAGTAAATAAAACATTTGACTTTAAATGTGCCTAAAAACATAGTTTTAATGTTTTTATTACTTGACTGGCTCGTTAGTCTAGTGGTCCTAAGCGCGACTGCTACGCTAGAGGTCGTAGGTTCGATCCCCAGGTCGAACAAAAGTGTTATTGGGTTTTTCTATGAAATTCTCAGTAGCACCTCGGTGTCTGGATTTGTGCCCGGTTAATGGCAATAGGCTCGCCCCCTATTACATGTGGGACCTAAAAAACCGGCGAAATGTGGGTGTACATTAGTACACCTCTGCCTAACCTTTCGGGGAATACAGGCGTGATGGTATTTTGTTATGTTTTTATTATAAACTGTTCAATAACATGGGAATACAAGGCAGTGTTACATAACATTCGTGATAGTTCGCGGGGTCGTCGCGTAGAAAGGTTACGTGTATGGCGGTCGCAGTGAAAGCTGCAGTAACAGACTAGCAGGCGATCTCAGTTCCTTATAGGCTTACTTATCATGTCAAAGAGACAGGGCAGGAAATAATTTTGATTGTTAGATAGACGGATGGTAGCTGCTATTGTCTTTTGTAGTTGCTGTAGCGTAAATAATTAACACTATTATTGGTAATCTATCTGTTTGAAACGAATAATTTAATGAGAGAATGTTGCAAGAGAACTCATGAATACGATCAATTTTGTGTTGAATATATGGTGGTTGCTTGGTTGATTTCAAAATTAATAGTTATCAAACTATCACACTAATATTATAAAGGCGAAAGTTTGTGAGTGTGTATGTTTGTTACCCTTTCACGCTAAAACTACTGAACGGATTTTGATGAAACTTTACAGTATTATTATTTATACATCAGCATAATATATAGGCTATAATTTATAACGGTTTTGAGTTAATTAGCCAAATTACAACGATAATTAAAAGTAACTTTTCCACACGGACGAAGTCGCGGGTAGAAGCTAGTCAGATAATAAAACATACCATCACACCTGTATTCCCAAAGAGTTGGGCAGAGGTATAATGATATACATCCACAGTTCGTCATTTGAATTCAATGTAATTAACTCTTTCATGAAAAATTCGACCGCGGGCAGGATTCTATCCTGCGTCTTCTGGTTAGGTACACCAGACAGTATGACCACTAAACCACCGCGAGTCCCACCCGCCGGGTCGAAATTTGCCTTCACATTCTAAAATAACTTTAAAATCTTAGCATAGAAAATGATAAAATATACAAAAAGATAGATAATGACATTTTAAACCTGGCTTCTGCCTTTTTTATTTTGATGAATGAATAGTGTGATGGCCTTCGAGATAATACTTACCCACTTTAGCTGTCTTGTCTAAGTGATTTGGAATAATAGGTAAATACAACATGTTACAAAATACCCCGTAAAAATAAAATTAATTATCAAAGCCAAAAATGTTGTCAGCTGTCATGTCAGGGAACCAGATTATTTAACAGAAAGTACCTATTTTACCTAAAAATTGTCTACTTTAATAGTTTTTCTATTTTTCATTCATAAATGTTGTTATTTTCCTTTTTTTGGGGTATGTATAACAACAACAACAGCGTTACTACGGTTCTTAAATATTGTGAATGGACTCGTTATAAGGCCCCATTTAACCTCCTTTCGGCTTTAGGGGTAGTTTTGTAACACCGTGTATATACATAATATCTAACTTTTTACATAAATTGTGTATTAATCATCAAATCAAATTATGTATTAAGAGTACGAAGCTATTGCGTAAGGAACACACATATTTTTTTATTAGTCTGTAATAATAAATCATTGTAATACTTATCCTACTTTACTAATTAAGCTGATTAACAAAGCAGAATCAGATAAGATGGAATTAAACTTTCTCGAATTTGTACAAAGTTAATCCGTGAATTCAAACTCATAAAAGGTATACTTGACATCGTGCCTTTCTTTAGATATCTATTTTATGTAGAATAGCATGTAATACATAAGTATCTATGTGACAACGGATAAAGTTTGATATGGATCTCCTTTGTTCATTGGCTGTTTTAGAAATTTTCTTTGCATTGAATACAACATGTCACCTATGAATACCTACATTAATTATACTATCTGTAGTCTCTAATCTAACAAAGTTTTCCTAATTATATTTGGTAAAAACTAATAGTTGCATGATCTATACCTTGTAAAATATAGCTTGAGCCCTATGACAGTAGGACGGAATCATAAGTTAGAAAAAACTGACTAGAAATCGTTGAAATTTGACGTTTTTTTTTTGACATCTGTCATCGGTATCAAGCGGTTTTACAATTTCACTTTAAGTACTTAATTAAAATGATTAATGAATAACGAATTTTAACGGAGTTTTATGCAGATTTTACTCGAATCCTGAATCCGTATGCGGGCTTAAATATCAATTGAATCAATAACAGTTAATTGATTGAATATATTTCAAGCATTCTGAAGAATATCACTAAATTAAATATACAATTAATTAACATAGAACTACATTCGTCCGTCCCGTCTACGATGCTGCGCATACTTTAGTCATAGTAAAATTAACTTCAAGTTTAATTATTTACAAGTATACTAACTCAGTAGTTCAATTAACAAACATTGCAGGATAATCAATGTAATCACAGATTGACCCAGTCAGGCAACCTGTCCGGTACATAGTAAAACTATGAATTTATGACGTACCGACGTAAGCCGATCAATTGAATTATTACGTAAAATGGTCAGGTGACAAAATTAAACACTCCTCCCCGCTCTCGTGGACTGGAAATTTTGAGGTTATTTAATAAAGGCATAACGTAATTAATTACATCAAAGACCCGTGTAATATCTACTTAATTTTTGGACCATCAGTATGTATTCCCTGAAGGTTTAGGCAGAGGTGTCCCAATGTACATCCACAGTTCACCGGTATGTTTAGGACCCATGTAATATGTATAGGGACACATATATGTATAGGGCGCGAGCCTATTGCCATTAACTGGGAACAAATCCAATCTAACTAACCTAACCTAACTACTACTGAATTTCATAAAAAATAACAATAACACTGCTCGACCTGGGAATTGAACTCAAGACTTCTAGCGTATCAGATGCTCTTAGAAACACTAGTGTTTAAAACCTTATTAGTATAGACTAACGAGGTAATATTTGAAAGATTGATTTTTAAATTTTTATCTAATATGGGTGTCGATTAAACATTCAAAATATGCCATAATATAACCGAATACGATACAAAGATTACATAGCCCATAGCCGTGATAAATAATAAATCATATCTATGTAGGCTGGTAGGCTATCTATTTGTACGAAACCTGTTCTATTATGTAATCTTTCTATTCACATTGAGTGCTAACAGCTTTTATACAACAGCAAACCAATCAGTGAAACTTTATCAAGCGGACTAAAGAGCTTATAGAATATTTTGAGTGTAAGAAAAGCAACCGCGATAACACATAAAACCTCAATCTTCCAAAATGATCCCGTAGCCTTTTTATGAGCTGCGAAAAGTTCTTATGGATTTTGGCTCATTGGGGAGGGCTTGGCTCGGCTCGGAGGCTCGGGAGGTGGCAATCCAGCTTCCGGTATGTCAGTCTCGACTAAAAACCTCCCAAGACTTACCTTCCCTTGCCTTATAGTTACGGCCAAGGGGTTCGTGACATTCGCCATAACTATAAAAAGCTGTTGTGGAGTAGACTCCACAAAATAACGCTCCCTGAATTGAACGCCAATTGTTACAACAATTACTGGCCGAAAGGGCGAGGCCTTGTTTCGCATCCTACCCGAAGGTGCCCAATTCCAAGATTTACACTCAGTTTGACCGCATAGACAAAAAAAAATTAGTGACGTTAGCGTGTAAGCCAGCATCTATATTTTATTTAAGAGGGGTCTCTAGTCGAGACGGATTTGAAAAATAGGTATTTGAAGAAACTATTGCTGTCGCGCTGCGCCCTGCAAGCGAGCTGTCAATGTGTGAACGAGTGGTGTATATGTGTGCGTAAGCGCATAATTAACATAATACATAATAATTAACACAATACAATTACATACATAATTAACTTTTTGGAAAATAATTGAAAACTGTAAGCATTCTTGTGATGTATCTGATCTTTAGAATCATCGTCAGCCACCAGATATGGGAACAACTAAGAAGTATATTATATCGGATAAAAAAGGAACATCGAAATCGGTTCACGAACAACGAAAAAAAATACATACAGGCGAACCTCTTCCTTTTTTTAAACCGTTTGAAATAGGATCAAGTGGACCTACCGAGGACTGTAGTTTAGGCAAAAGGCCAATTCAAATAATTATAATATATTCAAAATATAATTTCGATCTAGTCTAGTCTGTCGGTAATGTCAAATAAATTGGTATTCCCTACTAAAAAAACAAACGTAAATAAATACGTAGGTTATATTGAAATGAGATCGAGTATGAACACAAAGGTGATATTTTTTATATTTTAACACACTTAAAATAGACCGGAACTATATTTTTAACACTTTTTAATTGATACAAGTTATTGGCCTTCAGATCAGGCGTACATTCGCTACTGAATGGGTTTTTCTAACATAAATTATCTGATAGTGTGTGACCAGGCCAAATAATTTAAATATTACTAGCGATACACGGGATATCAGGACAAAATTATAATCTTTTACTTATTTCTAATTGGAAACAACTGCATCATTAGCCTAGTGGTTGTAACCGTGACTGCTGTCTGGGGTTCTATTCCCAGGCGCAGCAAAGTATTAATTTTTCAGGTTTTTCTATGAAATTCTCACTGGAAATAGGCTCGCCTCCCTATTACATGTGACCTAAACATCCCGGCGAACTGTAAGTGTACCTTATTACGCTTCTGCTATACCCTTCGGATAATATAAGCGTGATGGTATATGTTATATTATAGAAACAAATCTATCTGTCTTTGTCACAATAAGTCAGCGTGACAAAGAGAGAAAACAAATCAAATTAGGATCAACATTTTTGTATGATAATGTTGGCAATGTCCTAAGTAATTAGTAAAACCTACATCATAATTATCTAAAAAAATAAAAATAGACTTCAAATTGAATTTAAGAAATACTCTCAGTCAATCAATAATTTTCAATATTTATTTTGAACTCATTACAAACTACTTATTTAAAAAGTTAATACTTATTTATTATTCCAAGTCATTATTTTATTGTTGTGTTTCTTAAATCCTATTTTATTATTACAGTACGATTACTTTGCAACAATAGTAACTTTTACGTCATCCTTTTATCTTTTACTTTTGTTTTTTTCTACGTCTCGGTTCACGAAATAAAACTACCCTCTAATATGAATTTACATGATACGACTTACTATGCGAGTTTTGACAGTTGTTATTGAGCGTTCTTCACATTGTCTTATAACCATTGTGTATAGAAATAATATTATTTAGTCTAAATTATCTGCTATTGAGAACACAGGAGTGATAGTATCTTTATGAATATTGATAAATACCATAAAACGACTCGCATAATTTTAATTTTAACTGCAACCAAGTTGATCACAAAATGTAGGTATTTTAGGAATATATAATATCAATTCAATAACCTCGTCATCAGCAGCCGGACTCATAAACGTTTACTTTTGTTACAGGATTGCAAAGGAGCGACGTGCGATTATGTTCGTTCTGCGCCAACAAGGAACATCGATTCTTGTGGCTTTGGTACGTAGTAATTTTATTAATAACTGACCCGTGCCCACTTTTTTGGGCCATTTTTCTCTTACTTTGCAAATCCGATTAGTACGAAAAAGTCTTTTCATTATTCGGGTTAATATATGTATAGCCTATGATACTCACAAATAATGTGGCTTTCTATTGGTAAAATTATTTTTAAAATCGGTTCTGTAGATCCAGAGATTATCCCCAACAACACAAACTACTGACTAGCTTCTGCCCGTAACTTCGTCTACGTGGACTTTCCGAAATTTTCCAATTTCCTGCGCAAATTTCTTATTTATCTTCCATAAGAACCTTCTACAAAGTATTAGAAAACTTAAAAAAAAGATGAATGAAATCGATAAAGTCGTTCTCAAGTTATGGCGTGACGAAGGGAAATAGGATTCATTTTTATATAAAGATAGAGTAGTCTTGCTAGCAGATTCCTTATTCCGTAAAAATCTTACACTTCCGAAAATATTTAGATATATATAAGATGTTTGTTTAGTTGGATTTTCCATACGCAATAATGCCGCATGTATAGATCGTTCCCTCCTCCTTATGTCGTATTCCTCAATGCGAGGGTCGTGACCTTTATTGCCATATATTTCGGTCACCTGTACGGCGGTGGCGCGTCGTGAACGGTGAACGGTGCCGCAGGTACCCAAGTATAGGTCGTTCCCACCCACGCCAAAATATTTATTTTACAGAATAACAAATCTGTACCGGTATCGCTTAAAATTATTATAATACATTGAGGAATTCGTCAATAGTAGTTGTTTATTAATAATTTATGTTTTGCGAAAACTTGTTTGTATTAGTAAATGAACAAGAGGTCAAAATGACGTAGGTAGTACCTCACAAATGTAGGTTATTTAAATTATTCACTAATATCCAACTGTGATTAATCTATTTTATTATACATATAGGTGGTTGAAAGTCGACTTCACGTGTCATAAAATATCGTAATAGTATGTTATAATATGAATATTCATAGCTATCAAGTGGTTTCGGCGCAAGCGTTCCGCAGTGACGGGCCTAGCTTGTTTGAAACGTTGCACTTCACTAGGAAGTACTCCGGCAACCCAACTGGTTTCAGTCAACCAGAGAACGTTTCTTGTCGAAATTTTGTAACGTTGACATAATCTTATGCTTAACATGCGTTAAAAATGTTGACTGGCCGGTTGAATTGTTTGAGGAAATAAGGTTGCAATCAAGGCTACTCGAGTGGATAATCGAGATAGGCCGTTCTAGTATCGTATGATACATGCAGAGATCGATCGATTTAGAAATTGTTTATGGATTTAATGAATAACTAAACGAAATGTAGAACATCTTCGACAAGATATGATTCGACGGAGATCAGCTAAAGAAATCTCGCTTATCGTGTCGCAAGATTTTTGGTGTATTTATTTAATTATACCGATTTAACTGCACATTTGGTGTAATAGTAATGGTGGTCACCTCGCTGCATGTCGTGAATTCGGTTCCCACCCGAGGCAATTATTTATGTGGTCCACGGATGTTTCTTTCGAGTCTTAGTGTATTTTGTGACCTTTAATTGTATTATGAAAATCCCCACAACACAGGGCTTACTAAATGAAGGAACAGACTTCATTAAAAAAAAAGATGTAAGTAGGTAGATATATCAGTACTTGAGAGGTCTGACTGCTACCTATACTATTTGGCAAAGGCCAATAATTTCCCAAACATTCTGTCTTGATCTAATAGAAGCCATAAATCGTCATTTTCCAGCTTATCTTGTCATCTAACTTTGATGGACATAAGTGTTTGTTTGTCTTGGTGTTTCTTATGTATTATAAGTATTTATTTACAAAAAAAAAAGTATACAAGTATTATATCCAATTATCTCGCCCACCCAAAGTACAACCTCTCCTTAGTTTGAGACTAGATGGTGCTGTATAAAATTGTCCAAGAATATTATTATATTTTTATTATGTACTCTTCCACAGAGCACCGTGATCAAATGAACATGGCTACATCATTCTTGGACGGCTCGGCGCTGTACGGCAGCTCAGAGAAGGAGCTTCGTTCTCTGAGGCTTTACGATGCTGGCAAAATTGACCTGGACTCGTGCCGCAAGTATGTTTCCATATTCTTACCGCTGCAGACTACACACTAAACTACCTAGGTATTATAGGATAGTTTGGAACTGCACTTTATTATCGACTATTTGATGACGTCTGAGGTCTAGGGGTTGGATCGTGGGTTCGATCGTGGGTTTGTTTTCCACAGGACACAAATATTTATGTGATGATCATAAGACAAGTGTTTGTGTTTGTTTGGGTGTTTTTTATGTATTATAAAAAAAGTGTGTAAGTATTCTATCCACAGTCTAATATACCATATTACAAGCTCTGCTTAGTTTGGAACTAGATGGTGCTGTGTAAAATTGTCCACAAATATTTATTTATTATCGATCGTTTTCGAATCTCATAACAATTAAAAGACCGATCATTAGCGGCCGATCTTTCACTACTAAAGATGTCTGTCTTTTATGAATCCACAATTCTATTACTTAATAACTATTTAGTAATCTATGCCTAGAATAAACTTTTGCCTAGCATAACCTTTGAGGGGTTAATGATTAAGTACATAAATAAGTACATACTCGTAGATCTGCTATCAAGAAATATACTGAGATATTCTTAAAAACTCAAGGAAAATGGTTTATTTAATGGTGCACTCAGGCAATGGACTACTAAGTAGCCTGCTTACTGCCCCACTTAAGCCCAACGCTTATGCTTAAGTAGTTCAAGACTTAGTAGCATTTGCAAAAAATCTGAAGTCTCATGTTTCTTATAGATCTAGTATACTCTTTGTCGTCTTATGCTCATCACACGGATTCTTAAGCAAGCTAGTTTATCTTAAAAAATATCTTGGACAGATAAAAATATAATTATTATAAGTGCATGATAAGTATATATTATTTTTATCACATGATACTAAAAGTAATTAATTATGTTCACAAACAGCACAACACCTCAACATAATTAAAAAAAAGAGAGTTAAGGTTAAGCATATCGTGTCTTTCTCAACTCTCAATGACAGCTTCTAGAATTTCATTATTACATCGTATCTACAATTGATAAAATTTGTTATTACTCAGACTTGACTGTGATTGATCCTCGAATTTTATTTCATCTATCCATCAATATATTATAACTATATAAGTATCTAATTTTTGGTGTAAACACGGAAGAAACAAATCCACTAGGTAATTAGATTGCATCATTGAATCCATTCCCATGCAATACCGATCATAGATATTATAGAAACAGTACTTAATGTGTGAACTATTCCCATAGTTTATGTACCTATTCAATCGACTCAATTGTACATTCATTGTCTTTACGATTGGGCGTACCTACAACCGTATCCGTGTTAAGACAGAGTACGCATGATAAGCACATATGACAAACACTTTATCAATTTCACTTTTGTCAGACTGATGCATACATCATTTGTCGCCATGCCTATAGATGCTACCATATAACATAATATAAGTACTCGCTAGTTAATAAATTTTTCATTGCTATGCCTATAAATTCTATATTTAAAAAAATAACTTTACTAAATTTACATAAAATTAAGTTAGATACTCAAAATATAGCCCTTGAAGATGGCTCTAAATATCATAATACTTAAATAGATAATATTGCGAAGTGAATTTCTTATTTGACTCCTGTGTCAAATTGTATTTTTGTTTAGTAACGGCTTGTCTTTAAACATCTTTGTATGAGTAAGCTTAATATTAGGCTTTAGGGTAAAAAATCGTGCCTATAAAGCGGAGAACCAATTTGCAATAGTTTTTGAAATATAATGGTTGTCTGGACTTGAATGGCACTGTAATACAGCTAGTTGCCAAAATCAAAATAGTTTTATTTTCATATAAACCATATACAGGCACTTATGAAATGTCGACTCTAGGTGCACGGTTCCAAATTAGTCGTTTCTTATGGAGAAGAGCCGGCAAGAAACTCCATGGTTACTCTTTTAAAATATCGTTTTGCATTGTACAATGATAGATTATAAATTGGATTGGATAGGTACTTACATGCCCGGAGTTACTGTACCTAACTATACATACCTAGATATAACAATTATTACAAATTCAAATTGGTTATATTGACATCGATAATGATTTATAAATACTTGTCTAATATTCAAATTATATCTTAACCTCATTTTAATATGCACGAAAAAGTCAATGTTATTTACTTGCAGATACAAAGTGTTTCCGAAAGTTTGTTTATAAAACGCGCCTAGATAATTATGTTGATTTATTAGTAGATACTAATACTATTGTCGAATTACGTAAGTCTCCTTATAGCCACAACGCAGTTGTGTGTATGTCAACTTACTGCCATATTTAGTATGCAAAATTAGGTATTTAAAATAACATCTCATTGTGTAGGTAATCTTGTGTCATGAATTCATAGTAGGTAGATTAGATGCAAAAAAAAAATGGCTAGAACATGGCTAGAACAAAAACATTGCAAAAAGTATTTGAATCTAATGATATATTTTTTTAATATTTCCGATATTCACCGGCCTCTGCCTTCAAGACAAAACAAAGATAGAATTCCTAGGTGTCGTCATAAAACGGATTGTATGCAAATAGTGCCGACAAACTAACCTTGAGATGATTTGCATTCCCACATAGAGATTTCAATCTTTTTACATATTTACATTGGCATCTATTGACTCGATAGGCGCGTAAGATGTGAGGCGCAGTCTATTGAAATAATGATGGGAAGGCCGCCCGTCAGGAAACAGATGAGCTCACCCGATGCCGGCATTATGGTTTTTGTAGTCGTAAAAAGCTATTATGTAAAATTACAGTGATGTGGTAAAAGAGATTAAGAGAATAAAAAAAAAACAACTTATCGTTTTCTATCGGAAATAACTGATTAAATATTGTATAAGTTAATAATGATTATAGCAAAATATAATTATTGTGAAATATTTGGAATAATTAACTCGAAACTGAAGCAATGGGAACTCGGAATTTGGCATCCTGCTAACTTGAAGATAACCTACCGACTCATATGACAACATCGTAGAAAATGATCCGATTTTTTTCAAACATGATATATTTTATAATTCCTTCCCTGCATATTTCTTAATAACCATTGGACTGCCAAGTCGAAGGTCTCGAGTTCGAACCCAAGGCACGCACCTCTGACTTTTCGAATTCATGTGCGTATTAATAATTAATTATCACTCGCTTAAACGGTGAAGGAAAACATCGTGAGGAAACCTGCATAACTTAGAGATTTTTCTCGACGGTTTGTGAAGTCTGCCAACCCGCACTAGGCCAGCGTGGTGGACTATAGCCTAATCCCCCTCAATATGAGAGGAGACCCGTGCCCAGCAGTGGGACAGTATATGGGTTGATGATGATATTTCTGAATAGAGATCTTCCAAAAAGGTAAAATAAATATAGCAACTTATGTAGTTGCTATATTTATTTTACCTTTTCGGTTCGTTTACCTACTAGGTACCTACATGAATCCACAAAAAAAAACTATTTCTACGTTGCGAGTCTGAGAGAATCCCACAAACATCACTTTACCAAAAGGACAAAACCCCATGCTTTACAATATTCCAATTCCAACATTCCAGATGCAGAGACGGCTCTCCAACCGCACCTCTCTACAAGGCTCTGTTTTCCGAACACAACCGTATTGCTGGTGAACTAATCTCGTTGAACCCCTTCTGGGATGACACCACGCTGTTCCTGGAGACAAGACGCGCTGTAGCCGCCATCATTCAGCACATCACTTATAACGAGTTCTTGCCTGTACTGCTAGGAGAAGTAAGCAAACCAATTACATTGACATTAACATTGATTTAATACCTACTTATATTTTAAGAAATTATGAATCTGTTTTCGAGGATTGGTTCATGGCTTCTGATTTATGAGCTCAAATTTACAAACTCCGAGCTGCGACTGAAGACTTCATAGATAAACCAAATAACGCTTTGCTCAATCTAGGAAGTAGCGCTTGATGTTTGTGACTACTACACCTATGTGGCATGCAGTGGAAGTTAATCAAATGTGTCAACGTGTAGAATAATGACTATAATATATTTCTATTTTAAATACCGCAATTTAACAACTTCTTCCAGGTTGGGATGGCAAAGGCAGAGCTAAAGTTGACAACTCTTGGCTTCTGGCGTGGATACTCCAGCGCCAACCGCGCCGGTATCTATTCCGAGCTTGTTGCTTTGGCACCCATCTTCCACGCTATGATGAACGAGAAACTGGTAAGAACCTTAATTACACGTTAAAACACGTTACTTGACCCTGAAGATGAGAGAAGCCGAGGTTGAGTCGTTGGAGGCAGTGGGACCCCCACTTGGAGAGGCTTAAGTCTAACAGTAGACTGGTAAATAGTGACCAAATGTTCGGGACATCAATATTTTATCTCTAACACCTTCAAAATTCAAAGTACCTACGGCAGAATTTCAAATACCCTCTCAAATAGCTTATTTTAATCACAATATTCTCTGTTTTCCTAAACTCTCTTTACAAATTTCCAGATCAACACAACTACCAGCTTAGAACATCTGTTCCGTACTACCGCGCAACACGTTTCCCACTTCCCGGCATCAGCTCAATGGGACCTGAACAGATCGCGAGACCATGGTGTGTCTTCGTACCTGAGAGCTCTCCGCATGTGTGAACCGATGTCGAACATCAAGTCGTTCGGGGATTTCAGCAAGATGGGCTTCGATAGGAAGCAACAGGAAATGATGGCTGATATGTACAGGTAAAACTGGGACTGCAAGTGTCGTCAATGCCATTGAAATAGATATCCCACATATTAGTTTTATATTTTTTTTAGAATTGGTCATAAAGACCAAGAAATTAGCAAATGAGCATTATACGTTTTCATAACGATTCATCTTATAGTCTGCTCGCAGGTACATCAAGTTACCCCAATCTGTCAAATTTCTTTGATAGACTTTCAACTTTAATACAAACAGCATAAGGTTCATGTTCAATTGGAAAAATTTGTCAGTTTTAGATAGCTTGACCTGCTGGCGTCCGTACCTTACTATAATATTTAAATATTTTTGTTCAGTTTTTTAGTACAGACGCCAGCAGGTCAAGCTATCCAAAACTCTCAATTGAATATGAACCTTATTGTTATGTATTGCTGCTTGAAAATCAATCAAAGAAATTTGACAGATTGTTGTAGCTTGATGTGCAGGCCTCTGAACCTTACAGTTTTGAAATATTTAAATTCACATTGTGAGACCTGGTGCCTGAAGTAGATTTTAGTAAAAAATCTTTATTACAAGTCTTATGATCCTATGGTTGAAATTAAAATAATTCACCCGCCTTTATGACATAAAAAACGAATACTACCGCCATTTGAACATATTTTAAATGACCACTGACATTTCCAGGAGCGCAGATGATGTAGAGCTGATGATTGGAGGTGCTTTGGAGAAACCAGCATCTGGTGCTGTCGTAGGATCTACTATTGCATGCGTTTTAGCACTGCAGTTCGCTAACCTGAAGAAGAGCGACAGGTAAACATTCTAATAAAAAATAATCTAAAAGTTACTATAATAAAAACACTATTAAAAATGCCAAATGCGTGAGTTTGGATACAAGAACCTACTGCTAAGACGATGTAACGTAATTGTCAAACATTTAACAAAAAAAGATACCCTGAACATACAACGAAAAAGAAAACTATATAAAAATTTACTTCTTACGCTTAAATCTAATCTCTGACTTATTTTTGGGTTATCAAGGATATACAGAGAATAGAAAAACAATCGTTTTGGTCTTCGATAGAATCACTCTTTTTTTTCTAATTTTCATATATTGAGTGTAACGAACACCTTAGTTAGCTGATGTTAACTAACGATGCAGTCAATGATGAAGCACGCTTCTTTAATTATTTATATTATTTAAGTTCAAAGTCTTTTCGTGACAACAATTTTACATTATTACAGATTCTGGTATGAAAACGACTTGCCTCCATCGTCGCTGTCGCCCGATCAGCTCGGAGCCATCAGGAAAGTGTCCCTAGCGGGAACGTTATGCGCTGCCGAAGAGTCTTTATCCAGCATCCAACCAAAAGCTTTTGTGAAGGAAGATCCCTATCTGTGAGTACTGCTACTACTTACAGTAATTCGTTTAGTAGTAGGTATTGTCATAATATTAACCGACTTGAAAAGTATCTATTACTATTCTTCCAAAGGTTGTCTGTAAGAGATAGCTTTTAGCGATAAGACCCATTGTACCATTCTAATATTTTTATAAACATGTGTTTGGCATTTGTTTATGGTTCTATTCTCACAAAAAGTATTTAGATAATAGGTATCTAAGTACTTTTTCTCAATCTAGGGGTCATAAACACGGCTGCTGACTGTCCCGAAATTCGATTCCATTCGAGCAATATTATTGGGGTATTCCTTGAAATTCTCCGAAGGAATTCAGTGTGTGATTTTGTTAGTCGTAATTGGGTCGCCCTCTTTTACAAGGGGCCTAAAATCATACATCACTATATCTCTGCCTAACCTTTGAGGGATACAGGCGTGGTACAGTGATGGTATGTTACGTCACTGTTACTACTAGATATATTTAATCGAGCTGAATTGTGAGATCATTAGTTTCATCCTCCCCTTTCTTTTCTAGGAACGCAGCGCAACGTTGCTCACAACACACTCGTCTAGAACTGTCTGCGTGGCGAGACGAAAGCGGCGCCAAAGCCGCCGAAAGACTATCACAGGACATGCTCGCTACAGCACTCGAGAAAGCCAAGCAGGAGATGGCTGATAGAAAGAAACTCGAATACATGATGTGGGAATCACGTAAGTTATTATTAGGCATTGTAATAAGTAGGTACTTATGTTAACTTTTTGTGAACACTTCGATGGAGGCAAATTCTGAATTCTGCAGCCTGAGATCGAAATCTTTATTTCACTACAATGGGTCCAGGTGAAAAACAGCGTGAAAAACAGCTATTGTCAAGTACGTTGGCGTAGTTGACAATAGCTGAACCTAGATTATGCCGGATTAGGCCGGAAAGCAATATGGACCCACTACCCACTTGTACTACCTGCTGTAACTGTAATTGTTAGTTTTCCTTTGCTTTGGCCAAATAAACATATTTCTTTATTTCTTTTTGTAAATATTTAACATGCGTTAATGTCAAATACTTTCAATAAAAAATAACTTAGCATTTACATTTTATTTTGAAGCCAAAGACGGTAAAATAAATTCTGTTACCGTAGAAAGAAATGTTAGCTACTAATATTAAGTATTAAAGAAGTATTAAATCTAATAAGGTTAATTTACATAACTTTACTTTGTTCAGGTGGTGGAGCGGACCCCAAGTCTCCAGTAGGCACAGCGGCGTCTTTCTCTAAAGCCAACAAATATGCTCTGAAGCTCGCCAACACATCGCTCTTCTTAGAATTCGCCACCAACGAACTTCTTAACACCATCAACAGTGGGTGAGTTAATGAAAATCAATGATGACTTTTAATCTTACAGAAATGCAGTCCACTGATAGACATAATTCACTAAAAAATATGACAGTGATACGATTATGTTTGTCAAAAATATTTAATTTCACGTTTTTTTGGTCCAAATCCAAATCAAATTTTGCTAAAGATCCTCTTCAAATGATTATACCTACCCTGAGTATAGACCGCTCGTCTATATGTTTCTAAATGTCCCGATACCTCATGGATGGTAACTTTATAGATTATAATCAGTACGAACTTCTATCCATTTCCACCCTAGTTTACCAGCAAAATTTTTTACAGCCATCGTCGTAAGCGTCAGATTTTCGACGACTCCCTTGGGTTCGGTACTTCAGACTTCGTAGACTCGTTACAATCAGTGGACATCAGCGGCTTCTTAGGCAATGACCAGTCTGGACCCATCATTGAGCCCCAGTGCGACGACAAAGGCCCCTGCCAGCCTGATAGCCCCTTCAGGACTTATACTGGATACTGCAACAACTTGAGGAACCCCAACTTGGGCAAGAGTTTAACGACTTTCGCCAGGTTGCTACCACCCGTTTATGAAGATGGTGAGTTTAATTAAAATCCCATATAGGAATATCTTTGCCTAAAGCAGTTAACAAAAACAACTAAAGAAGTTTCCAATAAAAATGGGGCAGTGAGACATTCTCATTTAACCCCCAAAAATACTATCGTGCTAAGGGATTCGACTTTGAATCTGACGTCTGCGTTTAGAAACTTTTACGACAACCAACCATGATAAATTCTGCCCCATCTCTAAAAACGCCTATGTCTAATAGCCAAAGTGATTCCTAGTCTTCCGTTTTAAAACGGAAGACATAAGCTCAAATTATTAAATGTCAGGGATTCGTTTTAACATTACTTTTAACATTTTCTTTTTATATGATACTGTTTGTCATTGTAGGAGTGAGTCGTCCGCGCATCAACTCAGTGACAGGCACGCCGCTGCCGTCACCGCGCGTGGTGTCGACAGTGATCCACCCGGACATCTCCAACCTGCACACGCGCTACACGCTCATGACCATGCAGTTCGCGCAGTTCCTCGACCACGAGCTCACCATGACGCCCATACACAAAGGTATCCACAGTGATCCACCCGGACAACTAGCACACGCGCTGCACGCTTTAACACAGACTATCTAAAACTTCAAAAATTTAAACAGCATTTAATTGAAAGAGCAATACCTACTACTTCTTCCAGAAGTGTCTCGATATCGTTCGTTATTTTATTTAAAGCGTCTACATCAACCAAGTTGCAGTCTATCAATCTATCATTAATCTATGAGTGAAAAGAAACAAAGTATATGGAAATGACATACCTAAACTTTTTTAATTGGGCGTGCATACAATTTATTTTCATATTGTATTCATTTTACTCGACTGATCGATTTTCTAGAATACAATCCTTCTGTTCGGTATTCTCAGGAGTCACGGAAATATACATAGTAGAGACCTTTACCTATCATCGTGTCATTTAACTCTCATCTTTCCCTCAGGTTTCCACGAGTCGATCCCTGACTGTCGATCATGCGACTCACCGCGCACAGTACATCCTGAATGCAATCCATTCCCTGTTCCCCGCGGTGACCACTACTACCCTGAAGTCAACGTCACGTCCGGGGAGAGGCTTTGCTTCCCGTTCATGAGGAGTTTGCCTGGACAGCAGCAACTTGGTAAGTACCTCTTTTGTATGTATGTAAGATTATATTTAGCGATGAGCCTTTTTACTGCGCCTATTGAATTTCTCCAATTGCTTATGATTACCGATTTTTCAAGAAAATAATAACTTATCTTCTTAGCATCAGATTTCCAAATAGGTACACAGTGTTCACAGAATTCGTAATGCATTGGATTTCCTTCGCATTTCTGTCTCTGAAATTATGTTAGTATTGGTTTATCCAACAATTATAATTCTATTCTTTAACTCAAAACATTACATTCAGGTCCCCGTGAACAAGTGAACCAGAACACCGCTTTCATCGATGCATCGGTCATCTACGGCGAGAACCCATGCATTGTGCGTAAACTGCGCGGTTTCAACGGACGGCTGAACTCCACCACTAACCCCATCAATGGTAGAGAGCTGCTGCCCAGGTCTGACAGCCATCCTGAGTGCAAAGCGGCCAGTGGATTCTGCTTTATTGCTGGTAAGTTGGATTTTTGCATATCGTATTGCAAGCCTCGATGGTAACTGGCACGATATAATCTGTGATGTGAACGTGATCCTATAAATTAAACAGGGAAATAAAAAGAGTTGATATTATCAAAAACTGATTTTAAGCCTTTGTTATATTTTCACAAACTTTTTTTCTTGAAATGAAAAGCAAATTATCTTTTGACTTCACTTTGAATTCGGCTACTTAGGTAAATGACTTTTAATCGAAATGATTTAAACTTTTCAAGTAGGTACATTCTTAGGGCAAAATCAAAATAAGAAGAACCATCAATGTTATTCGATCCCAATTTCAGTATTTAATATTTACAGACAAAACTTTGAAACTTAGAATTTAACAAAATTAAAACTTTGAAATACTTAAAACCACTCTGCCTGTACGAATTTCATCAATTTTCAAATCCAGGCCTAAAATTGCAAGACCATAGGACTTTACGGTGAGTTCGATCTGCGTGAATCGCAATGCTAATAATTAATAAAAGTGTGGGTAGTTATTAGTAATAATCACTTTATACTACCAATATCGAGACGTCCTCAGTCTGCCTGTGACCATGGACGCTATAAGGAGTCCGTAACGTAGGGATTAATAATAACAATATACGCGACGCGATAACATCCGTAGGTAGTTTCTTTATTTAAATGTCTAATATTCGCGTTAGTGTCACAAATCAAAATTAAAAGTGTAAACATTGGTGTTTCGACAGATTTTAGATAGATAAATATTTTAATAGTGGTAGTATATCTACCTATAATTTAACTAGAAAAAACCTGAACCTGACCGCATTGCGCTGTTCAATTATTAAGCTGTAATATGGCAAGGGTCAGAGTCGGTTGGCTTAAAAGAAAGGAGGCTTACACCCCGCAGTGGGATAATACAAACGGAGAATTATGATAAGGATGAATATGGCAACATCAAGTTCCACTAAACAGCCCAATATATGATTGCACAGGCGACGGGCGTGCGTCAGAGCAGCCGGGTCTGACGGCCATCCACACGATGTTCCTGCGCGAGCACAACCGCGTGGTGGAGGGCCTGCGCGGCGTCAACCCGCACTGGGACGCCGACCAGCTGTTCGAGCACTCGCGCCGCATCCTCGCCGCCACCTTCACACACATCATCTACAACGAGTTCCTGCCCAGGCTACTCTCCTGGAACGCTGTCAACTTGTACGGACTCAAACTGCTGCCCTCAGGTAAATAAATACCTCCCATTGTAATATTATTTTCTATGACTGACCAAACGGAACGAACCTGAGAAAACTTTGATGCTTCTTTACATCACAATTTTTCCTAACGTCGTTTCTATCCCCACTACATTTGTTTTCAAAAGAGTATGTATCCATGGCTTTTTCTCGGTTCTAATCAAGAGGATCAACTTTTTGAGCTAGCTTTTTTCATGCAGTTTTAGAAACTTTTTATTTATTTATAATTAATGTTTTTATAACTCTATAAAAGTAGATTATTCAAATAATTGTATAATAACTTACGGATATAGATTGTTCAAATTAAACTAGATAAAGTTAAGCATGTGTTAATGCCAAAATACAACAATAAAAAAATAAGAGAAAAGGGATTCAACTCACATGCTAGCGTTAAAACCCGAAAGTGGCGTGTAGGAAATAGTTCAGTAAACCAATACACGATACTTTAAGGTTCCTTGTAAGCAACATCTTGTACCTATATGTTTTGTTCATCGAAATTGTCGTCTGCAAGATATTGTTTTTGTACTTATAAGGATTGTATTTGTGTTTTCGACTTTGTCCATTGACGTATATTATAGAATACTCTATTTACCCATCTAGGTTACTACAAAGACTACTCTCCGACATGCAACCCCGCCATCGTGACGGAGTTCGCGGCGGCATCGTTCCGTTTCGGTCACTCGCTGCTGCGGCCTCACTTGCCGCGGCTGTCGCCCAGCTTCCAGCCCGTCGAGCCACCCATCCTTCTCAGAGACGGATTCTTCAGGCCCGACATGTTCATGGCTGTAAGTAGCACTCTCTATGTATATGTCAAATGACTTACCTTAATTATTAGCTAAAATAAAGCTAAAGTCGGTTATCTCTAGCGCCTTCTCAGTTTATATAAAAACGTCAAAAACAGGCAGGTATAATGTTGAGCTATGTTTTGCAATAATAAGTTGACTCTCAGCCTAACCTGTGCTGACCCATAAAGTCAACGGTTTAGGTACTTATGTTATCATAAGGGAAACAAAAATCTTTTAGTAATTATTTACTAAAAGATTTTTGTTTCCCTTTAGGTGTATTGGAGGAAACACTAAAGCTAAATAAGAACTTACTTTCCAGCACCCACCGATGGTAGACGAACTGATACGTGGTCTCGCCTCCACTCCCATGGAAACCCTCGACCAGTTCATCACCGGAGAAGTTACCAACCATCTGTTCGAGGACCGCCGTGTGCCCTTCTCAGGAATCGACCTTATAGCCCTTAACGTCCAGAGAGCCAGAGATCACGGAATACCGAGTTACAACAACTACAGAGCGCTTTGTAATCTGAAGAGAGCGACCACCTTTGAGGATCTGGCGAGGGAAATTCCCGATGAAGTTATTGCTAGGTAAGAACATACAACAGTCTAGTCTAGTAAAACAGTCTGCCTTGCCGCTGATTCTTATGAATTATTTTACTTCTTGATAGTGAATTCTTTTTGACGTCTTATCGACCTCCTCTAGTCGTAAACAGACGTGTCTGTATCATACGGTACTATACAATAAACAACGATGATGGATTGAATCGTTTAACGCAATTTATAGCGCAAAACCTTGTTAATTTGTTAAAATGTGTGTAGGTAATGCCTACACGGCTTTAAAGCTGCTTCCACTACTTACAAAATAACCTCTCCCAAACAGCAAAACTTAGACACGTCATTTTTTTTTCATATTAGGCTCTTCCATAGCTTAGGATGTATTTCTCGTGAACTAGATAATATTAATTTTACTAATTTGTCAGGTTCAAGCGCATCTACGCAACAGTGGATGACATCGACCTGTTCCCGGGCGGTATGAGCGAGCGGCCGCTGCAGGGCGGTCTGGTGGGGCCCACCTTCGCCTGCGTCATCGCTATACAATTCAGACAGCTTAGGAAATGCGACAGATACTGGTAAGGCCTTAACTGACAGATTGATTGGCATGAGGCACGTGTCTCCTCTTAAAATGAGCGATTAGGCTATATACCACCACGCTAGCCTGATCCAAATGGCAGACGTAATAAATCGTCTTGAAATTTCTTGACTAGTCGAATCGCCACAAACTCCTCACTGCTGGCAATATCGAGGACTACCAAAAGTATATCTTAAGATAAAGCATTCTATGCTACATAGAATAATTCATTGGATGTGTATTTGGCAGTTTTGGCATTGCTACGCTAAAAAATATTTACTCCAAAATCTTAAATATAATGCATTGGAAAACCTTGACCCACCCGTCTCGTAACCATTTTATGTGCCCCCGTCTCGAGATTGCGTTTTAATGAATGCTTAATGAACCTACTCTAAGTTCCCAGGACCAAAAAGATTTCCGCAGTAGCAGCAAAGCCATACTAGGCCAGACACCACATTGGAATATCTTCTGAAATAAAAAAGATACTTATAACATGACTTACAACCTTCCAGGTATGAGAATGACAACACGGCGGCGCGTTTCACGGAGCAGCAACTGGCGGAGATCAGAAAGACGACCCTGTCCAAACTGTTATGCGATAACTTTGATCACCCTGGTGACATTCAAAGAGCTGCCTTCGATCTGCCCAGCAACTTCTTGTAAGTAACCGAAACGACCGATAAGATTAAAAATTAATATAAAACCAATATTTTAATTGAAATGTAAAATTCAGGATTTTTTTATAACTTTTCTAAAAGTATTCTAAACTTTTCACTCTTACTATAAGGTCGAAAAGCGAGCAAACGCAAAGATTCCTGATTAATGCGTCTCATCATAAATATTACCTATATAATCTCTACTTGTCCACATAAGATATATATCTTCTTACTTGGACAAGTAGAGACCATTTCGTTTCCAATAATCTTTCAACTTTCTTGACGATGCATAGTCTTAAAACTAATATCATTTTGTTTATTCGTGCTTCCAGGAACCCGCGGGTATCGTGTGCATCGTTACCTCAGTTGGACCTGTCAGCGTGGCGAGAGAGCTCGGCGCAGGGATGTCTAATCGCCGGCAGATCTGTTGCCGTTGGAGAGTCAGCTTTCCCTTCGCCATGCACCTCGTGTATATGTACCGTTGAAGGGGTAAGTTATCTGTAAACTATTGTCTTAGGTATGATAACAAAGACTCTACATTTTCCATGGGAATGTGTTAATGAAAATGGCATGGAAATCTCAGAGCGCAGAAACGCGCGCAGCTTAACCTCGTATCTACATCGAACTTCACTTTTCTGTATGTAGACTCTAGAAAAGATAGGGCAATAGAAGGCAAATGCGGTTTTAATCGATACGAGCCCGATATATCATGCCACCTTCCCGGATGTCAGACGATCTACGAAGGTTTTCCGCATAGGTACAGAGGCTAGCACATCAATCTACCCCAATCTGTCCAAATTCTTTGATAGATTTTCAATTTTAACACAAAATAATAAGGTTCATATTCAATTGGGAAAATTTGACAGTTTCGGATACCTTCACCTGCTGGCGAAATTTAAAAAATAACGATAAAAGGTCAAAAATATGAGTGGTTCAAAATATATCACCGTCCAACGGGCACGAGTAATGTAAGCATAATTAATATGGAGTAGTATGTTAACACAGTACGTTTGTGTTGTCAGGCGCAGTGTGCGTCTCTGCGCATCACGGACTGTGCACAGCTGCACCGCGAGTGGCCGCGCGACGCCGTGCAGCGTGACGACGTGTGCACCGCGCAGTGCGGCGCCAGCGCGGGACCAGGCACAGGCGCACCGCACACTGCGCGCGCGCCACGACGACCGCCCATCAACTTCAACTTCCCCGACCTCTCGCCCTTCATCGCCAAGTGAGCTCACTACACAACCACACTCTGCCAACGCTGCTACTGTCCATTAACGAATATTGGGAGTATTAAAGAGAAAATTTCTGTGAGCGTATTGTATATAGAGTAGGTATCGACCTGACTTTAGAGCAAGTTGGGGTAGTTGCCCAGAGTGCCACGCATATCTCGCTCATGCCACCTGGCCGATGACAACCCTGGACGCTATTATTAGAGTAAAAATGATATAAGACTGCAAGTTACTGGTACTTAAGTGTATTTGTTTAAGTAAGACTGAGTCTTACTTAAATATCCAAAGAAAATATGATGTGTGATCTATACACTACCTTATTGTGAACACTGTAACAGTTTATTTTTGTCATTAGTTGAAAGTATAAGACTAAACAAACTTCATCCAAAAACAGCCGTAATAATTTAATACATGCACAATAAATTATTAAATAATATCTAATAAATTTTATAAGACCTTCAAGTTCCGATATTTTCAAATAGGAATCGTGCCAACTAAATTGCTGAGTAACAAACAGTAGGTACCAGATCCTTTATTTATTAAGTCAGAGGTAACGTTTAGCAGAGTGTGGGTTTGGTGAAGTTAATAATTTTAGAAAATGAGATTTACCCATCTAAGAATTTGCCCAGCGCAATACGCGCAAGTCAATCAAAAATCTCCGAAAGTCTAATTAATATGACGCCTCATTATCATTAGTTTCAAACATAGGTCAATTATGATCATAATTTCCACTGAGTTACCACACGATTACCAGTTTAATGAGAGGAGTATAGTCACAATAGAGACTACATAATTATTCAAGTATTCGTATCTGACTGATTCTCGTGTCTCATTTACTTTTGTTATGAGTTAGTTTAGGGAATCTCCAGGTAATACCGAGAAAGTCTGTAATTAACGTAAACCTATAATAGGATCCATGGTCAAAAATGTACAAAAACGCTGTAGCTTAGAAAATAGTAGTTTGTTTAATTAGTTCTATTTTCTAAAATTCAGTAGTTTTGTTAGATTAAACGAACTATGTAAAATGATTTTGCAAGATTATTTTTATATTTTTTTATTGTAAGTATAACTTTACCTAGTTCATAAGGAGTCGTGCGTCAAATTCGTGATATTCATGATTATGAAATATATTTTTTAGTAAAAATATGTAAAATCAAATACCTATTTTTATACCTACGTACATATTGTATGAAAACTAAATTATGATGTTCAAAAATCTTTATAGGAATACTTACTACCAGTGATACTTGAAGCCATGCGCTTCTATAGATTCCTGCAAGCCCCCTCCAAGTCTTTTACACTAGGAGTAAGCCAGAATTTTCTCCGGCCTATTAGACCTTAGAATTATTGTAATTTATAGTTTAGACTATTTTATTCATAAAAAATGGTAATTTTTCATTCAACTTTGCTTCTCAAGCATTTCAGAAGCATTTCATAAATAAATTTAGGATTAAACGCGGATGCGATTCTTCAAGATAAACGTTGTGAAGTGACCAAAATGTTACCCATCCACTTTATCAATGTTACCATGCTGATATCAATTTTACCAAATTCCCTATACTCCATTCAAAACTTTACAATGTTAATCATTATTCGTAATTTATATCGATGAAAGGGTCATAAAAGCTCCGTCATTTCACAATAAATACATAACGTATCTAATCTATTAACAATTTATAAATCAATTTATTCTCTAGAATGCAGTCAGTTCCACAATATAACACAATAACTGTCGTTATTTTACCGTTGTCTAATGTTGTGTAAATGGAGTATAAATGGGGATAAAAGCTGAGGCCAAAATATAGTCTCGAATGATAATTATTATAATACTTTTCTAGCTCACTATAATAATTAAATTCACTGCCTAGTTGTGCCTAGGATCGTAGGTTCTTGTAAATTATTTTGTAATATATTGGAGTAATTAATTACACGTAACACGTTCTGTAGTTATATTTTTAGTTTTATAGTATAATATAATTATGAAATCTCACCTAGACAACGAAAATTGAATACAAATATTTTTATTTAAAATGTCGTTTTATTTTTTAAATTAAAATGCTATGCGCAATTTACAAGGGTTGACTTTTTTAAATATATGTTTCGTTATCCTATTTCTACTTTAATTACCTATTAGTTATTCAATTGAAGCCTTCGTCCCAAAAAGGAAAAAGGTAGAAAATTGCGTCCCTTGTTTAACCACGAGCGGCGAATGTAAGTAAACCGTCTCTTATTATACGCCAAAAAATAAAATTATAAAACTCAAAAATAATATATCTCCCCATCTATGCCGCTATTTATAACATCCTCCTCTTAGGGTTTTAAAATAGGGAATGAAAGTTACTATTCTCCTCACCTTGGGCTATAGCAGAGAATTAAATTTACAACATTCTCCTCGCCTGGGGGCGAACTTAATAACACTCTCCTCATCTGGGGCGGCATTTGAAACGTTTTCCCCACCTGGGGTGAAATTTAGAAAGTTCTCCTCACCTGGGGCGAAGTTTATAACACTCTCCTCACCTGGGGCGAAAATTATAAACGTTCTCCTCACCTGGGGCGAAAATTTATATCATTCTCCTCACCTGGGGCAGGAGTTACGATTAAAAACATCGCCCCAGGCGAGGAGAACGTTTCAAATGCCGTTCCAAGTGAGGAGAGCGTTATAAAACTTCGCCCCAGGTGAGGAAAAAGTTATAAATTTTGGCCCAAGTGAGGAAAACGTTTCAAATGCCGCCCCATGTGAGGATAACGTTCTAAATTTCGCCCCAGGTGAGGAGAGTGTTATAAACTGCGCCCCAGGTATGGAGAACTTTCTAAGGTTTCACCAGAGGTGAGGATAATATTCTAAATGCCGCGAAGTTTATATATAACGTTCTACTCACCTTGAGCTATAGTAGGGAATAAAATGTATTATTATTATTCAAAAAAAATAAAAAAATATTTGCCCCCAGTGTACTTCAGGTAATTTTAAATCTTTTCCCCCATACGCTAGAAAAGGTGAATGGGAATTTTCGTGCTTGAGACAATTTTATCATGCTAAAAGGTCGTAGGAACTTGCTTTTACATATAACCGAGAAAGGTGACATTTTCATAATAATTAAAAACCGAGACTATTTTCATGTATATAATCCGGAAAAATCAAATAAAAATCAAAAATCGTAAAATATTTACAAATCACTTTATTTTGTTGCATATCAAGTCTATTTAGTTTCTTTTTACAATAAATACATTAGGTCTGAGTATAAAAAATCAGTGTTGCAAAAAAATAAACAACACAAACTCTTAAAATTTACCTTGAATACTTAAAAGTCTTGATTTTTCAGGCTAGTCCCCCCTTAAGTTCATTATACACATGGCCTGGTGACAACTACACCACAACACAGTGATGCCACCAAGTGATCAATTTTGATTGCACTGTCACTGCTCCTTGATCCTGAAACCAAGAAGACATTTATTGGTTAATGGAATAATATTTTGTGAATGTATACTGCTAGAGCACTTGCATACCGTGCATGGAGGTCCGAGTTACAATGTATGCACGTCTAAGTGAAGTCCCCCAAACCTGACTCATGCCGAATAATGGATATAAAATATACTCAGTTTAGTTTAATAATAATACCGTATTTTTATTAAATAATGAAAGATGGTCTACTTAGATTTGGGAGGTGTCCTCAGACTGCAATTAAGGTAAACCGAGCACCTACTTTTTCTATTTATAACTTGATTCTTATTACCTTCTAAACTAAGTAGGTATCTTATGGAAAAAAGCACTTATGTACAGTCAACAAAAGAGTTTGGCATACAGGTAGAGAACGAAATCTGCATCTTTACACAGATTGTGATTTAAATAATTACCCGTCAAAGGGATTTGTGTGTAGCAGCTTACAATACCTGCGTTTTGACACATATTGCGTGATACATAATAATGCACGATGTTTAATTAGCTGCCTGTATACTTGTCTTTTTTCGACCGTACATACCTTATGGAAAAAGCACTTATGTACGTACCTTATGGAAAAAGCACTGATATCAGTTGGCCGCGACCTCCTTGAAGCCGTTGACGACAGGCGTATGCTCGTTGCTGCGGCGCCACAGGCCGTAGACGCGGCCCGGCACGGCCTGCCACAGCCGCACCGTGCCGTCCTCCGACCCCGTCGCGTACAGCTCGCCGTCCGGCGACCACCGCACACAGTGCACTGGACCGAAGTGGCCCTTATTTGATTCTGGAACATTTTATGTATTATATATTAATATGGGTAGGTATGGACAGTATGAAATATAGGTATGACCATATGACTGCCAAAGGTCAAAGTTCGAATCGACGGCACGCACCTCTGATTTTTCGAAATCATGTGCGGATTAATAATTAAGTATCACTCGTTTAAAACAAAAGGAAAACATCGTTAGGATATGGAACGTGTGAGGTCCCCCAACCGTCATTAAGCCAGTGTGGTGGGCTATAGCCTTATCCCTCTCACTCTAGGAGGATCTCCTCCTGGAACTTCACTTCTGGGCTCGAATATCTGCCATTATGGACCAATTCATATGTTGTTTAATCCCTACTAATATAATAAATGCGAAAGTAACTGTCTGTCTATTACACTTCCTGAACCACTAAACCCATTTTGATGAAATTTGGTTGGAAAAATTAGACCTTGGAGAAGGACATAGGCTACCTTTTGTCTCCTCCTTTGGGATGCGGGTGGAACCGCGGGAATGAGCTAGTATAGTATAAATGTAATACGTAATACATACTCTAATAATAGCCTTTTATAATTATCAAGTCATATTAATCATGATTCAAAAATAGCCCTTACTACCAACACAATAAAATCTGGTGCTCAATAGCAGGATCAACTTCATCTCTAATAAAATATTACGAAAATCACACCACTGAATTAATTTAAATTATTTGAAATATAAGTTTAGAGGCTTTTAATCTTTAAAGATTATGCCAGCCTCATCGTACCCTAAAATAAGAGGAACAGAAACATTAAGTCCTCTTTAATGCGCATACAAATTTATAAATCTTTATAGCTTTTTTACTGAATGGCATAGATAATAGTGTTTGTTATGAATTGTGATTTTGTATACAAAACAGTTAACTCACCGAGTTCTGTTCCAGTATTATAGTCAAATTTATAGACTTTCAAGTCTTCACCGCCGCACACGAATGTGGCGCGGCTTGGCGCTAACGACGCTGAGTAACATTTTGTTGGCACTGGGAATTCGCGCATTTTGCGCATAGTATCGGAAGAATAAAATGATACATTTGTACCTGAAAATCATAAAAAAAAATTATAACAAAAAAGTAATCGCTATTCTTGCTGCATATTTATTGTTAAAGTCAGAAAATATAACAAAACTGCACACGTTATTGTTTTTACGCAACAAAGTACAGTAAACGGCTCGGGTCTTGACCGCTGGCATTTATCTGCGGAGAAGTTTATTATTGTGTATGTTTGTATGACCACTATTACGTGAGAAGCGAAAACGAGGGCGACACATTTCGTTTATGTATTGAATCATAAACGTTTTAACCACCAATTCTGATTGATTGTCAATTCTTCTGGTGTGATTGCTTCTCAATTCTTTATGTGCAAATCCTATCCTTACGTTTGCCGTTCGCTCAAGATCTGTGCCCGTCGTCACTGTAATAATGTTATTCACCGTCATCTTTAAGGAAAGTATTTACGCAAGTACATTAGTAAATTTAAACGCATAACTTGATCTTGATCTGCTCTTGAATTGAAATGTAGTTCGATTTTAAGGTCACAAGTAATCGCTACTACGTAACATGTCATAATAAATATCGGCGGAGTAAAATAAATCTTACCGTGAGCTACTGTCAATATAGCTCCGTCTCTTGACAGTTCTAAACTGTTGGGAATGGTTGGGAACTCAACCTTTTGTACCTCCTGAAAAGTCAAAATAGTTTAAATTAAAAATCGCTTTTACGCTTCTTCCATTCTAAAGCTGTCTACAACCAACTTTGCACTGCAAATATGTTTTAAAGTGGACAACATGTCATAGTTTATTGGCTGAGTTAGTTGCGCTTATAGGTCTTGGGTTTGATTCCCATACAGATCAAATATTTATATGAACTATAGATGTAAGTCCTGGACTCCTGCTTTTGTAACATTCGATTATAGACATGTTCAAGTATTGTAACATAAATTAATGAAAATCGTTTGCCTTTTACTATGAGGACAAGAAGAATTTTCAAAAACTGTATGCTATAAACATAAACAGGATAGTAATAATATAGTGGAGATATTACCTGTCCACTAGTACGATCCCAGACCCTCATTGTGAGGTCATCACTCACGCTGACTATGCGTGAATTATGAAGGAAGACTGCGTGCCTGATGCTACTAGAGTGCGCGCTTATTTTCTCCAAAGCTGAAAATAAATTATTTAATTGTAAATTATGCAATTAATGACGACGTCTGGAGTCTTGTGGGTAAAGTTTAAAGTAAAGTGCTGATCACGAGGTTGTGAATTTGATTCTCACAGGAAATAAATATTTATGTGATAAACATAAGTGTTTATGTTTGTCTTGGTGTTTCTTATGTATTATAATTAGTTATGAATGTACAAAAAAGTATATAAGTAATATATCCATTGTCTAGTACAACACAGTACAAGCTCTATATAAGATAATTATCTTGTTTACATATTATTTATACTTTTCAAACTTATCATTTAATTATTTACAACATGTAGCTGTATAATGTACATTTTTATTTTTTACCTCAAATTCAAATAATAAGAATATATTAAAATGCATACAATAATCGTAATTCCACATGCTGAATTGCAATTAATAAATACAACTCTGGAAATCTAATTTATTATTACAATGATTACAAATCTGTTATTTAATAATATAATTAATTACTATAGTATATTATTTGTATGTAAAGAGACAAATGTTGATAATTAATACAGTGTGTAAACAGAAAGAAATACTTAGGACCTCATTGGTATAGTGGTTGCAAGTGTGGCTACTAAATGTGAAGTGTGGATGTGGATCTAGGTTCGATTCCTAGATCATGGGGTTTTTCAGCATGTCGAAGTTTGTATTTGTGTCCAGTTAATAGTAACAAGCACCCTCCTTATACATGGAACTTAAATCACATTGACGAACTGTAGGTACAGACGCCAGCCGGTCAAGCTATCCAAAACCGACAAATTTTCCCAATTGAATATGAACTTTATTTTTGTGCATTAAAGTTAAAAATCAATCAAAGAAATTTGACAGGTTGTAGCTTGATGTGCTGGCCTGTGTACATGAATACACCTCTATACCGTCCCTACAAGAATAAAACTACAAAAGTTACTGCTCACAACAACCTTACAGTTAGCAGCTCACAATCTGCTGAGTTGCAAATCAGCATCCAATTATCAGGGTGCATCATTGATCAACTACATTCTAGGTATAAGCATAGTGAGAATGTTTAAAATACTATTAGGCACTGGTTTATGTCACATAGTGAACCTGAGACTTAATATAGACAAATATGCAATTAACTCACCTCCTGCTTCAGGTTTGTTGAGGTCGAACACCCGTATAAGTTTCTCGTTGCTGGCAGTGAGGAGCAGGGTATCATCAGCATTGAAGTTAACACTCTTTACTATATGTTCGTGGTCAAATGTATGTGCCACTTCACCATATCGAGCATCCCATATTTTTGCTGTAACATTTTTATATACACAGTAAGAAACAATAATAAAGTAATTGGTATTGTTTTGAATTTTTGATATTTTTTCTATAGCTTTGAAATCAGTATTGATTAACACTAATTTAATTGGTTATTGTTGAGAGTTGTAAAAACTTGATTAAATGTAGTGGGGAGCACTTATTGTAATGATGCAATCTACACCTGTGTGATTGCAAACTTTCGGGGAAATTTCAAGCAGAGCTTGTACTATGGGTAACAGATAATGGATATTATAGTACTTATATACTATTTTTTGTAAATACTTACTTATAATGCATAAGAAACAACCATTACAAAGTACATTGTAATAAATAGACAGTGGTTACTACATTTTAAGCATTACAATTGTTTATAACCTATTGGAATAAAAATCTAATCTAGAAACCTATTTCAAAACATGTTAAAGATTTCTTTCCACTATCAAAATTAATAAGAAATAATAGACAGGTTCACATGAATATTTTACAAACCTGAGAAATCAGCTGCTCCACTTGCAGCAAGATTAGCATTTTGAGTCAAAGCTACCCCCCACACTGCTCCTTTGTGACCTTCAAATGTGCCAATCCAATCGCCTGTTTCACCTTGTCGTAACATGGGCTTGCCATCTAAAAAGGAATTCATTAATATTATAATGTGTTGCTGAGAAAGCTATGTTCACATATAGCTTGTATGTATTATGTACATATAAAGTGATATTAATAATATTTTAGATGTGAAAACATCAAGGGTAAAACACTATTCTAAGATCAAGGTTTTCATTCCAAACAGACATTTAGAATAAACATTGGGTACCTATAAAATACTACACATAAAAGAGGATCCATGCAAATTATAACAAGCTTCTATTTTCTATTCATATTTGAGGAGGTCCTCATACTGCAGAATTTGTCTGTGGTGGTAACACCACATTGCTAAATATTCTGCCATTAAGCACTAATTTGCCAACATTATTACATTTCAGTTTGAAGGGCAAGCCAGTGAAACTACTGGGTATATGAGACCTATTAACCAAGGTCTCGAGATGACAACACACTAATGATACTACTGATGTTGACGTTGTCAATAAGCAGCAGTTGGAGCTTACCATCATACGGTCATATCACAATAAAAAAACCTAAAGCTACAATATTTTATACAAATCTCATTCAAGCTTTTGTCTTAGAATTTTTGTTTGTTGTCACACATATAATATGAAAACAATGTAATGAATTATATAGGAATCCTTATTCCTACGTCATTAATTTCTTAAAGAAAAGCTATAAGGTCCTATGCATACAGGATAATACTTTATAATTATAAGAATACTTGTCAAAAGGAAATACTATTTCGAATTAACAATAAAAATAAAACTATAGTAAGTAATATTCTAAAGAAAAAGGGAATTAATTATGTATATCAGATACCTAATGATAGACTGAACACATAAAAGAACAATGACAGGAAGGTACAATTATATAATTAAGTGTTATTGACTATTTTCCTTATACAGCCACATATTGAAAGTAGCTTAGTGACATGTTTTTAAACCCTTCCATAAAGTAAACATTAATGTCAAGTACTCTGACAAACCTTGAGTAAGCACAAGGTGACCCACAATGGGTGAAATGTCAACATTCAACACAGGAACAAAATTTAATGTCTACAACTATCATAAGTATACAAAGGCGTGGAACTTGTATATCATGCTGCTAGTACATGAATAAAAAGTACGAGCGAAGTCATCAAGGCGAGCAGCCGAGGAAACACACGAGCGGACACTCAAGGTACTTCCTGCATGTCCGGAAAGAGAAGGTCACAACATGCATAGAATGCACGCCGGCCGAGCGGACAACTCCGCACAAACAAGAAAAGTGAAGGCCTTTCGAACACATCTCGTCACCAACATCTGTCATGCTAGAACAATACTAACACACACTAACACACTTGCAAGACTTCCCCCTAAATATAGGCCAAGGCGGTAGGGTACACTGATTACAAATTAGTCGTCAAAACTTACCTTTGCAGGCCGAAATTAAATAATACCCATCTTTTGTAACGTCACTAAAATCCAAATGCACGACTGGTCTAGTATGGCCACCGCATGTGAGAGGAACTTGCTTGAAAGTTGTCATTTTGTTTCTTGATTTTGTTTGTTGTACTTTTTGAAAATAAAACTAATTATCTTTGTTGTTAACTAAAAATTAACCTAATGAGTCTGATCGTACTGAATGTTGACAATCGACTGACGGAAAATTGGTAGGTAGTGTTGCTATAAATGTCCAGAATACCTACCATTACCGTACTATTAATATTAATTAAATATTAATGTTTTATCTTACTTAAACCCAATTTATTAAATTGACAAAAAAATTATTAAATTTAATAAAAAATCCCCTTACAAATGATTCTTAATTTAATAAAAAATGAATTAGGTAATGCATGTTCGAAGTGGTAAGACATCAAAGATTAATCTTTGTGTTTGTTTAAACAAACGCAGACGTTTTTGTGTGCATAAACGTTTTAATTATATTAATAATAATACTTTATTAAAAAGAACTTTATAACATTACTTAATCACTACTTACATGACTTTTTTTTATTTATTATACATTTTAATTAAGTCATCAAAGTGGATGTAGAAGTGCTAGAACCAATTCTAATCCTGTACTAGGAGCTAACCTGAGTTATCCTGTGCTACAGGACAGTTCTACCACCGTAAATAAGGACTTGTGCTTACAACAATCATCACACATATTGTAGCTATATGTATTTTGAGTCATTGAGCTCCCAAAATTGGCAAGCCTGTATGTTGGGATTGGAAGTCAGAGTGATATAATAATATAGAAGTAACATAAAACAATACAAAATCCCACACATAGTCTTGGTTGGAGTCAGTGTTAATAATGTTTTTAATGAATCAATTAACATTACATAATTATTAATAATTATAATTTTTATTTTTATAGTGTTTTTTTCTCTAATAGTAGAATCTTTAAAGAATTTAGAATTCCATATTTTTTCTTTTTTGATGTGACACGATAGCTTTATTGTGCTGAAGTGGAAGTGATTTTTTAGATTTAAAATTTAAGTTGATATAAAAATATTGTATTAGTGGAAAAATAAGACGAAGCCAGGATACAATTATTGATGATAGCCACGTACACAAAAACATTTCACCATTTCTAACTCACCATCTAACCTCCTGTAAAACAGGACTAAAAATGATAGTAAAGTTAATATTACCGTCGTTGCATTGCTTTTAAACGTCGTAACATAAATATTATCACTAACCTGTGGGTAAGATTTTAAACGTGGTATTACCGTCTACGAAATACTACTACCAATCTGTGACTATGGGTGTGATCAATCATTTTTTTCTAGCCTTTCGAATCTTTTGTAATATTTGTAATCTCACCTCTGTACTTTTTAGTAAGACCTATTCACTGACCTCTTTATTACAAGTACGCATTAACTGGACCTATAACGATAGAATAATTTTCCGGTTAGCAACATTGAATTTAGCATAAATGACGTGTCATTTGACGTGCGTAAGCAGTTGTCAAAACGTACTTTGTTGTGGTTATTTTACAAGGTTTGGTCTATTTTCTAATTACTTTTAGCATCGAATATGGATTTCTTCACCTCTATACCCACTCATATTGATTATGTCGGACAAGCTAAAGCCGAGAAATTGTATAGAGCCATAATAACGCTATTCAGTATAGTTGGCTTTGTCTGGGGTTACATCGTTCAACAATTTTCACAATCTGTGTATATTCTTGGGGCTGGATTCATCTTGGCTGCGATTCTGACTGTTCCTCCATGGCCCATGTACCGTCGCAACCCACTTAACTGGCAAAATCCAAGAAATAATGAAGAGAAACCATCAGGGAAAAAGGGGAAGAAATAGATGTGACCATCGTGACCAGAAGTGAATTCTAAACAGCTGTATTTAATTACTCTCAAATAAAATAATTTGTAAGGTTTATATTGTTTTTATTACAATGACAATTCAAATTTATGATGTAATTCTGTACCCTGCAGGTATTTTATTTAAATATAATATATATTCTTATGAACACAGTACAGATTTTACTAGATTTACTAAATTAGCAGACAGTAACCAAACCAATAAAGAGATTATAATTATTTATTACTGAAGAACTTTCTATTGACAATTTTATCTATGAAAATAATGAATGCATTTAGAAATATCACCTTCTAAATAGCACCAAATTATGGTGATTCAACAAAGAAAACACCTTTTAGATATGTTGAGTAGGTATGCAAGATATTACTGTATGGCTTGTCACTGTAAAATTAGTAAAATATATTTCATCTGTGTTTATCTATAGTAATGTTTAAACTAGTATCTAACTAACTAGCTAGTAATGTTCTATTCACACTTCTTTATTATATTCAAAAGGGATAATCTGTTATGCTTGTTATTATATAACATCTGCAATAATTTTACTTACTGGAAGCTTTAGGCAAAACTCACTATTTACTAAAATAATATTCTCAGTAATACAATGGAAGACTATGAACCTGGTGAGATCTGTTACAATTGTTGAGTTGCTCTCTAGAAGCTGATAATATAATTTTTATAGATACTATATTGAAAATAATAAAAATGAGCGAAGGTAGAAACAGACTGATCCCATGTATGCAACATATGCAATGCATTATGGACATCTGGACTTAGATTTTATATGAAAATGTATGAATTAGAAAAACACACACACATAGGATTGAGTTGCATACGATAAGTGTCTCTGATGAATACAGTTTTTTAAAAAAATCATGAGGCCAGATATCAAACACATTGCATAATATGTTGTGTATGTGGGATCAGTCTGTTACTACCTTCATAGTACTGAATAACTTGCTTAATGGATTCACACCAGACCAGTTTCCACCTTCACCAAACCCTTTCCTATGAACATACAACAATGTGACAAATATATGTAGGTATAGCATATATCTACAGGCACAATAGTACCAAGCTGAGATGAAGGTATTTTTACACTCTTAAGGTACATTTGACATGCATGCCACATATAACTATAACTGTATTATACAGCACAGCACATTCTTTTGGTATTTTTTTTAATAAGCTTGCCCCACTCTAGGATTTTGTCCTGTATCTTGGGTTCGTTGACAAACACAAATTATCAGATACACACACACACCCAGGTCATACAAATATTTGTTCCATGCGGGGATCGAACCCACAACCCGTGTCGCAAAAGCCGATTGCTCAGCCGCTGCGCCAAACGTGTCGTCAATTATTTCAAAATAAAAAAAAATATGTAGTGTTGTCCAGGTGGTCAGAAACCAGGTAATCTCTCTTCAAGCACACACTAAATAGAAGAAATTTCTATGTCTAATAATCTAGACTATAATAATACAATAAAACTGTACAATAGGTACTCACAAAGAAATCTCGAATATAATCATTCTAATAAGTAAGAATAATATAGAGGTACATAGAAAATTCTATATAATACATGATTCAGTGCAGTGCAAATAGTTATAGAATAATATAGGAAGTTTAAGTTGTGCATGTTAGTGATATATTTTATTGAACTTTCTGGCGATAAAAACAATGTCAAGTTTAAAAAATCTAAAAATAATGTCACAAGGGAAACGGTGGGTTACAATAATCATAGCCCTTTTATATTAATAGAGTAAAATCACATTACAATTTTGTTCTTCGTTCACAAAACTATATTCATGACTAAGAAGTAATTAAGAAATAAATTATCATAAGGTTACGAAAAAATTATATCTACAAAATTTTGATACATTATACGAAACATATTTAAAAAGATAAGCATTTCTGCATTATATTGTAATAGGTATTAAAAATATTGCAAATATTTTATCATGTTTGGACAAGTGTATTCTATTTGATTATAAATTAATTCATACATAATATACATAGCAAATTTTTTACTGAAATGAGAAATATTCATTACGATCAGCAAGTTAGTATAGTTAGAACGCACTAACACAATACTGATACTGTCCAATCTGTCCATTCCAAATTACACTTAATTAATTTTAATCTCTTTGTATCCCTTCTTTACAAACATCTTTGAACATTTCTCCGTTCCGTCGTACGTAAAAAGGACAGAACATATTTTGAGCTCTTCAATTAAGGTATGCTGCTGCTTCGATGGCGATAAAATTCACGTTGACAACAAGCATAATTTATGTATTGTACACAGCAGTTACTTTTTGTGGTGTAATAGAATGCAACACGATAACATTAGGTAACATTCTTCAACTTTCACGGCAACATTATACTAACAACAAATAACTTTTTGCTATAGAATGTTGCCCACTATCACTTGGAAACGTTGCTCCACAAAAAGTAACTGCGGTGTGGATGCACCACTAATTTGACAGGGCTAAATTTCTTCTATCCTTTTCTCATGGTTGTTGTTAGAAAGAGACAACGGAACCAAATGATACGGAGACACTTTGTAGTGTTCGCTTGGCCTGCAAATGATATCAATATAAGCTAGTAAAGTATAGGCACTGGTGATGATAGGTCCAAAGAGGCACTATAAATTTTCAGTGTGGCTTAATTTGTTCCGTAGACGTTTTATAACGTTGAAAATTCTGCTTTCGCTGCACACATCACAATCGTCACTTGTTGCGTTTACATCTGATTTATCAGACTTAGTTTGTTCATTGTCCTCTCCACAATTTTCTTGCTGATTGTCCCCGCTTGGAACATTATCATTTTCTTTATTACTTTCTTCCTTTTCATCGTCACTATCTGCTTTCTGCGGTTTCTCGGATACTTCTTCCTGTATAGAGGGTACAATTTCCTCTGTATCGCAAACCTGTTGCAGAGTTATGACGGCGAACATGAATGTTACGCCGTAGTTGACGATCGTCAGGGATAGGGGACCAAGTGCTATAAGGAATACTGCCATAGTAAGCAATAAAGCTGCTACTGATGCGTAGTGCCTCCTGCAAATAAAGGAATCACTTAAAGTAGATGAGTAAGTGGAGAAAATATATGTCATAGAATAATGTTTCTCTTGGAAAAAATAGAAAATAATATCGTAATCTTTTATGAAAATCCTCTTGTAACAAAATTTAAAATATGCATTTAATTTTAAAAAAATATATTCCCAATAATATTAAGTAGAATTTAAGTACTTACAAGTTTCTCCTTGGGGCATTAATTTGCCACACACATGTGGAACAAGCAGACATCACTATGCCTGTATGATAAGACGTATCAGATTTTAATACAATGCTGAATCTGAAAAAAAAAAATCGCAAAAATAATTTTATTATAAACTTTCTCGTTTAAAAAAAACCGTTTTTTTTAAGTCCCATCATACGATTGTAAAGAGAATTTTATATTACAAGTCTAAGAGCGAAATATTGAACTTTGCGTTTGTTTTGAGCACAAACCAGTATAAAAAGGGTTGCCAACAATTGGGTACTTACTAGCTTAGATGCATGCTAGTTTTACACCTTTTCAGTACTGTTAATGAAAGCACATGTATGCAAAGCTAAGTAAAAAAAAGCAGTAAATAAAAATAAATCAACTAACGAAAAGTTTCTCGCCCACGTCAACAGTGCGGGAACATTGACTAGAGTCACAGTCAGCCACATGAAAAACATCATCATGTGGAAATTCAAACTGTTCAGATCTTCATCCACGTCCAAATGATTGTCCTTTTTCTTCTCTTCGGCTTGACAAGCCCTCTCTGACGTCACATCCGTCCTACTGTCCTTATTACCCTCTTTCTCATCTTGACCGATTAGTGTGGTAGATGAACTCGCTGTTACAAGACTAGTTTCAGATTCTTTGGTTTCCGGTTTTTTCTTAAACATGAGACATATCCTAGAGCCTATTTTCGCCATTAGTTTGTAAACGTAATCTTCGAGGTATTCTTCGTACATTTTGGATAGCTAAAAATAAATAAATACGCTACAGGGATGTATTGTAAAGTAAATCCTTAAGTTCAACATAAACTTAGGTATATACTAGTGTTTTTATATCAAACTAAAATGTAGTCACACATAGAGTAGTTACATCTGCAATTACGCATCGATCATTCGGGTTTCAAAGGACATAATTATATGAACTGTTGAACAAGTCTTTCGCATAGGCGACATAATAAAAATAAAATTTACTTTTGTATAAAGTACCTATTAGGTACTTTATACAAAAGTAAATTTTATTTATTCTGCTTTACGCATATACAAATATGCGCACAGTATTCACTGAATTGCTTGAAGTTACACAATGAACTAACGAATGCTCATGCCGCTGCCTTTGAACTACAAAGGCAGCTAAAGCGGATTTTATCTCTGGTGCCATCCCATTTGTTTACATTAATATGACAAAGACAGGTATGCTTTTCGTGTCATTAAAATAATAAGGTTATTAAACGTTAATAAATATTAAATAGTTACCATGAACGCGTAAAAAGCAGCGCCGACGGCAAGCGCAGCAGCTCCGCAAGACAGAGGGGCGGCACAGAGTAACCCTGCACTCACCACCATCGGCACCTTCTGCAGACCAGATGCCACCTTCTCCGCGAGGCTTGAACCACCGCGCCACATTATTCTGAAAAGGACCATTTATGGTAAAACCACAGTGTCATACTGGACTTCCAATGATGATGCGTTCCTCGAAGGTTTATGAACTGATGTACATCATTTTTTCATATATGTTATAGTCCCCATGTGATGTAGCGATCCAATTGCCATTAACCAAGCATGAATCCAAAATCGGAGACGCTACTGGGAATTGCCAAAGTGAAAAACCCAATAACACTCTGCTATTACCTTATTTTACCGCTCAGCAGTTGCGATCACATACCACAAGAAAAATATAGCAGCACCAAGAGTGATATACATAGATATCGATCGCGGTAAAAACTGAAATGAGTGCGACGTAGTTTCTTTTTTTTTTTCTTTGCCGGAACTTTTCGCGGGTGCACTCAGAAAACTCACTAAAATTTCATCGTTATAGGATAAATGGAAGAGGACCAACAAACAAATAAACATTTATTTTAATAATTATTATAAAAGATACACATACCTAAACAACAATCTGTGCGCGATTTGTGAGGAGAACACCATGACTGCCAGGACGGCTGCCGCCATGATGTTCAGTATTCCCAGTGCGGTCATATAGGCTGGCAACACTAAAAGGGACTTTATGAAGTACCGCAGCTCTTGGTTCTGCCAGCTCGCGTTCTCAAACAAAAACGATAAGACGGGAACAGAACTGTAACGGGAAAACTAAATATGACCACACTGAAAGTTTTAGGATTATCAAGATGTGGACCGTAGCGAAGCTCAGAAGACCTTTAGTTGGAATAAAATTAGTTACAGTTCAAAGTTTCAAACTATCGCGGAACTAAGAACTTTTAAGGCCAACTTTTCCACAGTCTGCTTGTCTGTTTGTCAAATGTAAAAGCAACATTTATGATAATTGTAGCACTTTTTGAATCTCACGTGGCTCACTTTACATAGCCCGCAAAGTCATACCTACGGTTGATTTTGATCATTTTCATTTTGATGATTCGGATCATTTGATATATTTTTATTTATTTAATTTACTTATTCTTATACTTGCGGCCCGACCCGTATTCGCACGGGTAGACAAATAGAAAATACAGCCAACATGGTCTAATAATTTCGCTCGCTCGCTGTATAAACTCGCTGATAATGTAAAAGGTATTTTGTGAATTTATCCTTTACAAACAAACATACAACATATAACAAAAAATCTCTTCTCTTTATAATATTAATTTCGATTTAGATACTAAATGTACTTACAGAAAAATTATAGCACCAAGTCTTCCGTAGACGAGGGAGTAGTACGGTTTCACGCCCTCACTCATAAGAGCAGTATGTATCGATACGCAAGTGCCGTGCTCTTGCAAGTGTAATATGCAACTTCTTGCTGCAAGCAACACTATTGCCGCTATGTATGGCACGAGGACTGGGCTGTAGTTGCGAGCAAGCTGGGCAAGGCGGTGATACCATGATGTCGATATGCTGAAATGGTATTTATCACCGTATTAGAATCCGAGAATTTGTTTTTCAAGTTTTATTTTATTTTTATTAGGAAAACTTACAGCTAGTACAGTCAACAAAAGAGATTGGTATACAGGTAGCGAACTAAATCTGCATCTTTACACAGATTGTGATTAAAATAATTACCCGTCAAAGGGTTTGATGTGTAGCAGCTTACAATACCTACGTTTTGACACATATTGCGTGATACATTACACAATCTTTAACAAAACACAGATGTGTATTAGCTGCCTGTATACTTAACTCTTTTGTCGACCGTACAAAAGGCCAAACAAGTTTCCACATGTAAACATTCAATTAAAATTTAAAAAAAGAGTTACATCAGCTAACAAATCTTTAGCTTTAAACCTTACCTTATGGTGTAAGTGCACTGAGGGTCTAGCAATATAGTTATTTTCACGTGTTCCGTAGGGTCCAGGCCAATTGTAACGTTAGGGTTACTTTTGAATAACCTCAACTTCATTGGTGTTTGTTTCATATGCCTGAAATATACATATATGTATAAGTATGTTTACAGTGTGGCCAACTATGACATTTGCTAATACGTTTGATATAATAATCATTATCTTATTATACTCTCTTTTCACTAGTTAGGTATCATCCTATGTAGGGCCTCCCCTTCTTCTTCTTTTTTAAAGAATACAAATTTACCTCAATTTTTATTATTTTTCCGTAACACATAAAATCTGATATTTTTTTTATTTATTTAAATGAGTTTGTATTGAAACGAACGAATCCCTTAGTTAAGACGGACACGTGGCTAAAGTAATAACTGCGCTGATCAACCGATCTGCAAGGTTAAGCTGCACTAGCCGCAGTGAATCTGTGGATGGGTGACCATTCTTAACATATTAAGACTTTTCCGTGCTTCGGAGAGCACGTAAAATCCGTCGGTAGACAATAGTTAGTGGTAGTCAGAAGGCCAAGAAAATTGACAACCAGTCTATCCTCAGGAAATCGGTATTACCCCGAAATTGGGAGTCATTTTATGTAAAATACTGATATTCAGCCGTACTGGATAGACTCGAAGCTGTCACAAACCGACTACTAGATGGGAATAGGCTAGGAGCTGATCATTTATTTTTAAGATAAATTTTCAATAAACAGCATGCTACACACACCACTATATTAAATTTCAATAACAATCATATACCTAATCTATGCCGGATACTAGTATTTAGTGATAAGAAAAGTTGATCATTCATATTTTTCAAGATTAATGCCCACGATTGTATCAGAAAAATAATGTTAACTATTATATTAGCCGGTCTCCACTGAAACAATGACAAGGTCATCTTGCGTTGAGAGGTCCTCTTTTGTCCAAGCCTGTCTTGTACGAGAGCTGTTACTGAGAATTTAATAGAAAAACTCAATAACACTTTGCCTAACCTGGGTTACGAGATCCGGGTGCGATTACCCGGACCTCGTAGCGTGGCAGTCATGCTTACGACCTCTACGCTAATGAGGCAATTAGACCAAACAAAATAACCGTAACTTAATGCATCGAAAGAGAATTCGTAATAAAAAATAAGTTCAAAAACCAGTTCTGTCCAATTTCAGTGACATCAATGCTACTAATTTCATTTGATGGTATTTTGTGTTAGTTCTGGACGATAAATGCCATTTGAAATGTACGAAATTGACTAATTGGAACCACATTTTGAAAGTATCAGAACGCCTGTTGTTGTACGTCGCTAAAAAAATGTAATTCACTGATGAGAAATGCTTCGTTAATACTCATGATGTACTCACGTAAAATAATGATAATTCTCATGATTTTGTGCCCATGGCACGTGCAACTCAGCCGATACGTGATACTGTGTGGCCTTACAGCTCGGAGTGGGTTCTACATAAAGTAGATAAGCCTGATGTAACGTGTGGAACTCTCGTAACACCAGTTCATAGTAGAGACTGTCTTGTTCAGTCTCCTGCTTTATAACGTGCTTCGCAAAGGTAAAGTCTGATGGTAGATCCACATGAATCTCTCGCGATGCGTGGTCGTTTACATCCACGTTCAACACTATCTGGAAAAAATCTGGAAATTTAAAAATACTAATATCTATTTATAGTTGGCTAAAGGGGTGCTTGTGAATTACAAAAAAGTTAAAATTTTCAAGACAATATGGTAACAATGGCGTTAGACTTTTTTTAAATTACATTAGATTTGTATCACATAAGTTTTAGCTGGTAAATTCATCACTCATAGGCTGAGATTTAGGGTAATATTCAGAGATCAGTCTCTCAGCATCAACTTACGCTTCCTTATGCCAATACAAGTTTGACATAATATTATGGAATTATAAATTTATGTTTAGATTTCTCATAATCTCACTCTTACTTAAGGTGCTAGTTAAGTTCTTTTTTTAACTATTCCATTAAATAGTAGGGAATATTGTAACTGACTCGTTAGTGTAGTGGTTCTAAGCTCGACTGCTAACGTTAGAGGTCGAGCAGAGTTACTTGCTTTTTTTATGAAATTTCCAGTAGCAGCTCGGAGTTAAGATTTGTGCTCAGTTAACGGCAATAGGATTACCTAAACATAGGGCGAACTGTGGATGTACAATAGTACACCTCTGCCTAACCCGGGGAATAGAAACGTGTTGGTATACAGGGTGTTTGGTAGAACGTTGAACATACGAAAATGGTGGCTAGTTGGGGTCATCTGCTACCCACTTGGCCCAAATTATTTGACCTTGGCCGCACCGTTTTTTTTTTTTACTTTTTCTAATTTCACAGAAAATTACCAGTTTTTTTAACTTTAAATTCGAATATCTTCACTTGTGACGGGTAAAACAGGCAGGATGTTGTTTTGTATTAATGTTATCTCATCATCTCATCTTTAAAGACTCATAACTTTTTTTCCCATTAAAATCTGTACCAAACAATAGTTTTATGAGAGTCTGCTGCAATTAGACATTAATACAAAACAACATCCTGCCTGTTTTACCCATCACAAGTAAAGATATTCGAATTCAAATTGATAAAAAACTGGTAATTTTCTGTGAAATTAAAAAAAGTAAAAAAAAACGGTGCGGCTAAGGTCAAATAATTTGGGCCAAGTGGGTAGCAGATGACCCCAACTAACCACCATTTTCGTATGTTCAACGTTCTACCAAACACCCTATATATATATATATTGTTCATAAATCACTTATTAGTCATATTAATCTTACAACAACGAAAATTCTGGAATAAAGCCAACATACATGAACGACTAAAATAAATGCCCTTTCCCTTACTCACTACTATGTCGGAAGGTCTGGGCTACTAATAGACACATCCATTTCCTGGTCTGACGTCAGAAGTAAATAATAAGAAATATATAAAATCTAGTTTATTTTCTGGCCTATTTCTTGGTATCCGTAACTAACGCACATAACTTTATTATTTTGTTGTATAAAAACTGTGCTTATAGTAAACAAATTCCCTTATCAGTATTTTTATGCCCCTTATCAGTGGCAAACAATAAGAAGTACGTAATCGTGATAGATTCCCTTAAAACTAAGCCTAGACGAGACACAAGATGTTTGCTTTCAAATGGACGACAATCGACGACACGGGTTGTGGATTCGGTCCCCACAATAAAATATTTGTATGATCTACAGGTAGTTGTTTCGGGTCTGGGTGTTTGTGTAAATGAAAATTTGTGTTTGTAAACGCACCCAATACAGGAGCAAATCCAATTGGGGCAACCTTTTTTTTATAACTAAAACTAAACTAAATACTTTAATGTTTCGTACTCTTATATAACATCTGTTATAGTGTCACATTGATGTAATAATTTATTAATTGTTGTCTGAAAGAGTTCTGTCACATTCGATATTACCTACGTAAAGACGCCTTCGTATAATTAGCAATGTTCTTCATAATACTTTAAAAGAAACCATGATTCTTTGAGTTTGTTTCGGTGTTTCTTCTCAGAGGTCATCAGTTAGGAAATGCCATACGCGCTATCTGGTATTAATTAAATATTGACTATATGACGTATAAAAGATCTATTTACAGAAATAAATATTATTCATCATACTAATCTTTGGCCCAACTATATGCTCTTAGTAATTACTCACCGGTTTCCTAGTAGGAGATACTTTGACGATGATATGCGACCAATCAGGGTACGCCTCTTTAATTTTGTGTAAATTTACTGTTGCCAGTTTTCTTCTGCCAAAATCTGAGGCAGCTCCCGTCCAGCGGCTTAGCTCTGACAACGGTGTCGCATGTTTACTAAAAAGGATATATGTACGTTAAATATCTGATGAAATTGATATACTTAAATAAATAATAATTATGTAAATCTCTTGAAAATCGTCTGCTTAAATACATTGACTATGATTGGAATTAGTTTATAGTATGTAAAATTTTAAACTTTACTCATTCATTTATAATGTTACTAGCGACCCGTCCCCGCTTCGCACGGGTGCAATGTACTAATAACATACATGTATTATACATATAAACCTTCCTCTTAAATCACTCTATCTATTAAAAAAAACCGCATCAAAATCCGTTGCGTAGTTTTAAAGATTTAAGCATACATAGGGATATAGGGACAGAGGAAGCGACTTTGTTTTATACTACGTAGTGAAGAGCTATTTTCTACTAGCATCTCAAGAAACTGTTGCCTTGAGTTCTTGAGCTGCTGAGCGAAAAATGTAGATTCGATGAATTCGATATGATTCGAAAATTACTAAAATTGCTAAAAATCAGGTTCTAAATATGATTTGATAGCAGAGAAATTGCTTTATGTGCCCATTTTAACAACCCTGATATTAAATATACTACAACCGCGGCACCCATCGCGTCAGCTTTGAATAGATCGAAGCGAACCTTATGTCACAGAGACGGAGACGCCAGTAGCCGTCATAGGGCTTATCGGTTAGGTTCTTTGTTAAAGAACTTTAATTAGGTCAAAGGTTAGGTTTGTCTGGTATTCAAGTTGTCATCTTATATCAACAACAAACAAAAAAATGTACAACCAGAACCCAAAAGGTGCCTATACTTTATTTTAGTGGAGATCCTTATCGAGAGCCGAATTCAATAATCGGCATTTTGAAACCAGCAATACAGCTATGAATACAGAACATTCTGTTTCTCTTCAGTTGTACATTTAAGTGAATATTAAATGACGCTAGAAGTATTATAGACGTCACGACCTGTTACTGTCTAAACGGGGGCATTCAGAAGTGACTATTAATGGACTTGTAATTGTCGAATTACCATACGATAAGCAAGTAGGGTCGTTAGTAAATAAAACCAAACTCACCAGTATCTATAAGAAAAGTACGTATATTTGGCGTTGCATCCAAATATCCATTCCTTATCATCGACATTGACCGCTTCCACAGCCACGAATCTGTTTTGCGGGAATGGCACCAGACGGATCATTAGGTATGTTGTTCTGGAAGTAAAATGACGAAGCTTATTAAATGAAAAAGTTATCAAAATGCTTTACCGTGAATGCGTCTACGCATCTAGACGCAAATTACACATTTATATACACCGAAACCTAGACTTAAGTTACGATTACAAAAACTATATTTTTCCGTGTGAGAATCGAAACCTCAATCGAATTGAAAAAGCAGTGATAATGTCCATTGGACTGCCAAGTCAAAGGTATCGAGTTCCAATACAAGGCACGCACGTTCCTCTGAGTTTTAGAAATCATGTAATGGTGATCAGTGTAATGATTAATATTACGGTGAAGGAAAACATCGTGAGGAAACCTGCATGCCTTAGCGATTTTCTCGACGGTGTGTGATGTCTGCCAACCCGCACTAGGCCTGCTTGGTGGACTATAGCCTAATCTCTCTCTTCCTGAGACCTGTGTCTAGCCGTGGGACAGCATATGGGTTGATGATCATGAATCGAAGCCGCGATCCGTGGCGCGAAGCCAATTGTGAGCGTCATACGATTACTAGCAAAATGATTTCTTTATCTACAAAGTAATTGAACTTGTTATAAGTATTATATATCTCATTAGGGTATTATAGATGAAGATTAGATTTAAATAATGCTATTGGGTATATACTGATAAGTTGTATATCCCAACAATTTATCTAAAAAATCGTGCCGTCAAATAATTAATATCCTAGTAGAATACATGGAGGCCGCTCCTGGTAAAATTATCGCAAACTAACTTTTGACCGACTACTTAATTATACCTTGTTGCATTACATTGGTATGTCCTTTTTTTTATGGAAGAGGGAGGCAAGCGAGCAAGCGCAAGTCACCTGATTAGATATGTGTCGTTCGTTCAATTTTAGAGATCCGGGTCAATATGGAACCGTTTATAAAATGACCCGGTTCTTTCGACCCGTTCATTTGATCGATTGGGTCACTATAGGATTTTGTACTGGGTAGTCTCGATACGCAGACTAACTCACAATCCAAGCCGCTTGGTTCCTTGGTTCGTGAGCTAGTTGCATAGTCGTAATATTGTGTAGCTGTACTAGATACAACCAAACAGGTCGTGTTTATTTAATATCTAAATAAACACGACCCGTACTACGCGACACGTAGGTACGTAATAGAAAAAAAACTTCACAAAAAAGTTAAAACTTGTATCAATAAAAGTTCACTAGAAAACATTTTAATAAGTAGATAATTGTTTTAATAAATAGGTAGTTCCGAAAATTCAATCTAAGTGAGTAACTTTTAGTTAGATTCTTCCTTATAATAATTAAATAATAGTCTGAGGAATAAAGCTTAGTAGGTATTGAATAACAGTAAGAAGGAACTGTTAAAATTCGATTGTTAGATTGATTCGTTAACGAACGAATTCGTTAAGCTAACGAACGAATCATCTTTCGAAATGACCCGATCATTCGCACGGATCTTGCGACCCGGGTCATTTGATTCGTTCGTTCATGATCGACACATACCTACACCTGATGGCAAGTGATCACCGCCGACCATTGACACCGACAACACCAGAGGGGATGCAAGTGCGTTGCCGGCCTTTGAGAAAAGAATAGTCCTACACTTAAGATTACAAATGTGCCGAACTATATCTACCTTTATCCATAACGGCTCTGTAAACCACATTTATACAAATAAAGTATTATTTTTATTATTTTTCAGTCTATGGATATGGATCCAGTCATACTTAAGTAATTGAAATGTTTTTTCGTCAGAAAGCAGGTTTAATTAAAATTGTCAAAATTTTATTTGTTAATGTTTGTCAACACTTTGGATATCTGTCAATCAACCTATCTCTAGAGCATTGGTGTGAGCAGTAATTGGATTGCGAAAGTCAGATGGTTCAGTTTTTAAATAGGTACTAGTATTTTGCCACATCGAAGCCCGCATCGCATCGTATAGTTGGTAAAAGGCTTAAAATGATGATGATGATGGTTTCTATAAAGATATAGCGACTTAACTTTTTAACTCGTTTAATGGAAACCTATGGGCTACAGAACCGATTGAAGTTATTTTCGTGTTAATGTTACTATTTATTTCTTTTTAAGTAACAGTATTATCCAGCATCCATCAGCCAACAATAACTCAGCGTATCGCAGTGAACTGCATCTATTTCAACCATTCATTTGGAATTCGATTTCGTAGGAATATTCCAGTATGCGTGGAGTTCCGGTATGAATGGAAGCTACATAAAATATTGACGTAGACAATACAGCTGATAATTACGTCTCGTTATCGAACACAATAATTTCATTTGAATACGGTTCCAGTGTCGTCTCACGATGAATACGACTTGTCACGGTTAAGTTGAAGTGCGCAATTTCTTGGTAATAAAAGCAAGGTCGTGCGAGTAGTCTCAACCTAACAGTTGATTTACTAATATAAAATATTACACATGAGGAGCTCGTGGCGAAGTCATAAATACACTGATCAACCAATCTGCGAGGTTAAGCTGTGCTACCCGCGGTCAGTCTGTGTACTTAACACATCGATACCCCTCCGTGCCTCGGAGAGCACGTAAAGACATCGGTCCTGTTTGTCATGCACCTATGACAATCGTTAGTGGTAGCAAAAAGCACTGTATGTCCTCAGGATATCCGTATTACCCAGAAATTGGGTTGCAGAGATCTAGCAGTTGCTTCGTGTAAAATACTGATATTCAGCCGAATCTGGTTAGACTGGAGGACTCCAACATAGTAGGGAATAAGCTCGTACGATGAGACGACGAAAATGTTGCACACTGCAAGTTTCCCATAGAATACTTTTATTCAGTGTTATGTAAATGATGGACGAAAATATTCTACTGACGTAATGTTAGAATCAGAAATACGCGTTTACTGAATTTTTGGATGACAGCCAAAATATAGATCCAACAAGTCGTTATAAAAAATGTTAATGAGCAATGCCTTGGTACAGGAAGTTGTATTTCTAAAGAGCGAAAATGAGTGATGATGATATTCTTGCCATTACTGCTAACTGTACCTAGAGGGCTTTTATAGGGACGGCAACCCGCAAGTGATACCCCTGGTGTAGCAAGCGGCTACGGTAACCGCTTACCATCAGGTGGGACCTAAGCTTGTTGGCCATTAAAGTAGTATATAAGAAAAAGATGGTAGCCATCTTTTTACAACTGTACTGTAGAGTACAGTTGCAGTTGTACGCAAACATCAAGCTATACATTTTAAGTATAAGCTCTCCTTGTGCGGAAAGCTTACACGTCCAATATTGTGAATGTAAACCATCTAGGCACTCACTCAATTATATTATCAAAATCATTCAATTATATTATCAAAATCATTCAATCAATTGCTAGCTAATGCTAGCAATTGATTTTTTATATTAATATATGAGGAGAAAACTTTGTACCCCTTTATAAGCATTTTGCGAGCACGGAGGAATGTGAAAATTTGGCATAGTTAAAGTTATCACGAAACAGGATTGCAGAAAGCGGAAATTTATAAATTATAACTTTTTTTAATACATTATTGTTACAAATACAAAAAATAAATCATTGTTGTCAATGTCAAACACATCTACACGCATACGTATTTTTTTAAAATACCTAGACTATGAGAGCCTTTATAACATTAAAAGTTGATTAAAACCTGTTGAACCACTTGTATATAGTATAAATAGATAGATAACAACACAAAGGCATAATCTTGTGGTTAATGTGGTCAGAGATCAAATCCGGGGCATACGACTACGACTTAGTTAATTACAGATTAGAAATTGACGATCGAATTTAGTATGCAGGTAAATATTGCATTTTACTTTAGGGTACTAATGGTATATCATTCTTAAGAGAGGAATAAGCAGTTAGGAAAAGTCAAGTACATACTTATCGATTTGCGGTCTTGATATTTGATAGATCCTTCTATTATCCTCGTACCAGAAAGCATCTGCTACCATGGACATGTTCCCGCGAGGTACCTCTGGGCTTAATGTCATTGTACGATTTGCCTGGAAACAAGGCAAACATTTACTTACCTAAAACTTCAATGGAAATTGATTAAATCTTTTAAATTATTATGACTCTTATCTTATCATGATAACTAAGTAAACTTGAACTGAGTGATATGGTGTTCAACTAACCCAGATATTTTTAGTTATTACTAGAAAATTATTCCTATCATTTTTATCTGATCTGTTGCTGTAAGTATCAAGATTTTTGTACTTATGTATAATTTAATAGCAATAGTAGTGATAAAGTAACTTTAGTTAATAAAAAGTCAATTTACCCCCAATTATTTATCTGTAGAAATTATTATTTATCAATTTCATGATCACAGCTGTAATTGTGGTAATTTACGAATGTGACTTCAAGGTTCAAAGCCAAATGATTCGTGCTCTCGTAACATTAAACAACCTGTACTACATAGATGCCTTGTTATGGCTAGGTATTGCGAATTGTGTAGGCGGTTTTCGATATTATACCCTCCATGTTATTTCCGAAAATATGTCAACCATTACGATTACTGATTATTTTATTTTTTATACTGTTGCACCACACTATGATTTCGTCAATTGTGGTCCGTTAACAAACCCAAATTCTCACATACAAAACCACCACCCCTTTAGGACACAAATATTTGTTCCATGCAGAAATCGAATCTGTGTATTCCCTATATACAATTGCAATTATCAAAAAAAGATTTCGAGATTGAAAAAAATATATTTGGGAATAATTTGTTAATTATATTTGAATAATGTGGTATTTGGTGCCGTTTTTAAATATGTTTATTAGGAAAAGGAAGCTTTTCAGAAATCATTATTGATTGAAATAAAACTACACGGTCACGGGTAGACTTTCTACCCGTGACCATGGACGCTGTAAAGGATCCGAAACGTCGGGATTAATAATATCAATATACGCGATAAAATCCGTAAAAAGTAGTTTTATTTCAATGTATAATATTCGCGTAAATGTCAGAAATCAATATCATTAATGATGATGAATAAATCAGTAAAGTACCTTAAAATACCGACGAGCTTGCGACATCAAAACTTTACTATCTTCCACAATTTGTTCTGTAACTGGATCCACAATAGAAAAGAGATATCTATTGATGACCATAACCAATTGCTTGCACCAGACTATGCATACATGGTCTGGTGATGCCCACACACCAGGTACTGCAGTTGTCTACAAGAATAATGAATTTGCAGGTGTACAGCAGTATATTTGGCTAACCTTTAGAGATGTATTGTGGAATACCGGTTTAGGTATTTCTAGAAAACTAGAACAGATAAAAATAAATTCATAACAATCTGGCAGCTTTGAGGATTTCATGTGTCTTGTATCTTGCTGATATGGTATCATTGCACAATGGGCCACAGTATAGCTTAGAAATAGAACCTGGACAAAAAATGTTATACTCACCAAAGCACCAATATAGCTATCATTTGATGACGTCAGCCCAGAAGGCATCAAAACATCGCGAGGCCCATTCCCGAAACTTATCAGAATTTTTTTTTGTTTCATTTCAATGATATTATTAATGTATCTGTCCCATTCTAACTTCATTATCATGTAGTAGTTGTCCATTGCAGCATCCACATTGATCACCGGTGCTTCTAGCGGTGCAGCCAATGTGATGGCTATTGATGTTGCATTGATAGTACTGGGATAAGCCAACAATCGTTTTGCTATAAGTCCACCCTATGTAACGAGAAATAGAATGGTTTTGATCTAAAAAGTTTAACATCTTATTTTTTTTAATCAGGAAATGCCTTTCATTGCTATTGTGATTCTGATTATTCATTCATTAAATTATTTAATAATTCGTTAGTAAGTATAAAATATAGGTAGTAAAATCAATCTTTTAAAATTACTGAACTGAATAATAAATAAATATTCCTGGCCAATTTCTAGTCCCAAACTAAGCAGAGCTTGTAATATGGGTAGTAGATGGATATAATACTTGTATACTTCATCACATAAATATTTGTGTTCTGTGGGAATCAAACCCACGACCACATGATCAGCAGTCCGGGATGCGGGCCACTAGACCATAGGCGTTGTCGAAGTACAAATACTATACAATTTGGGATGATTTATTATTATTAGACAAGCATGCATGAATATTTGCAGATTCTACTTAAAGTATTAGATAGTATATGATACTTTGGGTATCAATTGAATGTCTTGAATATTGGTGCCCAATAAAAGTTATTTGTCTGAACAATTACCTTGATATAATAAATAACAACATAATACTACTAAAATAATGGATGCTTACCATAGAATGTCCAATGAGTATAACTGATGTTGGTATAGACTTAGTGTATTTGTTACCCTTGTATAAACTTAATATCTTTGTAATGCAAGCTGCTGCAAAGTCTGTTTGATCCTGAAGAACTCCACCATATAGACCAGATAATTCTTCATTGTAGCTAACTATACAAAAAAAAAAGCTAGTAAACATTAATATGCTAGAAAATATTAAAAATAAAATGCTAGTGTATATTATTTACTAAATCATATTTACTGTATAGTACTTATAATGTAGTTTAATACATTTATGTTTATAATAACAATGACTGCCAATGACCTGGCTGATGTATTGCTGAGCTTAATGAGTGTTGTATAAATGCTGTTAATGTCTTCTTGCTATGGGAAAACATCACTAGGAAGACTATTTCAATATCTTACTACTTACAACATGATTATTCAACTGAAAAAGCTTTTTGCCTAAACATAAACAATTTAACTTAAATTTACTCTCATCTTACTTGTGTAGAAGTCAAAGTGGTATTGATATCCATTTGATAGAGCCTTTCTTAAGGCCACAGATGCCAGTGACCTAGCCTGCATATGACTACCAGAGTTTCCAGGCAAGAATAATACTGGGACACCATCAAACCTGTTGATACACATAGTATAATAAAAATAAAATATATAATTGAATACTTAGAACAACACATCTTTACTGCAGGGTTAGGTAGAGATTGCATATAGGCAAATTGTTAAATTATAGGTACTCATCACTAATTGTGAAAGTATATTATTTACGTACAGAGGCCAGCACATCAAGCTACCACAATCTGTCAAATTATATGTTTGAATTTTAAACTTTAATATAAAGTAATAAGGTTCATATTCAATTGGGAAAATGTGACAGTTTTGCATAGCTTGACCTGCTGGTGTATGTACACTCTTATTTGATAATATTGATAAGTATACCAATTTATTTGATATGTTACCAATACATTTAATACATCTAATGACTGAATAAGCAAAAACTAGATTAAGAATCAGAGGGTGTATTTATTTAGACCAAAATTAAAATGCCAATGACCATAATTCGCACTATTAAATTATTATTAAATATCAATATATACTAATAGTCACACAATTTCTATGGATACATACCACATTTTTCTGGCTCTCTCGGTAAATCGTCCTTCACTATACGCATACAATCCATATTGGGGATAGATCTTGTTTTCTGGCACAGATAACCGCTAAAACATGCATGATTAATCTTTTTTAGCCATCTTTTAAATTTTATAAACATTGCAAAAAAAGTATTGTTGCAAATAAAATATTTACTAACCACAAACTGTGGATATTCAAACATATAAGTCATTACACAATAGTTATTTTTATCACTAAAGTATAAATTCAAAACACCGAGGAGATATCCCAAAACAAAAATAAACGAAAGAATTTGAAACACACTGGAACCCAAAATACTTAGGAACCTCATGATGAATGCTAGTACGATAAAAATTACGCTAGTACGTGTGTAAAAATATTGCTTTATTGAATAACATTATCTTGTGAAAACAAGGCAAATACTATAATTCAAGAATTTCACTTTTTCACTCGTCACCGAATCGTTTGCAACAATTGCAACTGCATTGCATTTGTTTGCCAAATTGTCACTTTACTTTGATTGACATTAATTTGACATTCATGAATAACTGTCAAAGAGGTCAAGCAAGCAATTTTTTTAAAATTTATTTGGGCCTTGGCACAAAGCCATCAGCCTTCAAGCAAACAAGAAGCAAGAAGAGCAGGGACCTGAATGAAACCAGAGACTAGTGCTGCGGTAGTGGGCAAAATTATCTTCTAAATAAATTAAGATAGACAAATTAAGAGATCGTATTGGAAATCCCTGCCTAACAAAACCAGGTTAACCTTTTCCAATAAAATATTTTCAGAATCGATTACAATCAACAATCAGGCATTCCAAACAATAATCACCCGGGTTCTAAGTTCCAAGCATAGTAGTAATTATGAAGATATCGATTTTTGGCTGTAATTCATGCATCCATTAGATTAATAATTAATTAATTATTCATCTTCAAAAGTGTCAACGTCAATATATGTACCACAATCAGAAGTTTGAAGTTTATTAATCAACATAACCTAAAAACTTACTTGTTATTGGATGCAAAAAATAAACACAAATGTTATTCTTGGAAATATAAAGGCGACAAAGGATTTTGGTGGAATCAAATTCGGAATCTCAGTTGATTTGTTGCTGCTGATCTGAAATATCATGGCGTTATTTGAATTAGTCGGTGTATTGTGTTTATTTATCATCTTAGCATTTATTGTTAGAGTATTTTACTTGGTTTACAATATATTCGCTAGTGAGTGTACAGTGATTAAAGAAAACTCATTACGTACACTGTTTTGCATCGGTTCTGGCGGTCATACAACGGAATTATTGAGATTAGTAAAAAGTATAAATAAGAAGAAATATCATCCAAGAATGTATATTTTAGCTGATAACGATGTTAGCAGTGAAGTTAAGATTCATGAAACGGAGAAACCACAAAATGACTATACTCTTAATAGGATACCAAGAAGTCGAAATGTGCAGCAATCATATCTAACTTCAGTAATCAGTACTTTATATGCTACTCTGTGTACATTTCCTTTAATTTATAAGTTACAACCTGATGTTATATTTTGTAATGGGCCTGGTACTTGTATTCCAGTATGTTTTGTTGCCTTTGTTTTGAGATGTTTGTTTATGTTAGATTGTAGAGTAGTATTTATTGAGAGCATATGCAGAGTTCGCACACTATCATTGACTGGAAAAATTCTGCAGTATTTTGCAGATATTGTGGTTGTGCAGTGGCCTCAACTCAGAGATGTTTGTTTCAGAGCTAAATACTTTGGTAGATTGACATAAGGATAACTGTTAATTATATTTTTATGTTGAATTTATTCATAATCAATTTGGCAGTTGGCTGTTATTAAGTTGCTGTAACAATAAAGATTGAAATTGTTGGAATATATATATGCCGAAGGACCAAACCGTCTCCATTGAAAAATCATATTAACTTGAAAAATGTATAATTAATAGCTCAAGGGAGATCAGTACACAAATATATTGCAGTTGGTTCTAAAATTATTAAGCCACATTTACATTTTCTTGTATAATGTATTGTATATCAAAACAATATTACATAACTTTTTAATTTGCATATTTTGGTGGCATAATAAAACATTTCTTATTAGTCTAATCTCAAATTCAGAAAAACATCTTTAGTTTCCTATTTATTAGGATATAATTATTGATAAACAAAACAGAAAAACCCTGAAGCTCAATACAATAAACCTATTCTAAGACACAAGAAGCAATTTTCAATAACAACTTATTATAAACTACAACTGTGTATACTTTATGGTATTTCAATATGTGAAATACAATTCAACATTCAATACAATGTCATGTGTGGTATTAGCTTGTAGATTTCTGTTATACACAGCTATCAACAATGTTCAATTGTCTTAACATGTAATAGCATAGCCAATCAGTAGTGATATAAAAATAACAATATTGACTTTCCTTGAATGATTGTAAAAGTGAAAATCCAATTTTATAATTATTTCTTATTGAATTTGCACCAGTAAAGAGTGGATTTTTATCAAAACTGCCAATTTGTCCACTTGATAGGTACTGAACTGCTGAGACTGTGCAAAAGATGGTTGGAGATCAGCAGTTGTTTTAAAAAACCATTCTTTACACAGGTTATTATGTTAATAAAATAAAAGTGTCATAAATCAGTTATTTTGTTCAATTCCACTACCTAAGTCATATCTATCTCACAGAACAGTCCCAAGAGCACTTGTTGGGAAAAGGCACATGACTTGCTCATTGAAAGAAAATATTAAGGCCATTTTTTACCTTGAAAGATAACATTATTTAAGTCTTTTTAAGTACTTTTGTTAGCACTGAGTTAAATAGCCCTGGCCGAAATATATGACCTTATTAAAATATTGTATAAACAGTTGACAACATGGAAGGTAAAATATTTGTGTTTAGTAAATACTACAAAATGCTTTATTTATATTATAGACTAGCAACAACTATCAAGCATCTTGGTGTAATTAAATGATGTGATCCATTCCATGGATGCTTGTGCAAAATGGTTGCCAATCTGAAACATGTACGGCATTCCAAAAAATACTTGGATTCATGTTAATAAATATAAACAACACCTCAAGTAAATTCTGATAAGCCTGTAATCTTTGGCAGTCATTTATTCAATTTTGAATTATACTTTTTAGGAGTAATTCAATCAGATCAAAATTTTGTGTTTATATAAGTAAGTAAATGCATCAGTCTTCATATAAACAACATTTGCAACATTACAGGATGTATAATACAGAAGTAGTGGAGCAAATAAGTACATGAATAACTTTGTCGCCAGCTTATTACACTGGGCATAAGCTGCTTAAATTTGATCTTAGTAAAATTTAAGGAAAATTCATTGCATAATTTGCACATAAGTGCCTTGTCACACTATGTAGAATAACCATAACTGTGTGACTGCCGAAAATGCTATGACGAAAAAATAATACTATGTATGTATAAGTTCTCATTTGTGACAATAACTACATATTTGAATACATTAAAGTTAACCTTTTTTGATTATGTAATTATTGTTTCAAACGAGCAATAATGTCACATACAAACAGATCTAAAATCATCTCTTCTTTTACACAGAGATCAGCTCATAACAAGTGGCAGTCAACACAACAAGTTCACAAGTTTATCTTAAGCTAGTTATTAAATTACAGATACCCTTTATATTGAGATATATAACAATATTGCTAACAAACCAATATTTTAGGCACGTCTGAGAACACTACATTAATAGTAAGTGACTATGTATCTAAAAATATAAGTACAAAAGGAAGAGTTAAGTTTTTCTTACATACCTAAGTATTAAACAAGTACTCATAAGTAATATTTCATGTTTCAAGGTTTACTATTATCTAGGTTGGTACTAGTCATTTGATTGCTAGTTTCTTGTTTGGCACTTCCATCATTCTTGTTATCCATTCGTAATTTTTCATCATCAATGAGGTACATTGCTTCATCATATGTTGGGGGTGGTGGCTCAGAACTGGAAGGCTGGGGTTTACTGGCAGCAGCACTTGATATTAAAGCATCATATGAAGGTGGTAATGTGGCACTGGAAGCTGTGCGAGGCACTTGACCACTATAGGCTTGTTCAGCTTGGACAGCTGCCATATCCTAAAAAAAATATTATATTTCAGTACTTTCTTTTTCAGTAATAGTGTAAAGTAATTATATTATACATAATTATCTAGTTATTTAGTCCATCTCGGTTATTAGCCACTTATTATCTTTATCTCATTATCAGAGTTCAGTTCAAGGTGATGTGTAAATAAATAATATGAACTAGGTATGACTAAAGTTGATTAAATATAAAAGTATATTTATTTCTACAATTATTTACTTGGAAGAACCTAGTTACATGAATTGGTAGAATGGCAAAAAAGACAAAATATTATCTATTAAATTGATGGTTTGACCTAGTAAGAGGCACAAGTAAAAGAGTTGACAGAATGGTTCCACCTAAATAAATAATTTAAATAGTTTTGTTAGTACCTTTTGAGGTATGTTTCTGTGTTAACAAGAAATATAAATACGTTTTAAAATATATATATTTAATTAGAAAGTCAAGTCTGTGAATCCATGAAATCCATTCATTTATACTATGTGTATGTAATATAAGTAGATTAGTATTATTATTAATTCTTATAAATACAAAAATTATGTACGCCGTTGCCTTACATCATTAGCCAATATAAATAAACATTTTGGACATCTTACTAGTTTCCACAATATTATGGACTCGAAAGATTATGGCATGACTTACCCTGATAATCGCCCTCTGATGTAAAAGCATTTGTATTACGCTTTTTCTCCTCAAATATAGCATACTTTTCACAGCAACCATCATCCCAGAACATATAAAAATTGGCCCTACTAGCCACATGTGTCCTAAGTTGCTGAGAATATACCCATCGGCGTCGCCTAATGCCAGCACAGTTATCACAGTGCCCACAGAAAATAACACCATTGAAAGCACAAAATAAGAATAACTTGTACAGTCACAGCGACCGAATCTTTGATCTTCGTCAAAATCGTAATCACGACGCCTCAAACGATGTAAACGTTGTCGAATGAAAGGGCTATCGAATACGGTAGCCATTTTTTATTATATTTATACACACTTCTCACATCCAACACATATTCTGCATTCGAGTAAAAATTGTTGAGAAATTACGTGAAGAATCTCCAACTTTCTTTGGAAAGTGTGTGAAAAATAACTATGCAAACGAAAAACAAGTCTGCCTGAATTATTATGCTGTGCCACACAATTTCAGCCACCATAGATTAAATAAAAAACGAATGAAATTGAATGAATGATGGAATCCGAATTAGGGATGCCCTATTCGATTTAATAGCTCTAATATTGGTAGCTTGTTGGATGACACTACTTTTCGGTGTGCTACTTGCTTACGTCTAGGCGCTCCTTGTGTTACTCCGCACTGCTGTCACTGCGGTGAAGCTGTCGATAGCCTCGGGCACCATGGCCTATCTTGCTGCAGGAGTGCAGGGCGCATAGCACGGCATGCCAATATAAATGATATTATTCGTCGTGCTCTTGCCACCGTCGGTGTGCCAGCCGTATTAGAGCCAAATGGTTTGGTTGGCACGTGACGATGGGAAGAGACCAGACGATATGTCATTAGTGCCTTGGAAGTTGGGTAGGCCTTTGGTGTGGGATGTACATTATGTAAATAGTAAATTTAGTTTTTAAATTATGATAAATATGTAATATTTTGTCTTATGTTGAATAAATATTCTATTAAAAACTCTAAGAATCGATTCAATATAGTAATGGGAATTCTAGTCTTGATATAATAAATACTTAGAAAAATTCTAAATTCTCCGCTGTTAGCATTTAATAAAGTATCGGATTAAATTGAAGCCCTAACAAGTTCGACATTTTATATCTGTGCCACCCTGAAGTTGTATAATGCTATGCGTTTGCGATAAAAACTCGGTTTAAAGATAATTTGAGTTCAAATAATGTTTCGTAACTTCTTACGCTGCTGGGCAGTTTGGAACAGTTCCTTTAAGATTGAAATATACACCTCGAACTTTCGTGAACTGAACATATTATTAAATTTACAGTACAGCCGAGCTTTAGCCCTACTTTTTACCTTTTACCTTTATAATAAATGTAGGGCTAAAGCTCGGCTGTATTGTATGACGAATAAAGTTAATTCTTTATAAGCATAAGACCTTTCAGAAATTACGGTGATCGTTTGAACTTTGAATGCTGTTTAATTATGTGAGTAAGGATGAAAGTGTCATTTAAAAAAGGTGGTTCCAGTCTTTATGACACAATAACCAAAGTGATCAAGGCGATTGACCCGGACATGACCCGGACAATGCGCCTACTTTTTTAAATTATTACGTTGGTAGTAATATATATTTTTTAAATTATGCATATTTTTAGCAATATTTAATTTAAAAGGTTAATGAAAACGTAGTCGAGTACTTGATGATGATGAAAATCGACTCTAGACAAAAGACAAGAAGTCAAGAACTATGATCTGAAGTCTGAACATCTGTACTATCTGAAGAACAGTTTTTTTTATTTGTTCTTTACGGGCTAAGATCTGAGACCATGCTGCCTAGTCATCAGTTTGCATTTTTCTTGAGTAGGGTCTGAAGAACAGAACCGTATCCAAGCCAAAACTAATAATAAAAATAAAACAGAACCGTACGACCGATATGTCATGATCATGAGTGACATTGGTTCTGTTCTGTGATACTGTCTGTCTGTTGTGTGATTGTGTTTTGGTCTGTGGTTACCACAGAACCACAGTGTGTTTCTGTCAATGTCAAGCAAATATTAATGTCAAAATTGTCAATGATACGCAATCGCAAACGTTCTTGTTTTTGTGACGACGTACAATATTTCTTTGATTTTTTAAGAAATTTTAACCCTTGAATGATTAGCTTGTATTACGAATTATTTCATATTCTGCAGATTTTAATATATTGCTATGGTTTCTGTGTGATTTTACGTTGAAGTCTGTTTGATTAGATATTATGGCCCCTTTAATTTTATTTATCGTGGCATTTGTGTTGGAAACAGGTATTTAGTTTTTATAATATTCATTTTCTAAACGAGGATATGGTTAATTTGTTGATTGTTTACAATAAATGTGGCATTTTATGTTTTTAGGAGTGTTAGGTATTCAGGTGGCTTTAACGAACAGTGGGCCTGCGGTGCGAGGTGCCAATGTGACATTCACAGCTGCTATTACATCTGGTTATACAGGAGAAAATTTCAAATTTGTGTTCACTGATAATGCAGTCCCGCAACACCTTGAAGAGGTAAGGTCTTTGATTAAGTAGGTCTTATTAAGCTCATTAGAGACATACAAAACCCTTTTATACCTAACAATTGTTTTCAAAACGAAATAAATAATTGTTTAATGCAAATAAGATGTTATTTGGGAGGAGGAAAATAGACTAAAATATAAGAGAATAAAAAAAACTGGTTATACATGTATTATTATCACTGGTGTATTTCCATGGGCTGTTACTCATCTTTCTTCAACATGCCTGTATTCCTTGAAGGGCTAGGCAGAGGTTTACTGCTGCTGTACACCCACAGTTCACCAGTATATTTAGGTCTCATGTGATAAGGGGTGAGCCTATTGCCTTCATATTTAAAATCATGGTCAAGAGTTGCTTTGGGGGTGATAAATTTACTTAGGCACAGCAAAAGCAACTGCAATACTGATTTTAATATATTTTATTTTGACATTGGAAAAACATTGATAGCCAACACACAGCACACACATAATATTCATGACATTACTAGTAAACATTTTTGAAAACAGAATGAGATTAGATAAACAAATAACAATAATAGTAATAAAGTAATGAATAATCAAGTTTCATTCTATCATAGTTCTTTTGTGATAATGATTTAGAACTTGACTTTCACTTTAGATTGTACCTAAGTCAATTATTATTATGAAAGTAGTTCTGCATTGACACTTTAGTAATAGGTTCTTTAAATCAGCCTATCAAAAATGTTGAATTGGGAAGATAGCAGAGCATTCCTATTGACTAAAATGTTTAAAAAGCAGTGAATATTTGATACATGTCTGTTATTAGTCATCAAAATCTTCCGAGCCTTTGCCAATTATGTAGGGGTTGGCTTTGCAGTCTAACCAGATGCTCAATATCAGTATTTTACAAGAAGCAACTGCTAGCAGACTTCTGGGGCCATACCACAATGTGTTAATTTTTAGGTTGGGAGAAAGGGATGGCGCTATATCCCTCTCTCTGAACTGGAAAATAGCAATAATAGGTGGTGGTATGGCCTCTGGAACCCAATTTCTGGACAAAAATGATATTATGAAGTTAGTTGTATTTTTAGGCATTTTTGACTTCTTTTATCATTCTTCGACTACCACTAACAATCGTCATAGGTGTTCTTATGACAACATGGATAGCTTTACATGCTCTCCGAGGCATGGAGGGGTCTCAATGTGTCTGATGATGTCTATTTTATTATTTTTGTACTATTAGTCATGTGATCAAAATTGGCTTATGAAATACTGATGAAATCTATTAGTCTGTTTTGTCACATTGTTATTCTAAACTAATTGATGTAGTTATTTCTTACATAATAATTGAAAACTCTTTTCTCAACTGACTATTACTTTTGTTAACTTTTTTGTGATATGTATTGTATTTGCTACTATAACATGATGAGGATATTGCCAAATATTTTATTAAGGAAGTCAATAAAATATAAAAGTAATCATAATATATATTATAGTATTGATTTCTGAGATTTATGTGAATATTATACATTGAAATAAAACTACTTTTTACGGATTTTATTATTATACAGCGTCCATGGTCACGGGTAGACAGTCTACCTGTGACCACGGATGGTCCGAAACGTCGGGATTAATAATATCAATATAACGCGATAAAATTCGTAAAAAGTAGTTTTATTTCAACCAATCATAATATTTTATTATAATTGATTTAAGTATAACATTAACTCATTCAAATATCACTTATATGCAGGGCCAGTTTTATATAGGTATTTTGGCACCTCTGACTGGCAAACCTACTTCGTTAGTCTAGTGGTCCGAGTTATACTGCTACACTTGAGGCCCTGAGTTTGATTCCCAGGTCAATTAAAATGGTTTTGGGTTTTTCTATCAAATATGCAGCACACCTCAGTGTGGATTTGTGCCCACTTCATGGCAATAGGCTTGCCCCCTATTAAATGGGACTTAAACATATTAGTGAACTGTGGGCATACATTGCCTGCCCCTATAGAATACAGGCATGATGGTATGTTATGACTGTTAAAATAATATGGTATTACCCTCTTTGGTTTCGCTCTCTTTAGACTCAATGTGAGCATTCCAGCTCTTTTACAAACATCAAACCGCCACAACAAAACCTATGTCATCATGTTCTGAGAGGAAATGGGTACCTATTTGCAATCAAGGCTAAATTGAGTAGGCCGAGACAATGTGTGGGTCTGATAACATATATTTGTCCTAGCAGATCAGCACTTTCATTACAGTTTTTCTATTAAATAATAACATATAACAAGTTAACAATAACATACTATCACGCCTGTATTCCTCGAAGGATTAGGCAGTTCGCATGTTTGGGTCTCATGTAACAGGAGGCGAGCCTACTGCCACTAACCAGGCACACATCCAATCTCCGAGCTGCTACTGAGAATCTCATAGAAAACCCCAATAACACTGCTCGACCTGGGAATTGTAGCCAAGACCTCTAGCGTAGCAGTCGCGCTTAGCACCATTAAACTAACGAGTCAGTTCTTGAAAACAAACAGGGTATCGGATGGAGCTTGCAATTCAACTAAGTAAATACTCTTTCACGCTCTGGACACAATACAGTAATACTTTGGTGCTGATCCTTCATTTGATACTATTAGTCAAGAAGGTCACTTATACTAACACTTAGTCATGCCGTGTTCTTCTCCATAAGACCAACTTGTTGCAACCGCGCAACTAGTTTTGACTTTTCAAAAGTGCTATTCTAATGGTCTGTGTATTTTTTTGACATTTTCCATGACAAGATTTTAAAGTAATTTTTTAAAATTATTATGCGAAGGATAAATTATTAGTAAAATTCCTAAAATTGAAACAAATACGAGTACCTTCTGTGCTTATCGACGCCGTATTCCTACGTTAATAGCTCGTAAACATTATATTATTAATGGCGAATCGTTTTGTTTGTCTATACATTAGAACGGGCCATATCAGCGTGGTACGGATTTCCATCCGGCTAAACGAGACAGGATGTTTCATACCAACATACCATGCTAAATAACAGCCCATCACGAAACGGCCTATCTGCCTTTATACCAATAAAAGCATTTAAAAACTTTCAAGCAATCAACAGATTATCATACAGGTTGATTTATTATCTTGAATGCTTCAAACTAGGAACTTTCACAGGAGAATTATTAGCAAGATATCAAATTATTCATGAAATATTTTTTCAGATCATCAGTACAAATCAATCTGTGAATTGGAGCATCGAGTATACGAGGGCAACTTATGAAGCGGGACAATATAATGTTAATCTAGAAGTGAAGAGAAATTACTTTGAAAATCTATGGTGGACTGTGGCCACAGCCTTCACGGCATTCAATTTAACAGGTATGTACATACATACATACATATATACCATCACGCCTGTATTCCCCGAAGGGTTAGGCAGAGGTGTACTAATGTACACCCACATTTCGCCGGTATGTTTAGGTCCCATGTAATAGGGGGCGAGCCTTTTGCCATTAACCGGGCACAATTAATCAAGACTCCGAGCTGCTACTGAGAATTTCATAGAAAAACCCAATAACACTTTGCTCGACCTGGGGATCGAACCCAGGACCTCTAGCGTAGCAGTCGCGCTTAGGACCACTAGACTAATGAGGCAGTCAGGTATGTAGTATACATAAAATAAGCATATATTTATGTTACTCAGTAACAGCAACATCTTTCTCGAGTCAATATTGATTCATGATAGGCTGAAGATTCTTGTAAGTAGCTATTTAACTATCTCATACATATGTAGTTTGCTTATAGCTTATAAACGCATTCACCAACGAATCAACAGATTATCGTAAGCGACGCAAAAAGCCTTACATACCTATGCCAGCACACGTTAATTCGACGTAGAAATTTACGGTCACTCTGTGCGTATTGAAAGGACCTTGTGTAATGGGCATGGGTACTTAGTAACCCATAGAAAAAATTTATGGTAAAAAAAAGCGCGCTTTAAGTCAAGTAGGTACCTACATAAACTTCCGAGGTTTTCATCCAAAATAATCTTCCACATGACGGAGAACGCATAAAACGCATACGTAAATGCGTAATAACTACAATTAAAAAAATATACCATTGATTTATACCGCGAAAAACAGTATAGACGTCGCGAAATACGGATATTGGCACCCTAAGTACAAGTACTGTACGCGCCTTATATTACTTTAAGGTAAGCTTTTCACAACATCGCGACCTTTTGTCTTTTTTTAATACTATAGTCGAACATGTTGCCGTGTAGTTCTACAAAGCAGCATATCTATAGTGTGGTATATAAACAAGATAAATTGTACTTAATAAAAAAATGCAAGTCAACGTTTATAATTTTAAAGGTTCGATATCACGTTATTCAACTTAAGTGATCTGAAATGGTCTTCATTAGAACCCGAAGTATCCAAAAAAATATATACTTATAGAAAAATTAATATCAGTTTTCTTCTTCTATCTATCGTGTGCATGAGTTCATGCAGTAGCTAAAATAATAGCTATATAGTCAGCTTAACAGGTGACAGCTAAGCTGACATCCCAAGGTGTGCTGGTCGCTGGAGTCATTTATTTATCGTCATATAAAAAAATTAGTTCTTATAAAAAAAGAGCTCCCGCCGGCACTGTGCGCGAGGGACTTTACAAATATAAAATTAACACAAAGTACACCCAAACTCGAAATAAATATGTATGGATCACACAGATTTGTCTCAGGTGGGAGTCGAAACTACAACACAGTGCGCTGCAGTAGTGGCGAGGTGACTATATTAACTGCTACGCTAAACGTGCATTAATAATTTGAACAACGTATAGTAAATATGCACTCCAGTAAAGTTTAAGAATATATAAGATAAAACTGGTGTCTCTTTTATTTAATAAAGGCAGGAATGACGAGATCGAAAGTTTATCAAGGTGTTAGATTAGAGTTCTGTCCAGCATGACTAATTCCGAAAGAAGGATATCTTAGTGGCGGCGGCCACATTAAAAAAATATGGCTATGACGTATCTATCACAACATATAAGCCACATCTTGTTATTATTTATTAATTAATTTAGTCATTATTGTACCCACTTACATGGCGATCGAAAACGTCGATTCGTTTTATAATTCCATTGATAGAATTACAGTATTTTTTAATAATTATTATCTTTCTAGGTTAGATACTAAATAAAAACGAGGAAATTGCTGTAAAACACGTAGTTCCACACGTTATATAAAATTTCGAAATACCTGCATGTTATCCACATATATATATACAACATAGTACGTACACCGATCTTATTGGTAAGATGTACACAGACCTTATTAGTGAGGTTCTCCAAAAAGGTCGTAGTACCTACTCGCAACCGGCGCGTGTGTATGTAATGTGGAAGAAGTAAAAGACGTATGGAAGAATCGCAGCAAAGGTGTGTGTATGCATGTATGTACATAATTGGGGTAGGGTAACAGCGTCATCGATTTTAAGAATATCTAACGAAATCCCAGGAGGTTAACCCAGTGACTCCCCCTAATTGGATCACTTGGGTGGTTTGTGAGCATTGCATACGATCATGTTTATAGCAGGATGGATGGAGGATGTTTATAGCCTTTGTACAACAATTTTGTTTTGTGCATGAAGTTTTAAATATAAAAATAAAATTATATTATACATATATATGTATACTTACACTGCACTGTTTGGCGTAGCGGTTTAAGGCGGTCACCTTGCCATTACAATTGATACAACCAACGCAAATCTTTGTGCGATTCATAGATATTTGTTTCGAGGATGGGTGTACTCTGTGTCCGTCAATTGTATGTTTGTAAACTCCCCAGCGACACGGCTTATCAAAATTCAATACAAATTTGACATTTTAATGGAAGCGTAAGTTTACGCTTAATTCTCTTTGAATATCAGTCACATTTTTCAGCAAAAACAAGGGCCCATATCCGCTATTATAATAATTATCAGAATAGTTGTCCAATGACATTAAACACTGGTATCGTGGAACGGGCTGTTTCTTATCTGCAACTCGCGGCATAGTGTGTAGTGTGCAAATTTGGATCACCAAATTGTCAAAATATATCGGAAATCATTGAATTTTTGAACGATGAAATAGTACGCTTGAGGCCCAGGGACTCACCTCATTGACATTTAGTGTCATTGAGTGATTAGGCTGATACAATTAAAACAGTATTCTGCTATTTTATTGTGTCAAAATTGTAAATTTTGGACAGTTTTGTCTACCAAATCTGTCGGACTTCAAATCATTTCTATACTGCTATTTTAATTGAACCAGAATGGTCATTTATTGGTCCTAAGTCTCATAAGAACTGACAGTTTTTAGGCATAACTGTCAAAAATCTACAATTCTGAAGTAATTAAATGACGATTTTGACACAATAAAGTAGTAGTTACTGGGCCCATTGGTGTGATGATATGATAAAAAATTGCGTTATCGCATTAATTTCCATAAGCTACGTAGTGATTAAACACCTGTGTACACGACTTATCAATGTTTAAAAAACAATGCACAACATAAAATTCAATATGTCTTCGTATTAGCCAACAAAGCTGTGTAGGATAGAAAATTCCTTTGACGATATAAAAATACAAAGAGAGATGAAGCGTAAATGCATACCTTCGCGTTGGAATTACATTTGGCCGTTAACGCGTGTTGGATATACGCGATAAGACATAAAAACAATCCCCTGCCATATCGACTGTCGATATTATGCACATTTTGAAATTAACATTCATAGGAATGTTAATGCGGCATTTCCGTTACGGGTTCAATTCCCGCACAGTATTCTATATGGCCTTATAGACAGTTGCCCCATGTAGGTATACTATGTAAGCGTTACAATAGTGTTACCTCCATCCTTACCTATAGGAGGTTCTTGTACTAGTAGTGCATCATAATACATTATTGTCCATGTTTGTACAGCCCAAATTGATGTTTTTATCATTCTTTATCCAATAAGTAACTAAAATAAATTGAAACGCCTTTTTCATTTTGATTTTTTGTCGTTTTTAAGTAGTAACTCTCTCACGTTATGTTTATGCATGTTATATATCTTTTAACGTTAAGATTTGTGTATTGCTTTTGTAGTAAATATTTTATTTTTTGTTTGTCCAAAGATACACTTCACGGGGACATGATATTAAGTCAAAACGAAGTACAAAGGCCCAACAACTTCGTTGCAGTCAACAAGACCGTCAACCACTACGTCAAACTACTTGACAGTGAGCTGCAGTTCTTGAAGAAAAACTCCTCCTCAATTATCACACATTGGTTCATAGACTGCGTTTACATAGACAGCACTACAGACTTCGCTCTAAACTACACGTATGAAGATAATATGGGCAGTCACGATGTCGAGGCGATAGTTGTCGCAAACAATGAGCCTTTACCGCCAATCACGACTACGACGACTACAACCACTACTACGACTACGACAACAACTTCAACAACAACATCAACTACTACTACGACAACAACAACTCCTAAACCAACAACGACATCAGCTCCAACAACAACAACACCAAAAAATGTTACAAATGTCAATGTTACGTCACCCCATAAAGTGGCGAAGAGGGCCATCTCTAATAGGACCACAATGAAGGGTTTTGAAGGTTTGCAAGATATTACTTGCAACAATACCGTGCCTGTAAGCAAGGGGTATACTTTCGGACGTTATCAGCAAACTATATTTGTGAGAGGTAAGAAGTGATTTCTATTGGTTTTATTGAAATTAAATTATTATGAAAAGTTATTGACACGACGCCAACGGCAAGTTGTCGTAGCGAATGGGCTATAGGTTTCTGCGCCACGGGTTTATGGGTTCGATTTCCGCACGGAATATAGCACAGTCATATTTATATACACTTAGCTCGTGGCTAAGTAACCTCCGCTGATCAACCGATCTGCAAGGTTAAGCTTCACTAGCCGCGGCCAGTCTGTGGATGGGTGACCATTCTTAACATATCGAGCCCCCTCCGTTCCTCGGAGAGTACGTAAAGCTATCGGTCTCGGTCCTACGAACACCTATGACAATCGTAAGTGGTAGAAGTCTAAAAAGCCTGAGAACCAGTGTATTACGATTCCACATTCTATGAAAACTCAATGGTTGCGGAGGTCTGATGCCAGTCGCTCCATGAAAAATATTGATATTCAGCCGCACCTGGTGAGACTGGAAGCCGACCCTAACATAAAAAACATAAAATATAAACTTAAAGAATACTTTTTAGAGAAATTGAAGCTTAATGGAAATATATAATCTTAATAATTTAAATACATAAAAAAACAACATGCTGTATAAATTTGTGATGGCATATAAATTTTACATTTTAGAGGGTAAACCGTTTTGTGTAGCTTTGCGAGCGCGATACGTCGTGTTCACCTACCTACATCTTTTGAAAATCGAGCTGTCGACGGACTCAATCGGTGTACAGAAAAACCAAAATTGGTTTATGTTTACACTGTGCCTTTTTAATATAATGTAAATTAATTTGTGTTGATAATAAATAAATAAATAAAATAAATGTGGTTGAATCCGCTATTATGATACAGGGGAAAATCCAGTACAACTATTATATAAAAAAAGAAATAACGATTGAGGAACAAACAACTAAACTCTTCCATTTTATAATGTTAAATGTATTATTTCCAGCTAGCATTAGTCATAAGCGATAATTAAACGTATTATTTTCCTACATAATACAATGCGGTGTTGTCTCTGTTGTTCGCCGATAGGTATATCCTGTCCTGTTTTGATTTCACTAATACATCGTTATCGTAATCCATGCTCGGTTGACAGTGAATCGGTTGGTCCATGGTGTAGGAAAACGTGTATATTTATGTTAATTTTAGAATTTATTTAAAACAATAGATTGAAACCGAAATTTACCTTCGATTTTTAATAATCGATCGACGTATTGGCTAAGCAGTCGGACAAGCTATGGCTAGCCTGTCTTACACAATTTGTCTAACTTTATCTTTTTTATATATTACTAGATCATCTGACAGACTTTGTCTCGTCCAAATTACAAATAATCAACTAGCCGTTGCCCGCTGCATCCTAAACGGATTTCAGCATAATGTTGAAAATATATCGGAAAATATGGACGTTTGACGTGACGGTCGGATAATAATATGTATTTCGAGTTTGGGTGTTCTTTTTATATGTTTGTAAGTTCTCCGCGATATAGGGCCTTTACACAAATCGGGGCGCTGTTTTTGTCACAAAAAATAAAAACAAACAAATAGATTATAAAACAATATTATTGTTATTTCCAGAACCAATATCCACAATAAATATCACTGGCATGAACTGGCTGCAGCACGGGGACCTACTCAACCTAAACGTCAAGTACACCGGCTCCCAGCCTTTCTACTACTGTATACAGTACAAACTGGGCCAGTACAATGTCACTGGCAACGAAACGTGTCCGTCCAAGACCAGGACTGTCGCCAGCTCGTTCCCTCTAGTCCATTACTTCTCAGACAGCGACCAGCATACGGTGGTTGTGGTCATAGAAAATGAAATTGGGAAGAATGTTGCTAGAGCTACTATTAATATTTATAAAGGTAAGATGTGTTGTGAATCGTGTTGCATTTCATGAGTGTGTTATTCGAATTTGAACCTTAATGTCCAAAGGTTATGAAAACAAAAGCTCGGTCAATTTTACTAAATATTTCTTACTCGTTTCTACTCTACTAATTAACTTGTCTGATTTGTAGAGGGTTTTGATACATTTAATACAGTTCTATAAACTGCCACACAGGTCTAATTGTTGCGAGTTGAGCGTGAGCGTCCTAGGTTCGATTGGAATTCCAGATTGAGTAATGGGCTATTGGGTGTTGTCTATGAAATTCTCAGTAGCAGCTCGGAGTTCGGATTTGGCCCTAAATAATACCGGTGAACTGTGGGTGTACATCAGTACACCTCTGTTTAACCTTTCGAGAATGCAGGTTTGCAGGTCTTTCGTGATTGTATTTATGTTATTCTCTATAATTTTAATATATCTTGGTGATATGGTCTTACTTATCTCGTCAGTTTTAAAAAGAACAAAATATAATAGAATTTTATTTATTCTTTAACCACAAATTATAAATAGTCGGTTTACAGAGTCTATATAGTATATTTGAGTTAGTAGAAGATTGGTGCCTGACTGAGTTAAAAAGGGCCATATGAGCGATTTAAAAAAAAAATGTTTTTATTTCCAGCATCGGTGCATGCACAGTTGTCGGTTATAGTAATACCGGTGTTTTTCTGCCTGGTGGCTGTCATCTTAGTCGTGTTTGGTATCGCTTACTACCAACATCGCTCCAGGTGAGATCATTTTTTTTTTCAAATGTTCCTGTCCATCCAAAGGTTGTCTGGTAGATATCGCTATTAGCGATAAGACCGCCATTGTACCCTTAGTTTTATAAATTCCAGAATGTTTGCTTCTTGTCTTGGTGTACAATAAAGTTTTATTCTATTCTATTCTATTTCTTAACTAAACTCCTTAAACTAAAACCTAAAGACTCATTAGTTTATTAGCTGCAATAAATTCTGCTGAGAGTGAACAGCATGTGAAGAAACGAAATTGGCGAATAGAATACGTCGTACATTGTAAAACTTACATATCTGGTAAACATGAATACTTCTACTGTCTGCACCCGAATTCGTTAGAGTTCGAGTGCTTAGAGGTCGTCAGCTAGGAAATGCCGTCACTCTCTAGTATTAAATATTTACTTGTAAAGTGTCTTTAAAATTTAATACATAATCATCATTATCTTTATATAGTATACTATTACTGTGTGGATGTAGGTACTATTACCACCTAATCTAGATATTAAAATGAATGTTACAGGCACTCAATCGAAGTGGCGGACTTCGACTTTGGGCAAGCGCACCTCGACTACAAAACTTTCACGGAGCGACTTCGAGACAGTTTCAGTAATGCGTTCAACTTCCGTCAACGGGACGACACCGACCCGCTCACGACCAACACTAGATACGACTCTATGACGTAAATAGTAATACGTATCTCTGTACACACCGCAAAATAAATTAAATATGCAAGTAATTAATTGACATCTATTCACTGTGCAGGAATTTTATTATTATTGTGTATATTTTTTATGCGAATGTCTCATTTAACAAGGCAATAAAATTCTTTATTGTAAACAGAATTGCCTGCATATTTATCTTTTTTGCTGACCATACAAGTGGATAATTTAGCAATAGAACCTTAAAATATAGATAGATATTATAGACATCGCTATATACAAGGGGAGTGTTGAATAATATCATGTCATGAGTAGGTACTATCGTTATATAATCTACCGAAAGCTGGTTTGACCGTCGACAGGCAACGGAAACTGCTGGTAAGTGTTTTCGCTTTTAGCATTGTAATCCAGGCGAAAGAATGACTGTTGTATTGTAAAGCATTGGAAAGAAACTTGAGATGAAGTAGTAGCATTTAGCTAACTATTTAATTGCCAATGCATTTTTAATAGGGTATCTCTAGTGTCGTCTCACTCTATTGACATCAAAGTGACAAAGACAAGATTTTTTTAAAGTTTTAGTAGACAATATATAGATTTTCTTGGTGATTTGAACTTATTTCCGTTGGTCGTTTTGTATAAGTAATGAAGTAAGGAACAAGTGATACAAAGGGCAAAGCTAGTCGAAAGCTATAATTAGTTTTTCTTTGTCGAAATCGAAAAAAAACGGCAAAAGTCAGCCGAATTTTTTGGGATTTTCGTTATCCGTCGATGGTCAAATGCAGCCACTTTAATGTCTGTGTCAAATGTAAAAGTATTAATATATTTATCACGTAATGTTTTTATTATCATTCATTCCAATTTTCCTACTTTTTTAATGTAAAATAGTATTGAATATTTCTTTTAAATAGATTATACGAATGTTGTAGCGTTTAGGGGCAGTTGATGGTAATAGTACTGACATGGAATTGTGTTATTTAAAAACATAGGTACATTGCTTCTGGTTGGCGCATGTATTAGGACTATGCCGCGCATTCACAGGTAAAAAAAAAAAAATTATTAGCAACCGCAATTATTGTGGCCGTTTAAAAGCATTTTGTTTCATAGATCTTGTATAGGCCTGCCAATTTAGGGCCTATGTCGTGAAAACATCAATTAGGGTTGACTTTTTTTTGTTTTTGACTATCAATTCTTCTTTTTATGTGTATTTTGATTCTCAGATTTCTATTGATAAGATATTGCCAGCAATAGATTGGAAGGTATATAATGGCTTTAGATTGATTGGCTTTAACTTGTTTCCAGTGTAGTAAAAATTTAATCGGAAAGCAAAAATTTATAAAAATAGTTTAGTTTGAACTATGGCCTGTCAGTAATTGTGTAATTAAGTATATGTGATCTCTGTGTCTGTCTTGTCTGTTTTGTGTGTCATTTGAAAATACATTTACCAAAAATCATTGATTATGTTGTATTTATAAAGTTTTTTCTAACAGACTGACGCGTATGAAATGATAATTCTATATTTTTATTGTTATTTTGTTTGCTATATTTTTATTCGATTTTTTTTTACTTCTACCAGTTGCACTATCTTTCGGTATATCTAAACAATTGCTATGCGTCGATACCTCGGTGATTTGATCGAAGCTTTTTAATGAATAAACCAAGTAATAGGACTTCCTTGTTTTACATAACGTCTAATGGGGAGTGCGGTACCAACAAAATAATGCCATAAACTGATACGCGACAAATCAAGTGTAAAAAGGTGTGACGTTGGGGTGAGCACAGAACTGATAAATTTGGAGTGACATCACTAACATCACGTGCAGGTTTTGCGACATTGCAGTGTTTTCTGTCTTACGTGGGTGTGCCATCAATCCTCAATAAACTTTATGAAAGTACGGAGGTTGCATGCGACTGCATTATTATAAAGAAATAAGTTATATTTTTTAGGCAATCGTATTTACAGTGGTCGTAAAGTTCGACGAGGAATATACGGGTGCGAATTCCGTCCGTACTTAGTTGGTCCTCTTTATAAGTGCGTTTTTAAGCACAATGGGCATCTGGAGGCAGGGAGAGGTAATGCAATATGTAAAAGAATATTATTTTCTTTATTTTGTTTTTTTTTTTTCTTAGCTATCATCAATGTTTTTACTTTGTTGTTAAAAAAGGTAGTGCAATTGGTTTAAGTGTTAAATTTATTTTTTATTTCGATGGAACTAACTGAAACTAGTGCTATGTTAGGACTGAGACGCACTAACGTGATCAGTCATGGTTTGTGATATATTAGATTTAATAAAATTAGGTCTATAAATAATTAATCATGTATTTAATTAATGAATTTGCGCCAACAGTGTAATGCTGAACCTGACAATTTATATTAAATGTATAATTTAAAATCTTTTTTATATATTATACCTAATTTATTTATTTATAATAATAATAATAATAAACATTTTATTTCGGAATGACATCCATATTTGTTAGTAGCAATAGAAACTTACAAACTAGTGTTAGTAACATTAATTAATCTAAACTGTGAGTGAGGCCGATCCTGGGGAATGTCTACTTGACTGCATGCAGTCGTATCCACCTCTGTGGTCTAGTGGTTCAAGTGTCAGACTGCTGATGACGTGATCGTTTGTCTGTGTGTTTCTTATGTATTATAAGTATGTACTTACCAAAAAGAAGTGTATAATATATCCATTATGGACTTGGGACTAGATGGTTTTGTGAAAATATAAAACAAAATAAATTGTATTAGCTGTTGTTAGTCTGTGGAATTATACTTTTGGCGTAAATAATTTGTAGTTACAATAAAATGTTATTTAAATTACTGGTCTTTTATTAAATAGGTATCCGTTCGGGCAATAACTTGTTAAAAATCCAAATAACTACTTAATAGATTTTAGTAATTCAAATTACCGAACATCACCGGAGTGTGTTATTGAATGTAGCTAAATAAAGCAAAAGTATTTTGTCGAGTTGAGTGAACGTATAGCTTAGTACAGTTGAGTTCGTGATTTCGGGGTTGGTTCCATAGTAAAAGTTGTTAATAATTATGAGCAATGCAAATTTAAAGTGCATCAGTTTCTGTTATTAATCAATTTTTCTCAAAACTAACACGTTGTTGGCTGGTGAAACTGACAAGAATACCTACTAAAAACTGTTTTTTTTATCTGTCGTGTTTGTTTCGTGTTTCTTTTCAGAGATCTTCAGATAGGAAATGACGGCACCATCTAATTATAAAAAACATAATGATGTAATCTAGAAAGCATAATAATTATAATATTTAAAAATATAATTATTAGGTAACCTAAAAAGCATAATTATTATAAGGTTATTATTTAAAAAGTCATGTTATTTCAACAACCACGATGAGTCACAATCTGTTTTATTTAAATAAGCACAAGATACTGCTTCAAAACAACTGATAACAAATATTAAAGTAAAAACATTAATATCTAACGCGCAATAGCAGGTCAGTTACCTACTCTGATCCATTGAGATTTCAGATGCATCGCAGTGTTTCATCCTTGTTTCATCCATAGATGTAGAATTTACATAACTGATGTCGTTTCATAGACAAATGACGTTCTGTTGACAACTTGATCAAGGGAGTTTACATGCGTGCCACGAGAAAATTTAGTATGCGCATCGCAACTATATTTTTTACACGAGATAAACGACGAGAAAATTATTTTTCGCCGTGCATGTTAGCCTAGCATGACACGATAGGAAGAAAACGTATGGGATTGAAACTCACTACGTCAGTGAAAAAAGCAATAGATAAGCGTGCGTCAATGTTAATCCAATGGTATCTATGGTTTGGTATACAGCTGGCCGTTATCCACAACTCCATAAGATAGCCAAAATAACTTTAAGTTAATAAAACTTAGTTTGGGAATCAGTACTTAACTTTTGTAAATTACATTTAAACTGTGTCTATAGGTACAGTACAGATGCCAGCAGGTCAAGCTATCCAAAGCTGTCAAATTTTCCCAATTGAATATGAACTTTATTGTGTTGTATTAAAGTTGAAAATCAATCAAATTAGATTTTGGTATTGTGATGTGCTGACATATGTGTCAAATTAATATTTTTTTACTTATTTTATTTATTTTTTTTATAGCGCTTAATTTGCAACTCCAAATAGGTTACAAAAGAATAACTTCCTCCTATTTTGAAGTAGGTTAAAGCGTCGAATTTTGTGTCAACATTATAAGATCTTTAAGAATACCTACGATGCTATTTGCGCAGCCGCAACCGCAGTTTAATCAACTTCCCGATACGCGGAGGTACCTACCTACTACTTGATGCAATTTAACCTTTCACTTAGGTATGATGAACTCGTTATTATAACCGAATAAAAATAAAAAGTGCTTTTAAATATATTTCTAGTTCTCCAAGTGAGAAAGGGCAAGTGACTATATTGTAGTGTTGGGTAGGACTTACAAGAGGCAGTACATTTGTCCCGTACATGATGTCAAAATGTAAGAGCGGCTCAAGATTGTAAATTGTACAACTTCAAATTTTATGTCGCGGCAGTCGTAAAGTCGGGTTACTCACTCTCCGTCTGCGTAAAGCTATAGGACGAGGACAGAGAGAGCGAGACGCATGCTATACAAATTAAAATTACTCGTCATTCTACAATGAACGAACATTACGTGTGCGCGTTTCAGGTCTCAAGTGAGGGAAATATTTGATATTACAGTTCAACAGTATTTTCATTAATTAGTCATATAGTATTATAATTATACTTTAAATTATATTTGTTTATTTACCTACTTACAAACCATATTTACTATGGTAATCGTTTCATATTACTTTGCGATTAATATGTCATCAATCAGTTCAGACAGACTGTAATTGTACTGCAATAACATCAAATGTCATATTTGTACTCATCAGTACTCGTAACTTCAAATGTATCACCGAGCTTCAGTACACCTCGCCTCATTTGAAGTGGGACATTGTACTGGCTCAGTGCAAAAAAGAGGCTACTCTTACAAACTCTTTTTCAAGTCGTGTCCTACCCAACACTACTATATTGAGATTACTTATCTACATGTCACATTCATGTGATTTTCATTTTGATAGGTTTGAAGGTGAAAAAACACTGCATTGAGCTTTTTTGTGTTGTTTCTTACGGTGAGCAAGGTTGCCAGTGCTCCGCGAGGAAATTTGTAGGCAAAGTACTTATACTGCCAACCCAAATATTCCTGTTTCGTTTTACAAGGTCGGCAACGCGTAAGTGATACCTCTGGTGTTGCAAGCGTCTATAGTCTACGGTAACCGCTTAACAATCAGGTGGGCCAAATGTTTGTTTGCCACCTTTAGATATAAAAAAAGTTTAGGCTCCTTAACCTTATTACTTAATAACAATGCTGATCAATCGATCTACAGCGCAATATCTGCACTCTTCCGTATTGCCCGTCGAGTTCCAGTTATCCTACGACCACCACGACATGCGTTGTAGTACAAGTCGGAATCCTGAGAATTCTGAAGCTTTTATGGACTTCACTTGCCTGGTGCCTATTTATAAAGTTTCCGATTAATACTAAGGCTTCAGTGGGTTTAACACTAAAGGAAATATACTTAATTATCTAGGAGGTACTTACCGTTTCCTTACTAATGTTTGCTTTTATTTGAATTGTTACTTGTAGGTAACCTCATCATAGGTAATTAAGTAGGAACCTTTTTTTATACTCATCACCTTACTTATTACTGCATGCTTATCATAAAAAAATGATGGTTAATATTTTGTCTTTTGTTTCTTACCAAATTTATTTAAAATGGCTATTGTTTCCTAAGTAAGTAGATACATAGAAACAATAATAATGTATTCATCTCTTCACGTTCACATAGATAACAAAGAAATGTTTTATTAGGTATCTATATCTCAGATTTTTAAACCAACAAAAGTGTTACATTTACATTTAAAACCCATAAGTTATATCCACAACACTGAACTTCCGTACTAATTTAAACAAAGACCAGTTTTTCACATTTCATTAAAATTTTAACTCTGTAAGCGCGGTCTAGGCATTTTAAGTGCCGTTGGGGTTAAGTCGCTTAAATCGTGTAACGAATACGCGAGGTCTTGTTTTAAATAGCCTACTCTCTACTCTTAATGAACCGCAGCTCGCGCAGGCTATAACAACGCTTAATTTTGAGCAATGCGAAGTTTTGAACCTAAATTGCTGTTACTTTTCATTATGTTCCATAATGTAAAGCGTGAACTGTACCTACTTAACTTAAGTACTTAAAAATTGTGTTGTCGGTTAAGAACCATTTGCGATCATGATGAACTATTTCGCTAATTTATAACTACAACAAACAATACCTTGATCATTATGAATAATTTCGCTAATTTATAACTAGAACAAATAATAACTTGATCATGATCATAATTTAGAACTAAACTAACTACCTTAGGTAAGTTGGTATTTGCATGAGAATTAGTTTTGTAAGGCGTTTATAAGGTGGTCGTTGTAATCATCTGGGGTTTGTCTGGGATGGTACAAACGCATTGTCAAATATTCTGCCGCTAAGTGTGCAGTGTAGAATGCCGTGATAACATTATTGTACTCCAGTTTGAAGGGTATCATGTGAGTTTATTGGGTATATGAGCAAGCAAGACCAGAGCAAGAAATATATATCAATACGCATGGTATGACCATTGGACTGCCTAGTCAAAGGCCTCGAGTTCGAACCCAGCTCACGTACCTATGATTTTTCGAAATCATGTGCGTATTAATAATTAATTATCACTCGCTTAAACAGTGAAGGAAAACAACGTGAGGCAACCTGCATGCCTGAGAGATTTTCTCGACGGTGTGTGAAGTCTGCCAACCCACAATAGGCCAGCGTGGTGAATTTAGCCTAATCTCTCTCATTCTGGGAGAGGAGACCCGTGCGCAACAGTAATCAATCAATGTATTTAGGTAGGTATAGTTGTTGCAAGCGCGATTACTGATTGTAGCGTGTGTGGGATCGGTTCTGATATTGTCGTACCATTTAGATAAAGCCAATAACTACGTCATTGCTTCCTTCTCGTGTTTGATTTACATATGGTTATTTTCTTTTATCGCAGACCAACACTAGCTATAAATAACGAACACTGATAAGAAAGCAAGGAGCTGTATTGTGGTATATTTAACCTAATTCCAGCGCTTTATTCATTGCTTGAATGACGAATCATCCAGATATAACAGTTATTGTGTTCTTTGTCGTCTACTTCCGCAGTGTAATAGAGGCGTTTTAGACGTATCTATCACTTACGACAGAATAAAAAAATAATTCAAGAATGTCATACGGAACTTATTTGAAATATATGTAGAATACCCAGAGATTAATTCTGTGCTTCTCTGCTACCTACATAGGTAGATGTAATAGCAAGAATAATTTACGTGAGCGCTGCATCTATGTTCTGTTATAATAATAATATAATATTTTTGGGACATTTTACACGACACCATCTAGTCCCAAACTAAGCAAAGCTTGTACTATGGGTACTAGACAATGGATATAATACTTATATACTTTTTTTTTGTAAATACATACTTATAATACATAAGAAACACCCAGACAAACACAAATAATCATGTTTTATCCACACAAATATTTGTGTCCTGTGGGAATCGAACCCACGACCCCATGATCAGCAGTCCAGCACTCGAACCGCTAGACCACAGAGGTCGTCTTTTGTTTTTTATCTTTTGTTCCGTTAAATTGGGCTTCCATGTCGTCCGCGATCCAGATCCATTGAAATTGAGGTCGATTTTTTTATAAAATAACTAATCTATAAAAGATCAATTGCTACACAAGTAACGTAGCCGCGAGAATGTCAACAATGTTTGAAAACCAAAAATACTTAACTAAAAACATTGGTCAACAGTGTTAACGACACTAAAGACATGATTAATTCCGCCTCACTGAAACAACAACTGGTCGTTAAGCAAACTAAGTATACAATTGATTCCATTCACACAACAGTACCTACCTACCTATCTGTAATTAGGTTCATGTAAGGTTATCAGTTAGTGTGAGCAACGACTCAGCAAAGTGCTAAAGTTAATTTCACATAGATAACTAAGTGAATGACACTATGTAAAAAATATAACATAAGTAGGTATTATTAAAAAAAATTGAATAAAAAAATATTACATAATTTCAATAAGAAAGTATTGTTTGGTATCATTCGTGACCCTCCAGAGGGTCAATACAATCGTTTTTCTATTGTGTCTTACAACTTACTTAACGGGCTACATTATATATATATGAAGTATTTCCTTTGAATGCCAGGAGCATCTTATTTATCATAATTAGACACATTCCGATAGGATTATTGGTTATGGAAAAATCTAAGAAATTTACTCGACCTGGGAATCGGACAAAGTATGTCGCACTCAGTAGTGGTTGTGACCACTACCTACACTAATGATTGTTGGTCAGTTGAGGAATTTATTCCAATATAAGTTAGTGAAATGAGTTCTAAATTTAAAAATATCACGAATCTGTTACAAACACAACAAAGTCAAAACAAATACCCATAAAAAAGGTACGTCATACGTATTAAAAAAAAATAAACAGTAGGTTATCTTTATAACTGTATAACGAACTTTGACCTTTGGATAGAACAACAATGATAATTATTTACTCGTGTAATAAAGTACCTATCATTAACATTTTCCCTTACATATTAACTTATGACTTCTACTTATTATTTGCTTTGTTCGTTAACTGTTTGAGGTAATTAACAAGTTGTACCTAATTAAGTATAATAAGACAATATTTATAACTAGGAAAATAATACAAATAACTGAAAAAGAACATTTTATTTGGGTAAAAAATATTTTTAGGTTTAAAACTATCGTTGCTTGTAATCAATAGGTATAATCAACTAATTTTTTTGGCACAGCAATAAAAAATACGATATCAGTTATTTACAAAATGCACCTTAATAACTAGGTATGTAAATGAGAAACTAAGCAAAGAGAGGTTCACCAGCTACAATTGATTCTTCAATGCCACAGTGATTTTCACCACGCAAGATCTTAAAGAATCCATTATCACCCCAATCGCTGTTCCAGGAATTCGTAATGAGCCAATACTTGTTACCATTCTCCACGCCCCAGCCTAAAATTTTAACAGCATGACCACCGAGTGCGTTCCCGGCGATGTGTTTGTAAACACCCGATTTATAACTCAGTAAATCCGAATATACTGTAAACGCAGCTTCAACAGGCCCGTTCTTAAACAATTCAGCTCTGATGTGGTCCTCATCACTAGACACTGAAAACACGTGTTTGCCGTAGCGCTTATCCTTGTGATAGTCGACATTGTAGACTGACTCACACGTCTTTAGGCATTTCGGGGTTTTATAGTCACCGTTGCAGGGCATCCTGTTGCCGGGGACATGATGTTCACAAGGAGGAATCTCGTACGGTTTGCAGCCCTGGCTGGAGTTGTAGCTGCCACCTGACACAAGACCGCCGTGCTTCCAGTACTCCCAAGCTAACGTTGGCATACCTCCGTTGCATCCGAGGCCACAGATTGGACAGCAGCTCAAAAGATCCTCAGCGGAGAAATGGAAATGCTGTGTTCCATTTGAGTATGTACAGTACCGGTCGGTCATCGCCTCCACAGCTCCAAATGCCCAGCAACTCCCGCAGGAACCCTGGTCTCGAACTTCATTTAAGGTAGGGCAGTCCGGCCATTTGTCTCTTGGGTCGAAGTTCTCGGGAAGACTAGCAATCAGTTCGGCGTCATGCTGGACCTTCGGTAATTTCTTGAAGTGGTCATCTTTCAGGACACCGGCCAATTTATTTAGGTGTGCCTTCGGTGTGTGTAGTGGGAAGTTTCTGCCGGCTTTCCAAGTGTTTTGCTTCGAATTGATGAGATCGATGAACTCGTCGGTGAGCGGGTTCTCTATTTCGGCGATGGCAAGCGCGAATGAGCACACGAGCGCAACAAACGTTGCACGCGATGCGGCCATTATTCAGTTCTTTATTTTCTTTTTCACAGCTGAGCGGTTAATGGATGTGTATTCGGAGCGAATGTGGCGCGACGACTGAACAGCGGGCGGCCGCGGCGGTTGTAGTTGATACCCGTGCTCGTACGCCGTGTAATTGGATCGAGCGCACGACACGGGGGCGAGACAGCGCTTGACCGCTCGTGTCGAAGGTTAACAATATATCTATAGCTAGCAGTAACACAAGACAAACAGATATTATGGTCGAACGCTTTACAACGATTGGCAAACATTTGTTTTGTATCGGTCGGAAGTAATTAATTGAAGATTGAAGCGAACCAATGTTTGTTTATACGAAAGGTTTATCGGGAGTCCTTGCTTGGGTCTATGTAGCATTTACGCTCATGGAAGTTATAATGATACGTTTTTTTTAATAAGTACCTGTATAAGTACTAGATTATTTGGAATAGTTTAAAACTTTATAGCAACTTAACATAAAAAAATGTATTTTTTACGTTAAGTTGCTATAAAGTTTATCATAATACTCACATAGTTATGTACGATATTGTAATAAAATGTAGGTACGTAGGTATATATAGATACATAGATATAAAAGATATTAAAACTAAAACAAAATTTCAGTTTTTCTAATAAATACCTATTTTTAAATTGAGCTGCCCATAGGAATAAAACACAAAATATATTATAAATACGGAAACTATGTGGATAACCTGTAATAACCTGCTTTTAATTAATTCTTTAGAACATGATTCACTTTATTTGTTCGAAGAATGAGTAAGTGTTGTACCTACCTATACTAAATAGTTTCGATGTGACTTTACTACTTAGCATTACGTTTTAAAAACAAGGGAGTTAGGGTATAGCGGAAGTAATTCCACTCAAATTTCTCCCCGATTGGGAAAATGCAGAAAATGGAAGTGAAATAACATTACTTACCTTCAACCGTGTTGTGTCAAGGCCAGAGATCTTGTGGATAAGCGCGGTACATTTCAGACCACATCTATACTCACCATGAGGTTAGATTGTGGTCAAGCACAATCCATGATAAAAAAAGATACGGATTAAAAATTCATAACTTCTAAACTACTGATTCTCGTGGAACTAATATTGCGTTTAGATTAATAATTGGGATGACCTAGATCCAAAATAAAATTTTTGGAGCACTGTAAATAGGCCACCCTGTATAAGTATGTATGTATTCTGAAAGGTATATTTATCCTATTTATATACTCTTATATTTTGTATATGTTATAGTTTAAAAATGCATAGTCCTGCACCCACCCGGGAGACTCCAGGCTGTACTCTAATATTGCAGTTTAGGAGTACCCCGGGTTGGTGCCCCATCCCATATTAGAATAAACTTCTTCAATCGGCCTCTATGCGTTGGATCTGTGTCCCCGCGCAAGCCTGCCAAAGGACCGGATAAAGTTTATGAGGATGGATGGATGGATATTTGTTACTCTTTCACGCTAAAACTACTGAAGGGATCTTGATGAAACTTTGCAGTATTATTATTTATACATCAGAATTAGCCTATAACAATTTTGAGTTATTTAGTCAAATTACAACGATAATTAAAAGTAACTTTTCCACGAGGACGAATTCGTGGGGGAAGAAGCTAGCATGAAATAAAAATGTGCATAATAGTTGTTATTTAATGAAATAAATAAATATTTTTGATTTGATTTTATTTTGTTTACACTCATTTTGTATTGAATTGTATTCATTTTGTATTGAATTTTGTAAAGTATCAGAGTCGTGCAGCTATTGGTGTTGCATATACCTAGTGCCTATATTTATAAATGACACCAAAATTCTATTGTGCCCTCCAATTGCCTTGTGGTCTGAGCTTGTCATGCTCACTAAAATGTCCTGCTGATGGTGGCGTTGTGTGTCGGGTCGTTTTATTCCCTGCAACATGGTTGAGTCGATCGACGCCGATACACACGTCATATTCATGAACGGGAGCCGTTTGTCGGGGCTGGTCAGCTCTTACTGTCAATGGCAATCTCATTTATTTATTATTTTCTGTTTTTTATACTGAATTAATTTATTAGTAGGTACACATCAAACTGCATTGTTCACAGTAACTATTCATAACAAAAAATGTAAACTAAGATTAACATTGTAATCATGTTTTTTTTTAAAAGAGTGTCTAAGGAGTTTCTTGCCGGTTCTTCTCCATAAGACCCACTTCTTGGAACAGTGCAACTAGTTTTGACTTTTCAAAAGTGCTATTTTAATGGTCTTATTGAAATAAAACATTTGACTTTGACTTTGAAACTTTAAAGTAACTTTAGATCAATAATTATTGAAAAAAAAAACTGAAATAGCGATGACTGCAGTTTCTATATGCCAAATATGCACATAATATATAAGTATTAATGTCATTTAATTGAACTGAATACAACACTAGATATTATTATTTAAACAATTCTTATATTACAGGATCACCAGCGATAACTAGGGATTCTATGCCGGCGTGGTTTGTCCCGCGCAGAATTTTAAAGAATCCCTTATCACCCCAGTTAGGGTTCCAAGAGTTCGCTACGAGCCAGTACTTTTTACCTTTCTCCACACCCCAACCTAAAATTTTTATAGCATGTCCCCCGATGTATTTGCCTACTGTATGTTCGTAAACCCCATGTTTGTAGTTCAAAAAATCTTCCCATACCAAAAAACAAGCCTCAACGGGACCGTTGTTGAATAATTCAGATTTAATTTGGTCCTCACCTTGGATTGTGTGTATATTTTTGCCATATCGCTTATCTTCCTTGTAGTCACTAGTATGAGTCGACTCACAGGACTCCAAGCATTTTGGGGTTTTTACTAATTTACCACAGTCCGGTAAGTCTCCATGCGTGTGATGGTTGCACGACGGTATCCTGTATGGTCTACAGCCCTGGCTGGAGTTATAGTTACCTCCTGACACGATACCAGTGCGTTGCCAGTAATCCCAGGCTAATGAAGCGCGACCTCCTGAACAGCCACCACAAGATGAACAACAGCTCAAGAGATCGTCAGCAGAGACGTGGAAATGTAGTTTTCCTTCAGAGTGTATACAGTATCTGTCGGTCATCGCTTCTACGGCACCGAACGCCCAGCAACTCCCACACGAGCCTTGATCTCTGATTTCGTTCAAAGTAGGGCAGTACTGCCATTTATCTCTCGGGTCAAAGCTCTCCGGAAGATTTGCAATCTGTTCGGAGTCATATTCCACCACTGGTAATTTGTCAAAGTTGACGTCTTTCAAAGCGCCCATTAGTGTCTTGATATAGGATAGAGGCATATCCTGCGGAAAGTTTCTTCCAGCTGTCCAAGAGTTTTGCTTGGAATTAATCAGGTTGATAAATTCATCGGAGAAAGGGTCCAATATTTCGTTAGTGCCAAATGTAAATGCGCACGTGAGTACAACAAAATGTAGCAATATCGGAGCCATTTCTGAGAACAGCTCAACAGTTAAGTCTGAAATAGTAGTAATAGTGTGGAGACTGCTTTTATACATTTGTTTGCGCATACTGTAATATTTATTGTCATTTAACTAATGTTTCGAGTATGTGAAACACTCACAATTAAATTTAGTATTTTGTTTTGCCAGAAGTGCAGCAAAGTACTAATATGCACCATTTTTCAGGATAGGTATTCTCAATGCTCTGTACTATAACCTCGTTAAAATAGTTGGTGGGTTTTTTTTTGGTTGAATCACAGCTGGGAGCGAAAATATGGGGGAATAGGCGACCGGGAGGGAGACCTCTAGTGGTAGTGGTCAGAAATGGTCACTGACAGCGGTGTAACAAGTTCCATGAGGCTTTAGGGTAAATGATATTTGTTCCACCATTAAAAGTGGTCTACCGATTTGCAACCATGATGCGCGTAGGTACCTATCGGGTATTCGAACGCACCGATGTCAAGAATTCAGATGTGATAAGTAGTTGTTAATCTCAATATCTATTGGCATCGGTATCCGTTTTCGACGTGACACGGTATGGATGGTACGGTGTCGATGCTCAACATCGTTATTCGTCTAATATCTAAAACATTCACTAGGTACTACTTATTTATAATCTAGACATGCGGGAGCAAGTTCAAGTCAAGAGAACTGGCGAGCAGCACCCCTGTGTATTACACGAACTATTTGGAGCCACTTTTGAACCCTTCATAACTCAAAAACTGTTTAACATAAACACGTCAAATTGCGTTGAAGTATATAATGAGACCCCAAGATAAATTATTAGTACTCAGATTTTATAAATACATAAGTAGATATTAACGTCCAAAAATCGTCATTTTTATGACTGATTGACTGACATGTAGATCCCTAATATAGAACCCTAACCCAACTCCAGATGACCTAGATGAAATGATGAGTTCAAATTTAGCATTGGAATTTGGTAATTGTGTTTATAGTTAATTAGAAAACAGTGAATTTATAAGATTTGATTTTTTTCGCTTTCATTAGATAAAACTTAGCGGCTTGCAAAATTATAAAAGCAAAAACTTCTTCTTTCTTCTTCGCAGGAGAATAAATATAATATAAAATATGACTTTAAATTTGAATAGTCAAATTATTTACTCGAAGTAAATAAGTTATGATCTATTGAACCTCAACATTTGACTTGGCTTATTTTCACATACCCATCTATATCGTCATCTTATTGTAAGTGTAACCAATCAACGTACCATCTTTATGTTATATTCAAGTTATGGTTTTTGAATTGTAATTTAAGGTCTATTCTTCTAAATTTAATTTGATTCGGTGGTAAAAACTAGCCAAGTCAAATGTTGAGGTTTAACAGGTTATAGAGATTATAGGTCATATTTTCAAATAGCAAACATTGTTGTAGCAGAAAAATAAACAGCACCCATTTATTAGATCTCAAGTCTTTTGTCGGTGAAGTCGACAACCACACCACAATTATCATAGCATTGAAGTTGGCTCCCATTTTCACGTTTTGGTGGGATCGATACATACACTCACGCCTTTTTCATACAGGAGTACATCTCCCGACTGCCGTTAACATTTCCTTTAATTTTTTTTGTTAATCGTTTTGTAATCACTCTCTCAACATCAATTCATTCAATCTTAGAATATCAATCAATCAATTCATCAATTCATTAGATCAATTGTAGAATATCGTTTTAAATTCGTGACACTACATTATTCATAATTTCAAACCGCAACATTGTCATTCCGAGTTACCCAGCACATACTCGTACTTCGTAAGGAACGCATTTCGACGGCATTTAGTCTACTTCATTCTTCTTCCGCCACATCCAATATTCACTTTTACACGAAAATGTAAGAACAAACAACCAAATTTTCATTTATTAGTAGACATCATGACTGCCCAAAAAGTTCTTTTGTTACCATTGTTACTTAAAATAAAATTGCTAAGTTTCTGAAAATATAAAGTAATTTTAAGTGATTTAGACAATTTAGATAATTATGTTAATTATATATTATAAGGAGGGAAAATAAATACCAACAATAACATTCAGAAGTGCATTTAATCCTTTTTAGAATCGAAATGCGATAGAAAATTGGAGACCGGTGTCTTCCCGACGCTCGAAAGCTTAAACAATTCAGTGAATGAGTGGTTCACCAGCGACAATGGAACCCTCGATGCCGCAGTGGTTTTCACCACGCAAAATATTGAAGAATCCCTTGTTACCCCAATCTTGGCTCCAAGAATTTGCAGCGAGCCAATATTTAACGCCCTTTTCCTTTCCCCAGCCTATAATTTTAACAGCATGGTTACCAAGAAGGTATCCTTCTGTGTAATTGTAAATCCCGCGTTTATAATAAAGAAAATCTGTGTACACTGCAAGTACACCTTCTACTGGTCCATTTTTGAATAACTCAGCTTTAATTTGCTCCTCGTTACGATTAAGTGAATAAGCGTTCTTGCCGTGACGTTTATCATTATCGTAATCTATGTTGTAGCTCGAATCGCAGGACGTGACGCATTCTGATATGTCAACTACATGGGCAAAACGCAGTAGGTCACCGGTTACATTATTTTCGCCCGGCGGAATCTTATAAGGTCTACAGCCCTGGCTAGAGTTGTAGTTACCTCCTGACACAAGACCGATGTGTGTCCAGTATTCCCAAGCGGCCGCGTGCACCCCTCTGATGCATCCTAAGCCGCAAGTCTCACAACAGCTTATAAGGTCCTCAGCAGAGAAATGGAACTGTTGGGTTCCTTTTGATTTTATACAATAACGGTCAGTCATGGCTTCCACGGCCGCTAACGCCCAGCAGCTGCCGCATGCTCCCTGGTCCCTGATTTCATTCAGAGAAGGACAGTCCGGCCATTTATCCCTTGGGTCAAAATTTTCAGGAAGACTCGCAATTGTTTCAGCTTCGTGTTTCGTTTGTGGTAACTTCACTAAGGTGTCATCATTCAAAGTACCCATTAGTTTCTTGATGTATGTAAGAGCCGTGCGTAACGGAAAGTTTCTGCCGGCTTTCCAAGAATTTTGTTTTGTATTTATCAAATTAATAAATTCGTCTGATAGTGGGTTTCTGTTAACAGCGGTGGAGATGGTAAGAGTGTAAATGAATGCTGCAATGGTTGTATGCAACGCAGCCATTATTCACAACTTAATTTTACTTTCCTTTTTACTAATTAATATTCAGAAAACACTTTCGTACTAATATTTTGCTTCTTCTGCTTAAAATTGACGAAATTCGGAACCTTTACACAGCCATATATCGCTAATTTGCATTTCTGTTACGTTCATAAAAACTTATAAATATAAGTAACACAACTTGAATTTTTGTTATCGCCACAAATGGGTATTATTTATTATTTGATTGCGTATGCTTTTGAAACCGAGATAATAGGAGCAAGTGGTAGTAGTTTTCTCAATTGTATTTATTAATCACTTAAAGTAGGTAAACACTAGGGTTGTTTTGAAATAAATGCTCGATGTATCCGATTTAATCAATAACAAAACGAAACTGATAGCGCGCGCGTTTTCACCTGCAGCGAAAAGTGAAGTGTTGATGCAAATTGGAATGCTTGCGTCAGCGCAGCAAGCGTCATAGCCATAGCGTTTATAGCCACGTTGGTGGTTCCGTCCTCCCCCCTGCAACCCTTTAAAACTATATCTTGTGCTATAATAATAATAATAAATCCAATCCAGCTATACCTAGTTACCTACGTATTTATTTTTATAGAATAGGAAATCATCTTTCTCTAAGTTTACGTTTAAATCGATGCATTCGGTAATGTGTTTAGATATTAAATACATTGTTGAGCCAGATAAACGGATTGACCAAGTTGCTAATAAACTCTTCAGTAACGGAACATAACCTTATTATAACAGTACTATTCTGAAAGCTAAATAAGCAAAAACAGTGATTGTATGATGCGCACGAAGACTTAAAATTTATTTGTTATTTGCAAGCAAATCTTCTACTTTCAGTAGGCTATTTTTATATTACTATTATAATACAATGTTGATTTTGTTTGATGTTGAGCAGGGTCACATTATGCTAACATTATTACTTACAAATAGTTTACAAATAGTTTTTTACTATTTTTTATTGATTTTATTGGTCTCATATTGTAGCTAATGTCAGAATCTGAAGACACGCCAAGAAATACAGTTCTTTTTTCTAAAAAAGTCATCTTATTCTTTATGTACATGCTTACAACTATTCCATAAAGCGAAACTGTGACAACACAAAACCTAAGCAGATTTATTGCATAGTCCGTAGTGGTCACAGGATTCGCAGGGTATTTTCTTTGACCGAGGTCAGTCACGAGACACGAAACAGGCGGATTCCGCTATTATAATGAATTTCCGAACCGTCTATACGCCGTTGTTCTGACTTCAACGGTTCTGGTTCTACGTATTTTATATGGCCTCGATATATGAGCCAGTATTTATTATGTACTTCGTCGTCGTAGAACGTGAGGTTATAGTAGAACTTCTTTAATCGATAACCTTATTAGATCTTTTAATTTTTTCCTTCACCTTGTCGTCTTCTATTGATCTTGGAAAATAAGTTTGGTATTTGATTCACCTCGTATATTATGATAATTGTACAGAAACCATTAATTGCGACAATTATCGACCCATTTCTAATAGCTACCCATACTGTTATTTATTGCAGAGTATTTTTTAAATTCGTTTTCAATTACAAATTTCCAATAGGACCTCGTTTTTTGTCATCGACAAATTGAAAATTTATTGTCTAAACGTTAAAAGGATTAAGCGATATTGATGGCTTTTCATGGAGTATTAATGTCACCCGAGTGTCTTAACAACACCATTTACTACGAACCTGAAAAAGTAAGGGTCTAATAAATTATATTGATTAAAAACTTTAATATTCTGGAACCTTTTATTGTCAAGAGAGCTTGTATCTTTATTTAAAAATGTTATCACAATTTAATAGAAAACTGGTACCTACAAATTAATTTTACTTTTAAGTTTGTACATTTACATTATATTAGTTTTAATCCATCCTTTTGCCCCAAAAAATTAGTAGAACCCATGGGCTTGGGTTGTTCTACAAAATTCTTGACAATGTGGTAACACTAACACCACATGTGGGAAATTACAGTAATGTACAATTTTATTACTTTATTTTTATTGTCTGTGAATTTTTTGTTGATAGTAATTATATTCCACACATTTATGAAGGTTTTTTGTTATCAGTCGTGGCCTTGTTAGGGTCTGTAATAATATAAATGTTTTAGATTGTTGTTAAAGTAAGATGAAAATGTGTTTTATGTTTTCAAGCTCCTCTTCTATTGTGCCGGTATTGCCAATAATAATATCCATGACAATCGTTAGTGGTCACAAGCCCAAAAAGCTTGACAAAAAGTCTATCCTCAGGATATCGCTATCACCCAGAAATTGGGTTGCGGAGGTCGCAGTAGTAGCAATTCGTATAAAACACTGATACTTATTGGTGGAAGCCGACCCCAACATAGTGTAATTAGTTAGAAAAGGTTCTGAGAATGAGTAGAAATATGATATTTTTTATATAACTAAGGTGGCAAACAAGCATACGGCCCACCTTCTGGTAAGCGGTTACCGTAGCCTATAGACGCTATGTATATTAACACTGGATTAATGAGTGAAAGGTGGGGAAGGAGGCCTTTTCCCTGGAGTGGGACGAAAATGGCTTTTTTTGTTTGGAATAAAATAGTTTGGAGTACAACGAGACGATCATTTGATAAAATCAGTACGTTGAAGAGTTTTTTAAAATTGATTATGGTTTTGATTATTTATTTCGACTCGACTACGGCTGTTGTCTAGCGGTTCGACTGTCGGACTGCTGCTCATGAGGTCGTGGGTTCGATTCCCACAGGACACAAATATATATGTGATGAACATTCCTTTTCACACAATTTCTTTTCATATGTATTATAAGTATGTATTTACAATATATATATAAGTTTTATATCCACTGTCTAGTACCCATAGTACAAGCTCTGCTTAGTTTGGGACTAGATGGAATTGTCCAAGAATATTTATTATTTATCATTCAATATGTAGACTTTTTTAAACTTAGGACGCAAACCAACATGCGATTCACGATAGTGACTACCGCCTCCCATGGACATCAGCGACACCGTAGCTGTCACCAATGCGTTACCGGCCTTTACTTGATTCGCTAGAAGGTAAGGAGTACTCCTTATGTACTCCTTATGTACTCCTTATGTACTCCTTAAGTACTCCTTATGTACTCCTTATGTACTCCTTATGTACTCCTTATGTACTCCTTATGTACTCCTTATGTACTCCTTATGTACTCCTTATGTACTCCTTATGTACTCCTTATGTACTCCTTATATACTCCTTATGTACTCCTTATGTACTCCTTATGTACTCCTTATGTACTCCTAAATTTTCGTAGTTTTATTCTATGTATTACATTATTTTTTGTATGTATTATTATATAATACAATATGTTAATGTATATTATGTTTATAATTGTATTTGTTTTCTAAGATATTACCTAGATTTATTCTTTCGTCTTTTGTTTAATAAGTAAGAAAATTAGTGTTTGACCATTTCATGCATAATTCATAAATATATGTATAAATAATCACACCATCATCGCGACTACACTCCTCGAAAGGTTAGGTTGAGGTGTACTAAGGGACGAGACTATTGCTATTATTAAAACTTAATAGGTACTTAATATACTCTTCGTTTTAAAAACTAGCTTCATCTGGAGATCATTTTCTTCAGCATATCTCACGGGACAATAAGATCCTTTGGATTAAAGTACACATAATTATATATACATATACAGTATATGTAGGTACATTAATTCATTGGGTATGGATGAATAGATGATTTTAATTAAAATCAACAAGGCCACTGAAAAGCCAGCCAATGGGGAATAGTCGGAACATCTATCCGTTGTAATAATTACTGAAGTAATTATCCGTTATTCATTAATTTGTTCGGTATTCCTGTGTTTCAAATAAGTTTTCATGTTTTTGACTTTGTGAAATAAGGTCCTTGTGTTAAATGATAAATGATATTTATTATGTAAATAGATCTTTTAAAGACACTTTTACAAGTCAATGTTTTACATATTTTTATAAGCTAGGTGGCATCCGGCATTTCTAGCTGACGACCTTTGAGAAAAAACACCGAAACAAACTCATACGTTACGCGCAACATATGCTTATAAACACCCACGGTAAATGAAAAACTCTTAGAGAGTAGTCAAGTTGAGTAAAAATCTACTTTTTCTAATATTTTATTACTAACTGCCCCGGCGGCGGCGGTGTCTTCCGCCTTTTTTCCTTTTTGCTCGGCTCCTATTAGTCATAGCGTGATTTTTTAAAGCCTATAACCTTCCTCGATAAATGGACTATCCAACACAAAGATTTTTTCAATTCGAACCAGCAGTTCCTGAGATTAGTGCGTTCAACCAAAGAAACAAACTCTTCAGCTTTATGATAACTATAGTTATAGATTATGAGTAAAAAGTAGTTCTTGTATCATAAAGGAAAATTTACTTTTCTTTTAGCAATTCTGATGTCTACTCGCAAAGGTTAATATCAATTGACACCATCTGGCTTATAGCATCACTGGTCTTGAACTGATATAAACCAACTCTAAACTTAACGAAATTTCTCGAAGCTACTTAAGTTTTACGCGTATATTTATAGGTATATTCTATATGTTTTTTCGAATTTTAAGTCTTATGGTTAGATACTTTTCATATTATCATCATCTAGACTTCACAAGTATATTGAGGTCAGCTTCATGTCTAGCCAAATGCGATTGAATAGGTATCAGTAATTTACTCGAAGGGACTGTAATCAGACTTCCACATTTGTCTATTGGCGTAGTGGCTAAGCCATCGGCTTCTGCGCCACGTGTTGTTGTATTTGTATGAGTTGCAGGTAATTGTTCTGGGTCTGCGTGTTTGTGTATGTGAAAATTTGTGTTTGTAAAACGCACCTACGACTAAAAATCCTAGTGGGGCAATGCTTTTTTTATTTTATTTTTGTTTTTCGGGCACTGTCACACTAATGACTGTCTTAGGTTGTGGTATAGCACCAAGGACTGAAGGCTTTTTGTAATCATGTGATGGTTAATTCGCTTTAACGGTGAAGGAAAATATTGTGAGGAAACCTGAATGCCTGAGAGAATTTTTTCACGACGACGTGTGAAGTTTGCCAACTCGCATTAGGCTGTGGTCGACTATAGCCTAATCCCTCTCAATATGTGACGAGACTCGTGCGCAGCAGTGGGACAGTATTTGGGTTGAAGATGAAATTATATTATATAAATACTCAGAACAGTAAAGACGTGTCTTTTTAAAAACGCTTTCGCGGCTCTAAAGAACTTAACTGTATTTAATGAATTATGAATAAACCAAATATTACTATTTACTTTCTTTGATTTCTATTGTATTTTTTTATCAAGTTCATATTTTTGTAATAAATATATTTTTGTTATTCATCATCATCAACTCATATTCGGTCCCACTGCTGGGCACAGGTCTCCACTCACAGAATGAGAGGGATTAGGTTATAGTTCACCACGCTGGCTTAGTGCGGGTTGGCAGACTTCACACGCGCCGTTGAGAAAATCACAATGGTTTTCTTTACAGTTTAAGCGAGTTTTTGCAAAGTCACAGGTGCGTGCCGTGGATTGGAACTCGAGACCATCAACTTTGCAGTCCAATGGTCATACCACTAAGTTTTTCCTTTGTTTTTGTAGAATTTTTGTTATTATAAACATCAAAAAAAGGAATCGCTCAAAGTTACGCATTTAGATTCCTTTTATATGTGGTTGTTAAACCCGTAATAGGTACAGGTTTCGTTGGTCTGTTTCTCTTCACCCTTGAGTTGCGTACTGAATGTAACAGTTACATTTATAGGCCTCCGACATAACTTTTACGATCAGCGTGGTTTAGTGACGTCACGAAATGCTTCTGTTTACTAGGGCCTGTACAGAATAAAAGAACATATAAAATCTATTTATTTTGATGTATAGTTGTTGCATTTTACGAAGGCATGGTGTGGCTTCTAAGTACATAGACATAAAGCTTAATTTTGAATAATACACGGGCACGAATAAAATTCAATATTAAAAAACCACACAACCTCAAAGCGCCTAGTGTTGTGTTCATTGCTTCAGAATGCGGTACGACAATATTGCTATTACTTAAAAATGCTTAAATTAAGGGTAATCCTCATGGATCGTCTGCCACCTGGAGAGGTGGTAAGGTATGTCGGACATAGGGTTGCCTACATTTCTTCAGCGAAATATTATTAATTTTTCAGACGAAGCTATAAAAAAATATAGTACTTACAAGTCAAAATAAAATAGTATTTTATGATAAACGCAAAAAGTGGACGAAGATATATTTGTGAATTATTTATCTTTATAAAAACTATATTTATTTGCACTCCTTGCATTTTTTAACAATATTTTGAATGATTTGTTTGTTAGATTTTAGTCTATTTTTGCGTACTAAGTGTTTCTTCAACAGTTCGCAGACCCGAAATACAGTACAATACTATATATTTATAGTACGGTTGGCAACCCTACGGACATGTACCGACTAAAAACAGCACTTAGTTTCACATACCTTATTGTCATGGCCATTAAATTCGCCCCTACCGTGAAAGGCTGACCAGCAGAAGCTAGATCCCTTCAGTTGGGGAGGCCTTGTCTCGCATCCCCATCAAAGACACAGGTCTGGCAAAAACACGTGTACTGCATACTGGCGCTGTGTTTATCTGCCCTTACTGCTAAGGTATATATATATATATATATATATCTACCTAACTTATTTAATAAGTTTTATATTAAGAGTTATATTTTACCTATTTAGAATCAAGTATAACATTTGTTGGGTAAGTATCGACTTTGTCTTTCCTGTGTACTATAAAATATTCCTTCTTTTAATTTACACATCTACATTAGCAGTGATGTTGTTGTTTAGCTAAATATCTATTGCCTAAAAATTGTTTGTCTGCCACACTGGTCTAGTTGTCGACGCTGCAGATGCTACGAAGCATGAGGTCTTGGGTGTGATTACCAGATCGAGCAGTGTTAGTAGATTTGCAATTAGAAAATTTTCAGTAGCAGTCTAATGTTTGTACCCGGTGAATGGCAATATCACCCTCTCTTACATACACTTAAAATACTGTTGAAATGTGGGTGTCAAAGTCAAAGTCAAAGTCAAATATTTTATTTCAATTAGACCATTAAAATAGCACTTTTGAAAAGTCGAACTAGTTGCACGGTTGCACGGATCCAAAGTGGATCTTATGGAGAAGAACCGGCAAGAAACTCCATAGACACTCTTTTCAACAAAAAAAAATCATGATTACAGTGTTCAGTATTGCAGTCTAAATCTGAATAGTTCATGAGAACAATGCAGTTTGATGTGTACTTTTAAATTAATCTAGCATAATAAACAGAAAAAAAAGAGGTTGCCAGGTGTAAAATAACCAGGACTCCAGGAGGAATACAGACGTGATAGTTATGATGTTTTACGGAGAAAATAGACTTTCTGGTAGCCTGAAATTATAAAGTCACTTAAGCTATCATTATCCACATTTATAGCCACCGCATAGAAATTTGAACCATATTTCCACTACTAAAACCATTGAAAGCATCTACGCAGGTCATTAAGCAATGGCCGTCGACACAGATGGCAAATTAGGCACGGAACCACTTCGCTATATCGCCCGGCACATCCGCGCACATCTGTACGCCGTCTAAAGCGTTTTGTACTAACTGATACCGTTAATGTGCTCGTATTTAACCCTAGAATGTTGTTACATATTAGCATAAAAGTTTTTTATTGAGTGAAGCACATTATTATGTATAAAAAGCGTGTTAGGTTTTATATAATATTTTTTTTATGATTGCTTCAGATACTTTTATTTACCAAACATTTTTAATCCCCAATATCTGTAGCTACTTAGTGAAATCTATACTAGTAGTAGGAGTAGTTAGGGAGGTACTCAGTAAATTAATTTTTGAGACTTCGATTGGTCGAGACAACAACGAAAACACTGCAGTAAAGTAAGTCAATATAATTCTTAGGTACGGTCACCAACGAAAGTCGCTGAACACAAAAAATTTTGAAAACATCATTACACCAAAACTTTTAATTAAATTCTAGTTAAGGTAAAGCTTGTAAGTATCTTATATTATTATACAAAGAAGTCGTGCTACCCTCTCCGGTCAGTAACTTCTAGATAATAAAAAATGTTAAAGCGTTTTAAAAATTGAATCGTGTTCAGCGACTTCCGTTGCTGACTGTACCCATAATTTTTATTTTTATTGCAAGTATATTATAATACTGTTATGTAAAAGACAGAGTTCACTACCTACCTACTTATATTTATACACATTTTTCATACTTAGAGAAATCGAAACTGTCCACTCTCAGGAAGACAATGTTGGTAGTTGAAAAACCAAGAAAACTTCGAACAACTGTGCTTTGAAAAATAAGGTTTTGTTTACACTGGCAAATTCTGATATCTATTGAAGACTTATTTAAAGACTTGTGTGATATCGTACCACGTTCGTTGACTTGGTATTTCAAACAAAGTTCTAATCTACGCGTGTTTGTTTGTGACTTTGAAGTTCTACTACATACCCGTTGATTGTGATGTTTTCATTAGTTGCTTGTTGTTCAAATGGTTTGTGGACGGTTAGGTTGATTATTTGTAAATCGAAAGAAAATAAATGTTGTACGAGAACTGTATTATATAAGTCCTATAAGATCGTACCCGTGAAGTTCACAAATGGAACAAATAATAACATTGTTAAGAATTCTTTGCAAAAATACTTATATTTTCCAGATTTCCGATGGAGATTGGCCTATTGTTAAAATTATTTTCTGTTTTCTTTACTTGAATAGGATTCTTTACATTCTCCCTGCCACGGTTACCTCTTAGTGTTTCTATTGCTGATGTTCCATCCATCTGTGTGGAGCTTCTTATTCCAGTTTACCGGGCTTTGGTAAAACAAAACGTCGTCTGTTACACTTCTTCTGCACTGTTATTCTCGAAACTGAGATAGAGTCTATGTTAAATAAAGGACCGAATGTAGAGGGCGAACCTATTCCCATTAATCGGACACAAATCCAAACTTCAAGCTGCTACTGAGATTTCATATGAAAACCCCATAACACTGCTCGACCTGGGAATTGCACCCAATACCTCTAGCGTAGCAGTCGCGCTCAGGTCCACTTGGCTAATGAGCCAGTTAACCAATTATCATGTTACGCGAACTACAGGATATACTTAACAGAAATAAGCGTGAACAAAACAATTCTGTTTCGTGTTTATTTTCATAATAATACGAAGAGTTTATAAAGAGACAAAGCCAAGTCTGAAACTCTGAACTCAAGCAATTTGTTGTTGGTGTGAATTTCGCCCAAAGGGAATCGTGTTTTCGCGTCTAACTCTCAGATAGTAAGCGGAGTTTTCCTCTTGTTTCCCTGTAATTATTATTAGAATAGGAACATTGTCCTCTCTTGCACTACACTGTAAGATTTATGATGACAAGTGTTGTTATTATGCGTTTTAACAGTGTGCTTGTTTCGTGATTAGAATAATGTTAGGCGTTTTTGGCATTTCGCTAGCGTCGAATATACAAAACTAGCTGTTGCCCACGATTTCTCTCGCATTGCAAAAGGCTTTTTGAGACAAAAGGCAGTCTATGTCCTTCTTCAAGGTCTATTCAATCTCTGTAGCAAATATCAGCTAAATCGATTCAGCGGTTTAGGCGTAAAAGTGTTACATTCCCATTTATAATATTAGCGGGGATAATGTGGTATACGAATTTTATTATTCTTTATTATATGCGGACACTTTAACCAACTAAGCTGCCGAGACTTCCAGTGTATTTAACCGGAAGGTGAAAATCTGGACTGAGATCGAATTTTTCTTCCGTTAAATTTATATCTTTGGTATACGAATGTTGTAGCGACAGAAAAAGAAAGAAGCTTCTCCGCTACGAGTCAAAGGTTCAATACCCGCACAAAGCATTTTTTTTATGATATATACATTGTTCTGGGTCTAGGTGTTTGTTAACTTACGAGAAATCTCTAGTTCACACCAGGCCATCGTTTTTTTTTAAAAGAAAGGTATATTAGTACCTACTTGTTTGAAATAAAATTACTTTTTACGTATTTTATCGCGATCAATTTGACCCTTGGGTCAACTTGACGTGGCCATAGATCCTGTAAATAGTGCGAAACGTCGGGATTAATAATATTTATATAACGCGATGAAATCCGTAAAAAGTACCTAGTTTTATTTCAATGTCTAATATTCGCGTGTCAAAAAGAAAAATGTACCTACTTGTTATTACGCGCGCACAACAAATAGGTACTGTGCAATCAAATTCATAAATTTTAGATTGTAATTTGAAAACGTGAATTAATTGCCATATCAGATAATTCATTCTCAACCCTATTCTTATTTATAGTGCCAAATATACACAAGCATATAATGCAGATATTCCTAAAAATATTATTCACTAGAGTGGAATATATTCCAAAATATTTACTCGCAGTACTAGCCAAGATTTACTCGTAATATAATGGACATCCCTAAGAATATGGAATGCATTTCATTCGTGGAATATATTTTGCTTAGCGAACGAATTCAAAGATCGCCTCTTCGTTTCTATTGTCGGAGAATTCAAGAAAATACGAAGTATGGCTGTCCGGTTGTATCTCATGTTATTCCAATGAACCTAACATATAACACAATGCAATAATATTGATTAGGTCGACGTTGCTCTTGAAAATATAAAGGGTCTACAGATGATTCTTTCATATCAGACTGCATAGTAAATTTTATTGCAATATCGAAAAAGTGGAATAGGTACTATCTAAAGTTCCTTATTCAAAATGGTGGTCAACAGCGCAGCTGAGCTTGAGAACCTGGGTTTGATCCCCGGGTCTTATTTAAAAAGAAATTCTCAGTAGCGTTCCTTCAAGTCAATTCTTTTAAGAGAGGTACCTACGGCATATTGGGAGTAATTCCACTCAAATCGGAGCTGCCCGACTGGGGAAGTACCACCGCCTTGCAGAATTTGCTTGAAATAATACTGCTTTGAGCTGTGTTGTTTTCCTTACGGTGAACAAGGTTGGCAGTGCTCCGCGAGGAAACGTTGTATTGGCAGTGGGGGGACTTTGACCCTTATACTGCCAACTAAAGTATTCCTCTTTAGTTTTACAGGGTCGGCAACGCGCAATACACCTGCTGTTACAAGCGTCTATAGGCTACGGTGACCGCTTACCATCAGGTGGGCCGTATGCTTGTTTGCCACCTTAGTGGTATAAAAAAACCCAAACATACAAACATAAAGTGTACATTGGTAAACCTCTGCCTAACTCTTTAGGGAATACGGGGTGTATGTCATGTAGACTTGAGAAAACTGTTGTTTTCTGTAGCCACGTTACGTTCATAGCGCTAGACAGAATCTCATTATCCTTTAAACGACCTTACCAGTCAAAAACAGAACACACAAGGGAATTACTACTTAAATCGTGTTTGTTTATCAATGTAATATTGGCTTTTTAAAAGCTTAAGTTTGAAACCGTCACAGCACTGAACTACTGATTCGTAATGTTATTTCATTAATAGGATTCCATTGTAAGGCTTCTGTCCTGCACTAAAATTATGTATACTAAGTCAACTTTGCTGTATTTACACGATCTGTGTTTTACACGGATTCATTTTCGGATAACAGACTAAGGTGATTTGGGGAATTAACTAACTAACAATATATTGGGGCTTCCTCAGACTCGGAATATCTCTGTGGGGTTTCGTATTTGAAGAAGATGTTAAATGAATGTTCGGTCACATTTCTATATATCAATATTCTTTACTGGCCAGTTACAGATAGATATTATAAATACATATTGGACTTAACTATGAACGACCTAACTGACTGGGTGCGGGGAGACGACTGCTGCGCCGTGCTAATACAGTAATGCGTCTATATAAATCGAATGCGTTAACAGTGTCCCTACATCTCTATTTGATTTAATTTTATACTCTCTTTAATAATATTGTTATAGATATTGTAGATAGATATCTACAATATCTATAACAATAATCTACAACAACAACTCAAATCACAACTGAAATCCTACCAAAACCAGATGGTTTTGGTAGGATTTCAGTAATATCACGATATTCATGGACATGAATTGGCTATTGGAATGGACTGCAAGCAGTTTGCTGCCGATTCTCCAAGTAGACTTACTTAAGGATTTTCTGTATCCCAAAAATATTACAGTAATATAAAATAATATCATTCTCCGAGCCTTTTCCCAACTATGTTGGGGTCAACATCCAGTCTAACTAGATGCGGCTGAATATCAGTATTTTACACGAAGCGACTGTCATCAGACCTTCGCAACCCAATTTCTAGGGAATACCGATATCCTGAAGATAGACTGGTTGTCAGGGTTTTTGGACTTTGTGTTTATTGCATACCTTAACCAAGTTACTATAAATATTTAAAAAGATCTTTTGGTAAAAATGTCCCTGAGAATAAATTTCATTCATATTAAGTTCCACCAGGTGTAAGAAGCCCCTGGATCCCAACTGAGATGGATGGATAGACACATCAAGACCCTAATGATTATTTGTAACCATGGCAGGAAGACAGGTGCTTATTAGAGACCATACAATGTCCTCTGTTAAAAATCCTATTCAAGGAAAACAGAAAATAATTTTAACAATAGGCGCCAATTTTCACCGGAAAACCTGAAAAATATTAGTCTTTTTGCAAAGAATTTTTAACAATGTCATTTTCTGTTCCCATTTGTGAACTTCACAGGTGATTGCGGAAGTTTTGATTTTTGTTTCGCTCTTTAATGGATCCGACCCAGTTCGAGTTTTTAAAATAATTATTGTCTGTTTTTTAATATGTGCGTTCTACACCCTGTTGTATATTTACTAGGAAAAAGGTGAAACAGAATTCTTTAGGGAATATCGGCTATACTTAATCATTAGCTGCGTGTTTTCTTATTACAGCTCCAAAAATAGGAGATTTTTATCTATGAAGTCTGGGGTACGGATAGGCTCACTATTTTTTATTTGGTTGCAAAGAGAAACAATACAGTTGAGGAGAAGGACAATAACATCTACAGTGTCTAAAATCTACTTATACAGCCTAAGCCTAAGATTTTCTCACGATGACGCATGAATTCGAAAATTCGGCCTTGGATTCGAAGTGATGATGATGAATGATGAGAGATTACCATCTCATCTCATCTTACGATCATCTTTATGTGAATTATTTGACTTGACAATAGATTTTGAAATAAAACTATTTTACACGGATTTTATCGCGTTATAATGATATTATTAATCCCGAAGTTACGGATTATTAATATCAATATAACCCGATAAAATCCGTAAAAAGTAGTATTATTTCGTATAATGTTCTCTTAAATGTCAGAAATTGACAATACATTTACAAACAACGCAATACGTCAAACTGTACTAACACAAGTCCGCTTTAAATTCTGTGTCTGTAAACAGTAAAACAAACACAGCTCCTCTTAATTTAACAGCACCCTAATAATGTTCACGTCACTATTAGTATGTTACCCGCGACTGCATTTAAATCTTGTTTAATGAGCACAATTCGAGCGTTCATTTATATTTAGGTAACAGAACATTATGTGGTTTGAAGCGGTGAAGTCCATTCGCGGTGGCAAATGACCCATATTCTGTAGCGCAATTTAAATCGCTCTTGCCTTTATTTATGATGTTAAACATTGTGTTTGTCCACACGTACATATGCTTAGTTCCTGAACACAACATGTCCGCTTTGTTTCAAACAAGGGTTTCATCTGCATTTTATTTGTTGCGTTCATATTCCAGAAAATGGCTTATAGCTGTGTTTGAATAAAGACATCTTTGTTAATAAAGGATCTAGTTGTGATGAAATAGTTGCTCATATTTTTTGTATGTATTAGGATCACAAACAAGCATACTGGCCGCTTGATGATAAGGTAACTGCTGCATATCCACACCAGCGACATCAGTGAATCGTTGTCATCTTGAAGCTTCATTTATCCAGTAATATTAAACCATCCAACAACATTTTGAAAAAACCTAATAACATTTTGCTCGATCTAGGAATCCAACCCAGCACCTCAAGCACCTCACTAGGTTATTGAGGCAGTATACTGGATATATTAATTACTCTTTAAACTGGAACACAATTATTGCTTAGCGACAAAATATTTGACAATGCAATAAATAAAAACAACCCCCAACAAATTCAGCGACGGGATTCCACCACCATAAAAAAATCATGAATTAATTGTAAACATTTATTTCTTTCTGACCTTTGATATAAAAAAAAAAATAAGATTTTGCGATTGTTAAAGATGAGAAAATTGCGGAAGGTTATTGACAGTCGAAATTGTATTGTATATAGGAATATAATTGGTCAGTTACTGACAATAGTCGACATAACGAAGTGGAGGTGGGAACTCAAATGAAAGGATGTCCCCACCCGTCACAATTTTTCCTATATCGTCAACGCAGCGTTCTGTGCGTTGTGTGGTGTTTGACATGACAGCGATTTGCGGTGTTGCCGGCTAATATCGCCGCTGACGGTACAAAAATAACAATTCCATAAAAGAAGGGAGACTTCTGCCCTCCCTAAAAGCTCTTTGTTCGCGGGAAGATTGCCCGTTGCACCTCGCCTTATTATCAACAAAAGAATTTACGAATTTCCTTCCCCGTATATTTGTTTAGGAACTAATGGAGGAAACCCTTCTTTAAAAATTTTACGTGAATGAAAATCATTGAAAAAGTCTCGGTTGCTATGGTAACGCCCCTGTGCGCGAATTCTAGTAACATAATTAGATTAGCCCGAAAGGATTATATGAATTAAAATTAACGGATAATGCCTTGTTGAGAATGTTTTTGGAGTTGGAGATTAAAAAGGGACTTATGAACGTAAATTCTTATTTTGTGAGTCATACCTACCTATATACCTAAGTATTACTTGAAGTGTGTGTTATTTAATGTCTATTGAAAATAGCCTTTTCAAGACAAGGAAAATATGTTTATAGTAGAAAATACACAACATATTGATGTAAACCTACTGAATAGAATGTGAATAGAATGAATGAAAGTTTTTTGAAGTTTTTTAGGTTTATTATAGTTTGGTGCCAACAAGGTATTGTAATGGTTTATTATAACTTAGGAACAATATTAGACTCCCATTTTCCAACAAACTATAATAATTTAAGCTGAAAATCCTTTTTGTCCCGATTCACCCCTGCATCCCTATTTACCCTGTTTAACTGTACCGCTTTTCTTTCGTAAATATGAACATACAATTTAATAAAGAGTTTTTATTCCATGTAAACTTTTCCTATATTCATGTGTTGAAACTCATTTTGGATCATTTCTTTGAATTTTATTACTTTGTGCCTTAATATTTTTAGGAAATACTTGTGATGATGATGATTGATCATACATACAATAAATTAATTTCGTCTTTCGTATCAGGGATATTAATAAAAAATTATTTATTTAATTTGACAACAATTTGTCCAATCGTTAGTAAAACTTACTCGCTAACTGTTAGTTATTTCAGTTAAAAACTAATAATCTATTATATCTGAACATTTCCTCTCGTCCGTGGTCAAAAGCAGAGCTGACCCGTGACCATGGAAGCTGTAAAGGGGCCGAAACGTAGGGAATAATAATAAATATAAATAAATATTTTGGGACATTTTTACACAGCACCATCTAGTCCCAAACTAAGCAGAGCTTGTACTAGGGGGGCTAGACAATGGATATAATACATAAATACTTTTTTTTTGTCAATATATACTTAAAATACATAAGAAATACCCAGACAAACACAAATACTCATGTTAATAATATCAATATAACGTGATAAAATCCGTACACAGTGGTATTATTTCAATGTCAGAAATCAATATCTTTTGCAGTGTTATCTTGCATGCTTCGGTCCTCAGTTCATTGATCCGTGTATATTTTGTCCGAATGGCTATCCATAGATGCATACAACGTACATGTAATATCTTAGCCATTTGCGATACAAACATATGCATATATATTGTAGCTTAAGCATACTGTTCGCTGCTAAATAAGATCTAGTAACAGTGCTTTCTATTTAGAAAAACGTGATCGGAAATTTCAATGAAAGAATGTGTTTCTAGAACTTGAATTTTTAAAGAAAAATGTTTTGTGCGTTCAATGTCCTAAGATGTTTGTTCGGAATAATATTGGATGTTATTTGGGGTATATTTTTTATTTGTATTTTTTGAGGTTAGGTAATCAGTGTTAGGCGACTATTATTGTAATATAGAATCAGGATTTGAGCAAAATATTCGAAATAGCAGTACTGTAGTAATATTATACAGTATCAATGCTTGTTAGGAGAAATCTGAAAATACAAACTTCCTATCAAACGTAGCGCGGGTCTGCATTTGATATGAATTTTATATTTTCAGAAAATACTTTTTCTATTTTTTCCTGGAAAGTATTTTCTCGGACGAAGATAACTTAAAAATCAAATTATCTTTATCAGGCTTAATGTTTTTCGTAGCATGCAATAAGGAAAACGCGCCAGCAAACTTATATGTCCGCCACGTGAATAAACAAAAGAAGTTTCTAAATTTACTTAGCAAAGTATCTATGAATTTACGAAAATCCCCTCAAAAGAGCTGCAGTGATTTGCGAGTTTAGGATACAAAGACATGCACACTGGGGTGTTTATCTTATTATGCAGTAATGATGTGTGCTTGAAGTGAAGTTCGAAACCCAACAGTGGGTAGATTATGGTTTGATTGATGATGGTAGGTACTTGGCTTAAATGTATTTTAACTTCAGACTTCATCCATTTTATTTATTTCGCGGGGTAAATAAATATAATAATAAATATTCTTGGACAATTTTACACAACACCATCTAGTCCCAAACTAAGCAGAGCTTGTACGGTCCACAAAAGAGTCAGGTATACAGGCAGCTAATTAATAATCTGTGTTTTGATAAAGATTGTGTAATAATGTATTATGATTAAGTGTCAAAATGTAGGTATTTTAAGCAGCTACATACCTAACCCTTTGGCGCGTAATTATTTATGTCGATATACGTCTAAAAATGCATATTTCGTTTGCTGTCTGTATACTGAACTCTTTTGTTGACTGTATTATGGGTACTAGATAGTGGATAAAATTCTTATATAGCAAATTTTTTTTATATTTTTTGACAATTAATTTGTAATACGCACATGATTTCGAAAAGTCCGAGGTGCGTGTCGAAAAGTCAGAGACGCGTGTCGAAAAGTTAGAGACTTGGCAGTCCAATGGTCATATCACTGCTTACATGACAAATTTACTTAAAAACCTCTTTTTTCGTGTGCGGAAAACCCTTCATCTTGGTGACGTTAATCATAATTCTAGGTAAGATTTGTTGTGGAAAGAAAGAAGAACTAGAAATCGCAATCGTAGAAAAATTGATACGTAAAACAATCAAAGTCAAATTCAAATATTTTATTTCAATTAGACTATTGAAATAGCACTTTTGAAAAGTCAAAACTAGTTGCACTAGTTGCACGGAATGGACGGACGGCATAAAGTAAATCGATGACTTGAAGCTTTAAACAATTGTGTTCTATTTTACTTTATCTGTGGAATAAACCGGATCCTTTCGTGGCAGGTCTGTGGCGTGGCAATCAAGGTCTAACAATGAGTCATAGTAACCACGTGATACTGTAGGTACAGAAGCCTGCACATCAAGCTACTCCAATTTGTCAAATTTCTTTGAAAGATTTTCAACTTTAATACAAAGCTATAAGGTTCATGTTCAATTTGGAAAAGTTTACAGTTTTGGATGACCTGCTGGTGTATGTACTACGAGTCATTTTAAAATGGAGCTCAATTTCTATAGCAGCTAGATTACCCAAATTCTAGGAATTATTAAGACTGGTATGATAAATATCATAAATGAATTTGGGATTTATCTTACACAGCTCGGCAGACGGTTGTCCTGCATCGTCACCAATTATGAATCTAAACCATCAAGGGAGCCACTCAAACATACAAATAATTTCATCGAAATCGGTCAAGTTGTTTTTGAGTTTTAGCGTGATAAACGAACAGCCATTGATTTTTATATATATAAAAAGATCAGCGTTTTTGAGCTCCTGGGTTCGATTCTCAGGTCGTGCAAAGTTTAATTGGGTTTTTCTTTGAACTTCTCAGTTAGCAGTTCGGAGTTTGGATTTGTGCCCGATTAATGGCAATAGGCTTGCCCCCTATTACATGGGACCTAAACATACCGGCGAACTGTGGGTATATATTAGTACACCTCTGCCTGGTACGTCGAGAAATACAAGTGTGATGGTAGGTATGTTGTTACTTAAAAGTAAAACGAATTTTTCGGACTTTCAAATTACAGCTGTTACCTAATATCATGAATTTTGTCATTTTTATGAGTATTTATCGTTTTTCATATTGAATTTAATTATCTTTTTCGTGGCGTTTTTTTCTATTGATGATTACGGCAGTAAGTTTTCGCTTTGAAATCCACGTTCCTATAATATCTTTATAATTACGCAACACAAGGTAAAAAAATCCTACGTAATATTACTGCTAAATACGAAACTCTGTCTGTCTGTTACGATTTCACGCCTAAACCGCTGAACTGATTTTGATGGAATTTGGTACAGAGATAGATGAGACATTGGTGAAGGTCTTACATATGACATAAGCCTACCTTTTACCGTTCGTCTCAAAAAGCCCTGATTGATGATGCGGATTCAACTGCGCGGAACAGCTAGTTACTTCTCGATGGTGTGTGAAGTCTGCCAACCCGCACTAGGCCAGCGTGGTGGACTATAGCCCAATATCTCTCTATCTGGAGGAGCCCCGTGCCCAGCAGTGGGGTTGATGATGACTTAGATAGATAGAGTATTCTTTCTTGTACACCATAGGACTAATCGGAAGAAAAATATGCAAACGTTACAAGAGTACAATTGGCGGTCTTATCGCTAATCGCAATTTCTTATAGACAACCATAACCTTACTGACAATAAAAAATAATTGTTTATGCAATTTATTAGTTAAGAAAACTACATTGAATTAAGTATTATACCTATCTGTATTTTTCATCATAACATAGCCACGAAGCAACTTTATCAATGACTAGGGGTTGGGCCCTAAAAGTCGTCTACCAATTCGTAATTGAGTGAAACACTAAGACAATAGCTGAAAGGATGGCAGAACCCAATTTGTAAACTTTCACCTTCTTCAGACCCTTTTAACCTTTGATAGATTTAGATACTTCTGGAAAATGTCGATACAAATTAGGTAGACGTGATTTTTTGCTTTATCGCTTGAAGTACTTTGTTTCCAATTTAAAGGTGAATTAAAAGTTCATAGGTTTTTTTTTTTTGGGCAATGAGATTGGTGCCAGTTCACTAAGTGGTCACTTAGTACTAAAGACTACAACTTTTTTTAAATATTTATATCGTTGTCGATGTTTAGATGAATTCAATAACGAAAATAATGAAAATGCAGTTTTTTTTTTCGTGACGTAAGTGACACGGAGCATGTTAAAATTTAAAGAGATAATTATTATCCTGTAATTATTAAATAATTAAGTGTTATGGAATTATCTTTTGTAAGCTTTTTTTCATACCACTAGGGTGGCAAAAAATCACACCTACGGCCCACCTTATAGTAAGCGGTTACCGTAGCCTATAGACGCTTGTAACACAATAGGTTATCAGTATCACTTGCGCGTTGCCCACCCCGTAAAACGAAAGAGGAATAGTTAGGTTGGCAGTATAAGGGTGAAAGTTTCCCCAACGTTACCTGGCGGAGCACTGTCAACCTTGCTCACCGTAAGGAACACAACACATCTCAAAGCAGTGTTATTTCACTTCGATTTACGAGTACTGCAAGGCGACTCGATTTAAAGCACGACTGTACGCTTGAGGTTGAGTGGGGCGCAGCGATGCGATGAGCGATCGACTTCTGCGCCATGGGTTGTTGATCCCCACACGAAACAAATATTTGTATGACCTACACGGTTGTTCTGGGTCTGGGTGTTTGTGAAAATTTGAGTTTCTAAACGCACCTACGATATAGGACAAAATCCTAGTGTGGAGCAATGTTTAAAGAAAAAAAAAAATTCCCTAATCCTTCGGGGAAAACATGCGAGAAGATATGTTATGTTATGTAAACCTAATGGCCAATCTATTTATCTAATCGCTACTCCCTGTTGACCATTTCTCTTCAGTGCACCCCCTGTATCGTTGAAAGTTTCAGACGCAACGGAAAATTTAATTCACTACTGATAATTGGACATCAATTTGCACCCCACTCCAGTCCGATAATTTTATTGTGAAATTGAAAACATATCCTTTGAAATTGATATAAGTAATTTGTTTAGTTACCGTAATGCCTTTTTTGAGAGAGACATGACCCTGATATAAGTGTTCGATTTTTGGTTAAATCTTTGACAGATCAAAGTCAAATATTTTATTTCAATTTGACAAATAAAATAGCATTTTTGAAAAGTCAACATTAGTTGCACAAGGTTGCACATTTTGATTATATACTTGTCTAGATGGAGCAATGCAAACAAACGACAAGCGAAAACTGGGGCCAAATTGCGTGATATGTGTGAGTACCGCTTGTGTACTTATTGTAGTCAAACTGTCAAGGTGTGCGTTTTATTTATTTTAATAAAAACAAAAAATACAATGAAAAAATATATACAGCAATTTATAGAGCAAAATCCATCTCTTTGTATTTGTTTTCGAAATAGTTTTTTTTTTTTATATTTCATTTCGTGTCCGCTGTATAATGTCTCTCCAGTCTTAAGAAATCTGAAACCCAAAATATTAGAAAGAACTAACAAAAATACTATTTAGTGAATGACTTCATTTATTTTGTGAAGGCAAGTTATCATTTACTGATCAAATAAATTATGTAGGTAATTATTAAAATAATAAAATTTTCTCCTGATCGAAAGATGATGACTGATATTTGCATTTTATCTCCCATAGTTTCGCCAAATCTCCCTTGTAATAAATTGACAACACCGGCTACTCTGTCGAACATACAAATTAACGAATTGAAAAATCATGTTTTCATAAAATAATAGAGGTTAAATAACAAAACTTATCGATGTAATGTGATCTTAGTGTAATTATACGGTTTTCCCACATAATTGCGACACAATTTGACAGCACATACCGACATAATTAATTATTTTTCGAGAACTCCACACCCTGAAGTGATCCAAATGACACTGACGTAAGTGAGAAGAGAGTCTACCAATTTTAGTAGACTTTATTTGGGCCGTTCTGTACGTGTCAATGTGGCATCTAGACAAGTATATAATCAAAGGTTGCACAGTTCCAAAAGGTTATGGAGAAGAACCGGCAAGAAACTCCATAGACATTGCTTTAAAAAAGTCATGTTAACAGTTTTAATCTTGGTTTGCAATTTTGTTCTGAATAGTTCACGAGAATAATATGCAAGGATTATTATTTTAAATAGGTAATTTAAAAAAGGAAAATAAACTAATTTTGTCTATTCTAAATAAATCTAAATACATGAACTAAAGATGTACTTTAATACTAAATACATCTTAAATTGTTTTACTTAATTGAACTGAATACTAATAATATGCCTACTAGGCTCAATAAATCTTAATTGCCTAAGTTAAAAATACAATAGAAATTATCTAAAAAAGAGTAATATTTCCTGTTTTTTGGAACTGCATTGGAAAAGATGTAGACATAAACTAATATAAACAGATAACCTACAAATTTCCGTATTCTCTTAGAGAAATTGAAAAATGTTACCTTAGAAACGCAACATATACCGTATAATATATACCATCCCGTTGGTATCCCTGAAGGGTAAGGCAGAGGTGCTATTTTTAAGTCTTAACATAACATAAAAATCCTAATTCCGAGCTGCTACTGATAATTTCCTCATAGAAAAACCCACTGCTCGACCTGGGAATCAAATATTATGTCTCACAGATGGGCGCGGGTCTCCTCTTATTACTTGTAACTAAATGTAGCCATCAATTACAATAATGATCCTGCTAAAATATTTCTATATATCTGGAGTCAATATGCACTGCGGTATCACTGTACACGAGAAGTTACGTAGGTCTCTCGATTGCGGTCTCTATTTCCTGGGAAACAGGAAATTTTCGAGCGTCCGCACAGAAGCAGCAAATTCAAAGTTATTTCACTATTTACGTAGTGTTCATGGAGTTTTTCGGATGATATGCTTTTAGATAGTTGGGTTCCTAATTTAATTATTTAATTCGTTTGTTTAATTTGTTTGTTTAATTATTTAATTTGTTTGTTTAATTATGTAATTTGTGGTGCTAATTATGTAGAGTTGTGGCGAAATAATAGATAACTAACTACTCTGATCATACAGCAGTGGGACAGTATACGGGTTGATGATATTCCTCTCAATGCTAACCTCGCTATCTTCCACCGAGTATCATGGATTCGTCTCTCACCTGAGACATATTTGTATCATCCATATATACCCATGTGTTTCGAGTCTCGGTGTACTTTGCGTCCGTCGTTGCTCTGCACTCAATCTTGTGAGCATTGACGTTACGTCACTTCCAATTCCTAATTGATTGATAACATTGATTCAGAAATATAACGTAATATTTATTTCTGTAAACCGATCTTAGGGAACTAGATGATGATTGAAAATTACTTTTCACGGAATTTATCGCGTTATATTGATATAAGATAGACGGTAGACCCGAGAGAAAGAGTTTACCCGTGACCATGGACGCTGTAAAGGGTCCGAAACGTCAAGATTAATAATATCGAAATAAAACTACTTTTTACGGATTTTATCGCGTATATTGATATTGTTAATCTTAATTAAATTAAATTATTAAAGGGGATTGATAATATCAATATACGCGATAAAATCCGTAAAAAGTAGTTTTATTTCAATGTATAATATTCGCGTAAATGTCAGAAATCAATATTAATAATATCAATATAATGCGATAAAATCAGTAACAAGTACCTAGTTTTATTCAATGTATAATATTCGCGTAATTCTCAGAAATCAATCATCATCATCAACCCATATACTGTCCCACTGCTGGGCACGGGTCTCCTCTCATATTGAGTGGGATTAGGCTATAGTCCACCACGCTGGCCTAGTGCGGGTTGGCAGACTTCACAAACCGTCGAGAAAATTCTCTAAGGTATGCAGGTTTCCTCACGATGTTTTCCTTCACCGTTTAAGCGAGTGATAATTAATTATTAATATACACATGAATTCGAAAAGTCAGAGGTGCGTACCTTGGGTTCGAACTCGAGACCTTCGACTTGGCAGTCCAATGGTCATACCACTAGGCTATCACTGCTATACAAGAAATCAATAAGTATGTAGTTTTATTTTAATGTCTAATATTCGCATAAGTGTCAGAAATCAATAGATAGATGATGATACTCCAGAGAACGATTATGGTTTCATCGACGCAGTGGAGTGGTAAACGACTGGCTTCCAGCTATAGATCGTGGCAATCGGTAAAGCTAAATTATGTACATATGTTGTATAGAGCGTAGATGTATAGAGGCCAGCACGTCAAGCTACCCCAATTTGTCAAATTTCTTTGATAGATTTTCTACTTTAATTCAAAATGATAAGGTTCATGTTCAATTGGGTAAATTTAACAGTTTTAGATAGTTTGACCTGCTGACATCTGTACATAAAGTAGTAATGAGTATTGAAGTTTTCTTTCAGGTGTACAAGGCGCAGTGACTTTTTTTTTCTACTTCTTTTGTAGGATCAAAATCTTATAGCCCGGTACTCGAGTGTGTATTACGAATAATATTTCACTCTCAGGATTATCCTCTAATAACCCTGTAGCTGTAAATTGACGCTGAATCTGAGCCTTATTAAACTGTCTTGTAAATCGTGTTCGCACTGTACAAAGTGCTGATCACATAAAAAATAACAGGGCCATAAAACCCGCGTGCCTCCCTAGCCGGGCGCTCGTATAATCAGACAAATATATCAGGATAACTATTGATTTCTTGTCTTATTTTTGGAAGGGTGTAGTGAAATTTGCGATGCTTAATATGCTGTTGTCTGGAAGAGAAGAGAAAGAAAAACTGCAGAGCATTTTCTTCCTTTTAGTTTGAGTGACTTATGTTTCTGAATCTTGTTATCATAAAGTTTAATTCATCTGAGTATTGGGAATAATAATCTATCATTTCTTTGTGTAGTAAGGTGTTAGATATATTATAAAATGGCACATACTTACATTGTATTACTAGGATAATAATTAGCATGCAAAAATTTTACGTATACTTACCAGAAAAGGCTTAGCAAATGTTTTTTAAATAAAACTTTGTCCCTCACTTTGATCTTCTCATTTACACATACCTATAAAATTTTTACTCAGCTCAGCCACTACGCCTAACATCAAAGCATGAAAAAATTTTATCCATCAATTCCTCACTTCAACTCATTTAAAAGTAAAGTTCGGAAACATCTCCTCAGTTCTTTGGCAGATTCTTAGTATTATCCTCTCCTTCTTTGTTTATTAATATATATATATATATATTCATATAAAAATATAATAATATGTATTAAGTATATATTTATATATGTATAGTTATGATAATTTATATTTATTTAAGTATAATTTTATGCTATCACTTTTATTCGTCTTTACAAACCTACATACATTCTGTTTTGGTTATTGATACAAACATTTTTTAATTTAATATTTTTCATTTCTTTTTAAACAAATGTGTTGCACCTACTAACTTCTATCTCTGCATCACCCTAAGGTCGACTGGTAGAAAATGCCTTGACATTAAGTCCGCCTTTGTATTATATTTGTGCATAAAGCATTAAATAAATAAATTCCTTTAAACTATAGAAATTGCATTCGTTTTAGCTAAGTAGGTACCTAATAAGTGCTATATGAAACGAGTACCCAATGTAAAATTAAATCATCATCAGTATTATATGAAATCGATTCCATAAAGTAAAAAAAGAAATCATAAAATTTGTTACAATGTTCCTTACATTATTAGTTGTACCATTATGTCTTTGCCAGTTTTATTAAGATTACTAAATTAATTCTATGTATAATGAAATTGCGAAACATTTTATTCATTCTGCTTCCAAATGTAGTGTACCGCAACACTTTAGAGTACATATAATAAATAAAAACGAAACATAACATACGATAATTCACCAAATTCCACTTTTCCATTATTTATTATATTGTTATTGATACTACATTCAATTCACGTTTCATTTCGTGTTATCAGTTCACTGGTTCGTTGATACAATATAGCGGTACTTGTCGAAATTTTATTGGTTTCCCGCAAAGTATGAACAACACTTGTGGTAATACCGTCAGTCATGTGAGTGGTAGAAATTCGCATTGAGCTCAGGAACCGCGACGTCTCGGCGGGTAGCGCAACCCTAGCTGCCTAAGGCCACATACAAACTAAACGCTATTGTGTTCTCTTTTGTCAGAACATCGAATACCGTCTGAATATTCTTTGTTTGTGCAATTTCAATTCGCTAGGCGCATGCGACCGTAATATTTTGTTACAGGCTTGTTCTCTGGTTGTTGTCAAATTTAGTGGTCATCACAAAATTTTACGTTAGCCAAAGATCAAGCCAATATAAAAATCACCCATTAGTTATTATCATCCCTAGTAATCCCTACTGATATACCTATTATAAATGCGAAAGGAACTCTATCTGATTGTATATCTGTTACGCTTTTTTGGTATTGAGATAGACAAAAAGGATTTATATGGCGAAAGTCAGTGGAACCGCCGGGAGGAGACGCCCTAGAAAGATTTACACGGACCTTATTGGTGGGGTTATTCAAAAAGGCCAGGTGTGAATGTGGACGAAGCGAAAGAAGTATACAATCGTACCAAGTGGTGTTGTTTTGTTTCTGCCTACTCCTATGGGAAAATGGCTTAAATGTATTATAGATTAGACCTTGGAGAAGGACATAGTAGGCTACCTATGTCTCAAAAAGTCCTTTGAGATGCGAGTGAAACCACTGGCAAAAGCTAGTTCACTATAACAAAAGCTAGTTCACTATATCAAAAGCTAGTTCACTATAACAAAAGCTAGTTCACTATAACAAAGGCTAGTTCACTATATCAAAAGCTATAATTCAACCTATACCAACTATCGCATATTGATTTCTGACATTTACGCGAATATTATACATTGGGATTAATAATATCAATATACGCGATAAATCCGTAAAAAGTAGTTTTATTTCAACTATCGCATTCTGGTGAACAAAAACAAAAAAGCTTATTCCAAGTTTCGCCATGTGTTCAATTTTTTGAGAAAATCTCCGAAAATTAAATTAAATGAAATTAATCTCCTTTTTATCAAGTCGGCCGATTTCTGGTATATAGATAAGTGCAAAAAAAAAAACAGCGTGTGTGTCGGGTTTCCGTATCAATGTATTGTGAATTTTTCTGCATGTCAATTTCGCAAGCAGTTTGTCACGTGAATTCATCCTAACGTTAGGGGCGCGTCTTGCTGACCCAGTTCGGGATCGTCGCGGGATCACTCGAAAGGGTTTACGGTTTCAATATTTGGAAGGCTTCACATATATGCGCACTTTAGTTGTCTTATATAATGCACTTCGTTTCGAGTTACGCTGAGTTTTATGAAGTAAACAACGTAATTTATGTTCACGACCTATTTGCAAATGCAAGAAGATTAGTAGTAGCCTTGCGTAATAACTAACAGCCTTCACAAGGTGGTCTAATCTGGTTCAGAGGGCTGGTATCCAATTTGCCGCCACGTTATTGTGGGGCTTCGACCGCAGCTCGCGTAATTGACACCGAAAGTAAAACCGCAACTTATAAATCGGAAAATGTAAGCTAGACGACAACCGCAGATGCAAAAACCCACCTGCGAAATTACAACACGTACTAGCACCTCGACAATCGCCGGCCGGTATATCCAATCTACTCGATGCTTTATTATTATCGTCCCGACTTCCAATAAAAATAACGTAATTTACCATCCGAATAGAGCAGTCTTATAGGTTTAGTTTAGAAAGTTGGCATCTTGTCCATAGCGGTTATTCCGCGTTCCCTACATAGACTACCAAGCTGCAGGTTGTACAAAAAGAAGGCTTTATTTAACGGGAACTGATTCGGAAAAAAGCGCTCTGTGAGCTCCATGACGAAGAACCGGATTACTATGGCCGGGCCGCAAAACAAATCCACTACGATTTACGTACCGTAAACTCGTTACGCGTTTCGAACGAGACGCGTTCGTGGTGGCGTGTTTAGTTGGAATTTGTTTCTTGTTGTGAATATCCGAGAGTTCAGATCGAGTGTCGAGGGTGCGTTAAGTACCGCCGGGCGAGAGAGAGGCGAGCTTACAGACTATGGAGAGGTTCGCAGGTTCATTTGTAGGAAGTGTCGTTATCACAGTCGCTGTTCGGCGTTCGGACGGCGTGGTTCGGTGCGGACGGTCCGCGTACTCACTACGTCTGTACTCGCTGAAGTTTTGCAGAGATCGTGTTTCGATATTGCATCCGCGGCGGCCTTTCCCGGCTCGTGACTAGTTGTGACTGATCATAGAAGCTGTATAGAAAGTGAAACTGTATGCTTGACACGTGAAGACAGATAGTGCAAGACATCTAAACTTTGGATAAAGTGCTTAAAGTGGGACAAGTCGGTTTTTTCAGTGAAAATCGAATGACACCTAGACTCGTTTCGATATCAGCGCAGTTTTGTCAATTAAAACTGTGTCTAGATTGTTGAAGCGTTGCAGATTTTTCCAAAAACGGTAAGTTATTGAAACTCGATGAAAAGGTGACAAATTATTTTGTAAAACTTTGAAGATGACACACACTGTATAGCCACCTGTAAAAATTATGTGAAAATTCGCAAAAGTAATCAGTTCAAAGCTTATTCAGAATTTTTATTCACAATAAATCTAAGTATGAAATAAAAAAATATATGAATATAAATGGCCGACTCATCAAGTTTTTTCTTAGCGGGTGCTGGAGACTCAAGTATTCATAAGGACGGAAGTGTACGTGAAAAATGGTAATATCATTATAGCAACATCGCTGCATCGCTTAGGGGGGATGTTCAAAAACGACGAAATAATTTACGGGATTTAATAATCGTAGGCACTTAATGTTTTGTTTTTAAATGTTTATAATATTCAAGCGCCTGGTTAGACTGGGAGCCGACCCCAATAAAAGGAGAAAAAACTAGTTTGGGATTTCCATTTTTGTTTTTTTTTTTGTATGTCTTATTTTCCTATTTGTGTGATAAAACATAGAGTAGATAAGATAGATTCATTGTCGTTGATGACTATACTGTTGTTTGTGTGAGTGTATGTTTTGGGTTGATATCATCATTATGAGAGATGCGTCGCTATTACTCGCTTATTACATCATTACATGTTATGAACGTTTGTGTTGTGTTCATCCCTTTAAATGCAATTATCTTTGTATTATATTAGAGTCTACGTAGGGTCTCGTAATCTAACACATTGAAGCCGGCTTATATTATGAAAATGTATTTACTTCATACTGTGACACTAAACAGGCTTTATGTAAATTAAGTTTTTAATCGCGCAAATCCATATTTTTAAATCTAAAGATAAACTTTAGGCGTTAATGCGTTACTCAAACAATGAAATTGTTTAAGATTGACATTTGAAAATGCTCTAATCGATAATTTCATTCGCTTGATAAATGCCAATTTGATACGTTTTTATCTAGTCGTGGCATATTAGCATTCTCATCTTTGGGAACTAACACCATTTTTCTTAAGAGCTCCCACACTAGGTTTCAAGCCCTCTGTCGCGGGGGATTTTACAAATTTATAATTTACGGACACAAAGTACACCCAGATTCGAAACAAATATCTGTAGATCCCATAGAGATTTCTCGGCTGGGAATCGAACCCACGTATCGAACCCCGGTAAGGTGGCGAGGAGACCACCTTAACGGCAAAGCCAAACATGCAGTCAGAATATGAACTTTATAAAAAAGCAGTCATAGCTTAGTTTGAATTCAAGGCACGCACCTCTGACTTTTCGAATTCATGTGCGTATTAATTGATCACTCGCTTAAACGGTGAAGGAAAACAACGTGAGGAAACCTGCATGCCTTAGAGATTTTTTTCGACGGTGTGTGAAGTCTGCCAACCCGCACTAGGCCAGCGTGTTGGACTATAGCCTAATCCCTCTCATTCTGAGAAGAGATCCGTGCCCAGCAGTGGGACAGTACTTATATGGGTTAATGATGATGAACCTATAAATAATCCTACTAATATTATAAATGTGAAAGTTTGTAAGGATAGATGGATGGATGATGTTTGTTACTCTTTGATGCTAAAACTACTGAACGGATTTTGATGAAACTTTACAGTATTATTATTTATACATCAGAATAACAATAAGGCTATAATTTGTAACGACTTTGAGTTAATTAGCCAAATTACTATGATAAATAAAAAGTAACTTTTCCACGCGGACAAAGTCGAGGGCAGAAGCTAGTAGAGAAATAATTGCATGAAAAATCAAGTGGATATTGCTAATGTGAGTTAGTCAGCTAAATACACAGTGCCTACAAAAAAAGGGGACGCCGGTCTTGCCTTTCCACAGGGGTCGGGTTAAGTCAATTAGTATCATTCAATGTTTTATTCATTACGTACTTAAAGCTATACGTATTAGATACAGATAAGATGGTAATTACCGGACGTGTGTATCGTCGAATGTACGTTTAATTACGTAACATATACTTATTAAAATTCATGTGATCGCGAGGTGAGATTGGCAAGATTTCCATGACACATGATTTTGATACTAGCGTCCTTTTTTTTATTATTGATGGGTTTGCGTTTGACCTCGGTCTCACCTGATGAGGTCGAAGATGGAACACGCCTACCCAGAAAATGCCTGTTCACTCTTAATTTAAAGACACCAAGGTTATAATTATGAGTCCGGGAATACAGACGCAGGGAGAGCATTCCACTCCTTTGCGGTACGTACAAGAAAAGATGCAGCTTACCGCTTCGTGCGTTGTGGTGGAAATTCAACCACATGTGGGTGAAAGCCCTCCCTCGGTCTGGTAGTCCGATGAAGGAAAGTGGGATCTTTAAAGGATTTGTTGTTACATCGTGGGCTATCCTTCAGTGGTGAACGGTAAAATTTGGTTACAGGGAAACCGGAGCGAAGCATGCTTACCTACCCTGACTTGTTATTTGGCAATAATAGACACTATAAATAGTTAGGTACTGTTCAAAAGAGAAGGTGGTGGAATAGTGTGTAAGGTTGTCTGTAAGACTCGCTGTATTACAGATTCTGAATTTCTGAAATTACTGTTTGTGAGTTTTTTAAATTGTTGTATTCCGGCTATAGTAGGTATCACTGCGACCATAGCCGGTCTATTGTGATCGCCACTGTTATTCTGACCAACTTGGTCAGAATAACAGCGGTTGACATGCTCAATGCTGTTGACCATTATGCTGAGTCCAAGACCATTTTTTTTTTTTTTTTTCATTCAACTTATGTAATTTATATTAGTTATAACTGACCAGTGTACACAAAAGACAAATAAATATAATTTTCAATCCTTTCCTTTTTGTCAACCTAATTACCGTCTGTCAGTCCCCACTTAGGGAACGAAGATCGTCTGAATTTGCTTGACCATCGACTCAACTACGAGAATTTCCTAGTACAGTCAGCTCAAGTCTGCTCTTAATTACCTTAACGATACTAAGTAGTTCATAGTTGAATTGATAGCGTAAAATATTTTAGAAGATTAGTAATCAGTCTGTTTAATGTAAGATATTACCATTGTTTTATATCATTGAGATCATTTAACTACCAGTAGGTACTAAAGTAAATATTTAATTAATGTACAGTAACTTTTTCAAGTGTAATAGAAGATGATTACTAGACATATTATCGACCAGTTGATTACATCTCGTACGAGCTCTTAACAATAGATCGATAACACAGATTCAACGGTCGAACGCACGTCATGTTCAAAAATCGAACACTCATTCCAAACTGTTCAAGTGTAACAGAATTCATAAAATCAGAGCAAAAATAAAAAAGTCTCAACATTGTTAACGTGACATAGATGTTGTAGACTACAGAGAAAAAAAAAAGACAAAATCTAATAACTTTTATTGACACGGACATTAGTATGCATCGTAGCACGCGAAAGACGCGCAGGATCATATTTCTACTTACATTCACATAGTACTTACTTATGTAACGAAAGATATTGTTTTCCTTGGGCCTTCAGGAAAATCTAATTAACTACTTACTACCTGTCCACCATCTTACCTATCTCTGTTATCAGTAAGCAACCCGGTTGGGACTAGTCGCTAAATAAACTTTTTCTGGTTTAAAAAATCTGCAATTTTGAAATACTTTTTACGGATTTTATCGCGTTATATTGATATTATTAATCCCGATGGACGCTGTAAAGGGTCCGAAACGTCGGGATTAATAATATCTATATAACGCGATGAAATCCGTAAAAAGTAGTTTTATTTCAATGTCTAATATTCGCATAAGTGTCAGAAATCAATATATCTACAATTTGCTTTTTTATCCACGATTTACGATTTCCACATTTGCTCTACTATAATATGATTTCTACATTCACTCTACGATTATATTGATTTCTACATAAGCTACAAAAATAGCGACTGCTACGCTAGAGGTTTTGAGTTCAATTCCAAGGTAGGGCAAAGTGTTATTGGGATTTTCTGTGAAACTCTCAGTGGAAGTTCGGAGTTTGGATTTGTGCCTGGTTAATGGCAATAGGCTTGTCCCCTATTACATGGGACCTAAACATACCGGCGAACTGTGTGGGTGTACTAATGTAGATCTCTGCCAAACCCTTCGGGGAATACAGGCGAGATGGTATGTTATGTGTAACAACAAAGATACATAATATGTATCTTAATCACAAAATAGGTTAAATGACTGATCTTCTCATTATGACTGATCTTCTGACGCAGGTTCGAATCCAGCCCGCGGTCGAATTTTTCCTTTGCTTAATAACTATAACTCTTTGTGTTTGTCTGGGTGTTTCTATGTATTAAAAGTATGTATTTACAAAAAAAAGTATTTAAGTATTATATCCATTGTCTAGTACACATAGTACAAGCTCTGCTTAGTTTGGGACTAGACGGTGCTGTGTAAAATTGCCCAAGAATATTTATTTATTTATTTATTTACCTAGGTGAGAAAGGTCTATGAAAAAATAATGTTTCTTTTAATTTAAATTATAAAGAAATATTGTAAAGAAGAGAGAGCTACATTATAGCTACTGCTTGTTTAAGTCGAATAACGGGCATTTCGTAATAAAGACACAATATACTTAACCTTTTGAAAATAAATTATAACTAGGTCACGATAGGTATATCCTGTAAAAATATAATATTTTTATTACAATTGTAATTTATCTACTAATTTACCTTGGATGTTAGCATAACCAAAATATTAGCGAATATCCAGTTTGACTACCGGGAGTATAAACCAAAAAATGTGTTGAATTTAGGTACAGACGCCAGCAGGTCAACCTATCCAAAACTGTCAAATTTTCCCAATTGAATATGAACCTTATATTGTTGTATTAAAGTTGAAAATCTATCAAAGAAATTTGACAGATTGTGGTAGCTTGATGTGCTGGCGTGTGTACTTAATTAATTTTATAAGTTATGAGATAATTATTATTATAATTATTCAGTTTCAATGTGTTATTTGGGTCAGTGTCTATGCCTTCAAACGCTGTTATTTGTTTTTTTATACTGCTACACAGTCTACACACGTCATTCACGTGCTCGCAACCGGCGCAAGCGCGTGACGTATGACAAGATGTACCTATATGAACGTGGACGAAGTAAAAGAAGTTTGCAAGAATTGTAGTTTGTATGGTTTCTGCCTATCCTTATAGAAAAATGGTGATTTTATGTATTGCATATATGTATTGGTATATGTATGTTGGAGATTGTATGTAAGTACGTATTTAGTTTATGATTACATAGCTATTGCCCATGGTGCCGCATGCCAAGGGGTTTTTGAGACAGAAGGTCAAATCTATCTCTCTGCCAAATTTCATCAACATTGGTTCAGTGGTTAAGGCGTGAAAGTGTAACAGTTACTTACTTTCGCATTTATAATATTAGTAGGGATTAGGGAATATAGTAAGGAATATTAGTAGGGTGTTTCTTGCCGAAATTCTCCTATTAGATAAGTAACATTGGTAAAAATGCCTAAAAGCTTTGTCATAATACGTTGAAAGTTCAAGCAGTTTCCTTTACGACATATAGTTATAACCTAAGTTACGGAAATTTCAATAAACTACCAAAGTTTAAACCATTAAAAACAGGTTTTACACTACCGACTTAATGAATTTAACCTTATATTACGTAGTTTGAAGTTATTATGAAAAATTAAATTGTAAAGATGTTTTTATCTAGTTAGCAGATCTACATAGATAAAAACTTAACGCAAGTGCAAAAAAATATTACCGCCCACCATTAAAATGAAAATTGTTGGGTAGTTCTAAATTTACCAAGATCACACAGGCGTAGCTTGAAAACCGTAGGCATAACTGTGGACTTTAAAAGAGACTATGTCTCTCTGAGTTTGTTTTGGTGCTTCTTCTCAGAGGTTCGTCAGTTAAGAAATGCCGGATTCATATAGCTAAAAAAGTAAAACATTGACTTTTAAAAGTGCCTTTAAAACGTCTATTTGCAGGAATAAATATCATTTATCATAGTAAGCCCTTCCGTTAATTAACACAGTCAACAACAAAAACATTAAACTTCAACTCAAAATTATTTTTGCGACAGATAGTCGACAAAACTTTGTCTTCAGTTATCAACTAGGTAGAAATTTGCGTTCACATTCTGTGTTTAGCTCTTTATGGTGACCACCTGGCGGGTGGGACTCGCGGTGTCTTAGTGGTCGTAGCATCTGGTATATTTAACCAGAAGACGCAGGTTCGAATCCGGTCCGAAGTCGAATTTTTCTTAACTTTAAAATCTTAACATGGAAAATGGCAAAAAATTACAAAAAGTCTTATTATCTACTCCTTTTATTTCTAGTTTACCAAGACATTTGCAGTACACCAGTCGCAATATTTTTTGCAATAGTCGGCAATAAAACCCGTCGGCCGTCGTTAGTATAAAATATAATACTACTTATTACGTAATGAGCCAGTTTACTCGACACTTATTACTGGAAGTACTGTCCATACGGTATGTGTGACAAAAACTGTTTATGAAATAAAAATCTTTAAAAGATAATTGCGCGCGCATATAATGACTTTTATACGGGTTTTTGAAGATTGAATTGCGTCTTAATTTTGCTATACAATACGTTTTTCTTGATGGTAGTTTGTGTCGTTTCATCTCGCTTATAGTAGTTACTTAATTTGAATACCTACTTAATTTGGCGTTAAATACTTCATAATTATGGTGCTAAACATTTTTAACGAATCATGAAAATGAAGACGAAGAAATTAAAACTATATCTTGGTAGCACTTAGAGACAATTTTAATTGGAATGTTCATTTAATTTATTTTCCTACAAAATTCTAACAGAGACCACTGTGTATTAATTGGTAAAAGATTCATAAACTGTTAACATAATTATAATCATGTCTTTTTTATACATAGACAATGTTATTTAAGTGTCACATAACGATATGTGCCCATATTACATGAAAATTAAATAAAAAAGATAAAGTTACGTTTCTGTTCAACGGTATACATAATTAATATATGATAATTTCTGTCCGAGCGGGGCGGGGGTTAGGTTGAGTACCCACTTATGGAAACCATTTCCTTTTATATTTTTATCTACATAAATGATTAGATGGTTTTTCAACGAGGTTTTTCTAGGTAACATATACTTTATTTTACATGACTGCCCAAAAAAAGAGTGTAATATTTTCAGAATTCATGTGTATGTGAGTTTATTTATTCCATCATAAGTGCACCAGATTTGGATTTGTATGGGGTATTGCTAACAATACCCTTATCTATCCTTAGGCCATCCTTAGTGACATAGGCTAATAATAATAAAAAAAAACAATATTGCGGCCATTGCGGCATTATGGCTCCATTTTCAAATGACATGTTTTAAAATAAAAGTTGTTATTTTATACTTGCGTACTAAATTGAATAAAGATTATGCGATGTAGAATATATTTTCCAAGGTTTCTTCAAGTTTACCGAGGGAAATTTTAAGCGGAGTTAGTTCCTTTTTGTTTTGTTTACTCTTTGTATTGAGAGGAAAAGTAAATGGACTATAAAATCACGGAATAAGAATTAGAGACGCCGAAGAACTAGGTATTAAGGAAATCGAAGCCGACAGTTTTTACAATCAATTGACGAAATTTCTCTACAATTGTCATTTTGCACATCAAACGGGTTAAATCTAAAAACGAAAAATAAACGATACTTACTCTCATTGTGTTAGAATAATGCAAATTAAAATGTTCAATGGAATGGAACTATTTTCTCAATACCTATGTTTACAAAACGGTAAAATGTAAAAGTGAGTACCTAATAAGTGTGTTGTATACATTCTAATGTAGGGCTGAACAATAAACATACTTTTATTCTTTAACAGTTTCACTATCAGAGTAATTGACCAACAAAACTGAAACTAAATCTCTGAGAACAAACGCAGACAATGAAATTAATACTATTAAGTTTCTAAACAATACTTTGGGTGCCAACCTTAACATTGAAAGTAGCTAGAGATGTTCCGTTTTGATATCACACAGAGTACAGAACTGCCACGTTATACTTTAATCAAAATCTGACAGTCGGCAGATATGTGTAGATTAGCGACTAGTCGTTGCGTTTAGTCGCGAAATGTTATATAAAATCACACACTCATCGTGACTCGTTTGTATGACGACAAGTAATGCAGTAATGATTTAGGCCATATTAAAGTTACTTTTTAAGCAGTGTTGTTGAATGAATAATAAGGCTCATTAATATATTAATTTGGTGTATTTGAATTTCTGAGATAGTTAAGATTACTAGCTAATTATGATAAATGCTCAACTAATTGGCTACAAAAAAAATGCTTCACAAGTATAAAAATGCTTAAATTAAGCATTAATTCAGTTAATACTGAAAATTGTATCAAAATGATTCTCGATGTACGTTTATACAATTAATTTGTCTATTTTTTCGTCTGCTTAGCCAATTGTCGCCAGTCTGCCTGGCCGACGTGTGACTCACAGAAGCCAGCTTTTTTTCGCGTGGTTTTGTACTAAATAATAAACTGTCTTTAATTACATGCGATGCGATCTATTTCGTCTACGGCAGAGTGGCTCCTCATCGAATTGATAGATATTTAATTTACAGCGTACACAGTACGTGAGGCGGTTATGCGTTTAATTGCTTATACGGTGTAGTGGGCTTCTACTATATCTACACATATAATATTTCATTTTGATGTTGTAAGGTGCATGATGTGAAAGAATTAGTACTTTACTTAGTTTTTATATACGTGTACCAACATACATTCTTCTGTCACGGTCATAAGCAGGCATTTATGTGTAAATATGTGAAATAATAATAAGCAGGTATAAAAATACTTTACATTTCATTAAATACTTATTACAATACATGATTTATACTACCAGCATCGTTATAAATCACGATAAACGACAAAACACCGATGAAATTTTACGTAAGCAGTTTCCGCCATTGGGAAATGTTGCGACAATAAAATGATTGTCTGGGGAAAAAATAAATGAAAATTCAACGTGTAATACTCGGCAGATATCAAAACACACTTCAGGTCAGTGTAATTTGGCAGACAAGCTTTTTTGGAAAGTCGTTTTGCCCGCCATTCCCCCCAAATGCGGCGTGACTTGGCTAGCGAAAGAGATGAGATTAATGACAGGGGTGGAGCGACTTATATGGACCTACGCTCACACCATTGTCTCATACGTGCTTACCGTATTTAATTAAATATCTTAATCGAATATAGAGTTTGAAAAACATTTAGCCTGCTGGCGAGAGGAAAAGTTTCAGCAACCGATCGACGCAACGCGTCATCAAAAAGTACTCGAGCGTAAAAGAACTAGTACGAGTACGAGCCAAATATAAAGATGTCGTGTTATATGTAAATACCAAAAGTAACAATAATTAAATGATTGAAAAAGGATATTTTTTTATAAATTTGTTTTACAAATATATGTATGTAAATATAACATATTTTGCGTATACTCCATATACAATTATTTAGAATAATATTAAATTATGACTTTACGAGTATATGAATTATGCAAACTTTTTGTTTGCATATTTTAATGTTTATTTTTATTGCCTCAGTGCGATTTTTATTACACATACCTATTTTATGCGTTTGCATTGACTATTGTGTTAGTATCGTTTATAAATACTATCTACGAGGAAAAACGTATTAAGAAATTAATATCGGGCCACGTTTTTAAAACTTAGATTTTATAGACACGATTCCAGCAACAGGTACACCATCGTCAAGTTATCACGATGATCGATCAACGTAGTCTGTCACTGTCACTTTGTTAATTCACTCCGGTTTATACCGTTACATTTTAAAAACAGTAATCTTCGAAGGCGACGCTTGTCAACCAACCGCGGGTACGATAAAAACTTTTCTCGCAACTTTTCTTTAACCAGTTTTCTTCGATATCGATGTAATCGCTTGTTACGTGACGGTGTGACTGGGGGAACTTTATCGTATCTCCATCTGACTTTCGAGGGCTTCGATTGTTCCGATGGACTCCGACTCGCATACATTACATGTGACCTTTCATCGGTAAATCGTGCCATCCCTTTACTGCCTTTCAAAAAACCTATTCGAGTAACGAATACATAGATAAGTTTCTTAAGCTAAAGTTAATTAAACTTCTTCGTAATTAAGTTTTGAGATCAATAGTTGACCTTTAGCCCCTATTTTGTGAACGTATTGTTGAGAAGATCTCAACTTATAATTAAGGAGATTAATGAAAGTGTTTTAGTAATTCATTGGCGCTTCGTAGAACATGAATAGTTTTGCTAAATAATGAGACAGAACGTGCCACGGCAAGTCTAGAACTTTCCAACAAGATTGGAGCACTTCCATTTTGGCATGTCATCTAATTATTGGTAAAGATTTTGAGCAAACTATGTTCTCGCAACTGGTACGTGTGTATCACAAAAATATGCATGTGAACGAAGCATAAGCACCGTGATGATCGTTGGCAGTTGATCACTTTTCGACTGTATGTATAGTATGTATGTATTGTAGTAGTACCGGTATGTTCCGGTAGTATGCTAAAACCGTAACGCATTGTAAGTTTCTGCCTACCTCCATTGGTATTTTGAATAACTAGAGTAGTGTAGAACTCATTAATATAAATTACAGTGTAAACAGTTCTACATCGTAATAGTAATAGGTTGAGTACTTACCTTGTATATTTTCCCCGACCCTTCAGTGGATTGCACTGGCGGGGAAAACTGAAAATATAAAAACAGAAATTAATAAACATAACCTGCTGTGACGGCTGCACCGTCGAAGAGTTTCGCAGAGGTATATAGAGGCGATCCTATTGTCGTTAACCGGGTAGGTCAAATTCCGAGCTGGACTGTGTTTTTAAATTCAATATTAATTAATAAGACAGTCGTCGAAATAGGGAACAAGCCCTGCGTCGCGGGGGACTTTACCAATACAATTAACGCACGAATCAAACCTCTGTGAATCACACAAAGATTTGTCTCTGGTAGGAATCGAACCAAAAACACCCGACGCTAAGGTAGTGGTTAGGTAACCACTTTATAAACCGCTACGTCAAATACAGTTACAGTGAAATTTTTTTTTGTGGAAACCCATAACATTGCTCGGCCTATGAATCGAAACCAGGACCTAAAGTTTAGGCTTTGCAACCAATAGGCGAATGCGGCAGTAAAGGTTATAGTTTCGGTAAAGTCAATTATTGTCTAAATAAATCTGTGTGTATAGTAATCTACTGACTTGTTACATTATGAAGCTGTCCGAGTAGGTCCTGTCTAATTCAGAACATGCTCTCTGCTGCTAAGCCGATTAATATCGCAAGCTGCTTGTACCATTACAGCATAACTTAGATACCCATTTAAGGATACACTAGGTACTTAGATTTGTGTATAAAGAGTGGGTATGTTCATATTGTAGCAGAAAATGAAAAAGATGGAGGATGGACCTATTTAGTACGAAACGTTTTTTAAATTTCGAATTAAATTCGAATTTCAAAGCTGAAGAGTGGTTTGATTTTCAACTCTACAGCTACCAGTCGGATTTGAAAGATTCTTGATAGCCCAATCTGATAGCCCAAATCTTGAAAAAAGGTTGATTCACGCTACGATCCTTAGGAGACGAGAAGAATACGACGGGTGAAACCACGGAGCACGGCTAGTATACGAATTCTCAGAACGTCGTTTTAATTATCTTTTTGTATTTTTTTGGCATTTTCCATACTAAATTTCTAAAGTTATTTAGCGAAGGAAATATTTGACCGCGGGCAGGATTCGAACCTGCGTCTTCTGGTTAGGTACACCAGACGCTATGACAACTAAGCCACCGCGAGTCCCACCCGCCATGATGAATTTTGCCTTCACATTCAGAATTTACGTCTTTATGGTGACGTCAGTAACACCTATTGAAAAGCAAGTTTTTGCTTTTCAACCGACACGACTTACTTTACAGTTAGTTCGATGTCGAACGATGCTACCTTACCTACTAACTATCTTATATAGTTGTCATAGCGTCTGGTGTACCTAACCAGAAGACGCAGGTTCGAATCCTGCCCGCGGTCGAATTTTTCCTTCGCTAAATAACTTTAGTCGTTTTAATTTTTAAACGAATTCAACATTTAAAAACGTATTGTATTCTTTAAAAATCTACACGAAAATCTTGGCATAGACAGAAGAGCCGTGATGTTTTTTCGCGTAGTCGTATTTGTAATGCTAGTTTAAGCGCACTTAACTGGACTTAAGTGTGGCATAAACTGAAGCTTAGGAAAATTTATTTCCTGAAAGAGTGTGAAATAGCTTATTCAAATGCAAATTCAGAATCCTGTCCAGTCAAAGCGAATTCGCTTAGTAGGTACGTTTCCTACCATATTTATATAAAGTTTTTCGCTGCTTCGGATTAAGCGAGAATGGTAAAATAAATAATAAAATTTGAGATTATTTAACGTATAACCACGCTTATTTGTACTTATTTTAACGTAAAATGTATTATCATAAAGCGGTTTAAATAAAAAAAACAGTCTGTGGATGGATTCTTATCACATCAAGACCCCTTCGTGCCTCCGAGAGCACGTATAGCTGTCAACCAAACAAACGTGGTAGTGCCAAGCCCAAGCCAAACAATCAGTCTGTCCTCAGGATATGGGTATTGCGCAGAAATTGGGTTGCGGAGGTCTGATTGCAGTCGCTTCGTGTAAAATACTGATATTCAGCCAAATCTGGTTAGACTGGAAGGAAACTCTTAACAGTTGGGAAAGGCTTGGAAAAAGGTTTATTTGGTTGGTTTAGGTGGCAAACAAGCTTCTGCGGAAGAATGCTCTGTTCCCGTAGCCCCCGACGCAGCAGTTGCGAGAAGGAACACCGTGTGGTTTTTAGTCGGTAGGTCACCCATTCTGGGTGGAGTCCGACACGCGTCCGAAAGAAAGGTGGCAAACAAGCTTACGACCCACCCATGGTAAGCGGTTACCGTAGCATAAAAAGTCGCTTGCAACACCAGAGGTATCACTTGCGCGTTGCCGACCTTGTAAAAGGAAAGAGAAATAGTTGGATAGGCAGTATAAGGGTTAAAGTGCAAACTGCTAACACAACGTATACTTTGATGATCAAAAGATTCTTAAAAAATGTCTTTTAGTTTCATAGTGACACTCCTTCTTTTATAAACGTACCTTATTTTTTCCTACTTCCTCCAGTCTTTTGAATAACAGCTAAAAAAATTAGTTTGTCTGCTTACGTTATTTGAATAGCGTTTAGTTTCTGCTTACTTTCAGTGATGGTTCCAGTGTTTGTTCCCTCGTGGTCCCGTGTTATGATAATTCATATGCAACTAGGGTTGCACGTCTCAGTAATATAATTAAACAGTCCTTAAAACCCAGGTATTAAAACAACCCTATCTCTTTTTGTTAGGTACATGACGTAAGAGAGTGATGGATATTTTTAGCGTAGTCTTAGCTGGAGCCTTCTTTTTAATAAGGAGGAGTTACTCGTAACCTAAAAATACATAATCTGAATATCTTATCTGTGAAAGAGGTACGTACCTACTTACGAATATATGAGCAAAGTTGAAGGTAAACTTAAAATCAGTTTGAGCGTTAAGACCGTCAAAGTGAAGATAAGTAACTTAAAGCTAACCAACCACACTAGTCTTACAGCCTGATGTTTCTAATTACGAGAAAAGTTTTAATAGGCTAAAATATTTATTAAAATTTAAGAAAACAACATTTACAAAAATAACTCTAACGGAACTCAACGAATACCGATGGCAACAGAAAAACTTGTCAGTTTACACGAACGGAAGTCATCAACACTTCCGCTCCAACCTGTCGCTGACCGCCATTAGAAATTTACCGGAAACATACCGGTCCAATCTCACTCTCGCTTTTTAAGTCTATTTTACATTTGTATTGTCGTTTGAGCCCCGTTCGTGACCAATGGAGTACTTATTTGTAATCTCTGAAGCCCTTTAGTCACTGCGAATTATTTTATGGTTCTCTCTTTTCATTAATTTGAAAAGTCTGATCATTATGTTAATTCTATCAAAAATATGAATTACTTTTCCCAAAACGAAACACGTCAGAAAAATAACAAAACATGAGAATCCTAGTTTAGTAATACAGTAACCCAACCCAGCATGTTCAGTGTCTAATCTTCTTGGTTCCAAATAAATTTCCATTCTACTTCTTCTATTTCTATCTAATCCCGACATAGAACCTATGTTGCAATCTAACGTTCGAATCGATAATGTAAACAATCGAAACAATGCAATGAATGGAAACGATACTAATGAATGCCCGATTTGAATTTTGAAAGTTAGTTTATTTTTTATTTATTTATTTATTTTACAAAAAGTGCTTTCAATTAAACATTGCCCCACAAAACTGTGTTATCAGTTTGACTGCGGGATCGTGAGTATCCGTACAATTTATACTTAATACATACATAGTTAGGTATTTAATTAGTTATTGAAACCTTTTACTATTTGGCACTTGTCTATCCTGCAGCTAGGCTCTGGCCCGCCCCGTTTGCCCTTGACGATTTTCTTATCGAAAAGGCATAAAATTTGAAAATGGTATACTGCCGCTACAACAATTTTTTACATATAGGACGAATTGGTATGCACTCACTAGTCTTTCGACTTCTATTTTAATACAGATAAAAAAGTCTGCATCATACAATAGTAATCTTTTAAAACCAGTTGCTTCCCGTTGTCCCAGGGATGAGATCTTTTAAACTACGCAACTTTTGATATGGTTTTCACTATCATTTAGTACACAATTCTTTCTGGAAGTTTACACAGGTCAGAGGAGTAGGTTGGTAGTTGGGGAATAAATAACTGTCACTCTCTTAATATCTTAGTGTGCAATGATTATGTGCTTCACACTGTTGCACATCACAGTCTGTGACTATAAATCGATTTACGTCAGCTTACGTTATTTTTGAACGTCGATAAAGTATTGTCATGTGTTCGATTACGAATTGCAACGGCGACGACAATGCAATACTTGTCACGAAGGTCCACGGGTTCGAGTCACGACTGGGTCTCGATCAATCACTTTTGATTTCGTTTGCGCCATCACGGTATTTTAAATTACCGGCCAATTTGTGAGTGTAATGGCTGTTGATATTTCGGTGGTAATTTCGTTGGTCTGTTTGGTAATTTTAGTCTTATTTGGTACTATTTTTTTGTTGTCTAGCCTTGGAAAGTAAGTGTCTGCCAAAATTAATTAAAATAAAATTGTTAGAGTTTTGTACTTATAATTTATAATTGTTTATTTTTACTAAAGGACGCTCATATACCGGACGTAGCTAAACTTCCTTCTATTACCGAATTAATATTTTATTCCGGGTATATATTATGTTGCTTACGACAAACTCCTTTAAACAAATGTTATTTTTTTCATATCTGCGAAGTAAACCAGTGAAGTTCATTCAACACAACTTCCTAACAGGTGTTATCACTATAATCAGGAAGTAAAACGTAACAAAAATTGGATAGTTTCTAGTCAAAACGGTCACAATTCTGTGAAAGTGGTTCTATTAAAACTAGAAGACGGAAACACTTGATGGCATCAGATTACGAAACTACATCATAACAGTTGCAGCGCATACAGCACAGATTCACGAAATGTGCTCTACTCCAACGATATAAAGCCGACAAACAAGCGCAAGTAATTAAAACTATTGCTAAATGTTTCACGGTCCAACGTGAGGAGCACATACTCCGTAACTAGGAAACTGTGCTCTCTTAAGAGCGCGGCAACATGATTCATTATGACTTTAACGTTCAGTTAAACGGTTATTGAAAAGTTGTAAGTATGTTGTAAAGTTTGTGGATGTTGTGAAACCTAAATAGTGTAGCTACGGGGATAGTCAATAAGAGGCGATGGCGATGTGTTAATTCAGAGTTTGGCTAATTATGACCTTTAATTACTTGTTTTCTTCACTATCCATCTTCATTTATTCAAATATGGTACTGTTTAATTGTTTATTTCAGTTGTTCCTTTATACATTTTATTGTTTTAAGGTTAAGTACTATTCAGTGAATGCAATATCAGTTATTTTTCTTTTTAATGTGTGATGTTTATGATATTGTTGTACAGGTGCCAGCAAGTCAAGCTATCCGAAACTGTCAAATTTTCCCAATTGAATATGAACCTTATTATAAAGTATTGATGTTGAAAATCTATGAAAGAAATTTGACAGATTGGGGTAGTTTGATATGCTCTGTACCATAAATAAATAAATATGGGAGATATTTGAACAAATGAAGATGCTGCTACTAATGACTATTTATTGCGATTGTCCTTAAGCAGGAGAGATAATGTCTCTTGTGTTCCTTTAGGGATTCCAATTCGTTATAATGGAATATGCCTCGTTAGTACACTCGTCCTAAGCGTGACTGCTACGCTAGAGTTTGAGGGTTCGATTCCAAGGTTGAGCACAATCTTATTGGGATTTCTATGAAATTCTCAATAGTAACTCGGGATTAGCTTCGAGTCGGATAATGGCAATAAACTCGCCCCCTATTACATGGACCCAAAATATACCGGTGACCTGCGAGTGTACATAAGTATACCTCTGCCTCTTTCGGGAATATAGGCGTGATGGCATCTTCTATGATTGATTATATATGGGCTGGCTGAAGATATGGGCGGATGACGTCTGTGGAATTGTGTGCTTGGCAACTGGAACCAGTTGAAAGGCATCATCGCCTCGCACACTAACCTACATAAGCACGAATGAAACAATGCACGTCATGTGTTACTTAAAGTGACGTATCTACTCACCAATAAAATAATATCGACAATACAATGAGGTTGATAGGTACAAATCAATATGAATGGATATCAATACTCTTTTAACACGCCATCTAGAAACTTATTAGATTCTATTCACGCGGATCGGATGAGCGGCGTCCGAGATGCAATGACAAGTATTCTGAGGAGACAGGAGGGTGGACCGTTAGTGGACGTGCCGGAATTTACCATATATGTACCGTTACTGGCCGATCGATGTGCGAAGCCTTGATAAACCTTAACAAACAAAGCCAGGTGATTTTTGGTATGCCAATAGCCCCGCGAACTCCAACCAGTTTGCGAAATTAATCTCCGACGATTCGAGCTGTGAACTCGTGCCGAAAAGAATTTTTATGACCAATTTTTTTTCTTAAATTCGAGGCTATTAGCGTGGAATTTATTGCCCACTAGATTTTGTTCGCGACTCGACTCGATTCACTGAGCTTAAACTAGATATTTAATATATTTTATTTCGTTACAATATTTTGATGGAGTATATAAGGACTAAATTTTACTTATACAAAATTAAGGATAGTATGAGTGAAAGTATTAAGAATCTCATTAAAAGTCTCTCATAGTTTCTGAAAGCAGGCTGTATAAACTGAGAGATGAAATGATTGGTAAAGTTATAATTCAATTTGTTCTCTCTCGACGATTTGTCTTTTGCTATGTACATAATAACTAAAGACTACATTATCACATAAGAAAAGACACTATCATTAATATTTAATTACAAAACAATGTCTATTAGGCAGCGTCTACACTGTAAACATAGGCAAACTTTACTAATTTACCCAGTTAAGTTTACAGAGCTTAATAATGTCATTTATAAGGCAAAATTTCCAAGTTTTTGAAGCCTCCCTGGCTTACAAACAGGATTCCAATTTAATTTCCTTTCTGACCATACCTAATAGATTTCACTGTGTCTGCGATACTTAAATATTTCGTTTAAAAACTTGTTGCCTTTTCTCGGTGTTTTTGTTGAAATTATTTTGAGTTCACTCAATGGTGAGATTTCTCGCTGACTGTATAACAGCTGGGTTTCAATATAGCCGTTATTAAGAGCGACGATGACGGATACCATTACCAACTGACCGTGAAAATCTGACGTTTTCTCTGCGCACGAGCACTCTTTATAGCGCGTGGCCCGTAAATTAGAGTTAATAGGTATGATTAAGAGAGTTAATCTACTTTAAAAAAAGTTAAAGATTCATATTACTTGTTACAAGTAGATAATACCTATAGTAGTAGTAGATATGAAATCATTTTCAATTTAAAATTCAAAATTTAAATTGAAAATGATTTCATAATCTAATTTTATAATGACATGATGTCACAATCAACAGAAGCTCATGGCTAAGTAATAACTACGCTGATCAACCGATCTGCAAGGATAAGCTCCGCTAGCCGCGGTCAGTGTATGGATGGGTGACCATTATTGACACATCGAGACCCATTCGTATTTCGGAAAGCACGTAAATGAAACCTATGACAATCGTTAGTAGGTAGTCTGAAGTCCAAAAATCCAGTATATCTTCAGTATATCGGTATTACCCAGAAATTGGGTTGCAGAGGTCTGATGATAGTCGCTTTGTGTATTAATACGTGATATTCAGCCGCATTTGGTTAGACTGGAAGCCGACCCAACATAATTGGAAAAGATTCGGAGAAACAAGATTTCATTCATTGCCCACTCCGCTGCTGCAAGGGCCATACATCTACGACAGCGTTCTTAACTCAACTGAACAGTTGATACTTTCTTTATTGGCACCACTGCTCCGTGACGAAATAAATCGGAAACATGCACTTGCAATCAATAATAAAGAATTTATTACTCTGATTGCGTATCGCAGTTGCTAATGTTCATGGAATTAGACTTCGGGGCCATGCCTCGTATAATTTGACAGGTGTGAATTAATGAATAGGTACTATTTGTTTTACTATGACATGTTAAGAAAGGTAAATTGATTTGATTGCAAGATTATCGAGTGGATCGATCAATTCAAATAATATTCGGTCACTCTACGTAAAGGCAACCGTTGTTTATTGCCTAAATATTTTCACGAAAGCAATTTATTAGCACACTTGTGACAAAAGTGTTTTCATAATCGAAATGTTATGAAAAGTATATCGATTAGTTATTGATTGCACGATTGATTACCGAATGGATCGATCAATTCAAATAAAATGATTATTAATTCTACTTAAAGGCGTTATTGGTTACCTAAAATGTTATGACGATAATCTAGAAATGTCATTCCTTTGCACATTTTCGACACAGTAGTGACAATTATGTTTTCATTTAAACCTTAAATGTTATGTATTGAACGATTATCGTTTAATTCAAATCAAATGATTACCATGATATACCATCACGCCAGTATTCCCCGAAGGGTTTGAGCAGAGTTGTACTAATTGTAAAACCACATTTCGCCGGTATGCTTAGGTCCCATGTAAAAGGGGCGAGCGTATTGCCACTAACCGGGCACAAAACTCCAAACTGCTACTGGGCTCATAGAATAGTGTTTTTCTATAACTATCCGTGAAAACCTATAATTGGCTTAATGTTTCCTAACCTAAATAATTTTTTTTTGTATAGCTGTTGGTTTTCCAAAATAAATAAATAAATAACCCAATAACACTTTGCTTGACCTGAGAATCGAACCCAGGACCTCTACCGTAGCAGTCGCGCTTAGGACACTATGGATAAGTGAGGGCAAGCGCGGTTTTTAGTCGGTACGAGTTCAACATACCCTGCCACCTCTCCTGGTGACGGAGGATCGGATGATCCATGAGAAATTTAGAGCAAGCGTTGTTTATTGCGTAAAAGTTATGATAACTACTACAACTTTAAAGTTAGGTATCTCTTTCATTTCTGTGCACACTTATGACACAGTAGTGACAAAATTGTTTTCACGAAAGAACTTGAGATTTGGCATCGTAATGCTTTTAGTTTCAGTTTGGTTCCGATTGCCAAATTCAACTTTGTCATAGTCAGTACTCAGTGCACACCGTTCGGTCTGTACCAAAGTATCTTTCAATGGATTATGAAAGTTTCTCCATCGTAGGACAGTTTAGAAGTTTCATCATTGCGGAAAATACGTAATTTCTTCCAAATACGTTAAGAAAATGTATAATTAAATGATCGACGCGAATCATAATTAATATAATTTGATTGAAGCCAAGCTCCAAAAACTTGTATAACTTCTCTACAAAATTGCTGCAAATTTAATCAACTAGGTACGGTATAAGGTGTATCGATTATATGTTATTATGCTCATACATTTTTGAGTAATTAATATACAAAGATTAAAAATACGTCTCAAATTAGACTTAATTATATCTTCAAAGGTATTATATTTTTCCATCAACGTAAATGAGAGGTAAATTATTATGGTTGTTCGCTTAAGACCCTATAAATTAAAGATAAAATATTAATTTTGAAGGTTTATGCGAATATTAAGTTGATTAGTTTCCCCGTTTTGATTTAATTCAACATAAAAATATGCGATAGGAACTGAGGGGGACTATTAATGTAGATTTATGATCGTATTATTCAACATAACGAGATCGATATTAGGCTAATATAAATTAGGCGATATCTGCTTTTGATTTTTAATCACGCAATAAAATATGCATCAGCCGATATCATAAAATAAATTAGTTTACTTTCTCTCTCATCTTAATTTTGGTCATTATTTATGGTGAAACTAGCTATTTCCCGCGGTGTCACCCACATCTCAAAGCCTATATTTTCATCCTCCAAGGTCTAATCTATCTCTGTACCAAATTTAATCAAAATCGGTTGAGCGGTTTAGGCGTGAAAGACAGAGATACTTTCGCATTTATAATATTAGTAGGGATTTATTTTAACATATTTTATATTTAGACTAAATATATTGTTCGGTTCATTTCGCTGAATGAACGTAAGCGTCTCGGCAGGCTAACATTACAGTCTTTTGAAGAAAGATATCCATTGATACCTTTGATGTGAGATACCTGTCTAAGCCTGTTTGTTCACTGAGTTAGGGATCTGCTGACAATAGAATGAAGAAAACCCACATGATAAGAGATGTGAACATTTCGTTTTGTGCTTATTTTTCTTAGTAAACGTTTGATATATTTATTATTTGATCTGATCTTTCTTTTCTTAATCTGGGGAGCTAAATGAGATTTGCTTTTCTTAATTGAGTTCATCAAAAATAGATAATTTAATTTTAATAGGACATTAACTTTCACCTGGTTAGAACGACATTTGTCTGAGTATATGTCGATTGTTGCTTTTTATAATCACTTTCTCAATACTTTTTCGGTTAGAATGACCTCTAATTGAAGTTTGATTTGAAAACAAAATATCCCATTTGTCGTAATTTAAAAACATTATTGTAATGAATCTTCGATAACTTAACACTTTGACACATAATAGGACCATAATGCTGGTCTGCATATGTAGCAGTGAAGTGGAAAATTTGTGATCAAAATTTTAGAATTGTGAAAATATCTTTTGGACTTATTGGGTAGTTCATTAACAGTGCAAGTGATTATTTTAGCAAAGGAAAAATTGGACCGAGGGTAGGATTCGCACCTGCGTCTTCTGGTTAGGTACACCAAACGCTATGACCACTAAACCACCGCGTAACGCAGATAGTGCAAGTGGTGTTTGCTTGCAAAAGAATGTAGCTTATCTTTTTATTTTGTAATTATAATGTGCATTTATTTGTTACGTTATTTGTTAGCAAATTTTAAGCAATAAAAATAAATAATTAACTAAATAAAATTCGCGAGAAAATAAAATGTCTAATTTACAGCAACCAGAATTGTCAAAAAGTCAACTCAAAGACAACATTCTATGAGGAAGTTGGGAAGATTGTCACCATATTGTGGATATAATTGAAAATTTGTAATTGAAATATTTGATTGCAAAGTCAAGTCTTTCTTTACTATAGAATAAGAAACAGGAAGATTTTTTGGTTTTGAATTGGTGCCTACCAATTTTAATATGTCAAAAATAAACGTTGATGTGCGTAATTACGTTAAGATAAATTCAATTTAATAAACTACTCTACGAAGATGAGGTCACGATGTAATGATCATAATTAGGGTTGTTAAGTCTTATTGGCCTTGGCGCTCACTGCCAGAAGTCTGGCAATGTTGCCATTCTATAAATTACAGTCGTATTTTAATTATTTATTCAAATTAAAAATGTAAATAAATTATATTGATTTCGTGATGTATTGATTGGATTTAATTCTAATTTTGTCTGTCGCCGACGGCTTTGTGTGGGTGAAATTGAAAATAAAAATGCCAATACAATTATAAAATCAAAAAAGTTGAAAATCTATCAAAGAAATTTGACAGATTGGGGTAAGTTGATGTGCGAGGCGAGTTGTTTTGCGGCTAATTCGACATCGACACCCCTATTTCTATACTTCTTGACCCACTGCGCTCACAACGTTCCATACGTTTGATACCTACGAATAGCACAAAATTGCCTAAAAACCGTGAGCCTGTTTAGTGTGAACACAGCCTTATACTTAAGCTTTAAATAAATTCATCCGATCGTTCCATATGTAAAAACTTTTTAAGCGAGTCCTATTATAAGTTTTAGACCTACCCATTCAGTTTCCGATTCGTTTAATCTCATTTACCTTCGAAACTTTTTTATTGGATATTGTCAGGGTATAGGGCAACGACCTCTCATAGTTACCGGTCGGAATGAAATAGAAAAAATATGAATAAAATAACATTTATATTCGCGAGTAAATTGGTCTCTTTCTAGGAAAACGACCCGTGTCAGATTATTTATTGTTTGTCAGCATTGTTCCACTTTGTAACAGCTACGTAGGTAGGTATCCAATTTTAAACAGAATTGTTTGTAGTCTAATTATTCAAAAATAAAATTATCGTGTGTTTTCAACGTTTCCAAATAATTTACCAACAATATAAATAATTTAAGAGAGGTAGGGCATAGTGGGAGTAATTCCACTCAAATTGCTGCCTAACTTGGGAAGTACCTCCACCTTGCAGAAAATCGAAGTGAAATAAAACTGCTTTGAGCTGCATTAAATACATTCAAGTGGTTCACAATAAGACTTTTCGTGACATACTTTACGTAAGTTACTTTTCAAATATAGGAGTAGTACATATAGTACTCGTAGCACAGTGTCAAGTGCATTATTGTAGGTATTTTGTAATAGTTTCTATCTAGTGTGATCAATCATTTCTCATATTTTTTACATACCTACTTACCTGAATATACAGGGTGGAAGGGACATCGACGCGCAACGGCTTACCATGACTTCAGTAAGTACATGATTCTGGACCCCCCTGCGTTGGAATTTTTCATCGGCTTTTTCTTAAATTTTACGTTTTTTTTTGCAGTTTTTTCAACTTTACACTGTATAAAATCATTATTTCTATCTAACCCAATAAGAATTTTAATTAAAAAGTCATTAATTTCACTTTTTTCACTAAAAACAGCATTGTAAATTAAACTCGAAAGATCTTCTGGTCAGCTATTTCCTTAGAGTTCACTTGCGAGTTGTAATATTTAAGAAAAAGCCGACGAAAAATTAAGCCGTTGCGCGTCGATGTCCCTTCCACCCTGTATAGATACGAACTGGGCAGACTACGTACTCAGGCAGGATTGCGTCCTTACGTTTAAATACGTCTGCCGTACTGTACCGTACTGCCTGTGATGTCGAATTTCTCTTCCACATTCTACATCTTCAGGTGACGTCAGCCTAGACATTCATAACTTTACACCACACAGGCGGAAATGCAAAGGACATCTTGCTATAAATTAATATTTTATCTAACGTGGACCTATGTTCTTCTAAAACACGTAAAACCACGACCAAGACTCGGCTATCTTCGTGTGTATGCTTCGTAATACTCGTCGCGACCATATTTCACACAGAACGATACAGATGGCTCAATTTTATTTTAGGAACGCTTATCTAGATCTCTCTCACCATTTTTGAAATACAAAATGTTTCTTTATTTTCTTTACTTATTTTTAAAAGACGTGGGTTACCTATATATAAATAAATTAATTGAAATAGTAATTTTTGACGGGGTAAGTAATAACTACGCTTATCACCCGATCTGCAACATTAAGCTGCTCTAGTCGCGGTCAGTCTGTGGATGGGTGACCGTTCTTAACATATTGAGATCCATGCCTCGGAGAGGACGCAAAGCCGTTGGTGCCGGTTGTCATACGAATATCTATGACAATCGTTAATGTTAGTCAGAAGCCGAAAAAGCCTGACAACCAGTCTATCCTCAAGACATCGGTATTGCCCAGAAATTGGGATGCGGAGGTCTGATGGCAGTCGCATTGTGTAAAATACTGATATTCAGCCACGAACTTTAATTTGACGAAATAATATTTTATACAGACTAAGGGATAAAAAATCGCTAGGAATAGGAAAAAACTTACACACTGGTACATACGACAGCACGCCAAGGCATAGGTACAGAACTAGACCCGTTACTTTTTCTTTTTTCAAATAAAATGTTGCTCTACACACTAGGATTTTCTCTTGTACCGTGGGTGGATTAATACACATTTTTTTTACATACACAAATACCCGGATCAATAACTGGCCATGGAAATATTTGTCAGGGCGGGATCGAACCCAAAACCAGTGACGAAGTGGAAAACAATCGCTCAGCCACTACATAATATTCGACCCTATTACAACGCAAGGCAAATGTATAGCTTGATGTTTTGTCGTGTGTACTTGAAAGGCCACGGTCATGACACGGCACGTAACGTGTTCTCAGAGTTTCGAGGAAAGTGATGGTCGAATAATAGAATCGTGATGGCTAGTAACATTATTTATTCGTTGCGTAAGGCGTGCTATACACTTGTTTGGGTCGGCATTAATCGGCACAGCTGGGTAAAATTTACGTAGATACTAGCTCTTGTCCTCAGTTTCACTTGCATTCCAAAGGACTTTCTGACACAAAAGGTCCAATCTGTCTATTAGAAAATTCATCAAAACTGGTTTAGCTGTTTTGGCATGAAAAAACAGACCAACAGGCATTACTTAGTATGGAATATGGATAGGATTTATTCGGTAAAAGACTGCATAGCTTAGCTGACCCGAACATGCCAATTCATTGAAGGTAGACGCCGAACAGATTTGCCGATCCCCTAGAGCCGAAACGCGAATATATGTAGTAATTGCAAATACTGCCGAATCGAATCAGCAGACCCACTCTAATGTGAAGCTTGCCTAAAAGATTGCATACAATGAAGTTTGAAGTAATTTATTCAATGATGACTCAATGTGCTAGTGTGGCCTACGCAGACACCTTTGCGTTTTAGTGTTATGGTAATAATTATTGTATTGTTGTCTCTTTGGTTGCAATACTATGCTGTCACTTCCCGTGGGTGTAGAGAAAGGCAAATGGATTTGAATGAAGTGTGCAGAAGCATCCATCATAGAGGCATACAGTGGTACCATTCTTTACACTGCAAATGTCGTTTGTGATGTAACTAACACAACACAAACGACATTTGCAAATTATAAAGTTCAATATTATCAAATTATAGGAATCAATCAAAAATACCTAATATTAATAATTATACCTAAGTATAATTTATACTTGGTGAAAGGCAATATGGGCTCTCCCCCTTATACATGGGAACTAAAAACTACCATTTGTAACTAATATCAAAGAATGAAATACCTATATTTAGTACATTTCTAAATCATTATCTAACAGTCGTCCTGCGCAACAAGCAATCGGGTTTATATTTAATTGTGTTCGTGAGTTGCTCTTTGAACTATTGCGATATAGAAATTGAATACGTTATTGCTTTTCGAGGTACTTACATTTGTTTCTTGCCAATGACAGTGATTATAATGACAGCAACAGTTTTTAAAATTTCATACGTGTTCAAATTTCTAATAATTGAAATGTTAAGTAAAATATCGATTGATAGGCGAAAATAATAAAATGGAAAGAGAAATGTCTTATAATAAAGTTTGTTCAAAATTTACCATAAACTATTCAACGACAGTGAGCAGATCCAAAAAAATAATCTTACGACCCTCTGGAGGGCCACGGTTCTTTAATTAATTAGATATACCTAAATATATTTTTTCTAAAATAAAGTATTGCTTATTATTATAATATTATATTTTTCCCATCGCATTTGATTCTATTATACCATACCGTCACGCCTGTATTCCCCGAAGGGTTAGGCAGAGGTGTACTAATGTACACCCACATTTCGCCGTTATGTTTTTAGGTCCCATGTAATAGGGGGCGAGCCTATTGCCATTAACCGGGCACAAATCCAGACTCCGAGCTGCTACTGAGAATTTCATAGAAAAACCCAATAACACTTTGCTCGACCTGGGGATCGAACCCAGGACCTCTAGCGTAGCAGTCGCGCTTAGGACCACTAGACTAATGAGGCAGTTCTATTATACCATTAAAAATAAATAACCATTAACACGGATAGCTCCCATAAAAAGCATCACCATTAATTTTACTGCAGTCATTGAGTGAATAAATAATAAAATGGACTTGAAAACGTGAAAGTGTAAGTAAATTAGCAAGTTTAACAAACTACCGGGTGATAATGTGATTTTGGAGTCTGCCCACGACCCTTTTACCGAGGCGTAACTTCCAAATTCAACTTAATACGAAGACTCGGCTATATTCGCATTTTGAGAGGCTGAATAACAAATTAGTATAGGTATATCTAACTATAGCTGTCTCTTATGGTGTTGAATAGATAGATATATAGAATATTCTTATTACACACAAAATGAATGCAAGGTTTTTATAAATCATGCTAAGGAAAATAAGGATATCGGTAGTGCCCAGAATGGTCAAATGGCATTCGCTTCGTATAAAATACTGTATTCAGCCGCTAGTTTGACTGGAAACTTTTATTACGGAAAATACTCGTGGATCATCGGTCACCTAAGGCAGGATAGGTCGAACCCATACCGACTAAAAACTGCACTTGCCTTCACTTGCCTATAGGGCAAGTCATGGCCATCAGCTCCGTGGAATTCACCACGACCATTGACTGGAAACCTACTTGAACAGAGTTGAGAAAGACTATATCAATAATAAATACAAAAAAATATAAATAAATAAAAAGAAATGGTGGTCACGGTTTGCACAACCATGATTGAAGTACGAACAGTTCAGAAAGTGTTGTAATTATGATGTTATTTTTTATCTTTTGTTGATAATATTAATTGATTATTTATTGCAACGTAACGTTCACGGAATACTTTTCATAACAAAAATGTCTTTGAATTGGCCTAAAGACTTTTTTCTGACAAAAAAATTGCGACGAGAAAGAATGCTAATCAGCCCGCCTTTGAGTGGTTAAACATTTTCTTTCCACGCTTCAATTAATAAAGTTCAACGATATTTTCTAAGTATTATTCATACCATCACGCCTGTATTGTGGACCGCTGGTTCCGAAGTTTTGGGAGTTTTTTTTTTACATAATATACATCAAACTTAATAGTTTTATTTCATTTTAGCACGTTTAAACTTTCATTTAATAGCTAGTGTAAAACTCTTTCGTTTTACTGTGACACCAACAGCACGCAAATCGGGCCTATTAGCACTTTCCCATTGCATTGCAATTATTCTGTACATGGACACATTTTGATACGTGTTTCTCTCAATTATGCAATTATGTAGGCTGCTGCTTTCTAAACTTGTTATTACCTAGTTAAATTTTTATGCCTAGGTAGGTAATATAGAATATATTGTATACATACTTAGTGATGTTCAAGTTCAAAGGTTTTTATTTCAAATAAGCAAGCATTTATGTGTATAAACTACGGGTACTGATTATCAACAAGGGGTGTCATATATCGACATCATATATGATGCTATAGCTAACGACTGCCTGTTTGACATCTTCGGTATATTGCTGACGTCACCTTAGGACAATTGGACATTGGCCGAAATTGGTAAATATGGTAAAACTTTCGATGCACCAAACCGGAGAATTCGAACTTACGTCAAGTTCCAATTCTGCCCGAGCTCGATATTTTCTTTCACAAAATGAACCAGCGATCTGTGGAACATCACTACTTCTCTGCATAAACTTCGAGTAATACAGATCTGATGATGGTATAACCAGATATATCGTTGTACATGCATATAAATGTAGACTTATATTTCTAAAATTCGATCTGAATTCGAGACCAGGAAATTCGTAGCTCTTAATGGAATTTCCGCATTGGAGCGCAGCGCGGCGTGCGTCCGGCCGCGGGGACATGAGCTCCGGCGCCATGCACCAACACCCTGCCCCTCAACCTTCACATTAATCCTATTAATTTCTAAACGCACCTCCTAAAAGCTACGAATAATTCTTGCCGTTGGCTTTTTGACATCCCCTTTACTTTTCGAGTTTCGCTCAAGGGTGTAACAAGACCCTACATTTTATTCTACAATGAGCAATGAATATTAATAAAGAGAATGTAAGATAATCTGCAAAAAGTTGTTGTATGACCATTGGACTACCAAGTCATAAGGAGTTCGAGTCCAAGGTACTCACATCGTAACTTTTGGAAATTATCTATTAATAATTCATTAATTACGGTGCAGGGAAACATCGTGAGGAAACCTGCATGCATGAGACTTTTTCGACGACTTGCGAAGTCTGCCTGATTACCTACCCGCGTCGACATGGTGGAATATAAGCCCTCTTCTTCCAAGGAGACCCCTGCCCACCGGTTTCTTAAACGGAACACACAAAAGCTACGAATAATTATTGTCCTTGATATTATAACATTCTCTTTACCTTCGGCTCAAGGGTGTAACGAGACCCTACGTTTTAATGAGCTATGAATATTAATAAAAAAAATGACGCCGAGATGGGTGCATAATTTGATGTAGATTCAAATTGCAGTAAATCTTCGTTTCTTATGAGGTTGCAGATTTTTTGTTAAGATAAAATTATGAACTGTTATCAATGAACGAGTTATCTTTCAAGAACTTCTTGAAACATTTTCAAGCTTAGTGCCTGTCTTTTACAACACTTTTAAGAAAATAACCATTCAAAATTGTTCATAAAGTTTTATTATTATGCTAATTAAAACCAACCTTTACAGCGTTATTTCGCAATTGATCAGGCCTTTTCGGATAAAATATTCGGACAGGATAACGTAGTAGTGGAATGGCACTTTAATAAAAGCTTGTAGGATCAATCAGGCCGACTGTTCGGCCGTTAATCGATTGTATAAACATTGATTTCCAATCCGAGTTCCCCAATCTGAGCATAACATACGGAGCTCAAATAAAGATATCCACGTTCTGTACGAGTCGGTGCACACAGCTCTTGGTTTGATTTTAATCAAAAGTTTCGATTGGACTGCCAACCATCCGGTCGAGTGCAATCGCGGCGTACGTTTAGCTCGCGGCTGCCACTATGATCGGGCTTTAATGACTGCACACGAAATGTGTGTTCAATCTAATGCGTATTTGCAGTTCCATAATTGTTGAAAGTTTCAACGTAGCGATGTGGTGTACGAGCCGCTATTCTATCTACTTCCCAACATACATGTAACTCGTTGTAAGTTTGCCGTCGACGCTCCGTTGCGCTCCAACTAACTGGCTTTGCAATCCTAATGAGAGAGGCATAATAGGTTTCATTAAGTAATAATTATAATTCATAGCCATTGTAGGTGGAATTCGGAAAGTCGTTTTAATATCTTCGGCTATGTAACGAGTAATTTCAAAGAGCGCCTTAATGAAAAGTGAAGGTAAATCTCCACGGTCCCTGAGCCCACATTTAAGTGAAATAAAAATAAATTGTACTCAAAGTGGGATCGCCGCTCAAATTAAGCACCTGAATAAATTGTGTGATAATCCGTAGCAGTCTTTTAATGCCTTACAGAGCCGTCGCTCGCGCCACCGGCGACGGAGCCGCGTAGAAAAGAATAAGATAATGATTACTCTCATTTCATTACTTCTCTTGATCCTAGTAATTGAGGAAATTGGGTCGAAGTGTGATAAGAGAGAGTATCGGGTGTTATTGGGCCGGTCCCATTAGGGGCCTCTTAATCGTATTTAACGCCTTTATCACCTGGGGGTGCGCAATGGGCCGTAACGGACGAACATAAGGTGCAGAAATTTCGGGCGCTCACGGTTAATGGTGCTGTTCGTACGCTCTTATTTTTCGAAATGCTTCAGTTGTATTCACACAGCTTATTTACATAATCGTACCTATTCAACTGTTGTTAACAATGCGAGTAAATATGTGTACGCAGTGGGAATCTAGTACTTAGTCTATACATTTTGTCGTAATATCTCGATGCTGACGCCAAGCGGAGGGTTGGTCGAGCTAGTGGTGTTTTAATTTATATTTTTTCTTCTTATTTCCGAGACTGGTCGGAGTTCATAATGGACAAAACATTAGCTCGGCCTACTTTGGGTGAAAGCTTTCAGGGCTTTTCGACTCATCTTGCGTTAACATTCCCGTTGAGTTCGGACGCATTAACAGTGTGCCATATTTCCTCAATATTTTTCATACGAAGCACTCATACTATTTATAAAAAGTATTTAACACATTAACAAATGATCGGTCGCTTTATAACAGCAATTTGAATTAATTCGTTCAGTAATTAAACTCGCAGATTGATGACCTGACGAAAGTTCTGTATTGTTAGTTTAGATAAGTATAGATATTTATCTAATCGATTCCTATTAATATTGATGATGCTATAGCGGCTGTTAAATTAATTATTGTAGTTAGATATAATGTTTGATTGGATCAGCGGTAGAGAAAGTGGCCTAAGAGTGAAAACCGCAGAAATGCCACCGGTTCACTTCACTTTCCTATGAGGTGTGCATATGGACTTATGACTGACTGGTTAAGGTGTGACGAATTCTACAACTACTGGTAATGTCGGGAACATGCGTGAATGACAAGTTGGTAAACAAACAACTTTCGGTTTGTCATTTATACGGTTAATGAACTTTTATAATATAATTGTGTCTCCTCTCTAGTTTCTCTCTCTCTCTGTCACTAAGCACGACTGCTACGCTGGAGAAACAAGACAAGAATTATAAATATTTTTTCGAACTTACAACCATTTTCAATAACCGATTCTTATCGTTTTCCCGATTACAGATGGAATTTTGACACATTTTGTATGAAGCTTATGTCAAATTCCTATATCTAGTAGAAAAAAACAGATATGAATTGGTTATTGAAAAATCCTTTAAAAAAGTACTGGTCCTTAATAGCTACGCACAGAGAGAAGTGGAAGAGGAGTGGGAGGGCTTTTTCCCTACAGTGAGACTACAAGCTAGTACAGTCTTCTAATAATAATAACATAAAATTGGTAATCTCTTTTTACATAACTCATCACTATTGTTTTGTGTCAATGATCTAAATATATATAACCACTATATTCACGAAGCGATTGTCTTTAGACCTCCGTAACCAAATTTCTGTGTAATACCGATATCCTAAGGATAGACTGGTTGTCAGGCTTTTTGGTCTTCTGACTAACGACTGGCATCATGTTCGTATCACCGACAGTTTTACGGGCTCTCCGAGGCCCGGAGCGTCTCGAAGTGTTAAGCATGGTCACCCATCCACAGACTACTAATATCTACTTACTACTGATATTTAGCCACATCTGGTTGGACTGGAAGCCGATCCCAACATAGTTGAAAAACGCTCAGAGGATGATGAAATGGTCTAAATTTTATACTATGAAAAAAAAAAAAACATCTTAATTGGATACCAGCATTGAATGAAACATAATGGTTTGCAAATGGACAACCTATACATGGACAGGTAAATATTATAAAAAGAGGTCTTACCTATACAAAAGCAAAAGTATTTAATAGCCCACAACACAGTACTAAACCTTATATAAAAAAAGAGAAATGTTGTTAAAGAGAAAATAACCTTTTTTTAAGACCGTTCGATGACCACAACGATCATAAAAAAGTTTAAAATGTCACCGCAACTACAGACTGATTGGACAGTCGATTGTTATTGGTTTGGGTTACTCTGTATTACCTAGAGACAACGCCTCATTGGACTAATAGCAGACTAGTGCAGCCTGCGGTCCTGACGACCTGGCTTGAATCCAGGTCCAATAAAATGTACTATGTTTTAAAACTTCGTGTTGCATAATGTACGTATATTATACGGAACATCGTACGTACGTATATTGACTGGTTCATTAGGCTAGTGGCCTTAAGTGCGACTGCCACGCTAGAAGACTTGGGTTCGATCCCCAGGTCGAGCAAAATGTTATTGGGTCATCTATGATATCTCAGTTGCAACTCGGAGTTTGTATTTTTGCCCGGTTAATAGCGATTGCTATTGCTAATCAACTAGCCTCCTAGCTCCTCCTATTAAAGCGAACTGTGGGTGCACATTAGTACACCTCTGCCTAACCCTTCGGGGAATACACGCGTTATGGTATGTTATATTATTAGTCAAATTGTATGTCAAATTATTGTAGTATTCGAAGAAATTCGGAGAAAACGCATAGCTCTTTCCAGAAGAAACCACGCAATATGTGAGCCGACTGCAGTAAATACATCTTTTGCTCAAAGATTTTTCCCGTTTAGAGGAGGCATGTTATTCAATAAATTAAATAAAAAAATCGAAATAGCAAATTGCCTTAAGGCTGAATGCAAAAATAAAGTCAAAAAATGGTTACTAAATCTAAGCTACCACGAAACAGAGTTGGTCCTTGATGTGATGGTTTAGTGGGATATTGTATATATTTTAGAAATCTATACCAACCTACGATACAGTTTGTGTAACAATAATGGTATAGCATGTCTACACGTAAATATTATATATAATTTATATATGTATCTATTATCACAAAAATACACATCCACACACCACACACACGCATACATCACATACACATCCACACACACTCCTGCTCTCTCACTTATACGCTTTCGCTCCATGTTGACAATCTATACGTTGTACATTACATGATGTAATGGGGGGCCTGGAGTTCTAAAATACAGGCCTTGGCTTAGTTTAGACTCCAGATCTCTCACAAATTGTAAAGTTTTGTCAAGCTACCTGTCAACTATATTTGTAATTAATTTGTGGAGATAAATAAACTCATTATTATTATTCAAAACATATATTTTGTTCGATTTCGTTATAGAATTAAATTTAATTAGTGTGGTAGTAATTAAATTAATATGGTCGGACAAACTTTTCTAAGATAGTGCATTAGTGAGGTTGTAACACTAGAAATATAGAAAACAGAACTAAATGAAGACTACACTAACTTCTATAACATTTGTTCTAAAGATCACCTAAAATGTTTGATGCAGTCAATGACCTGCATATTGAACACAGCTTGTTAATATTTTTGTTGGATTTTTGGCTATAAGTAACATTTTCATAGATGAATTGGAAGAAAATTTATTTATTTAGACATTAACAGTATTTTCTCTCAAAACATTTTTGCGATGATTACAAATAAGGGTTATACTACACAAAGCCATCTAAAATTCTTTGCACTATACCACTAAATTCTAACAGGTTTTACTTGTTTCTACACAAATATAAAGCTCACTTTACACACATAATAACGGTGTCTTGCGGCATTAGGCAGTAGGTACACGACCGCAGCTATGCGGCTAGTTGCGACACTCGCATCGAAAGTGCAGTTTGATGTGACACACTGGGCCTAACATGCTAGGGTTGCCATTGGTAAAATCTAGGAATTTTAGCATCCCAGGCATTTTCCCGTACACAAGGGAGAATGTGTCTTGCATATCGAGGATTCTGCTTTTATTATATAAACGTGCGGTTTTTTAATCGGGCTTTTTTTTAAATTTCCGCTTTGGCCTAATGGCTACAAGTGCAGCTCCTGAGCGTAGGTTCACAGATGTGGTAATTAAGTAGGTGTTATTGGGTTTTCCTGTTTGGAAATTTTCTGTTAGCAGCATCAGTTTTGATAGGCCTGTTTAATGGCATTGAGTTCGTCCCTATTATACCTAATAGCATCTCTTAATGTTGGTCAACCGTAGACGTACAGATCTCCTTTTTGCAAACACATCGAGGAACGCAAACATTTTATAGTAAATTTTTTTGTAAAACTCCATCGGACTCACAAAACTAGGACGAATTCCGCTTAGGCCGGTTTGACGACAGCCCTAAGTAGTTAGCTACGAACTTAGTATTTGTACTGCTTATTGAACACCTTACGAATCAGGTATTAGATTGTTTGATTTAGTTGCGATTGAGTCAGGTGCAGGCATTCGGCATTGAGGACAGTTCGGTAGGAATTTGCGGTATGGATAAAGTGGTTTCGGATTGATACAAAATTGCACTATACAATCAGATTTCTAGGACTGTGTCAATAAAATAAAAAAGTAAGTATGTCCTGGATAGATCTGAGGCTCGCAAGAGGCATTGACACCTTGTATGGTAAGTGTGGAGGAAGTAGCATAGTCATGTGTGCAAAAACTACTTACCAGGATTGTTTGTTATCGAAGATATTATTAACTTCTATGATTGATCCTTGTGGCGGTCTTCTGGAGTGAGACAGGTCTACAAGTGACGTGCAAGTTAAAAGACCTAGCAATCGAACCAAAGACCTTACGCCAAACAGCCGCGCTCGTTAAACACTTGGCCTTAACCGTCCTCTTTTTACAAAACATCGTTATAAATGCTTGGTGACCGACATTATGTTGAGTCATTGTCCCCTTCTTAAGACAGAAGATAAGGGGAAATTTGAAAAAGATTAATGTTTCTCTCAGGTAAATTAATAATATTGAGGGGCCGTTAATTTTGCGTCCAAACGGCAATTTTCTTAATAGGCTTTCGGTTTTTGGAATTATGGGCTGCGGTTTGAGGTGTCGCACTTAAAGACGATGTCATTAAAAGTTTGCTTCGGTACTGCATAATAAAATAATAACGGTATGGAGTTCAAATCCGGGGCGTGCACCTTTGACATTTTGAATACACATAAGCATTCATCATTATCGTAAATTTTTCTTATTTTGGGGTTGGCTTTCAGTCTACCCAGATGCTGTTAGTATCAGTATTTTACACGATGCGACTACCATGAGACCTATGTAACTGAATTTCTGGACAATACCGATATCCGACTGTCAGGTTTTTGGGTCATCAAGTTAGTCGTCATATATATCCAACGTAATATAATTAACTACAGAATTTTCATCTGTAAGTTGTATAAAATATTTGGTCCTTGAGTGTCGAATCCACAGTTCGTCTTGCAGAAGCCGTTTGCCGAAGCACCAGGCCAAACGTGCCGCAAAACAGCACCAGGCCATTTTGGTAGACAACTTATTATAGCCTAAACCTTCCCAATTTGATCTGATAGCAGGCCCGTGCCTAGCAGAGGGATATGTAGTTATGGAGTGAATTCTGTACCTTCAGTGAAAAGTGATACATCTTGACTTATAGCACTTTTAATATTTTTGCACTAAGTATCACAGAAAAAAAAATGCTATTTTTTGATCTTATTCACACCCCTCTAAGGTTCAAATTGAGCAAGTTAATTTTGGTGTAAAGTGCTATAACTAGGTTTTTTTTACATTTATTAATGTGTAATTAAATACAACTGTGTTAATATCAAAGTGAACTGAACAAATATTTCAATTTTCTTAATGTATATTAATACGAATATAAATAACTCCTATTACGCGACCGAATTATTTAGATGTGAATTAGTACAAACTGATATAATTACACTTTTATTATTAAACATTGTATTGTTGGCTCTATTCATTTTTGTGAAAACCGGTATAACTATATTTAAATCACAATAAATGTAGATATTTGTAGGATCAAAAATGTGTATAATGATACAACTCTTAATATATCAATTTACATTTTATTTTCTAATCAAATTCATTGTGATATCTGACTCCGATTTAATTGTATCAATATTTACATAATTTTGGAATACGTGTATAATAATATAAATGTATTTAAAACAAAAAATATTAATTTTAATAGAACTTGTTTATACGATAGAATAAGTGTATTGTGATACAAGTTCTTAGTGCAGCGGGCGGGGGTAGCAGCCTGTGAATCGGGCTCGCCTCTCGCATCCCACTTACCCGCGTCGAGTGAGATTCATATATTGGAAATTAGAACAAGTGATTGTTGAGGAAGTTAGTCTTGCGATTGCATTTTAGCTAGTACTTCGTATTTTCGGTAGCAAAATAATGTGTAAGGTAACTGACTTATATCATTTTACACAAATAACATTTAATTCGTGGTGATATTATTGTGTCACTAAAATGCCTCGTATTATTATTTATTTACACCTAATTTATTATATATTTTAGGAGTTATGTAACTTATCATAATAAGCTAATTTTAGTACATATCTGAAATAGATTTCTATCCGAATCCTAAACTATAATACATACATACATATCATTATGGCGACTGTCCCCGAAGGGTTAGGCAGAGGTGTACCAATGTACACCCACAGTTCGCTGATATGAATTGCGTAGACTATAAATTGCGACGATACCAATTTTGTGTCAACTTTGACCTTAAGAGTGGCTACATTTCGTAAAAAGATTCATAAGATTATACAAGTGTATGCACCAACGCCGCACACCCTGACAACGAAGTCGAGGCCATGTACGAAGACATAGTGAAACCTATGTCTCGTACTAAAACATTCCATACTGTTGTTATGGGTGACTTAAACGCTAAAGTGGGAGTACAAGAGAGCGGCGAGTCGAAAGTGGGTCCATTCGGCTATGGACACAGAAATCACAAGGGGCAAATGCTGGTAAACTTTCTCGAGGTACAGGGGCTTTTTCTGATGAACTCTTTCTTCCAGAAGAAACCTCAAAGGAAGTGGACCTGGCAAAGCCCCGATAACATGACAAAGAACGAGATCGACTTCGTTATGTCTAACAAGCGCCCGGTATTCAGAGATATCTCTGTGATCAATAGGGTCAATACCGGAAGTAATCACCGACTGGTAAGAAGCACTCTGGATATAAAGGTCAAAATAGAACGAGCGCGCTTAACAAGGTCGGCTCTTAGACTAACACTGCCACAGGTCGAAGCTGGCTGCGCCCATATCACTCCTGGGACATGTTTACTAGTTGTTGTCGAGGGTTGTCTCAAATCGTCTTGCCCAAAAGTTCGACGACTTCCGGCCACCGGAGCAAGCCGGTTTTCGGAAAGGCTACAGCACCGTGGACCACATACACACCTTGAGGTAAATCATCCAAAAGACCGAGGAATATAATCAGCCTCTCTGCCTAGCGTATGTGGACTACGAGAAAGCTTTCGATACCGTCGAGACCTGGGCTGTACTGGAGTCTATGTAGAGATGCCTTGTCGACTGCCGATACGTTGAGGTGCTGAAATATCTGTATATTGCCGCAACGAGCGTACAAGACCAGAGTACAAAACCAATCCAACTGCGTCGAGGGATAAGACAGAGAGACGTCATCTCTCCGAAACTGTTTACGAACACGTTTGAGGACGTTTTCAAGACGCTTAACTGGAAAGGACGAGGCATAAATATTAACGGTCAGTACATCTCGCACCTCTGATTTGCGGATGATATTGTCATCATGGCAGAATCTCTGCAGAAGCTGGAAGTGATGCTGAACAGCCTTGGCGATTCTTCAAGGCAGGTCTCGGGATGAACCTGGATAAAACCAAAGTACATGACTTTGGCTTTTGGCAATGATTATGTCATCCTGATACCTGTATACGTAAATGGCTCTGCCCTCGAAGTAGTGCAAGAATACGTATATCTTGGCCAAACTATTCAACTGGGGCGGCATAACTTCGAGAAGGTGGCGGCCAGAAGAATACACCTGGGCTGGGCGGCATTCGGGAAGCTGCGTGATATCTTTGATTAGTCGATCCCACAATCCCTAAAGACCAGGGTCTATAACCAGTGCGTCCTACCCGTGATGACTTATGGAGCCCAAACGTGGACACTCATCATGGGACTGGTCCAAAAATTCAAGGTTGCTTAGCGTGCAATGGAGAGAGCAATGCCTAGAGTTTCTTTGGTGGATAGAATTCGCAACAAAGTCATTCGCCAAAGAACAAGCACGCTGAAGTGGAAGTGGGCCGGCCATGTCTGCAAATGCACAGACGATCGTTGGGGCAGACGAGTGTTTGAGTGGAGACCACGTTTGTCCAGCAGTGGACGGCAATAGGCTGATATGATGATGATATCTGTATTGCACTTATATCAATAAATACTGTAATATTTTCAAAACGTATCAAAATGAACAACAGTTTGTATCATTATGCATATTACATCATAAGTATTATACGGGTGTATAATGATTTCAATTCAATTTGTCTTACATTTTCTTAATTACAATATCGATTACAATTTTTAATATTCTAATTAACAATATTAATTTTACAACTTTTTGTTTTAATATCTCCTTCAAGTACAAACCTACCAAAATACGAAGTATAGAATCATTCAACACCAAACCAAAAACGATGTGTAAAAGAGTTCAAGTAATTTTAAATTAAATGACACGCAAATTATTGATAATGATGTCTTGTGTTAAGTGATACATCTGGATTTTTTATTAAATTAAAAAAAAACTACACAAAATCATCCATTTCTTTTTTCACTATTTGTTTTTTTAAGATATTGTTTATCAATAACAGTAATCAGTTCTTATTTTAGTAAAGTAGAAAAAGAGTCAGAATTTTTTAAAACTTTAAAGCGTTTTTTCTCAAAACCATGATTTTCGGTTTATATCACTTTTCACTGAAGGTACAGAATTATGAGTTGATATTGAAAAACTCCTATCGGTTCATGTAAGGTTCTTGACCCGGAACCTGATGTTCCGGATACGTAAACACCTTCGGGCCACCACAACGTATAATATAAAATAAACAAAACTTGTTTCGCTTATTATTTTGCAATTTGTGTAATACAGTTAAACTGCTTCATTAGCTTAGTGATTGTAAATGCGATTGCTACGATGAGCTCCGGGGTTCGATCAATAAATGGATTTTTCTTTCTTTCTTTATTTCTAAAAGGTGAAAGGTATTTGATGTCAACATCGTCGGTCTTCGATTCATACAAGATAGATCTACGCAAATAGAGGATGAAGATGTAATGCTGATTAATACAATCAATACATTAAATATAGACTAAAACCCCCTAAAGCTCTATGATTAGAAACTGTGCTATCTTCCATCTTTAATAATAGGTACTCAAGAAGTTCTCTCTCTCTTAAGTAGTTATGCAGTGCCTGAACACAAAACTTAATAATCTAGTGGTTGATACTATAACTAATACTACACAGAAGTCAACATTTTATTAGCACAAAAGTGTCCTGTGCCTCGAATTGAGAACTTTACGAGGCTCAAGTACTACTCGAGGCGAGGCTTTATCTTTCACACGTCTCCGTACATAACGACACGTATTTTATTACAAACAAAATTACATTACACATAAAAAAATCACAGTAACGCTGATTCACGATAAAAAGACATTTGCACACCTCGTTATTAAACAATAGAATTCATTATGCGCCATGTACCTAGACGTCATTGAAGGGTTACCTTTACAGTTGGCCAACAAATAAAGTAGTGAATAGATCAGTCGGACTTGGGTGGCCAATTTAGGGGTTCGTTGTTCGCTTATTACTTGCCGTAATGTGCCCTTTAACTTTTATGGGGCAAAGTTGCTGAATGAGACTCGCCCGGCCCGCAGGGGACTAATATAGGGCAAGAGTTTTATCAGTTCAAAGTTTTGTTTAAATTTGCACTAATTTTAGTGTTGTTCATGATTGGAGTACTGACATGGTGTGATGGTTATTAAAAGAGAATATCGCTATAATGAAAATAAATACTGTAATCTTATCATCTATTGCAAATACAACTCCGACAAATACCTATTTATTTCTAAATTTCTAATTAATTGTTTTTTTTTTTCAGGTAAGTGATTAGTAAACGAGTGCTGAAAAAAGTAAGAATAAATTATGATAATTATATAGAAATGATAAGGCAAACGACCTTATCATACCTAAGTACTTGAAATCATGAGATTGACAAAGTTTCCAACCCTTAAAATCTCGTCGCGGACCGTTACCCTTTAACTGAATTTTAAAACAAAAATTATGAGAGCATCCAAAGAATTTCTAATCACTTCCTTATCGAGGCGTTGCGCTGTACTTTGTTAAAAGTAATTAAAAGATTTTATCGCGTCAGATAGTGTTGAAAGCAGGTTCGAGTGGTTTCAACTTGCTCTATAAATCTAGAACCCTTTACACTTCATAGAATAGCAGTGAGTAGGGTCTTGTAGAACAATTACTCGGGAATATATTAGGGACGAGGACGAGGCGAGGCGGTCGCGAGTAATGCCGCGATATTAACTTATCTCAGGTGCGTGAGGCAGTAAATATACAGAGTGCTTACTTTGGGAGTGTCAACGAAGTCGAAATAATGTTACTCGAAGAGACCTTATCTTGGCACATTCACAACGATTTCGTAATTCGAATAACGTGGAGAGAGTAAATGTATTAATAAAAATAAAAAAGATGGCGTGCAAGCCGAATGATCATCTATCATTAGATTTATTGTTGTGCCAAAAGAATCTACGCGGTTCCTGACATGGTTATTAACGAATGGAACTTGACGTCATACTTTATTATCCCGTATAATGGTTTTCATCAATATTTCCTTTGTAAACATTTTGAACGTCTTCCAAAAATATGATTCGCTAGTTTATCCGCACATCATATGCTCACTCACAAGTCCAGTCGAGTCGAATAATATTATATTCTTTTTGTGTTTAGAAATAGGTATTTTTGTTTCTATTTATCTAAATTGCTTCTGTGACACTGGTATACTGGTAGACAGTGTAAAAGCTTTGAGGGAAACGTCACGTATCGAAATGCATTAGGTATTCTGAGTTCGTAGTGAGCATTACGCATCACGCGCTCGCGAATCTCGTTGTCACTTTGAAGATATTACTTCAAACATCATGTTTTTTTACGTACGTATGCCACAATAAAATAAATCCCATGATGGCATGTTGAAAATGTAGTAATAAAAGGGGATTACTCGTCCAAAATAATTTAATTTTAAGGTAAACGCTTACTTCGAGTGTCGCTTCTCCACGAGGTGGGGACGCCCAGAATTATTGCGAATATATGCGATAACGCAATGCCTCGAGAAAGGAGGAGAGACATTGTGCGCTAGCAATCGAATAAACTTATCTAATTATACGTAATTTATACGCGACGTCACTATTAGTAGGTTTTATTCTTGCATTCTATCATATAATTTCATAAACATAAAGGATATTTTTAAATAAATCCATTAAACAGATTGTAGATTCTCTTTAATATCTTGCTTTTCCATTTCAACTAAAATTGGAATGGAACTGACAGGGCCGTGAAATCCCAAGATATTATTAATCTCTAATCTCAGTTTAACATAGGCTTTGACTTAATGATTTAGGGGCCATTTTGAGGCAAGATCGATCTCAATCCGTGGCACTTAATCCTTGATATGAGTTTCAGTGGGTTGATCGCCAACTCTATTACGCAATGTGGGTAGTAACCTCTAACAGTTGCTATGAGGCTTACATTTCAGTAATCCTCTTGTCGACAAGGACTTACCCGACCGTCACTGCGAAGGAAATTAAGACAACTTTGAAAATACCAACGTATGTACAGTTTTGGTTTCAATTAAGACGAGACAAATTGAGTCACGTTTAAAACCGGCAGAGGGTCCCGTAATATGATGAAAGATAAAAATATCTTTAGGGTGAATGTTTATATTATGAAAGTACTTTGCTTCGTAGCTATATGGAATTGGTTTAACGAATGATAAATTTAACAAAATACTTGGAACTGAATCATCTTTGCTTTAAGGTAACGTAATAATTATCAAAACAAAATATGTTTTAGTTTGTTGTGTCCTTAAAGGAGCTCGTGGCTAAGTTAAAACTACGACGATCAACCGGTCTGCAAGGTTAAGCTGCCGCGTTCAGTCTGTGGATGGGGAAACATTCTTAACACATCGAGACCTTTTCTACATCTATGACAATCTTTAGTGGTAATCAGAAGCCCAAAAAGCCTAACAACCTGTCTCTCTTCAGAATATCAGTAACTATTGCTTAGAAATTGTTTTGCGGATGTGTGATGGCAGTCGTTTCTTGTAAAATACTGATATTCAGCCGCATCTGGTTAGACTGGAAGCCGACCCCAACATATTTGGGAAAAAGCTCTGACAATGATGCATTCTTAAATATTCTCCTAGATTTCCAAACATCTACTATGAAATACACAGTCTATAAATTTTATCTGTGGCAAAATAAACATCACGACACCAAATCTGCAAGGCGTTTTATCAGAAAATGGAATCGTTCGACAATTTAAAATGCAAATGTCTTGCAAGACATATTTATGTAGAATATCAGGCAAAGTTGTTCAGCCTGATACCGCAGTCGTAGATAAGCCCTTTCACTCCACTGTAGCACCCTTTCATTCCTTTTATTTTAACCATTATCTATTCGAGGTCGGAGTGGAAAAATTAGGGCAATTTAAGCGAACCAGTGAAGCATTTTATTTACATTGTTGGAATGGTCTGCTGCGTTTTTAAAGTTTTACTTTTTTGTTGTTATCTCCGTCTTTTTTGGTTAAATAGGTGATCGATTTAACAACAGAGGGAAACTTCTAATTGTTCTTCTAAATTAATGAATAGCAAAAATATATTTTATGTAGCATGTTATTTCGATGCAGTTTTGAAAAAATTAGTTCAATTATTAAGTTTTTGATGTTTAATGGTCGGTGATCAGTCGAGGATTGAATTACGTGATAAATTTTATCTTTAAAGGTAAAGATTTTATGTTTTGTTTTTTCGGCGAATATCTATGATAAATATTTTTAAACTCGAAAACAAATCGAATGAGACTTTAATTTTTATTTTAGTCAAATTCATACTTATAATGTTTTACTATACTTAAATTCTTATTTTGATTTAGATAAAGAAATTGACGAAGACATACATACATAATATTATGTATTCGGACATATAAATGCTAATTTGAAGTTATCTGTTCGAGTAATAAAACTAAGAGCGAATCTCAAGGAGCAAGTTTGTTATCAGATAGCGGAGCAGAGGCTATATGATTTATTTCACTCGATAAGACTTTGTAGGGATGTTTTTGTTGAGTTACACAAAAAGATAAAAAATATTGAGTAACTTTGTTAAACGTTTACGGAGAAATTCTTTCATCAATTAGTTTAGTTTGATAAAAACGTAACATACATGACATACCCTCAGACCTCGTTACTTTCAACTGTCATTTTTGCCTCGACAGTCTAGTCCTAAGGTCTTGGGCTCGATTCCCAGGTCGAGTAAAATGTTATTGGGCGTTATCGGTATCAGGTATCGGAGTTTGGATTTGTGCCCGGTTAATGGCAATAGGCTCGCCCCCTATTTCATAGAATCTACATACGCCAGCAGGTCAAGCTATCCAAAATTGTCAAATTTTCCCAATTGAATCCCATCTTTTTCCTTTGAAAAAAAAAAACAAATTACAGATTGTGGTAGCCTCTGTACTTTGTGTCCGTTAATGTTTAGCTTGTAGAGGCCCCAGCAACGAAAGTCGCTGAACATGTTGCAATCTTCAATACGATTTTTAATATGTACGAAGTTACAGACCTGTGAAAGTTGTGCGAAATCATAGAATATCGATAACCATAAAATATTTAGTTCACCATAATTATAATATTAAAAACAAACCTCTTGACAAGTTCTGAAACTGTAATATTTTCAAAATTTGGTTTTGTTCAGCGACACGTTGTTGACCGTACCTAGAGGGGAACAAACAAAATAAAGTGTCTCTTTTAACATTCGTTACTGATTAAGTGAGCGTTTCGCAATAAGGCCTTAGTATAGATATCCTGATTTCAGTATCACTAAAGCCTTTTACTGTTACCATTGTTGTCACAACAACACTTAGCGAAATGCCACCTCGGACATGTCTTTTAAACTTTTTAAGTGCTTTTTCTTACCATCGTCATAGGTGAGTGGCAAATGCGATACGACATGATGGCAGTGACGTAATATGTCAGGCACTCAAGTGATACGAGTCAATGACAAAATAAGTAGCTTCGCAGTAAAATCAAATAGTATTTGCTACTTGAACTTAAATAAAACTTGACAGCACGCCTGTATTCCCCGAAAGGTTAAGCAGTAGTGTACTAATGTACACCCACAGTTCACCGGTATGTTTAGGTTGGAACCTAATATTATATTGTATAAGCTAACCTACTAACCTTATATTATTTAAACGAACTAAGAATTAATTATTTAACCTTAAAACATTCTTAGGAAGATTTTTTTAAGAAACCAACAAAGTACACCCAAGCTCTAAAATAAATATGTGTGGATCACATAAAGATTTCTCTCGGGTGGAAATCAAACCCACGACACCAGATGGATCGATATGAGGGCTTCGCACCAATAGTTTTATGATAGCAAAGTTTTTGTTTTGCAATCTTTTATTCTTTTGAAGATTCTTTGGAAGTGAAAAAGACTTGCACAAATCGATGTAATTGTTATGTGGTTGAGGTTGTTTGGAATTGTATATCGTCATATGTCATCTAGGCTCCACTGAAAGTTGCGCTACAGTGATTTAATACGCTGCCGCATCAAGCTGAGTCCCCACCTTACTGCCATGAACAATGGCGACTTGCAGTATCTTCCGTGCAGTATGTCTATTTATATTTTGACTGTACTTGAAGCTCTTTTTATGGCAGTAAAATCTTTATTTTTTCCGTCATATGTCAGTATGTATCTTTATCTATTTATACTTAAATACTCGTATAAATATATGAAGCTATTCTGTTTCATCTTATACACTTATTGTTTTTTTGTTTGTTTAGTAGTTGGTCGTACTACTCATAGGATTGCAATGACATTTTATTTTGAGGCATTGCTACGCATACCGGGCATTCTAATGTGCTAAAAATAAATTCATAAATGTAGACGAGATATCCATAATTTCGTTCGTAAGCACTATAACAATGAACTAGCACAACAACAAAATATCATTTGGCAAGTGTTAAAATATCGGGGGCTTCGTGTTTCACTCTTAATTGGCTATAAACTCATAATTCACAGATAACAAAAGGCGAACGGCACACGGGAATATCGGCGTGATTCCAATTATCATCGCGAAATGAAGTCGACCAACCCTACTGGCACACTAGCACCCGGCGACAAACGAATATACGGTGTCTAGTTACGCGCGTTCCATTGTCGTTTCCCGGTAGACGTTTGTATAATACCCGTCGATGTTATTATACTTAGCCCGCAGTGTACATTGAAGTATAATAGGACATTTCGTGTTCGCAGTAGCACGGAGGATTCTAAACAACGGTTTCGCAAACAAAGGCTCATTGCTAGCATTGTTACAGTCGCGACCAGACAACGCCGACTTAATGGTGACATTGTAGGAAACGTTAATTAAAGCAACAACGATTCAACGAATGTGAGACTTTGAGCCCCCACAGGTTTCTGTTTAATAACAGTGAAACATGGTTTTAATATCGTTCGGTTAACTGTTGCCATCATGCTATAATGCTGGGCCATTATTAGGCACGTTTTAGGAAATATTAAACCACGTAATGTGGAGAGACCTGATTCTATGAAGAATCTTTCTATTATCTTCAGAAAACATCTCCATGCAGCTGGGTCATATATTAAAAACGCATTAAAACTAGATAAATAAATAAACCGTAAATATTTTTGCTCCTCATAACTTTAACCATAATATGAGGAATCGTAAAGAAAAATATGGTAAAGAAAGTTGTATGATGACGACACAATCTAGTATTAACATGCGCTCCATATTTTAACAAAACCACCCGTTCCATTTTTAAAAGTCAAACACTTCACTTCGCCTATATTAAGGATTCCTGAATAACAAACGTTGTGTTGCCAGCCACAAATGTAGCTGGATTAACAAGACAAAAAAAAAACAAAACACAACGTAAATAAATGGCATTTGGCACAGCGCTACACTTCGAAATCTGTAGCGAACCGAATGGACAATGAATCGACGAAAATTTGGCCCACTTACATAATAATTTTGTGTTCCCAACAGAATAAATCTATTTTTAACTTCATTAAGAGAGAGTTTTTTTGTGGGGCACCTTAATGAAACTACAGTTATAAATATTTTGATTACATTAAAATATTTATGAATTCCCAGGCCTCGTTTGGCAAAAAACCTTAGGTTTTTAATTAATCTGAAAATATAACTGGTGTAGGCTTTTTAATCATAGACGATATTTCTCGTCTGGCTTTTTTTGCAGTAGCGTCAAAGGCCAATTAAAAAATGATCTAAATTTTGGTTTATATTCAATGTTTCTCGTTCCTGTCTGGCGCTATTTTTAATTTACGGAAATAACATTAATTTGTTAATTAAGACACAGACAAGATTCGGAATATATTTTGCACAATCATAATTGTATACAGACATTATTGGTCTTCGGTGTGACGGAATTAGTTATTTATCACTCTTTATACATATAATCTATGGATCGGTCTGAGAATAAATGTTTTTTTTTTTTAATATTTTTATCGCGTCCTTAAGAAATCTATTTATAGAAATAAATATCATTTATCCCTTATTCGCCAAAATTTCAATGTTCCAAATGATATTTTTCACTTAAATTTTCTCAACGTAAAATGAGTACCCAAAGTACGTTTCCCCCAGTTAATCGTATTGTTGTATATGAAGATTTCCTATAGAAATATTTCATATAATACCGCTGTCCGGGCTGTTCTCATGCCATCCATCATTCCCTTTCACTTCATTAGGCATAGCGTTCAAAATAAACATGTTGTCCGCTAACCATCCGAACGATGAATAGCTTTGCTCTGTTATTTACTCATAATACAGTAACGTCGTACGAAATTATGTATATTTTTCCTGGAGAAATGATGTTGTTGTCAATTTATGCTGCTCTGGCAACCCCGGTTTCCTTGATCACTTTTATTAGTATTAGTATTACAACTGTTATAATAGCGGCCTCATTAGCCTTGTGGTCGTAAGCACGACTGCTATGCTCGACCTGGGTATCATATTTATTTATCATATTAGAGCCACAAGATACAAGCAATGCTTAGTTTGTGGCTCAATGCTAATGTGTGCTGCAAATGTTACCTTTGATTAATAAAACCTTATTATTATTCATTGAAATAAAACTACTTTTTACGGATTTTATCGCGTATATTGATATTATTAATCCCGACGTTTCGGACCCTTTACAGCGTCCATGGTCACGGGTAGACTGAGGTGGTGGGCGTCTTGATGATATAATTACTGACAGCTACCCTACATTTTTTATTGTTACATGATCAATGACATTTATTACTAATTATTAATTAAAACTAGATGGAGCCGGCATTTCCTAGCTGACGACCTCTGAGAAGAAACGCCGAAACAAACTCAGAGAATCATGGTCTCTTTTAAAGTAAAAATATTCAATGATCATCTTTTAGTTGTTAATTATTGGCAATCCGATTCACGCAGAACGAGCTCACAGTATCCTTTGGTCTTGCAGTTGTAGGCCTGGATTTTGGTTTAATAGAATCTATAACAGGATTCCAAGCAGGTGGTAAGACCCAGCCATCTTCTCTATTGAAATTTGGATGTTTTTCAATTTCAATAGCCTCACGAATCATCCTGGGTAGGTATCGACTTTCCTTCGCAAGTATTTGTGGTTTATCAAATCTGATATAATGCTGGGCCTTGTCAAGAGTATGTTCACAAACTGCTGACCGGACACAAATCCAAACTACGAGTTTGGATTTGTGTCCGGTTAACAGGAATAGGCTCGCTTTCCATTACATGAGACCTAACAATCCGTCGAACTGTGGGTATAAATTGCTACACCTTTGCGTTACCCTTAGGGGGATAAAGGCGTGATGGTATGTATGTATAATAAGTGGCAAGGAACCATTGGCAGTTCAATTACAATTCATTTTCTAGCGTGCGTGTCTATAATTAGTTACCCAAGCGATTAATATTACTGATATACAAATTATATAATTTACCTAAAATTATTTGATTATTTTCATATAATTAAAAGTACGTGAACAGTAAGATAACATTACATAATTACTGAGTAGTTGCACATTTGAATTGCAATATTCCTGACATTACTTCGCTGTGTCATTCAATTTGTAATTTAAGCATTATGAAATTTGATTCAAATTTCAAGAAGGATTTTTTTTATAATCAAGTTTTCCAGTCTCTGACAGAAGATCCAATGACAATGCTTTAAGAGGCTTTTAGTTAATCATTAAAGTATTTAATAATCAAATAGCATCATTAAAGCATTTGAAATCTAAACTATAAAGCCCAAAAATGTTATGTAGTTAAAACATAGAACTAAAAGTTTATAAAAGAAAGAATTTTGCAATAGTCCAGTATTTTATCTTTTATGTCTACGATTGAACAACGAAATGTATGTAAAACTTGTCGAAGGCTATAAAACGAAGGAAGAGACAATACAATAAAGCAAGCTACCGATACCGATACCCGATGCATGGAAGTGAACTGGATTTCATATCAAAATTCATTGAATCTAGTTCATTTCATAGCTTTTGTTTAACTTACAGTCATGTGGTATGGAGCTATGGATTTTTTATGGTTATTTCGTATTCATGCCATAAAAGCTGAAGGTGGCAGCGTTCTGCAGTAAAAAAATGGAAGCTCGATAAACAATCTTCAGCCGAGTAGGTAACGAAAAAACTAAATATATATTATTAAAAAAATGTTTTTGCTTTAATATTTAATGAGATTTTACATAATAATAAGCACATTTCCTAATGTTTGTTTTCCTCAATGAGTACATTATAATGTACATTACGCGTATTTTTTCGTAAGCAAGCTCTGTTTAACAAAATGACATTTACGCCTTTTGAAGTAGTCCTTCGATTTTCGTAGACGGTGTTTTGTTTTCATCGATGAGAAAATAACAAGACGACAACAAAAACGACAGCACTACTAAGAAATGTTTTGCCCTAATCATTGCTTGAGATTCAGGAAATAAACAAGGAAGCGTGGGATGTTGTGGACGAAGTAAACAAACGGTATAGGTGAGGCGCCAAGTATCACCGCTGTGGATTCCCACAGTCCCGAAGATCCTACGTTGTTTGTTCAAGGCGTTTCCAACAACTTCCAACAACAGCGTGAAATTGATATCAGGCTCACACACGATCCTATGTTTGCGCATAGTGAATCCTTATTACAATCGTGATAGGATCTCGAACGAAACGCTTTTATTTTTTTATGGAACACCGAATACGTTTTTGGTGAAATGTTTGGGTTAATTTTGCGGGGAACGCTTTAGTGCGGTTGGAATTAATGTTGTGGATGATTCGGATTTTGGTTTAAATTTAATTTTAAATTACTATACAAAGTAAATTGCAAAATTGTAATACAGTGATTGAATAACAAATCTTAATACAATTCTGTTCTGATTTAACAATAACGTTCTTGTAAATAAATGTTTTTAAGTAAAATTATTTTAGTCTTGTCTGAAAAGAAAGATGTCAAAGTATGACACCATTTAGTTCACATAAGTGTATACTGCCACCTATGAACATCAGCAATATCATAAATACAACACATCGCATAAGATGTGTTACTAACCTTTTAAATACATTTAAGTTTATTTCCACAGCTTTTAATGTTACACTTTTTTTTTACCAAAATCCGCAGACATAATAAGATTGGCAACAGCCAAACTCCATTTAACTTTAATCCCATTCGTAACTTTACTCATATCATTAGGCACATAAAACACAAAGAAGTCAGAGAATCGGAAACTTACGAGGTGTACCCGAAGCGATATAACGTTAGATAGGAAAAGGCGCCCTTCGCTTCCGAACCATATACTACCTATTCATTGCGAAGGGTAGCAAAATTTTATTTCAAGTTAAATTGTGTTCGCGACTCAGCCACTTCTTATTTATTGGGGTTGAGTATTGACGCCTCCGGCATATCACACGTGTACAATGCTTTCTAATAATAAAGTCAACGCACCCTTTGTCATCACTACACCCAATTTTGAAGCGCATTTCCTTTGAGTGCCTCTATTATTTCTTCTCTATGAAGTTCATTATTAAATCAAATTTGGTCCCGTTAATCTCTTGCGTGTTCATAGCTAGGGGCGTCTTTTTAAGTAAAGTGCAATGGGTACATTATTTTGATAAGTAATCGCTGTCAAAGGCATGCCCTAAGCATTAATCCTGATGTTATCTTATTTATTTCAGCCTCGTTTTATGCTGTCAACTTGTCATGTGTTGTCGTCTTCAGACGTAATACGTAAAATGTTTATTATATAAATATGGTAACATGTCAAAGTTCAAAGCTTATTTCCTTATTTCTCGGGATATTACGCGACTAACAACATGGCGGCTTGTCAGATTCGTGCCCTGTTTTTCGTTTACCTCTATTTTAATTAACTTCAACAATAAAATGAATAAAGTTACGGAGGAGGAACATCTTGCGACGTCGGCGTATCGGCGTCCCCACAAGTGTGGCTGGTTTTATTCATAGGCCTGTTTGAATAAAGATGAAAATATTAAGTCTGACCAAGGAAAACGCCGGGGGCTAATGTGGTTGGGGGTTAATAGTCATACATATTAATGGGAAAAATAATATGTCGACCAAGTTATTTAAGTTGACGCGATCGTCACAAACAATGTTAAGACGCGCGTGAGGCGGCAAGAAACTTTGCTATAAGTTATCTAGACACTGTCGTAGTGCAGCTTGTTTATTGCTCCCTCGTTACTCTAGTGGTCGTAAACAAAATGCTGGGTTCGATTCCTAAGCCGAGCAAAGTGTTATTGGGTTTATATAATTATGTTATATTAATTTGCATTTAAAACCTCAATTACTTAAATACCTGTATAAGATTAAAACTGTCATTAAAATATTTTAGGTGCTTTGAATACGAAAGCTAAAAATAAATTTAGAGGAAACGGCCTGCTCAAACGTGACTGCTTTGTTAAAAAATAACGAAAAATGAAATGTGATTGCGAGGGAGCTCTAATTAGTTGCCGGCTGTATGAAAGCTGGTGCTGCAATGAAACGACTTAAAACTGTTATCATTTTGTTTGGCAATTCATTAAATTTGCAGTGCACAGTACGGAACAGTAAAAACGAGACTGTAGGTAAAGAAAAACTGATTTCAAGCAAGAAATTGCACGAAATCTGTTTTCTTTGTCGCACGAAATTTGTGTGGGTTGATAGCCCGTAACTTAAAAAAACTAATACTATCAAACATAAACTATACATAAGATACCATCACGCCTGTACTCCCCGAAGGGTTAAGCAGAAGTTTACTAATAAATTTCCCACAGTTCGCCGGTATGTTTAGGTCCTATGTGATAGAGGGCGAGCTAACCGCGCAAAAATCAAAACTCCGAGCTGCTACTAATATTTCATATAAAAATACAATTTTAACACTGGCCACTAGACTAAAGAGGCAATATATGTTAATAATATTTATTATAAACTTGGTAGGTATAACAATATACGTGGTGAATAAAAAATATAGAAATGTTATCTTTTAAGATAAGTATCTTTCTCATTCCATAAAAATTACATTGAATTTCTACAAAGTAAAAAAATACTTTTCAAGCCTAGGCGTTAAAGTACTTCTAAACATCGTTGTCATCTGGTAACATTCTCAGAAGACTTGACAGCTTTATCACATTAAATGGTAATGCTAAAGCCAAATGCAAAATTTCCTTAAAAAGGAAAAATAAATTTACTGTATTTTCATCTAAATATAGAGCTCTCAAAATTACAAATAGGCAATTATTTTAATGACAAGATCATACACAATAAATGTAAATACAGTAATTGGGGATCGCAATAAACAAATTTCAAAAATAAACCGGGGTTTGCTCCAAATGCTGACTGACTTTCTTTACTTAATGCATCCAATTTTAATGTTCAATTATCAAGGGATTATTCTGATATGGAAGAATAATTGGACGTGAAATCGATGGTAAATCAACAAATGTACTTGAGTATGTTTCTTTGTAAAATAAAGTTTTATAAATTTAGATACTTCATCATCAACCCATATACTGTCCCACTGCTGAGCACGGGTCTTCTCTCAGATCGAGAGGGATTAGGCTACAATCCACCAAGCTGACCCGTAGGCCAACAAAAGATTTTTAGGTAGTAGTAGTAGGCCACAAATGATTTTCGACGGTGTGTTGTATGCCGTCGAGAAAAATCTCTAAGGCAAGCAGGTTTCCTTAAGATGTTTTCCTTTACCGTTTAAGCGAGTGATAATACCTACACATACACAGTGAATTACACATGAATTCGAAAAGTCAGAGGTGAGTGCCTTGGTTTCGAACTCGACCGGTGTGACATAAAATACTTTTTACATTGCACCCGCTAATTGTTTCTTGGCAGGATAAACATCCCATGTCAAGAATTGTAAATATAACGGTACCTCTTCGCTATTAACTTGAACGAAACTGAGGGCAAAAGCCTACAAACCGATCACACGCATTTTCTGGTGTATCTTTAAGACCGATTGTCAGACAACAACCAAATTTAATAGGACCAAGATAAAAAAGAAACATCGAAATCGGTTCACGATCAGCTAAGATATGACTTGACATACACACAAAAAACATACAGACGAAATTAGGGCTGGTGTCCAATCTCCCCAAGTTCCGAGTTCTTCAAAATTATTTTTTATACATTCATTCCCAACGTCCTCAAGATGAGGACGTCCTTCTCGTCTGAAATCGGTTTAAAAGTATAAAATATATTAAACACCTGCCACATCAATCCTCGTTTATGAAAAAAAAAACAACATGGTGGACTTTAACTGGGTGAGCGGGCAACACTTTTACAGCTACTTATGCCTCTCATCTCCCTTGATAAATGAGTGTTGGCAGAGTTTTAGTGTGCGCCGCCTGCACGTTACGGTCGCCCTAAGATACTAAGTTGCGAAGAGGTGGAGCGTACACTTGGGATGTTTCACTTGTTTCAACATTACCAGACCCGTAGGCACACAGTTGTCCCCCGAATCACAGTTGGCAAACCGTTTTCTGTGATTTGTGCAACTTCTAATAGTAAAATTGTTTTGGCGATTTATCTTTGAATACTTTTTATAAGTGGTTAATTTGGTTTGGTTGGTATTACTACTGCCTCATTAGTCTAGTGCTTGTAAGTGGGACTGCTACATGGTTCTGGTTCGATTTCCAGGTCGAGCAAAGTGTTATTAGGTTTTCTATGAAATCCTCAGTAACAGGCGTAGCAGCTCGAAGTTAGGTTAATGGCAATAGGCTCACCCACATTACATGGGGCCTAAACATACCAAATTATGAATTATGAACCTCTGGCGACCCTTTGGCGTGATGGTATATTATGTTATGTTGTATTGGCATTCCTATTTATTATTTGAAATAGGTACACAATACAAAATTGTGGAGCGTGATCAAAAAACAAAACTACTTATCAAATGTGCGTATGGAATTATAATAATAATAATTATTATTATTGCGATATTTTTTCACAGTACCATCTGAGCCCGCAGAGTAAGCTGGACAGTGGATTACTTACTTTTAGTAAATACATACTTATAATATATTAAAAAAACCCAGTCGAACACAAACATTTATGTTCATCACATAATTTGTTCACTTGGAATCGAAGCCACAACTCATGATCAGCAGTCAACCCACTAGACCACAAACGTCCTCCATTATATTTAGACAACTTACAGCAAGTTACAAAGAAGTGAAACACAGATAAACACAATTTTAGGCCAATTACAGGTTTTTACTGCCATGAAAAACTAAATTTAAAATTGTTACCAGTAGACTAAACCAGTTAGCTAAACAATACCAATGACTATTGAAAATAGACTCGACACTTTTTAAATTTATCGCACTTATACGTACAATACGTAAGTAGTACAATTCTACACGAAATTGCAACAATTTTCATCCAAGAGTTACTGAGTAAATAAACATTATAAGCGCACAAACTAAAAGGCGTATCTACAATAATATTTACATAAAGGAATTGACTAACGAATCGTATTTGCACGCAAAGTAAGCCGATTTTTCCTTTTATTTTCCACATCTTAACGGCAGAAATAACAGAAGATTTGCCTATAGAACACTAAGCAACTTTTTTAAGATACAATTATTTAAAAGATCTTATCCTCCTTATTACAAAAAAGGTTTTACTAATATAACCTTCAGTCTTCTGGTATTCGTAAGCGCGGCTACTGAGTGTGAGGTTATGGGTTTGATTTCCAAGCCAAGCAGAGCCTCTAGATCCCTAGATTCGTGTTGTAGGAGAATTTACTCATTGCTCGAGTGTCGCCTGAGTAAAGTAGACAAAGGATACGTTGTTATGCTTGTCAACGTTCTTCTCACTTTAATGACGTCATCTTTATTCGAGCCCTCATGAATGTTACTACGTGCCTACGTTAGCATTCGTCCTGCTGACATACCACTCAATCACCATCTCGTCTTACCTCCGTTCTCAGAAAAATGTGGATCTTGAATTTTTTTCAAACACTAAGGATGAACAAGTTCGTTAATGCCGTGTTATCTTTTAAGTGAAATGAAACTTTGACAATTTCTTACATTAATCGACTTGTTCAATCTAATTTAGTAGAATGTCAAAGTTTACGTAGGCACTATTAAAATGTTTTGTACGAAAGCCGCTTTAGGAAAAGTGTTAGTTGCGTCACAAATGGTGGACGTGCCAGTGAAACGTTGTCTAGGAAAGTTTTTAGGCGAGGCATCCATAAATTTTTCACTTCATTACGGATTTGAGACCAAAACTTAACGAAAATGATCGATAAAAGAGAGCAAAAAGAAAGCTCTCAAAAGGGTTTTGTTTTGTATTTTCCTCAAAATACTTCGGGGTAATAATTTCTCGCTTAGCACGCCCTCAAGAGTCATTCCTTTGCACGCACAACTTCAGATTATAGAGGCGTTTTTATCAGAGAGCACAATGAATGGAGTTATTGTATCAGATAATAAACATTATTTACTGAATGGAAACATGTAGGCAGACACGGAGTTTCGTTACAATGTGATATTGTTACTTAAACCTGTTGAAGTTCATATTGGTAATTTGATATGATGGTATTAAAATGGTTCAATCGGGACGGCAAGCTAACATTATGCCCTGACACTATGGTGATAGTCTATGGTGTATATGGTTATTGTATGGGCCATTAGGTGGGGCTACCCTCAATGGACCATTTTTCCATTTCACCAAAATTAACTTCAACAGTGACACATTGTGGTGACAGTCTAGGATCATAGTTACAGCAGCTCTGTGACTATGTTAGCATGCCGTTCTGTGACCTAAATATGACGTCGTATAGGATTGTTGAAGTATAAGTAATGATGAGATACCGTTACCTATACAAAATTATTTCGTGGTGCGAAACCTAGCAGGGGGACAGATTCCCAGTATAAGTTGACATTTAAGTATACGAGAAGCCTATAGATACAATGTGGTCAGTTTATACTAGAAATATATAGCTCGTTGTGAAAGAGCAGAAGCAGATGAATGAAAGAATCGTAAATGAGGGATAGCATGACTAAGTAATTTGTAAAGAAACACAAGTCGTGTACTTACAAGTATCTTCTTTTTGTGCACACTTGTAAAGTCGACAACTGATTTCAAAGGTATAGCAAACCTATAAGTACAAAGTGGACTCAGCTTATACTAGAAAGATATAGCCCGTTGGGAAAAAACACAAGCAAATGAATGGAAGAGTTGTAAATGAAGGATAGCACGATTAAGTGGTTAGTAAAAAAACACAAGTCGTGTACCTACCAGCATCTTGTTCTTTGAGTATACTCGTAAAGTCGACAACTGATTTCAAAGGTATAGCAAACCTATAAGTACAAAGTGAACTCAGCTTATACTAGAAAGATATAGCCCGTTGTGAAAAAGCAGAAGCAGATGAATGGAAGAGTCGAAAATGGATAAGCATTAAGGATAGCATGACTAAGTAATTAGTAAAGAAACTCAACTCGTGTGCCTACGAGGATCTTGTCGTTTCTTTGAGCTCGTAAAGTCGACAACAGATTTCAAAGTTGATATCATGTTTAAAGGTTTCAAAAGTACCTAGTTCGACGTAACGGATCGTTCATCTTTATTCAAACCGCGTTCATGAATAACACAGCAAGGGTAAATACAACCCCCTAGCGAACTAGTGATAACACACAGAGACGTTAAGGGCAATTCTGTTCTGGATCTTTATTGCGCCCAAGTTTCTTAAGTGGAGGATAAGATACGTATAATATGAGATTACAGAAGTTATCTCACGTGAATTATTAAATACAAGTTTCTCAACTAGGTATCATATAATTTTCGAAAACTATGGGGATATCTGTGGTCTAGTGATTTGAGTGTCGTACTGCTGATCGTGGGTTCGATTCCCATAGGACACAAATATTTATGTGATGAACATGTGTTTGTGAATGTCCAAATATTTTATAGAGCAATATCTAGTCCCAAACCGAGCAGAGGTACTATGGGTACTAGATAATCGATTTAATATACTTTTCTTTGTAAAGACATACTTATAATAATCATACAGTGATACCTCTGGTGTTGAAAGCGTCTAGGGCTACGATAACCGCTTACCATCAGGTGGGCCGTATGTATGTTTGCCACCTTAGTGGTATATTAAAAATTTTAACAGCCTAACCCTTCGGGGGCAATACAGGTGTGATCTCGTATGTGTGTATACATAAGAAACAGCCAAACACAAACACTTTTGCTCATCAAATAAAAATATTTTTGTGTCCTGTGGGAATCGAACTCACACCACGGTCTCGTGATCGGAAAACCGACACTCGAACCATTAGGCCACAGACGTCATCATCGTTTATCATAGTCTGTTTTCAGTTAAATACAAGGCCCATCTTCAGCTAATGTAACAACATGAATAATCATGTCGCGAACAAATGATAAGCGTAGGCTTTCATGGCCCCACGTTATGTCAGAAATGACACATGTAACATTACGTCATAGTCTAGGATATTTAGGTCTACCAGACATCGACCTCACGAGCAAAAGGCAATTTGCTCTAATTTAATGTCACTGAATATGACATTCAATGTTGAATTTTGAATGAGTGTGCGGTTGTGACAGATTTAGAAGAAAACAATTTGGCTTCAAGTGGATCTTTAATTAAATTATTAGATGGTGCTGTGTAAAATGTCACAAATATTTATTTTATTTATAAGAATATTGGTTCTCAGCAGGAATCAAACTCGCGACAACTAGCGCAGAAGTCAATCAGTCGGCTACTGCGCCATCATTTAGTTAATTAAAGGATTTTTTGGATAGGAGTTTTGCGTGCGTATAATTTAAATCACGTCGAGGAAGTAACATTACATGACCAGAAGCCTTCATCATCTCGATAATTAATATTAAAATGATTATTTACTGAGTCAGACTCTTGAACTATTCGGGATTTTAATCGATCTATTACTAAATTGCCTAAGTATGCAATCATCGTCAGTTTTGGGCATTCACTTTATTTTTATCCTTGATAAAATTGTTTGATTAATGGCTTGTTAAGTTATATGTTGAGTCAAAAATGTATAAATAATTTTACAAAATGCTACTTGTTCCAAGTTCGAGCAATTATACCTCAAATTATCCCAATTAATTTGAAATTCTACAATTAAATTGTTTAATATGCATGTTCCTTATTTAAAAACCAAAATAGTGATGTGTATACCCGGCTACATACTTATACATTTCCGGTATAAACTGACCTCAAATTATGTTATATTTTCGTACAATACCTAAAAGATCAACTTATACTGAAAACTTATTTGCAATAGGTTCAACCCATTTAAACATAAACAAAACAAACACGAATAAATTATTATTTTGCGTGGATTAATAATAATGAAAATAAATTGCTCTGACGCTTTATTATACGAAATTTCACACACGCTGATTTCCACTTTAACGAAACTGCATAAATGGACTTTTATCCGTTTAATTTAAATGTAAAAAATGTAGTTTAAATAAGTGTATGTATTAATTTGTAGCGAGCAATTACTCGATGCAATTCGTTTAGCTCTGAAGTTTATTAAAGCCCGTCTGACTGAACACATGTGCCATGCCATTCCGTTTAGCAATATAAATCATGTTATAACTAACAGTTCGGGCCTTATTAAATCGCTTTCGCGAAAAACGGAGAGAGATCATTCTCCATGCTGATACGATTTCACTGTATTTAGGATTTAATTCTGGATATTTTAAATGATTAATCTTTAAATGGATTTCATTAATGAGGTTTCACTGTTAAATGAGATCTTATTTTAAATGTCAAATGAGGTTTCATTATACGTACAGGTAATAAAAAAATAATATTTTGTCGGGTTTGAAGTTCGGTGTGTTGAAAGTTTGAATTCATACTACAATAGGGTTTTACTAAGTTTAAAATTAATTATTTTCATCTGAATATAACTAAATCCTAGTGTAATATTCTACTATCTTTGAATTTATGCACATTTTATCTCAGTGCAAAACTCGTTTAAAATGAATTTTCTTTCCCTATTTCTAAATTGATTAAAACAAAAAGTATATACCTTGATAAGTAGGTACTTTTTTTTGTTTACGGGGGGAAACCTAACCCCGGGGAGTGTAGGATTCTTACCCAGTAAAACTACCCCGGTGGTCACCATCAGCACATGGAGCACTGTGATAAGATAAGTAGATACATACCTATGCAATATTTTGATTCCGCATTTGTGGTAGTGATGCGACTTGCTATTAAATAATTAACAATAATAAATGAAGATTCGTTCATCATAACAACCACAATTGTTGTAAGTATTATGTTATCAATTATATCTATCAAAATAAAAAGTTAGTTCCGTAACTGCAAGTGTTTTAATAATAATATTGTTATGATTAAAAGTATAGAACAATAGAGTTGGTAAAACAGACAATTACTTAAATTCTTTTCTCACGGGTACTACTTATTTGTATAATAATTAATATATTTACTCGCGGAATAAAAATTAGTTACAAATCTAGTTTTTCATGGTCAACAATATTTTTACTATTTCAATAGAAACCCTTAATTATGACTCTTGGTTACTTGTTGAACCCAGACTGGTAAATATCTAAAGATTTTAATGTTTTTGACAAATGACATTGTCTTTATATTGTCCCACTGCTGGGCACGGGTCTTTTTGCTGAGATTGAGAGGGGTTAGGCATATAGTCTACCATGCCGACCTAGTGCGGGTAGGCAGACTTCACATACTGTCGAGAAAAATCTTCCCCTTAATTCCCTTCACAGTTTAGGGGAGTGATAATTAATTATTATATTATTCGCTCTCTGACTTTTCTTAGGATATTTAACTCTTTTTATTAGGATATCTAAAAAAATTGTCGTCATCATCATCATAATATGATTTCACCCACTCCTGGCAATATATGCCATTACTGTTATATGTATATTAAAAAGCGATCCCAACGGTATGTTTCTGTAAATACAAATGATTCCATCTCATGATCTGATTGCGACTGATCTGATTGTGACTTTGCATTTGTTCACAATGCAAAGTACTGCCAATCAGATCAGATATTCAGAGATAAGATATTCATCAGATATTCAGAGATAAGATATTCACCGACATTTCGGCTTTCATTATTCTGAAGAGAGCTGAAACGAAAGCTGAAATTGTTTCGGTCACAATATTATCTTTGGCACATCCCTAGTTAACAATATAGGTTCACAGATACTAGGAATCTGTGAACCCATATTGTTAAGCAGGGGGTCTAGATATTGTTAGCCAGGTTGAAGTCAGGAAAACTTGCACTAATAACAACAAGTATCAGGTGTAAGCTAGAAACATTGTACTAACTGGGTGCTGCGGTTACCGGCAAGCAGCGAAATTGCTGATGTTAAGTACTTATGTACTCGTTTTATCATTATTCTCCTAACCTATTCCAAATTATGCTGGGGTCGGCTTCCAGTCTAACCAGATGCGGCTGAATATCAGTATTATATACGAAGCGACTGCAATCAGACCTCCGCAACCCAATTTTTGGGCAATACCGATACCCTGAGGATAGCCTGGTTGTCAGGCTTCTTGAGCATCTGACTACCACTAATGATTGTCATAGGTGTTCGTATGACAACCGGGACCGACGGCTATACGTGCTCTCCGAGACACGGAGGGGTCTCGATGTGTTAAGAATGGTCACCCATCCACAGACTGACCGCGACTAGCGCAGCTTAACCTTGCAGAATGGTAGATCAGTGTAGTTATTACTTAGCCCGTCAATGTAATCGTACCGAAAGTAATATTATAATAATGATGGAGTACCAAGATTTCTTAAAAAGCACCAACACAGTCCAGCCGTGAACGAATACCTACAGGCTGGTGATGATGATTAAGGTTCACTTAGGATTTGCAATAAAGACTGGCTAGAAAAATTACGAAACTTCTTCTTCTACTTCTAGCTTCTGCATTTTTTAATTTGTTTTCGTCGACAAACGAGCAGACGTTTGAAGAACCCCATGTTATAGCATATAGGGAAAACCAATTTATTGAGTGGTAGCAAAATAAAAAAAACCAAGGAAATGTTTTTCTAAATCTTAGTAAACATATAGATTTCCGTTTAAAATCACTTTTATCTCAATATAATTCAACTTTCACACAAGTATGAAACTGTTACCTAAAATCTAGTCAACTAAAAACAATCATAAAACGATAATTACATTAGTGCGTGGACCATTATTAAGGCTAAGGCAAACTTTAATACTTGAGTAAGCGCTAACAACACACCCAATCTAAACTTTCACACATTTAGCTTCAAGTGGGCGTTTGTTTGATTAGTTTTACGTTTCTATTGAAGGTTTACGAACTGCTTGTTTTTCATAAAAACTTTTAAATAAGTTATAATTAGTATTATTAATCTCGTTTTTATTTATTGTCTTATTTAAAATATATATTTAAATATAAAATTATTTACATAAAACATCGATATATATAATTTTTTTAATCCGACCATCGATATCGGGAAGAGGGTCCAAGCTACCGGCGGGCGGTTGAGATTTCAGAGAGAGAAACTTGCTCATAATGCGTGCCGTGTCGAGGAGTACCGATTTCTGATCCAGCCGTCTAATGAGAGCCTCTTCAGATGTCGATTGAGGCTCTTGGCTCTTATTTATTTTATTTTTTACGCATAGATATTATTTCTTTAGGTTTATGGGCTCTTTTTTTATTTTGTTGCTACCTGTGGAGACTTTTTAGAAGCTTTGTATTGTTACTTAATTATTGTTTTTAGTTCATGAAATATTCCATATACTTCCTAATATTTTTTTATTAAACTGTCTCATTTGTTAGATGGTCGTACTTAACCAAAGTGTAAGTGAGTTTTTATATGAAATTATCAGTAGAAGCTCGGAGTTTGCATTTGTACCCCGTTCATCATCATCATCTACCCATATACTGTTCCGCTGTTAGGTACGGGTCTCCTCTCAGATTTAGAATGTTAGTCCACCAAGCTGGCCTTGTTCGGGTTGGCAGACTTCACACACCGTTGAGAAAAATGTCTACGGCATGCTGAGTCTGAGTTTCAATTTGTGCTTGGTTAATGGACCTAAACATACCGGTGAATTATTGGTGTACATTATTACACCTCTCTGCCTAAACCTTCGAGGAACACAGGCTTAATGGAATGTTATATTATAATACTGATTGTTCAAAGGGAAGTTGGTAGAAATTGACTTTTATGGAGTTTTCACCTCGTAAGCAGTAAATGTTAAAATGTCACCATCAATTGCATTGTTATCAATTTTCAGTTATCGATCAGTTAATAATTAATGACGAGACAGTAAAACTATGTATTAACATGAATAATTAATTAACTAAATAGACTTGTGTTTACAAAATTATTATTTTCCAATACATTGGCTAACCAATTTCACAAATTAAACAATGGAACTAGGTAATTAACTTTTGACACAGCAAATACACACAATGAACTGTGGAAGAGCATAAACATAACGTCATATTTGAAATACTCGATATGAATAGTATTAGTTTCGGTATTGACGTAGTAAATATAAGTGTATTGATATGGATGGGATCAACCTTCTGTCTTTATTTCAATTCATTTCGAGTTGGCACAGTATCTCTTGTTCTTTCATAGAACTTTCCATGTAATAATATAATCTTTCACATAATCAATCCATCTTTTATTTAGTCTCCCTCTTCTCTAATGTCATCCAAATTGTGCTTAAACCTTGCTGCTCTTCATTCCTACGCATAACATGTCCATACTACGACAAACGGTTACTGCACTGTTTCAGTAACTGGTGCCACTTTCATGGTACCAATTTCCGATGAAAATAATGTTAGTACTTGGGCTTAAGCTACGCAATTCGTTTTTATAATTCTGCACGAACTCGTAGCAATATAAATACAATAAATATTAGAAATAAAAATCTGATTGTAAGAGGAAACCATGTCAAAAGGAGCAATCACTTCTTTGTTATATTTTTGTTTGAATCACGAATAAATAGGTCACGAGAACAGAACTCCACAGGGGCAAGCAAATTGTAAAAAAATGACCGGACTCGCAGCTCACTTTCTTATTTCATCACTGAAAATTACGAGAGGAATGTAAGTCGCGTCGAAGGAGGTACAAACGTTGTGTTTTGTTAGGAAAGTCTGACTAAGGTAAACACATTTCCTAAACTGCATATACATTCATAATACATAGGTTTTACGCTGAATAGAAGAGCTTTGCGATAAGTACGTGTTGTGTACGTAAAGAGTTCCATAAGTAAACAACTAACATGCGCTTTAAGCCGAGCGAGAATATTGCAAACTGTATCGTCGCTCGTGAGGGAGCTTCAAACGTGAGGTGCATTATGAAAAATCAGAATTTTGATATCAAGTACAGCGCGTGTCTTTGCGGGTTGACGGCGACTTCGTCAGCTGAGACCACGGCAAGTCGGAAACTTTCGCCCGCGGACGCCGCGTCGTTTGCATAGAGAAAGCGCCCGTTTTGTTTAAAATTTTCCTTTTGTGAATCTAAAGTGCTATTTTATTTTTCACGTCGCAGTTTTTGGACTTACAAACGTCTGACAAAAGGATTTTATTTTTCCCCCTCAGGCAAATTTAATAAAGAAAATCTGTTCACGCGCGCAATAGAGACGTTTAGACGTATTGTGAGTGGTAGTCACGCACGGAGGTGTTACGGCACAGTACGTACGATGTTTCATTTCCTGAGCTCTTGACTCCACTAATTAAATGTTAGGAGAACTTGTTGCCAGATTTCATTTAAATCCCGTAAAGCGTCGCGAACTTGAGACGGAAATTAAAAATGCTGAACGTTTTATTGTAAAAGTTTATCTTAGTTTTGTGAAACGCGACTGCGATGTTGAGAGCGTTTTGATTTTAATTTGTTCCAGATCCTGTTCACGAATTAATTTTCTTTTATTTTTATTTATTAGTTGTCTGTTGCCTGGTGATAAAAGAATTAAAGAAAATATTCAGTAAGAAAGGCAACTTTAATAAAAATACAAGTAGACTCGCTCAGTCTCTTTATTGTCAGATATTTGAATTGTTACTTTTATTTTTGTTGTTGGTAGTTTCTTGAATCGGTGTTTCGGTGTCATATTAAAATGCATAATGCTTAATGAAAAAGTAGTTATCACTTGACAAATATAAAAAAAAATTATGAAGTCCAGAAGAACCTGCCCATATTACACTAACGTGGTTTAATATAATGCAACCTTAGAGGCGGCTCCTGCTTATCAGTGGAACACGAAATGGGCTGAATTGGTCTAACTATTCTATAAAGTTACACAGCAATACAATAGCCAACTAATCACATGAAAGGCTTATGCACGTCACAAAATGGGAACCTATAAATTAGTATTATACTGGAGGTGCATATGTATTGTACCATATTGTATATAGTCTGGTACTTTTCCTGCTGCTGCTAAGCTATTTTTGGAAAATTGTTACTTTTCCTACGGCTCCAAATTCTACCTTACTGGTCTAATGTTCACAAGCGCGGTTACTGAGAGCGTGAACTCCTGAGGATTCCTAGGTGGAGCGTTAAGTCTTATTAGGTTTTTCTATTAAATTCTCAATAAGAGTTGGGAGTTTGAACTTATATCGATGTGAGTAAAACCATACCTCTGTATATAATTACTATACACATAAATAAAATTGAAGTGTCTATTTGTAATTCCGAACTAACAGCTTTTCAGTAAATGCATATGAAAGTATATACGGTATTTACATAGCAAAAAACAAATTTTTAAATTTTTTGTCTGCTCGTCTGTCAGTTTATTCCGGCTAATCTCTGAAACGGCTGGACCGATTGTAACGGGACTTTCACTGGCAGATAGCTGATGTTATAAGTAGTAACTTAGGCTACCTTTGTTTCAGAAAAAAAAACGTGTTCCGCGAAAACAAAATTGAAACCATTGAAATAGTGAACAATATCTGATTCAAATAAGGAAGGTGTTTATAAAATAAATGTATCAGCTAGTAGTAGGTATAATAAAACCTACCGACTGTGGGTGTATGGTTACAAAACTAGTTATTAATAACAATATCAGCTGACCTGTCATTGTACAGAAAGCCTAAACGATACGAGGTCCTTTTATACTGGTAATATATAGCTCCATATGTAGCTATGTGTACAACTGTACACCTCGGAGATGATGCTGGCGTGATGGTATGCTTTGTTATCTTCCAACTTAATTTCCTGATTATTTTTGTTGCGAGCTAACACAGTTAATCATTCTCCTGGGACGTGCTCAGCTTTATTGTCTTAGCGGTTTTCTGAATGGTGTCCATTGTAGATCGTGGTTTACAGGAGTTTCAGTAACAGGAATTTAGTGTGCCAGGCTAGTCCCAAAAGGAAACTATGTATGATTTGATGACCTCTGTGGTCTAGCGGTTCGAGTGCCGGACTGCTGATCATGGGGTCGTGGGTTTGATTCCCACAGGACACAAATATTTTTGTGGATAAAACATGAGTATTTACGTTTGTCTGGGTGTTTCTTATGTATTATAAGTATATATTTACAAAAAAAAGTATATAAGTATTATATCCATTGTCTAGTACCCATAGTACAAGCTCTGCTTAGTTTGGGACTATATGGTGTTGTGTAAAATGTCCTAAAAATATTATATTATTATTTTAAAGGTCTACAAGTTTTTTTTTACATTGTACAACCCAAAGAGTTCGTAACTCTGTTGTGATCTATATGTTTATTGTTTACGTCTAACTATATAAAGATGAATGATCAGATGAATGACGTCAACACAAAGTGACCACCATCAGACTTCCGTAATCCAATTTTGGGGCAACATCTATATCCTAAAGATAAACTGGTTGTGAGGCTTTTTGGGCTTCTGACTACCACTAACGACTGTCATAGATACTCAACTGCGACCGACGGTTTTATGATGACTAGTCTCAATTAGTTAAGAACGGTCACCCATCCATAGACAAACCGCGGCAAGCGCAGTTTAAATTTTCAGATCGATTGATTGACGTAACTTACAAATTTTTGGAACGCAAACCCGCGTTTACATTGAAATCTCGTCTCAAATACATCAAGCTAGTCAGGATTTGGGAGCGCCTCAAGGTGTTTTTAAAAATAATAAATTTAATAGTTTGATTAATTAATATATTAATAACTAGTTACATTCGTGTTTACAGAGTGGGATGCGAACACGAACTGACCTTAATCTTAATTCTAAACTTAAACATAAACACTTAAATGTCTAGTCATGAAAACAGCACCTGAACAGTTACGCTGACATACGCACTATTCGTATGTGTGGTGTATCCATAACTCCTCCCTCCGCAAGTGCGAAATTATCGGCAATATTTGGATTCCGATGATTTCGCAATCCTTGAAATATACGGGATATATTCTTACTAATTACTATTCCTAAACATGTTATAACTAAAATAACCTAGAGCAATACTGTGGCTAAACTAACACTTTTCGTTTTAACCGCACTTTCACTTTCCACTAATTCACTTTTTAATGTGTAGGATAGATGTTTTAAATCGTCTAAATTGAGGTTCTTTAAATTCGTCGTCTTAGTCCAATCAATAGAGGTTTCCTTTTGGAAGAACAGCGATCGGTGTTCTTTTATATTGTATTTTTCCTGAACTATATTGCCTTTTATGTAGTTTGATATTTTCCAGGTCAATGCTACAACTTTCATTCATTTCCAGGATATATGTACCCTTGACTGATTTTTTTTGGTAACATCTTCGGGGCATGTTTCGGTAAGTATTATATCATTTCTTATGTAAATTATTCAGCTGTAAGAGTCAATAGGTTGAATCTTAAGGTTTTCCAGGTTAACCACAAGTGGTTTGCATAAACTAAGGTTTGTAGCAAACTTCATTAAATGCTCTATGCATGTACTTTCAGGATACAATACAACATTTTTGTCCTTGCACAGGAACTGGTTGGCAGCGATCTCTTCACATGGGCTAGCTAGCGGTAAGTACACTGAACCTTTCACCATAAGGTAGGGATATTTGGGAATAATAGCAGTGGTTTTATTTATATTATCATCAAAAAGAGGTAAGGAATAAATTTTATAATAATTATAAATATTACTGTCTGTTAATGGAATTTCTATAATGAATGTTATATGGTTTTCTTTTACATACGCTTTAATAGACATTGTTCTTTCTAACATCACTAAATTATTTTCAGTTACAGGGTATAATAAGCTTTCAGTTTTAGATATATTATTTAACAAAGTCAATAGTTCAAATGGGTCAATGATAGTTTGATGTAACACAGAAACTTTTGAAAATGATAGTGCAGTTTCAATTTCACTTAAAACTGTATAAATTGTTCTAAAATTACTTAAAAACATATCAAGCATACTTAAAACGTATGTAGAGTATATAGAGTTATTTTCTTTAGTGGCTATATTTTTAATTACTTTTTCTATGCGCTTTATTCGCTCGTCAAAAATCAAAATATTTTCTTGCAGAGATCCGGTTTTGTTTGTAATAGAGTCGAGCATTTCCGAGATTATTGTTATTTTCTTACCTAGATGAGTTTAGTCTATTTTCAGTTGTGATATTTGATTATCGTAATGAACAGCATCTTCGTGAGCTAAGTTGCCGGTAAGTATTTTAATCATAGAGCCAAGGGGGTTAATAAGGCCGCGTTTGAATCGTTTGTGTGGAATAAGCTGTCTTATTTTATCAACCGTTGAATTACGTAAGAACTCTACCTGTAGTTTCGTATTTCGAAATTCGTTCAAATATAGCTTATGGTTATCTATTAAATCACTTAATTCCTTATATTTAATTATATTTAATGCTTTGAAGTTGAAGGCCCTGCAGCTTGATCGTCAGGTTCAAGATTACGATGATCAGCAACGACCTGTGGAGGGCGTTTAACGTTCTTTAGAGGTGCTTTAGTTTGTCTATTTCCTATTTTTACCGGAACTATGTTTCTATCTATATCTCCTTGTACTACGGCTTTATGATACCTAGGTTTGTCTTTACTTTTTCTAATATTAATGTCTTTTACGAAAATATTGTCTTTTTTCTTTAGGTCTAACTCAGTTTCTCCTCCTTTTTTCTCTCTAACTTTTTCTTTTATTGAAATAATATTTTCCGCTATGTGTCTGTACAGGTATTTGGTTCGCTTAGCATGATCTTTAACTAATTGCTGAGTGTATGCCTTTTCTACGTCTACGTCAAATATTTTACCAGAGTCTGTGTGTCCAAATGTTACTTCGAAAGGTGTCAGTCCGGTAGTGGAGTGTATAGTGTGGTTGTATGCCATTACAGAGTAAGTCATCACAGAGGCGGCATCTGTGCATTTACGTTCGTATTTTGCTAGTCTATATATTTCAATAATCGTAGAGTGGAATCTCTCTACAATGCCAGTGGAGTTAGGATTATTCGGGGTTGTAATATGAATTTCTATTTTATACATAGCTAAAAGTTCTCGCATAAGTTCATTATTAAATTCAGTGCCAGGGTCACAGGATATTTTATTAGGAACGCCGTACATAGAAAAGTATTTAATAAGGGCTCGCGCTACTTCTGTTGTTTGCCTACTTGGTATTTCGATAGCCTGTCCTAATTTGCTGAATGCATCCACTAATGTTAGATAATATTTCTTTTCTATGTTAAATAAATCGATAAATATTTCTTGGAAAGGGGCATCTTGCGTTTGTGTTAACTGTAACATCGGTTTTATCGGCTTTCTGTCGTATTTCATCTGTTTGCATGGCTCACACATATTTATTATTGCTGCTACTGTATCCTGCATGTTTTCCCAATAATAGTTCCTGCGTATCCTAACTATCGTCTCTTTAATTCCCCTGTGACATGTCTTTCCTTCGTGATGCTTCAATATGACGGCTTTTTGCTCTTTTTCGTCTTCTACGTATATGACTCTCTCTGTACATTCAAAAAATTCTACTGATCCTTTCTTAAAGAGTTCTATTATCACTTTAGAAAATAGCCTTCTATGAATTTCATTCTCAAAATAAATAAAATACTTTCGTTTAGGTATTACGTATTCTTTTAAAAATTGTTTTATTAGATCTTCGTTATCTAACGGTATAAAAACTTCTAGAATTTTCTGGTTCTTTCTAGAAAGATTTTGAACTTGGAATTTATTTTGGAACCAGGAAAACACTAATATCTGATTTTGCTTAGTATCAATAGCTTCTCTCAATATAGGGATACCTAACGAGTCAGGTTCTCTATCAGAGGCTATCGTATCTGTTCTACTACTGCTAGTCAGTGAGGGGATAGGGAAATTTTCTTCAAATAAGTCGGTAGGGTTTGTTACTGTAGAGTCTGAGTCTGAAATTGTCACGATTTCTGTTTCATTCTGTTTCTCGCATTTAAGAGTAAATTTTTCAAGTTCTTTGAGTTGTTTTATGACCTTTTGTATGTCTTCGTCATCTGCATTAACTTTCATTGATACATCGTCGTCGTCGTCAGATCCTATAGCGTTTAGTTTTATGCGTGACAATGCATCAGCATTAGTATTCTGTTTACCGTTTTTATAAATTATCGTGAAATCATATTCTTGCAGGCGGAGGCGCCAGCGAGTCAGTTTGCTGTTAGGTTCTTTTAATGAATATAACCATGCAAGAGGTCTATGGTCAGTATAAATTTGGAATTTGTGTCCGTATAAATACGGTCTGAAATGCTTTACAGCCCAAATGATGGCTAAAAGCTCACGCTCTATTGTGCTGTAACGCGCTTCAGTGTCGCTTAGTGTGCGGCTTGCATATGCGACTGGCTTATCTACTCCTATGGGTCCTTGGGAAAGGACAGCACCAAGTGCAACATTAGAGGCATCGGTTGTCAAAATGTAGGGTTTAGTAGAGTCAGGGTATTGTAACAAGGGGGCATTAGTAAGTATCTCTTTGCATTTTTCGAAAGCGTTAATGTAATTTTGGTCTATAATAATTTTATTACGCTTCTTTAGACAAGACGTTAGAGGTTGAGTCAGTTGAGCAAAGTCTTTGATAAATTTTCGGTAGTATCCTACAAGGCCAAGAAAACTTTTTATTTCTGTTGTTGTTTTAGGGAGAGGATAATTTTGTATGGCTTTAATTTTGTCGTTATTTGGTTTAAGTCCGTCTTTTGTTATGGTGTGGCCCAGATATAAAACTTCCTTTCGCAGAAACTCACATTTGTCTAGTTGAACTTTCAAGTTTGTCTGTCTCAGTCGGTCAAAAACTGCTCTAAGTTTCTGTAGGTGGTCTTGAAGGCTAGAGGAATAGATTATGACGTCATCAAGGTATATTAAGCAGTGTATACCTTGAAGGCCTCTCATGATGTTGTCCATAGCTCTCTGGAAGGTCGCCGGAGCTGTTTTCAGTCCAAACGGCATTCGCAAGAATTCGTAGTGTCCGTTTTGAGTACTAAATGCGGTTTTCTGTATATCGTCTTTGTTTAGTTCAATTTGGTGGTAGCCACTAGCTAGGTCTAAGGTCGTAAAGTAGGTGCTCTTACCTAATTTGTCAAAAAGGTCTGTAATGTTTGGAAGAGGATATTTGTCGTCTATTGTCAAGTCGTTAAGTTTTCTGTAGTCGATAACCATTCTATATTTGATTTCACCGGAAGCATCTGTTTTCTTTGGAACCAGATGCACTGGTGAACTCCAGGGAGAAAATGACTCTTGAATAACATTATCAGTTAAAAGTTTTTCAACTTGTTTATTAATTTCTGCGGCCTGAGCGGGGGCTTGCCTATATGGTTTAGTATATATGGGGTCTTCATTTTTAGTCCTAATACAGTGTTTTACTTGATTAGTAAAACTTAATGGAATTTGTTCACAGTAGAATATATCTTTATATTCTTCGCATAATTTTTGGATAGAGTATTTTTCCTCGTCGTTCATGTGGTCTAGTCGTAATTTAGTTAAGTTGTTTCGTAACATTTGGTCAGTCTGTATATATTGGTCGTCTAGAGAATTAAGATGGCATTCGGTTTCCTTATATTCTGATATTACAAAAGGTTTAACAACGTAAAGTTCCATTTGCTTATCAAGTGCATTTTGTATAACTGTGGTTGCATACCCTTTTACACATTTAACTAGTGCTGTAGGCATACGCACACCTTCACAAAATTGTTTGTAATTTAATATTCCTTCGCCAGTATATATATTAGTTGGTAGTTTTGCTCTAATTTCCGATCTTGGAGGAAGTATGACGACATATTCGGTACTGTTGTGAATAATAGGTATTTTAGTTGTCTTAGTAATCAATACATTTCTCTTTAAATCTATGACGGCTTCTAATTGTTTTAAAAGATCATTACCAATTAATCCGTCGTACAGTGAATCAACATTATACAAATAAAATTTATGTTGGTCTCTGCTTTGAAATACGGGAAACAAGGGGATATTCAAAACGTGGTTATGTTTACTAGAAGCGTGTGTACTGACTACTTCGAATGGCTCGTATGATATATAATTGGGAAAATATTCAATGGCTTTTCTAGGATGTATAAATGAACGTGTACTACCTGTATCAATCATAAATTTACCGTCTATTTCCGGTATGTAAATATATGGTAATTTTAATTTTATGTTGCAATTTAATATTATTCTTTCAGTTGGCTTAGGGAGGCTCGAATGTGAAAATTTTCTACTTGGGGAATTACGTCACTGGTTTGATCATTTTGCTCAATTTCGTCTACCTCAACTGGAGAGTTTTCAGGTTCCGAGTCAATCGGGTAATTTATTTCCTCACAAGAAGGATATGCCGTATAATCGTAGTCAGGATAAGTAGAATAGTCGTATGAAGGGTACAATTCTAGTTCGTTAAGACGAAAACCTTGCTGCTGTGGTCCTTGCGGTGCAGTCCTCATAGAGACATCAGTATTATTTTCAATAGGTTTATTCTGTGGTTTCTGTTGGGGGTTATTAAAACGATTAGGATTACCAAACTGTCGCGGGACCATTGCTGGCATTTGCTGGTAACCAGGGGGTCGATAACCAAAATTAGGTCTGTAACCAAACTGAGGCGGGACATAATTTTGTTTATTAAAACCGAACTGACCTTGAGATGGATTATGTCCGGGTACGTTGGATGGTCTATTTGTTGGAATCCCGAAATTATATTTAGGTGTGGCACCAACATTACTATTTTTAAATGGTTGACTACTAGGAATCATTGGTCTAAAACCTGTAGGCTGAGGGGGCACACCAAATTTATAAGTTTGTTGTGGTATCACTGCACTACTAGAGTGTGATTTAAAGTTTAACATTTTACTACGCATCTGATACTGATCATAGAAATTCACTTCCTCTAACACTATACACAAGGCCTGTTCTAATGTACTAGGGGTTTTCAATCGCACAATACGTACCATATTTTCGGGTAAATTATATAGAAATACCTGTAAAGCGGTGTTGTTGTAAATAATGGTCTTACTTTTACGTAAATCTAAGTCACTAATTTGGTTCACTTTTGACAATAACACTGATTTTACTGTTTGAATTCGTGCACAAAAATCGGTATAATTCTCATTATGTTTTATCTTTAATGTTTCTAATTCGATAGCCAAACATTCTTCACTACGCGGATCGCCAAAGTGTAGCACAAATAATTCCTTGAATTCCGCCCACGACTTAATATCTTCGCGCTCGCTGATAAGCGCAGCTGCATCGCCCGTTAAGCGGCTAGTCACAACATGCATTAAATACTCATGTTGCAACTGCGATGATTTAAACTTATCAATTATATATTCGCATTTTCGTAAAAATAAATTTAAATGGCGCTTATTGCCATCGAAAGTTGGTATAATTTTGTATAATTCATTCGGTATAAGTTTAACTTCAGTCATATTTAAAAAGTATTTGCACTACGTCTCTTAAAATAATTAATTAACTCTATGAACTCTACTATTATTTATAGCTAAACACACATACACACAATTATATTAAGGGCTACTGCACTTAAAAGAATTCGATATTTGCTTTATAACTTTTGATTATTGATCACTGTATATATTACTTAATCTTTAACAATAAAAATTAAATGTTAAGAAAACCATTAAACAGTCAAAATGAAAAACGTCCAATTTCAAGTTAACAAAGGGGTATGAAGGACTTGAAGGAGGTGAAAAGTTGTACTCACCAGCCTGCCACGCCCATCATCAGCTCTCAAGGCTCCACGTCTCCGACGATATTTATTTGGTTCTTTGGATCACGTCGCTGTACACCACGCGCACGGTTGTGAAAATCGAGAAAAGTTTATTCGCGAAAGGTCACTAACGCGGGGCAGCTTTCCTTGTGATCCTACCGGCTGCGCCAGTCAGGATTTGGGAGCGCCTCAAGGTGTTTTTAAAAATAATAAATTTAATAGTTTGATTAATTAATATATTAATAACTAGTTACATTCGTGTTTACAGAGTGGGATGCGAACACGAACTGACCTTAATCTTAATTCTAAACTTAAACATAAACACTTAAATGTCTAGTCATGAAAACAGCACCTGAACAGTTACGCTGACATACGCACTATTCGTATGTGTGGTGTATCCATAACTAGCTTGTAGACATCGTTTGTTTGTCGAAGCTCAAGTCGACATTGTGAGAGTCAATAAACGATTTTATGCTCGAATAACTATGTTAATGGCGGCGGCAACCACAACAAAAACATTGTCTTGCCGTCTTGCTGCAAACTTGGTGTGACCCGCTCTTACGTATAGCTTTTTGTGACGTCGCATAGTATGCAAAACTTGTCTGTAATGTAGATCAGTGCCATGTAGAGTTTTGTCTGTAGATACATCTACCTATTCGTAATTATATTGAAAATTTAATTAGCTTTTTCATCTTCACCCATATACTGTTCCACTGCTGGGCAGGGGTCTCCTCTCCACGCTTGTGGCATGTATGAGTATGCGAGGATATGCCTCGCTTGACGGGGTCCAGCAACTGTTGCACCACAGTCAGTCATGGTCGAGGATTTTCCGTACTATAAAAAAAGGGGTCTCCTCTCAGATTGAGAGGGATTAGGCTATACACAGTCCACCACGCTGGCCGAGTGCGGTTGGCAGACTTCACAAACCATCGAGAATGTTGTCACGATGTTTTCCTTCACCGTTTAAGCGAGTGATAAATTAGTATGTAAAATTTAGTTTTTTTTTTAGGTTCCTCTAAGTTGGTACATACATGCATTACCAAATATTGTGCCACTAAGCAATAGGAATTTGAAGGTTAATGTAGCGAGTGAAATTACTGAACATAATTATGAGACTTAACAACTGAGGTCTCAAGATGACAACGCGTGTCATATCGTTGGTGTTGCGGTGTTTTTAGGCTGTGGTTGCCATTTACCTTCAGGTAACTCGTATGCTTGTTTGTGCTTGCATATCAAAATAATAAATCATAATATATCATATTAAAAAATTATCCTATAAGGGTTCCGTTTTTTCCTTTTGAGGTCCGAAACCCTAAAAAGATAATTGATATCAAGAAAGTAATAGAGAAAGAGCAGTTAATTTTGCCTGGAAATCGAACCTGGGGCACATGCTAACCAACTGCGCTTACGACTAATAGGCCAACAAGCCAGTCTAACAAGCAATATCATTTAATCATTTGAGAATTCAATTTATTTATAATTTAAACGGACGGTGCAATCTGATTGAATACAATAGGCCTTTCTTTTCTTTGTCACTGTCTTTAGTTGCTAGCAAAAACGGAATAGGCTCGAGAACGCTTCGAAAGCGGTGCAGTATTGGCATTCTAGCGTAACATTTTAACATCTGTACTATCGGATTTGCTTTTGTTATTGTTTACTAGAATAAGGCATGTAGACGGTTATAAATTTATAACTTTACTATAGTCTTCAAGGACCACTGTAAAGGGTCCGAAACGTGAGGATTAATACTAATACAAAGTGATATGATTCGTAAATAGTTGTTGTATTTCCACGTAGTATGTAAGGCATATTATAATAATATTATAATGTATGTTAGTATAGTATAGTATGTACCCATGTATGTGTGTTTACAATGACTTACGATTCTGATATTTTGCATGCTTGTTTGGTTTTTCAATATACTAAAATTTAGAAAAAAAAAACAAAGATACAAATTCACCCTCTTTACTCTACTAATAACTAAGTATCTAATATCACATTATTTCTTTTTACAGGTAAGTTCCGGTTATATCTATCTTTCCTTGACTGGTTGGTATAAAATAGGAGGGATTAATTCAATCCAGGTGTGAAGACAAAGGCTCTCTCGATTGTCCGTTACACAATTGTAATCTACGAAAGATAAGTTTGGGGGAATCATCGTTAAAAGGAGAGATAGACCCTTTCAGTGAAAAGAATGGAAGTCACAGAAACGTCAATTACTCGAATTAAGATTTTAATTCTTCAAAAAAGGAGGGAAAAGATGTTTACAGGGTTGGCAACGCGCGAGTGATAGACCTTGATGTTGCAAGCTTCCTTATGCTACGATAACTCCTTACCAACAGACGGGCTGTATGCTTGTTTGTCACTTACCTAAATGGTATAAAAAAAACGATCTTATTTTTCGTGAATGCGTAGATTTTTGTCTATAAAATATTGCAACCCTAGGGCTCTGTAGCACATTTAACGTTAAGTGACGCAGAAATCAATTCGTGTGATGCATAATAATTATGTGTCTCAAAATTAGTGTCTAGGGTTGTCAGGGGGAAACTCTGTCTGAGGTTACACGCCGTAATGGTTTGGGGATAACAATTAAACTACATAAACATCGCTTTGCGAGCTCCAGCCGAGCTGAGCTGAGCACCGAGCCACCATGTTCCCATGTAGATCACAAATAATGAATTTACGGTTCGATAAATATGTAAATTTTAGCTGGAAGGATAGCAAATTAATGCTTAATTTCTCTGTTCTGTTTCGCATAAATTTCCCAAATATATTCCAAAAACCCTTTTGATAGATGCCAGAAGCATTAATTTGAGTAAACCGGCAAATAATACAAAATGCTTCAAGTAACTTGTTCATGCCTTATTTTGGGCCCAATTTGTTATTGATAAACAACTTTTAAAGAGATATCTGAATTAATTTATTGGCTTACAAGTTGGACAATTTAAACTTTTGAGTGTACACTCTGTCGGAAGTGGTTGCTTAAATGTTCTAGTTGTTGGTTGGGTTGGCTTGATTTATGATTAATTTCGACGTAAAATTATTGAGTTGTTGTAAGTAATCTAAACTTGACAATGATTGTTTATCTATCTGTGAGTACATTTACAAGATTACTACAGGATTAATAATATCAATATACGCGATAAAATCCGTAAAAAGTAGTTTTATTTCAATATATAATATTCGCGTAAGTGTCAGAAATCAATAATATAGTGCCTTGTTTAGTTAAACGTAAATATAGAAAGACGTATCTTTATTAAAAATATACTTATTCTTAAATACCTCTTACCTGTAATAAGAAGTATTACTTGAAAACATTAAACTTTTCCCTGACTCGGCAGAATACTGTCAAAACTTCACAAATAAACGTGCTTTATTTAAAGCGGTCGGAATATTTTATATAAAGAGCAATACACATGAGATGAATTAATATACCCGGAATAAGAACAGAGCCTTAACCACCGCAGACGATCGTAAATTTGCTTCATAAAAGAGAACATTCAGAGGGAGTCTTATATAAAATTAAGCGCACAACTTTTTCAGGCCACTTCCTTAAAATTTCCCTTTTATTTCTTTACGCATTGACGTGTTCCCGCGCAAAAAATCCTATTTATGGTTCGTTAATCAAGTCGTTAAGTACTTGACCAGTAAAAGTGTATTGCTCTCCAAACTGCTACCGAGACTCAATTAAAGTCAACGGCCACTTTTATTATTCAATAGATGCTTGCCACGACCTGAATTGTACTTAATAGGCTATTCTTTGACCATTTAAAACGACTTTTCTGTAATATTCTGACTTTGATGTTAGCTAAATAGCTTTTTAAATACATCTCCTTTAACTTCCAAACATCGTTTGGGGTTGGGTAACGCTTAAAGTCGATTGTACCTACTTTCTTTGTCATTATTCGATTCGATTTGATCAACAATCAGGATAATTAAATAAGGATTAAAAATGACGTCGTTTCCGTTTGCTATTATAAGATTTAATCGATTATTTGTTATTGTTAAAGTTAAGGTTAAGGTAATTAAGCGGAACATTTTAATTTGCATTCGTGTATATAATGTATGTATATATTTGCAGAAGGTACCTATTAATTGCTTCTGTGGGCTTATTCCACTAAACTCCAAGAATCATTCCACTTCAACCCCAAGACGATTTGTAGGAAGGTTCCGATTGTTTCACATGACATCTTTAAAAACCGTTAGTGATTATAGTCAGAAGCCCGAATAGCTTGACAACTGACATCCTTAGGATACCAGCATTGCCAATAAATAGGATTGCGGACGCTTTATTTTAGGCCTATGCTTGCCCACCGCTTACTTGATTACCGCCAGTTCGCCTGATACTACGATGGAGCGCGCTTGCATAGAAGAAACCGACTCACTCGTTATTTAAACCACCCAGATTATATTATATCGGGGAAACCCCACTCGGGAAGCTCATTCCACATTTCAGCGGTACGCATACTACAATGGGAACTGACCTCAACGCAGTTAAGAAATAGGTATGTATGTATGTAAGTATTTAAAATGGGTCGATAATATGTACACCCAATACAAATAGAAGAATGGTTTCATAAATAAATAGAAAATTGTTTCATTCTGTCGATAAATTGAAGTTTTGGTTATGACATAGTTACCTCGATATTTTTTGTACCTATGTAATTTTTAACAATAAGCTTCTGATCTCATTGCAAGTTCGTACAATGACCGAGTTCTTTTAATATTTAATATTATCATTTTCCATTCAACTTTACTAAAACATCCACGACCTACTGCCGTTTACAGAAATCATGTATGACCGTATATGACCAGTTTATTTTGGTACAACGAACTCAAATACGTGTTTACATTATTGCAGTTTTGAAAAAATATATTTTAAATATAAATAGGTACGGATAATAATAAAATAATAATAAGCTCTATATAATCTGGGGGCACAGCAGTGCCCCCGCCGAGTCGAGCGAAAAAGCGGCACGGTCGTACCATCCTTTTCTCGAAGCAGTTCAGGCCATTTTCAACCCCCAATAACTTCGTTGTGGATAAAACTAGAAGTCTGAATTTTCATTTTTTTTAACGCAGTCGAGTTTTTCTATTGGCTTGTGTGTTTCTATATGGTACGGCTCATATTAAATTGGACATCTGTCGCTCCGAGAGGCTCGTCAAACTGATATGGTAATTGGCAGCGCAAACTGTCTCAGACTGGTCACTCTCGGCCAAGTAATTACATCAGGCGGGCCTCAGGGTTGCCTGTGTGGGAATAATATGTACCATATTGATGGTCACCAATCAATCTAATGAAAACGATGATTATATTACAAAATCGAAGTGAAATAACACTGCTTTCATCTGTGTTGTGTTTCGTACAATGATCAAGGTTACCAGTGTTCCGCAATGGCAGTGGAGGGACTTTAACCCTTATACTGCTAAACCAATTATTTCTCTTTCGTTTTACAGGGTCGGCGACGTGCAAGTGATTACCCCTGGTGTTACAAGCGTCTATAGGCTACGGTAACTGCTTACCATCAGGTGGCTCGTATGCTTGTTTGCCACTTTAGTGGTATAAAAAAAACAACGAGATGAGACATAATTCTTACTAGCCTTAGATAGCTAACCTTCCTATATATCTGAAAATGTCCCCAATATCTGTGCTTTAATACTTTTAAATCACTTTGTCGTAACTATTTATTATTCTAATTATGACTATACATATCTCTGCTTACCTAAGTTCCGAGTGTAGGCGAGATAATACCTTCCACGTTGACTACAGTTCCACCGTTTGAGTTGGTATCACCTTGGGAGTCAGTTTATGCGGACCCCGCAGCATAACGAGTAAAGTTATAAGTAGGATCAGCTAGCTTTTAAATTAAATAATCCTTTACAGAATAATCTTTTTTTATGGATTTTAAACCGTGTCCCTGGGCTGAGGGATTAAATTGATACGCATTAGAATTTATTATAAAATTGTTTTAGTCTGAAGATTATATCACATTTTTAGGATATATTTACCTTGTAGCTAAGTAATAACTACACTAATCAACGGAATTGCAAGGTTAAGCTGCGCTAGCTGCGATCAGTCTGTAGATGGGTGACCATTATTAACACATCCATAACCCTCTGTGCTTTGGGGAGCAAGTACAGCCTTTGCTCCTGGTTGTCATGCGAACACCCATGAAAATCGTTAATGGTAGTGAGAAGCCGAAAATCCTGACATCTAGTCTACCATCAGGATATCGCTATTTCCTAAAAAATGGGTTGCCAAGGTCTGATGGCAGTCGCTTCATGTAAAATACTGATAATTAGCCGCATCTGGTTAGACTGGAAGCCGACCTCAACATAGTGGGGGAAACGTTAGGAGAATGATATACCTATTGCAAGTGTAATCATTTATTGGTGCAATGGTAGAGCAATCAGCATTAGGGTTCGCTGTTCGATCCTCATTATCAACATCAGCGCATATTCATCCACTGCTGGACGTAGACCTCTCCTGGTGAACGCCACAGAGTCCGATCTTCGGCTTTCCTCATCCAGTCACTACCAGCTGCCTTCCGCAAGTCGTCACTCCACCTAGCCGGCGGGCGTCCTACAGTACGCTTGCCTAGACGCGGTCTCCACTCAAGAACTTATTTGCTCCAGCGTTTGTCAGTTCTTCGCGAGATAATACCAGCCCATTGCCACATAAGCGTGCTTATCCTTGGCGCTATGTCTGCAACTTTGGTTTTCTCACGGATAACTTCGTTTGTTCGATCTTCGCTCGGAACAAATATTTCTATAGCCTCAGATAGTTTCTCAGGCCTTTGTTTTTGTACATGTGAGATCATAGAAGAGAAAATCCTAGTTTAGGGCAATGTTATTTTTTAAAACAAAAATGCATTGCATGCATGAAACAAAAATACCAAAACAAGAATCCTTTAATATAGAGCCATTACCAAATATTCCTTGTACGAGTATGTCATGATTCATTCGTATCGTTTTTAATAAGGTTCAGCGAATGAGATCCTCTCGCAACAATGTGAGGTTGATGAGCTGAAATTTGTCGGAGCCACCGTCAATTTCCCGGATCCAATTATTGCCACATTGTTGGTCGCAAACGCAATATTACCCTTATGTTTACTTGCCCTTTTATATTAACCAGAAATATACTTTTGGATAATCTAAAAGTTAATAAGGTTTATTTTGTTTTGTTGGAGCAAACGAGTTCTTGAGTGGCGACCGCGTCCAGGCAAGCGTAGTGTGGGGCACCTGCCGGTCAGGTGGAGTGACGACATGCTGAAGGCAGCTGGTGACTGGATAGAAAGAACTGTAGGCCGGGGTCATTGGCGTCCACTAAAAGAGGCCTACGTCCAGCAGTGGACGAATAAAGATTTTGTTTTCTACAACATTGGCTTGACTTTGACAAAACTTAACTTAACTTAGCTATTACAGCTATATTCGAGATTTATATAATTGTGAAAATTTAAATAAGTCTTGATAAGTTGCAGAATCGTATGAGATAGAAAAACAGGTAGAAAGAAAATAAACATGTATAATAAATAGGGAAGTGAATATAGAAAACTTCTATGTACTTATTCATTAATACTAAATTCTAAATTTACAGTGCAATAGTTACGGAGCCATTATCATGTGCATTACCAAAATGATTATTCTCTATATTATTACATATTGAGAATTACTCAGAATTTTAAAGTAATAGACAACAATGCTTTCCTGTTTCAAAGAATATACTGCATAAATGAAAGTAGATTAAAACCTCTATGGTTCGTTACCATATTCTTTATTTTTTCCACCGCAACGGGACTGGTAATAAAAAATATCAACTAGATATCCAAATCGTCATTAATTTTGAATATGGAGTCGTCGCTTCTAAAGATTGTTTTACTGCCATTATCCCCTAACTTTACACTGTTTTGCGTAGTTTTCACTGTATTGTAACTTGTCATAAAAATATCATACTTAAAAATGAATGCAAATAGGGATATTAAGCCGCAAATCTATACCCTACTCTACTTCAACTAGAACAATTTCACAGTAACCTCAAATACAAAATCTGACCAAGTAATTAGCATAATTCATTTCAACAATACGTACTTTATTTACTTTACCGTAATTTTCCGAAATCTCTCGCATCCGTCGACCGCCGGATATATTACTGTCACTCCAAATTGGGTTATTCCCACAATGCGGGACTCAATTTTGCGACTCGTGACTAGTAATTTTAAAGGCGCATGGCCCCTCGTTTCCAAATGTCATGTTCAGGTGTTGTGGCCTCCAACTTATATTTGACCTTCCAATGAATTTGAAAATTTGATTTGGTTGTGCTCTGCTGAAAATGATGTCCGTTTTCCAACAGTGAAAGTTTGCAAGTATGTACGAGTACATTATTATGTAAATATCTTTTAAAAGCAGTAATAGGCTACTGACATATCCATACACGCACCTCTAACATTTCGAAATCAAGCGAATAGTAATAATTCATGTTTTTATTAAACTTTGTCACTCAACAGTGAAGGAAAACATCGCGAGGAAACCTGCACGCCTGAGAGAGTTTTCTCGACGGTCTGTGAAGGCCAGCGTGGTGGACTATAACCTAATCTCTCCCCATCTGAGAGGAGACCCGTGACCACCAGTAGGACATTTTGTGGGTTGAGCAATACTACACTATCCCACTACAGGAGCACAGTACGTCCCATATAAGAGGAGGCGAGCCTCCCTTTAACTGGCATAAATCTAGACAATAAATGGCATTGAGTCATTCCTAAAAAAACCCCATAACACGAAATATGTTTGGTTTTAAAAAAATACTTTTGTTACATTTAAAAATGCATAAATGATTATGAATGAGTTTTTAATCTGTTTGCTGCAGTTGCATCTTAATTGCTCAACTTAACAATTTGTTTAATCGCAATTAAGATAAATTATGATGCCGCTGTTAAAGCTCTCTTGAAAGAATTTGAACATTGAATAAGAATTATTTAATTCACTAAAGAACCGTGAACCTCCAGAGAGTCGTAGGAATTGTTTTTGTGTTGTGTCTGCTAACTGTTACCTGACAGCGTAATTACCTTATAACGTTAATGAATTAGAATTAAGAAACTAGTCCCTCCTAATAATGTAAATCCAAAAGTAACTCTGTCTGTATATTATTTACTTACCCAGCGGCGCTGGTTGAGGAGATTGGCGCGGATTAGTGGCATTTCACATCAACCGGGAGAAATCCTTGCAATATTTATTTATCGCTTTCGATAGCAATAGCGAGAGGCTACAATTACCGAAGACCCCACGCTACTGCAATTTAGCAAATTGCTGATTTTAGTTCTGCCAAAGGCAAGACGTTTTAAATTGCAACTTGTTATATGCAAGAGTAACATCTTCAACTCACGGAGCTCAACGTGACCATAATTTTGACAGACATGTTGTACACGATACTGTAATTATAAATACTATACATATTTATAAGTTGTACGTTTGTTGTTTATTTGTGAATACAAAATTTTGGTCATAGACATCGGAGGAATTCTAATGACTTGTTGTTATTACCGCTAAGGATTCCTATTCTTCGTATTCATAACTTGTATTATCTGTAAGGAGATTTAAGTTCGTAATTTGGAATGAAAGTAAACAGTATTAACATAACATACCATCATGCCTTTAACTTCGATGGGTTAAGTAGAAGTATACCTTCTGGCATAAAGCCACAGTTCGTAGGTAATTTTTAGGTTTCATGTAATAGGAGTATTACAAAAAAGCATACCTATTGCAAGCCTATTGCCTTCAACTAGAGAGCAAATCCAAACTTTTTCTCAATTTTTTTTTTCAAAACATTGCCTCACACTAGGGTTTTCTTCTGTATCGTGGATGTTTTTGACAAACAAATTCTCACATACGCAATCACCTAGACCCGATTAGACTCCGAGGTGCTTATATATAATAATTTAAAAAACCATTAACACTGTTAGACCTGGAAATTGAACCCAAGACCTTAAGCTCCGAAGCCACGCTTACGAGCTGTATACCAATGGGGTAGTTGAGCTGCCTAAATAATAGTCAAGCTACACAATTACTGATAAATGCGTGCCGTCGGCTGGGACTGGTCTACTCAAAGCCACTATGATTCTTTCGTCAAAAGGCTATTTCAGACTTTTCCCTACATTGTAACACTCACATAATTTGCTACTATCCTATGTCTGAACTTTAAAAGAGACTATGATTCTCTGAGTTTGTTTCTTTTCAAGGTCGTCAGTTAGGAAATGCCGGAGCTACCTATCTAGCTTAGAAAACAGTTAAAAAAAACTTGCAAAAGTGTCTTGAAAAAATTTGTTTACAGAAATAAATATCATTTATCATTTAATTAGTAAGGCATTACTAATTAAATGATAAATGATATTTACACGTTAGTTAACATAATTATTGAAGTAAAAGTAAGATGTAGAACAGAGAACGGTAGCATCTTCACTTTCTCTTCACCTCAAGTTTACTTCTATATTAGGTATGTAGCACACACCTTTGTTCTACAAAACAGTAAATTTAGTTTTTAATAGCAGCAGAGTTATAACATACCATCACGCCTATACTCCCCGAAGAGCTAGGCAGAGGCCTACTAATTGTACACATACAGTTCGCCGGTATCAACACACAAATCCAACCTCAATAACACTTTTCACGACCTGGGAATCGAACCCATGATCTCTAGCATAGAAGTCGCGCTTAGAACTATTAGGCTAATGAGGCAGTTATACAGCCTTAGAAACATATTATATGACGACACGTTTGCCGCAGGGGCTGAGCGATCGGCTTCTGCGCCACGGGTTGTGGGTTCGATCCCCACACGGAACAAATATATGCAAGACCTACACGTAGTTGTTCAGGGTCTGGGCGTTTGTGTATGTGAAAGTTTGTATTTGTAAACGCACCCACGATACAAGAGAAAAAAAAACTGATATCGGAGAACTACTTACAGGATTTGAATGAAATTTTGGTACACTGATAGTTTGTGACTAGCGCTAGCATATTGAATCTCGGAAAAATGCGGGAATTTTCCTAACATTGAGTAGGTACTTCTTATCCCATGAAATCTATGCGATAACAATTCTGTTACTAAGTCTAGGCCTACGAAGTCGCGGGTAAAAGCTAGTCTATTATAACAATAATAATAATAAGGTTTTATTAATCAAAGGTAACATTTGCAGTACACATTAGCATTGAGCCACAAACTAAGTATTGCTTCTATCTTGTGGCTTAATAGCGAAGATATAACTCGAGCTAAACTATCCCAATTAACCGCACCCAATTGTATGAAGTGTAACGAATCAACATGAATTATGAAACTTTACACCGGAGCCAGCAGTTATTGTAATAAACTGCCGGTTGTCGAGTTCATTAACGAGTTACTTGCACGCCACTACAAGGTGTTTTTTATAACCGATGCAGACGGCCTTATGCATATTTGATGGAGCGTGGCAGTGCTTTTAAGTACCTGTCAACGTTTGAAGCGGGAGTGAGCCAACTTATTAATCTAACAACTCGTTATTACACCTACGATCATAGTTATAGAGTCTAATTTACATTGTTTGTCCAGTTAAAATAACGTGGTGGAACATAGTGGAACGCTCCAAGTATATGTCAAGGGCGCCCGGACTGACTTGCATACAAGTTTAACATTGCACCGAGTTGATGATAAATATGTGAATTGTAAAGAACCGTAAAATTGCAAAGTATTTTTTTACGAATACTTCATTAGTGCTTGCCGAACGAAAATATTTCATAATAGTTGAGAAATAAGTTTGCCATTGATCTGTCATAGCCTTTCTGCCCGTAACAGACTGATGAGTGAGGTAAGGTCATGGTATGCATGTTTTCTGATTAAAATATCTTACGCATATTGTACACTAATGAGCTATGAGGCCGTAACTGATTGATTAATAATCAATTTCACAGATATTATGTATGAATACTACTATTTTGATTTGGCATTTAACGCTTCAAAGCGAATCCATTCAACAAAACAAAAACAGGAACAGATTTAATGAAACATATATCAACATTTCTTGTTTTAATGGTTCTACCATTTCGTGAGAAGCAACAACAAGGGCACGCACGCAGCTGCCATATAATTACAATTATCATGGCAAAATCATAAATTGTTGTGCGCACAACCGACACTTAGTAACAAAAGCGGCGCGGACGCAAAGTAATGACACAAAAACGCTCCAGCTGGTTGTCGTAACGCAATGCGAAAGAATGCAATTTGCGTAATTAAAAGCGAAAATGAGGTCCATGAGTCTACATAGTGATTAAATCTTGTCTCAACAACTGTTATAGTAAAGTCACAATTAAATGTAATGCACCAAGCGAGAGCGTAATGTTTCTCATCATAAGTACCGTGTAGAATGTGACCTATAAAAAACAATTTAGATCCCAAATCCCGACGAAATCCTGCCTTCCGCCGGTTTATCTTTATCCAAAGGGACTCTATTTGATACATTTTGTAAGACCCGCTTGGCCCATAATGTGAATTTTCTTTTTATACAGCATAATAAGATTTTGAATTCGTAGAGATTAAATTCAAATACGAAGTGAATTAAGCTTTGCAGGAAATAGACTCTGCTTCCATTTTCATGACTTAATGTTTTATTTTCTCAACTCGAGTATCTATAATATCTGTTTCTGAGTATTAAAATTGGATATGCATCAGACAGCAGTCAATCCGCCAAGACTTATAAGATTCGAGGATTTCACAAAACAAGACAATCGGAGTAACCCGGGAATATCGGATGTAGTGAATCGAGTGAAATTTGACTACGATTATACCGAGTCGTGAAACCAAATACAAATTCGAAAATCGGAATACAACAACGTCTCACGAATGTCTTCTGCGTTACTTTTATTCTTCCTCTATAGTTAGACCCGTTTGTCCATTACACCGTACCAAATTATATAATAAGCCCTATATAATACATTATTATTATTATAAGCAGTATTTTTATCAGCCCTGTGCTCTAACTGCAGCAAAGTTCTCCATCATCTCCTTTCACTCCGCACGATTTAAGGATCTTTGGGCCTAATTTATGAAGTAGGTGTCAAATTCGTCTCAACATCATCGCCTGGACATCCTAGTGGAGTCTACTCTGCGGTAAGTTAGCTCGTAATTCGATATGGCACAAGGCCGGCTCAGTTCCACTATAAGTTGACGACTTTCTGACCAACATCAGTTGTTTCAGTTTTAATAAAATAAAAAAGTATTTTTTTTTTTTGGATACGGATTCGGTTATGGTTGATCCTGTGTAATGGGCAGACTCCTTAAGTCCCACATTCAGTCAATACACCATAAGACGCTAAAGTTGGCGGTTTATAAAAATACAGCAGTACGTGATACATTTAAGCGCTCCGTTTTTCCTGTGGGCCGCAGCTTGGATTAGCCGCGCGAAGATTGATAGGCTCCTTACACTAAGTTTAGCAGGTGCGTGTCTCAAAATGTCACTTGGAACAAAGAAGGCTTTATTGCACGTTTAAAGGGGTTAAGTGAAGTAATTTATTTTGATTTAATGTGAAACTTGAATACGTTTTAATCACGTGAAGTTTTTAATTAATGTTCTTCCAACGTTGTGTTATCAGTATTATCATAAGTATAAAATCAGTTGCTTACTTTTTCTGCACATCTTTTTCTGCATTCAGGATATCGCTTTCGCTCCTTGTCATCGTTATCCTTCGTCCAATATTTTACGAACACACAGACCTGAAAAACAAACGTTCACTGTATAACCACCCTCTCAATGACCAAGAAAAGGACGAAATAGCGATTGTAGATTGTGTTTGTGTCGACAAGAGGACGCTGATCAACCTCTTGAAGAAACTCTTAGTAGCTTTAACGGCTCCCACCGGTAGAGAAAGGTCGTTTGCTTTATTTATTTATTACTGGGAACTACAGTAAAAAAATAGAAGATGCTATCTAGGAGCTATGCTAGCTAGGAGTTTCATGTAGTGTATTGTTTTTATACTTAGTATGTGTATTTTGTACTTATTTATACAATTTCACAATCTATACTATAACAGAACATGAAGGGTTTGTTTGTTGTTTGTTTGAACTCGCTAATCTCAAGAGATTATCCTTAGTTCAAGAACTAAGGATTCTCTCTTGGATGTGAAACAATATTTTTGCATTTGATAGCCCAACTCTTGAGGAAGGTAGTTTATTTAACATCACGCTACAGCTCTTAGGAGCCGAGAAGAAATTTTAAACAGTGGGTGAGACCGCGGGGCACACGGTAGTTACACACACACACACACAAAAACTGTTCTCAATAACTGTTTACTCTCATCTGTTAACAACTCTTACCAAGTTTGAATCGTATAAATTAAAACAAATGTTTTTGGTAAGTACTTTATATTGCTTGTTTACTAAGGAAAATATCTCGTTCCTATCATAGTAATTCTGCACAAAAGAGTATAAAATATTTGAAAATTTCTGAAGAGAAAATAATTTAAAGCGACCACATGCAACTCTAGCATGTATAACACAATCGACTGAGCAGACGTTAACTTAAGTACATCACTACATTTTCATCCCGCTTAATGACTACTTAGTACACTTTACTTTTAATTAACAACAGACGTTTTTAAGTGGAAACAAAGACAACTGCCAATGAATCTCGGGAGGCTTAGTCAAATTGGTTTCCGGAACATTTTAGATTGTATTGATTTCCAGCGTACAATGGACAGTAGTACGCTCTTTGGTCGTCGATCTCGATTGGCCGATAAACAAACCTTACTATAAAGAGATCCGACTGGGAGTCGTAAGGACATCCAACTATTTTGAGGAAAATACAGGAAAGGGAATCGCTTCGATTTCTGTGAGGGTCGGATAAACGCTCGCCTTCCTTGCAATGGAAATGAAACTATGATCGAATTCTGAAACAGCTTCGGCTAATACTACCAGTTAGGCGAGCTTTATGTTTGATTTGTAATGTCATGGTCAAGGCTCTGGTCCTGTCCGGTGCATTTTGGGGTTTAATTGTAGTTGAGAATTGTGATTTACTATGTTGTTTGACTTTTATAAGATTTATACGACTAAGTTATTTATTCTCTTTATTAGTTATCGCCATGTAAGTTTTTTATCATTTTGGTATTACTTTCAAGACCTTGGTTTCAAATTTCTTGTACAAGTTTTTATTAAAAAAGCTTAGTAACTTTTAGATTAGGTCGTGTAGTAATTTTAGTTATTTACTATAATTATTACTGTTGTGTACCATTGTTAAGAGTGCAGAGTGATATTCACTGCAATCTGGACAAACCTTCGTGGTTTTTAGATTGTAAGATAATGTTTTGTAAGATATTTTTGTTATAATAAAAAAAAAAGGTACTTCAAAAGATTAAGATATTTATTTTAATTACACGCTTTTTCATATTTCTTATTCAAATCAAACTTCGGATATTTTGCTGCTGTGGCTTGTTGGCTGTACAAAAACCTGATATGATAGAGATCAGAGACGCATGCATATAAATGCATATAGATGCAGATTAAGAAATACAAATGTCCATTTTTTTATTGTAACATTTTGTCACTTAGCATTAATATTCTTCTTAACTCTGTCACATCGCTGCATCGTTGTGTGTCAGGAAGGGCACCCAGCCGACTGGCATTTAGGCGAATATCACTTTAGGTATTCCACGAACAGCAACTTCCTATATTTTTGATGGTTGCTCTTCCGGGGAAAATAAATTTATAATTATAGAATAATTTGTTGTCTTATAATATTTTATTTTTTTAATAATTCAGTTTTTTTAATAGCAGTTGCCCGTGGTTTCTCCCGTATCCCATTTTAAAAACTAATGGTTTCGAGGTGATCGAAATGTGACCTTTTTACGTTTGAATAGATTAAATAGAATTTCTTTTGTCAAAATTTATTTGAAAAGCATATTGTGTTTCTGTTTGACATTAACGACCCGAACCGAAACTACGAATATTTAATTTAAGCTATTTCTAACACTTATTATGCCTACATACACTTTTCTGCACTCCTACTCCATATTATTATAGACTTTAACTAAGTCAAATTTCATACTGTTTCGTGCGCGCAATATTCTTAAAAATGGGGGACAAAGTTTTCGCTTCACGTATTAATAATTATGTTAGTACATCATCAACGAACGTATTCTCGCAATCAGAGAGCTGTGATAATTCTAGAGAGAAGGATATTCATATCCAAGTACCTACTTGCTATTCATCGTAGATCAATGTTAATTCATCTAGCGTATTTACGATAGTTATCACTTGCCGTTATCAGTGCTGATCGCAGGTATTCAATCCAAGGCAGTCTTTGGCAGCCTCCGTGAATATTAATGATATGTTTTAGTGCGTGCTTGATGGCTGAAACATTGCCAACACCCATTCAAAGCAGACCGTAAAGATCCCGTACTGCAGCTTTGTGTATTATTGAATAACTTCCACAGCAATGACATTATAGGAACATATTAATTCTAGGAATTGGCAGCAAGGAACGGTACAGTTGAATAGTTTCCTCGCAATATACACCCATCGTAACTAGGACGGAAGCTAGTGAATCTATCTTGAATTTGTTGCGATGTTTACGTTGTATAGAAAATATATGTGTACTTTAAACATGAAGAAGATTGTGCACTCCACCTCGGACAAATCTAAATGGAGAAGCTTTGACCTGATCCATTTAAGGGACCGAGGAAGAAGGTACCAAGAATGTAAAGAGAATAAAATGAATTTTGATTTTTGAAAATGTTATTTTTATCGATAAATATATTTAGTTTACCAAATAAAAATAGGATAGGATTCATTAAGATTCACATTCTGAAAACATTAAGTTAACATCTTGTTCATCAACTTTAGCATTCAAATGAAATGGACCTCCAATAATAAAATTGCAGTTTTCTGTGATACAGATGATTTCTTTGCTGTGACTAAATACTTATTTATTACATAAATAATATATATAGCAATTTTATATCAGGTTGCTTAGAGCGTAAAATTCTTAGAATACTGTATATGATACAAAGTTAAAGAGTAAACTAAAACTGTACATGCCTATTGTTCAATGAGCAATGCAAGAATTGATTTCCCCGCTCAATTAATTAGGTACTAGAAGTGGGTCAAAATTAATTGTCGTGTGACAAAGTGGTGACAATTTGTGTCCTAACATACTGCGTTTGTTTAGAACCCGGCCAATTTTCAATTGCTCACCATTCTGTTTCTTGTTTGACATTTTTTTTGCAATGTGTAACTTAATGATTTTGAAACAATACCAAATTATAGGCCACCCAATTAGAATATATATTTATGTTATGTCAGTCACGGTATTTTGATGACTTCTATTTTATTTAGGTAGGTATATTACGAATAATTCATATGGATGTTCTGCAATCTGCGGAGGTGGCAGGGTATGTCGGACTTTTACCGACCAAAACTCACACTTGCCTTCACTTGCCCTGTAGTCATGAACATTGGATCCGTGAAATTCGTCACAACCATGACAGTTAATTGCTCCTAAGAACTTTGAAGGAAATATGATTTGCATGCTGCTATTGCACATCTGTCTCTCTTTCGGACTCTCCTAGTATATACCATGGAGCTCGATCAACGGCTCTTCTCATCCGGCCACCGACAGTTGCTAAATCTACTGAACGTACTGTTGAAGTGAGTTTGGGAATATAATCAACACCATTACTGCTTCATTTGTTCCTAAGTAATTTTATATTTCAGGTATGGGTCGGAAAGAGGCCAAACTAACCTAGGACACACTTAATTATGCACTATTATAACCTTACGTTAAGTTCGTTACTTTAAAACAAACGACACCTGATATAATCAAGTAATTTGAGCGGGAACTTGTTAATTACATTAATTCAACGATATGATCTTAACAAGTGTAATTGGAGTGGATCACGGCATGTTCCTATTACAGACAGAAGGCGCCCTAATCGACGCTCATTTCACCGCACATTACAACATCACGTAATACCACCATACGATTAAATTAAATGGTATAACTACAAGTATATCTATGTTATACTTATATTTTACAGGTATTTTCTGAGTTACGAAATCAACTGCCTGCCTACTGCCTCACTGGTCTTGTGGTGAAGTCTAGGATTTGATTCTCAGGTCGAGCAGAGTTATTTAAATTTTCTATAAAATTGTCAGTGGCATTTATTATGGATATAGGTGTAATCGCACGTTGTATATGTGTGGAACTAATAACAAGTCGAGCGATAGCTCTCTTTTTAACATCTAGTTAGGCTATAATTTTATCTCACTTTTCTTATCACGATCATTGTTTTAAGGTGACATCTCTGTTAGGCAAATTCACACGAACATTAGCAAGCGTTATTGCTGTTTTCAATTGTTTGAAATATTCACACGTCAGCGCTTAAGCTGTGTTGATGCCATGAAGAGGTTTTATAAATACTGCTGCATCTCTGTGTACTGGTCTAAGGAGTCGTGTGAACAAGCTCTTTCAAATCTGTTGCACAGAAACTTAAGAGCACCTCACACACAAGTAACGAGCCATAACAGAAACTGTCCCCTTTATAGGAATACTGGAACTCCAACGCAGTGAAGAATCAAATTGACTTCTGGACAATTCAATTAAGCTGCACGGTAAGTGCAAGTTTGCAAACAACCGTGCGAGAAGCTAGCCAAGTTTGCTAGAACAAGTTTATCAAAGAGATTGTAGCCGAACAAGTTAGCCTTCGTCGAACTGCCTTTATGTTTATATACGAACGAGGTTTGTTCGCATCTCCGCACGGGAATGTAAATTTGATTTATTTTGGCACACCTATGCGTAAATATACAAGATTTGTTATTGACGATCAAAGAGGTTCACCAAATTCTCGGAGTAGATATGTCGACTTTTTGCGGATGCGTTGGGCCTTTGAAGTCCCTTGGCAGTTGCCGATTTCAGATAGAGTATTTTTTTTCGATTGGCCCTATGTAGCTAACTACCAGTTGATAAATATTGGGTCATTTATCTTTGAGAAACGAAATGGATGATCGTTGCCGCGGTCCTTTTTTACGGCTTGGCGCATTTGTACGGCAAAAATCTGCGGGTTTCCTCCTGCTTACATTAGGTCAGGATTGAAAAGTAATACTGTAGATGATTTTTTACATTTAAAGTTGCAAATGATAGGGTTGCAATGTGATATTTAATTACATGGGTACTTAGTAACCCACGTACCCTGTTTTTGAAAAGGCTTGGACGAAGAAGACACACAATGAAATCTAGGTGCTGTCGATGACGCTATTTTCTTTCCAACTATCCATTGAAGACTGCTACTTTGTTTTGGAACTCACTACCGTGGATTTAGTTAAATCTTTTAAAATTTTCTATACAGGTTGTAACAAAACTAATTATATTTTTTACGGGGTATTTTGTAACACGTTCTAATGTCAAAGTCATCCAAAATCACGTCAAACAGTCTATTAATCATTCCATAACTATATTACAGTTGACTTTGAACATCTGCATAACCGAAACCACTCTGCGAAACCTTACTCCCGTAGTAAGTCAAAACTTACTACGGGAGGAACTAACCTAAATTCAGTTATGTAAGCAATCTACCAATGTAACGGCAATAGGTAAGTGAACCGACGAATTAAATTATAAGGTTACCCTCAGAGTAACTCCATCGAGATTATTCAATTGAGCCTGCTGAATATCAATTGGGTAGTAAGTACCAACTAAAACAGATCCCGACTGAAATAATATCTAAGACGTAGACGTAGTTTAATAATATTTGTAATAGAAATATACAAACTATTGGAATCCGTTCTTATACAGATAATACGAGTACAAAGGGTGAAGTTGACCCAAAAACATTGAGAGAAGTGAATATAGTGAAGTGACCTAATTTTTGTTGTTCAGATAATTGACTTCTTCGACGACGTCTGTGGTCTAGTGTTACGCGTATCGGACTGCTGATCACGGGGTCGTGGGTTCGATTCCCACAGGACACAAATATTTATGTGATGAACATAAGTGTTTGTGTTTGTCTGGGTGTGTATTTACAAAAAAAAAAAGTATATAAGTATTTATATCCATTGTCTAGTACCCAGAGTACAAGCTCTGCTTAGTTTGGAACTAGATGGTGCTGTGTAAAATTGTCAAAGTATAATAATATCATGTCCAAGAATATTACTTCACATCGGTATTTAATTTGACGTAGCCTGTCAAACTGCTCATCTTTATATGAGAGGAGCCCCATGCACAACAGTTGAAGAATTATAATATTTAGCTTTTTAATTACTCGCCAATTGACTAAAAATATAATACACTTAATGCAAAGTACTCTTTAATGTGGTATTTTAAATACCATCATACCGTCAATCCTGAAGGGCTAGGAAGAGGTGTGCAACAGGTGTACACCGGTATGTTTAAATCCCATATAATAGGGGGCGAGACTATTGCCATTAATCGGGCACAAATCCAAATTCCGAGCTACGACTGAGAATTTTATAGAAAAACCCAACATCACTTCGCTTCATCTGGAAATCGACCACTAGTCCAACGAGACAGTTTAAATGTGATATAATATTATATTTTAATAAAGTGATAAAAATAATATAGGTATATAATAAGTGGGCAGATGGTAGTTTCTAGAAACATTTTAAAGTACTTAAATGGGTTGATGATGATAATAATATAATATTTTATACAGCTTTGGATAATTTTGCCAGCAATATCATGTCACTATAAAGTAATATTTTATGCCTTAACTAGTTTAACGACCGTCCTGCGACACGTCCACTTAGGGTTATACGTAATGTACCCAAGAACATCATATTCGAAGGCCATAAACCCTGTCGCTTGGGTATTGCGAGCCTGCTGTTAGCCTGCACAGGTTCCTGAATCCGTATACATGATTTAGTATTCCCCAGCACAATTCTCCAGGGAACTAGAGGTGTAGAGGACTCAGTATGTGGACAGTAATAGTCGCTAGTAAATGTCTGATTTGCATGTGATAACTTCGCAAGCAATTAGTTCACGGTTATTCGGCGAATATTTTAACCATGTAATAGACTTATTAAAGTAATTGCCTTGCGTCAACGTATGTTAGTTAGTATAGTGCTGTAATAAATGATCAGAAACATTATTCTGAAATAAAAAAATTAACACAACAGTGACTAATTTATCAAATACTAGTGGGCCCGGCAGACTTTGGCCTAGAACCCGATTGCAGTGCCACCTACCGCGTTTAATAATTGTGAATTTAAACCATCAAGGGACTCGAACTCACACTTTTTTTGCCAAAATAGGTGAAGCTGTTTCTGAGTTTTAGCGAGACTAACGGACAGCAATTGATTTTTATACTCGTAAATTTATACCAGTTCTTAAGAACTGTCTTTTTGACCATCTTTCTATAAGTTCTTGTGAACTTATCTGATCGTAGAGAATACCGGGATGATTGCATATTATCAAAACTATGGAATGAACTATCGCCTGCAGTATTTCCGTACCAATACGACATTCAAGAAAAGAGCGTATTCCGTTTCCTTTCTTCTTCCGTATTCCTTTTAAAGGCTGACAACGCACTTGTGAGTCTTCTGGTGAGTCTATACTAGAGACTACCGCCACTCATGGAGACCCGCAAGTGTCCATGGGTGGCGGTAGTCCCGTACCATCAGGCGATCCGTCTACTCATTTGTCTCCTATCCCATAAAAAAAGAAACTGAAGTCCAAAATCAAATTTTATATTTCAACTACTTAGACCACTAAGTCTGTTCTGACGATGATGATGAATTCATGATATAGATTATCTTCATCTGACATATAAATTTGCACAGATTAAGTTCTATTTTTGGATTTACGAGTATCTAGTAGATAGGATCTACATATATGGACATTCGCAACATAAATAGGTAACCACCAAACGTAGAGAGAAAGTTAGCAATTTAAAGACTGGCTTAATACCTTGAAACCGACAAGTATACCAATAAAAGTGTTATATTAAGTACATACGTCATCATCCATCATACCATCAAAAGATAATTATTAGCTTGCTATAAAGCAAACATGTGTCTGGCTCCAAAGTTTAAAGTTCATAAGAGCACATCACCGAACTTTTCCTGTCATAAATTCAGTGCTTCTTCGACGAGTTAAGTGAAATTTGGAATTACCCAACGATGCACCAAAAAGTATGGAGTTTGTGATAGTTGCTATGATGTAGCTGTATGCTCTTGAGTAAAAAGTTTGTGGTTCTTATGCTTTTAGTACCAAGTTCGGGTCTTATTATAACAGAACTGTTTTTAATGGGTACTTAAAAGCTATGTAAATAGAAGGACTTTCAAAAGTTCCTGCTCTATTTGCTCAGAGAATAGTAAATTCTTTTGATATTGGACTAAACACTAAAAAGTTTTATTGGATTTTCTTTATTTAACTTTTTTTTGTTTTATTGGTCTATCGAATTCTCAGTAGCAGTTCAGAGTTTTGATTTGTGCCCAGGAAATAAGCTCTCCCCCTATTAAATGGGACCTAAACATACCGGGTGTACATTGGTATACCTCTGCCTATCCGAGGAATGTATGCCTGATGGTATGTTAATGGACTAAAAAAAAATATTATAATTATCGGCCTACCTGATGGAAAGCGGTTACCGGCGGCAGTATAAGGGACAAAGACCCCCAACGCCAACACAACGTTTTTTCCTCGTAGACCGTAGCAACCTTGCTAACCGTAAGAAACACAACACAGCTCAAAGCAGTGTTATTTCACTTCGATTTTCTGCAAGGCAGAGGTACTTCCCCAGTCGGGAAGCTCCAATTTAAGTGGAATTACTTCCCTAATACTATGCCCTACCTCTCTTATGTATACGTATTATTTTCTCATTCCATTTGTTTAAATTACCTATTAAGAAAATTAAATTTTGACGGTAAAATTTTTAACGTTCAGAGGCCGTACATCAAGCTACCACAATCTGTCAAATTTATTTGATTTATTTTCAACTTTAACACAAAACAATAAGGTTCATATTCAATTGGGAAAATTTGACAGTTTTGAATAGCTTGACCTGCTGGCGTCTGTACCTATCGTGTTATATAATGAAATAATATATTTTCTTCATAAAAGGTCCATAACACGAAAGTCGTGTTAATCCTACCATGGAATACACTTTACGCATTCATTAAAACGGTATTTGACCCATGGTGTTAGACCATTTGCGGGCGATCACTCGACCATTTACGATCCACCGCAAGCAGTTAACTCTAAATAAGATATTTCTAGCATTGCCAACCCGCGGTAATTAAAATTCACGGGTTTAGTGACGACTATTGTGGGATTGAAACACCACTGATAATTAAGGAAAGTAGGTTATCTAATTAAATTTTGGAGCCTATGAAACAAACAATACATGTTTTAAGTTTGTTATGGTTGTGGTTAATTAGGTTGATATTACGGAATTTCAAGGAAATACTGTTCTATTAGATATGTGCTTTGGAGTTTATAACTAAGTTACAAGTAAGAGTTTATAAGTAATTTTGGGGGCTGTCTTAAATGTAAAAATGACGTTCAAAAAATACTACCTAGTAGTCTATCTTGAATAAATTATTTTGACTTTGACTTTGACGTACTACATGGAGACAATTATTTACATTTTTCATTAATTTCTTGTTAATGGGAATACAGATTGACATAACAGCAAAATTTTCTCTAAACAAGCAAAACACTTAATTTTGTATTAATACCCTGCTTAACATCTTCTTTTTGCACCCTCGATTCGGAATTGATAAGGTAGCATTGTTTCAAGCCAATTTCAAAATAATTTCAAGATTAAATTTCTTAGCAGCTTACGTAGTAAATTTGGAGTGAAGCTTGAAATTACCGGAGGCATTTGGCGTAATGCTCAATTTGTCGAGCGAACGACCGAGAGCTGTCCTGGCTTCCCGCAGTGATAACAATACCTACTGAAATTACTTTTTAAAAACACATTCTTAATGTAATTCTGTGGAAAATTATTTTTTTAACGAACATCTTCAATCTGTTCCAAATTCAAAGTATTGTATTTGAACGATACTTTTACAGATTTGAGTTGTATCGCATAAACGAATCCGAATCGGATACGGGTTTTTTCTAAAGAAAAAAGAAAATCAAATATTGTATTTTTTCGTAAAAGATTCCCGAGACCCAAATCTGCTATCGATAGGGGCCATCGCTCATGAAATTTCTGGAATTATTCGCAGTTGTCAGAAAAACGTTGGCTAGCTGGAACCCTTTTCATCACATCAGGTCGAATTGTCTAAACTCGAGGTTTTTTAAGAGCAGACCGACGAAACGGAACGGTGGTAACATATAGTAATGACGAAAAAGGGTAGCCAAGTGCCTAGCTTTCTTTATTTAAGAAAGTCTTTTTTTTAGGTCCTGTGAACCTAATTGAAACTCCAAAAACTCACTCAGTGAACTTTTTGGGTGCGTCACAGATAGAAATTTGCACTATTTACGCTGTCTTGATCCAATAAAGTGGAGTCGTTCTAATAAACAAAAATAGAATGACTTGTAGGATGTCGGCTGTCTAGGTACTTATATAAAATAATTTAGATAATTATTAACCAGTGTACCTATTTGTTTTTGGATTCAATACACACTGACTAATACTTAATTTTTTATAGACAACTATTATCAAACGAATAAATTTTAGGAATTTACGAATTATAGTATGCCCAATGCGTATGTCCGCCGTTTCTATGGCTTCGAAAAGGTGCAATGTACTGAAAATATACTGGTACATAATTATAAAATTTCCGGAAGAAATTCTCTTAAATCTCTTATCCATCGCGTAGTTTAGAAGAAGTCAGCGGACAAACAGAACAGTGAGGTACTTTGGTTTTTAATATTTAAAGATTCAACGAGGTAAAATGGGCAGTTCTTGAGAGAAGTATCTACTTATGTATGTTTTTTGATCTTTATTGACCTCAGTGGTCAGAACCTCCATGTAGGTAATTTCACATGAAACAAACTCTACAATAATCCCCTCTGGTTGAAAAGTTTTTTCAATCAAAACTCATTCAATCAAAGCTTAATTCTGTCGAGGGGTGGCAGACAAGGGCTGTCAATAGCAGCAGCCGTTACTAATTGTCGTTAAACTCCTAAGCCTTCGACGTGAAAGCCTCGCTCTTACGTAACTAGTGGGAGTCGAACTTTGGGTTTATTTATACTGTGTTCTGAGATAACAGCTGTGTAATCCATTACAGAAACAAGTGAAACGTTCGATAAGGTTTGTGATAACAATTACTTTATAAATAACTAAATGCAAAACAGTATCCCTAACCCTATTTCCTACTTATCTTATAAATGTGAAAGTTTGTGAGGATAGATGGATGATGATGAAACTACTGAACGGATTTTGATAATAATTTACAGTATTATTATTTATACAGAATAACATATAGGCTATAATTTATAACGATTTTGAGTTAATTAGCTAAATTACAACGATAATTAAAAGAAACTTTTCCACGCGGACGAAGTCGCGCGGAGAAGCTTGTTCTTACTAATACTGTAAATGCGAAAGTAACACTCTCAGTCTGTGAAATTGATATTTCATCATTTTATTAGTAGAGAAATAGAATAAATAGACTTTGGACAAGGAAGTAAGCTACATTTTGTCTGAAAAAATGCAATGCGGGTGAAAACAACGGGAAACCGCTAGTTTAATAAATATAAGATCCCTCATCTGTGCATCGTCTGAAAATGGCACTAAATCATGCTGTGCTTATATCTAAGACCAAGTAAATGTTCAAGTTTGACTTTAATTAGGTTATACGTCAATCATTCCTCTCGCTTTTGAGTTAAGCAATCGAAGAAAATTAGTGTGAGGATCAATCAATCAAGCGAGGTACGTGTTATCGGTAATCCATATACTCGTATCCAAAGCCTGTCATTATTTACTTACGCATAATACAGTAACAATCTTAAAAAAACTCAACTAGAATGTACAATCCAATTGAGAATTTTGGCGGGAGTTTTGACCCGTATTACTAAGAAGATAGGGTCGAAATAGTCAACCGCCAACGATCTTCACTCTACATATCCAATGAGGTATGATTATCCAATAATTGTACGCAACATGTGTTCTTTAGCAAATGTAATTAAGCTATCAATCAATAAGTAAAGAGAAACACACGTGATTTTGACCATTACGTTGATGATGATAGAGTGGAGAATTGTGTGAATGTTTTCGCGACACTGCAGTCAATATATGCGTATGTACAGAAGTGTTCGCGACCGCACAATGTGTAGCTGGGGCTGTAAAAATGTCCTGTATAATGGAGAATGTGAAGGGGCCTTTAATTAAAAGTCAACCGCGGTCCTTGCTGGACAATAAAACTCCACATTGAATGGTTAATAGTTTTTTCTCTTTCATTAACAAGCACTTTACATTTCTAGACTGAAATGTTTGGCTTGTTTTGGTGTAAAGTGCTTCTCGTTTTACTTTCAACGAGGCAAATATAATTTATAATTTCTTTGTAATTGTTTATAGTTGAGGGAGTTTAGATTTTTCGTCAAGTGTACATAAAGTAGATGATCGTATTGTCCGTGGACTGCAAAAACGAAAGGATCTACTAGCTAGAATTCATTGTGATGACATCTATGACAACGACATAAAGTTCAGATTTCAATACGTAATTTAATAGAATTCGTACGGTAGGACATCTAACTTTATTTTACTAAAGTCATTGCAACCCCTAATTTAATTACGTACTCAGACAGATTTGTCGTTCACTTTAAAAAAAAACTTACCGATCAACTGACGACGTTAATTCTTTATAAATTGTTATGTTTTTTTTGTGAATTTACCAACTTTCCAAAAAAAGTTTTGTTTAAGACTTTAACCCTTCAACCAGTCACCCATTAGCAGTCTATAAAATTTATTAACATTTTTTGCGTTATTAGTGTAAGTATTTCTCAAAAGTGCTGATAGGTTGAATAGTTTCTTACTCACGCAAAAACTTTTATTATACGAAATGTTGAAAATTTAGCAGAAAAGTTCTGATCTTCTGACAGTGTACTACTTCTATTGAGTGACGGAAACTTGTTACAGTAGTTCACAGACGAATAGCGAGTGCCTTGTTATAATTGTACAGTCGTCTTTCAGTCAGGTACACTGCGGTAAGCGGTTACGGGTGGTTCGGACACGGCTCCGTTTTGAACTGATAGAATTGAAATGGTATTTACATGTCGCATATTTCTATGTACGAGTGTATTGCTATAATCTAGGTCTGTACTTACATTCTGGGAATATAATAAATAATAATAATACATAATACCTATATCATGATCATATCAGATGATATAGCACCTAGACTCGACATTTCATAAGTGCCTGTATATGTATTGATTTCTGACATTTACGCGAATATTATACATTGAAATAAAACTACTTTTTACGGATTTTATCGCTGTAAAGGGTCCGAAACGTCGGGATTAATAATATCAATATACGCTGTATATGGTTTATATGAAAATAAAACTATTTTGATTGATTTTTTTGATATGTTACATCATCTAGTATGATCATGTCATAAAGGTATTATCATCACTTGATGACGACCAAATAATACAACAATAACAAAATTGTTGGTCTAAGAAAAACTGTGGTTATTTAACTTAAAGCATATAACTGCTCATCTCAACTGTCTCAATACTCAATACTCAATACTCAATACTTTATTGCATTCCATAATGTTTTATAAAGGTGGACTACAAAAAAACTTAGATCATTATGGACCCTGTCGGGCACAGCAAAATTAGGAGAGAGGAAGAGGGTTTAGCATCATTTGCAAATTGATTGCCCAATAAAAAAGTATACATTAATATATTATATTTATGGTGTTTATATTCTTATTATCTCATTTCTAATATAAATTTTGTATTTATTTGTAACATTCATAAGTGAATTTACTTGTTATATTTATAATTGTATTTATTTATTATCATTTAATTGTATTTATTTATAACGTTTAATTGTATTTATTTATTAAATTATGTTTAGTTTTCATTTATATACTTATATTTTTATTAATTATTACTTATATTATATTTTGTATGGTATTATATTGCGTCGTGATTTTATTCATTTTCTTTGGTAGTTACAATAAGGCTAGGTTTTTAATAATGTCTTTACATAGGGGAGGAAGGAAGTAAGGAAGCTGTGTAAATTTTTATTTTTTAAATGATTTATCGTCAAAAAATTCGGATGTTGTATAATAGCATTTAGTAGTCAGGAAGTGTTTTAATTTATTAGTAAATGTGTTGTATTTAAGTTCCTCTTTGATGGCTTTGGGTAAGTTGTTATAAATTTTTATGGACATAACCAAAGGGCTGGACGAGTGTATCTTAAGTTGGGATGTTGGTAAGTTTAATCTATTTTTGTGTCTTAACGTGTATTTAGTTTGTATTTCTTCACGGGTGTTATAAAATTCTGGGTGCTTTCGGACAAATTTGCATATTTCGAGAATGTATAGACATGTGACCGTTAGTATTTTATGTTTTTGAAAAAGTGGTTTGCAGCTGTCTGTTTGTTCTATGTTTGTGATTATTCTGATTAGCTTTTTTTGTAAGGTAAAAATGTTAGGTGAATCTGTGCTACTTCCCCATAGTATAATGCCATAGTTAAGCCATGCTTGGGCATACGCGTAGTAGGTGACGAGCGCAGTTTGCAGATTTGTAGTCTTTTTGATCTCACGTAAGGCATATGAAAATTTTGAAAGTTTTGATCGAATTTTTTGTATGTGGGATTTCCAGTTTATATGCGTATCTAATAATAGCCCGAGAAGATTGAATTCGTTTACTTGTTCTAATTTTGTGTTGTTAAAGGTGAAATTTAGTTTTAGTGGAGCTTTTTGATGGGGATGAAAAGTAATTAATTTTGTTTTGGTGAAGTTTATTTCTAGGTTATGGTTGTCCATCCAATTGGTGACTGAAGTGAGAAGGTGGTTTAGTTTATCATTTAAATTTATAATATTTTGGCATGAGGTGAGCAAGGATATGTCGTCTGCGAACAAGACACATGGTTCATTTATTATCTTTGGAAGGTCATTTATGTAAATTAGGAACAGAAGGCACCCTATTACACTTCCTTGAGGGATTGACGCGTTAACTGTTTTACTGTCGGATCTTATTTTTTCTATAACTTTTGTGCAGTTGTTGAAATATTCAATTTCTACCAGCTGTTCTCTATCTTTGAGGTATGATGTAAACCATTTATGGGCGTGTCCTCGTATCCCTATTCCGTATAATTTATCTAACAGTATATTAAATTGTACCTTGTCATATGCTTTGGTCATGTCTAGTAAAATACCTATGGCGTAGTGCCTTCTATTTATAATGTTAAGTGATTCTTGTACATATTTGTAGACTGCTAAAGTTGTAGATCTGTTCCTACGGAAACCGTTTTGACAGTCGTCTAGAATTTTAAATTTTTCGCAGAAGGAATAGACGCGGTCACACATGGCCTTCTCAAAAATTTTAGATGCTGTTGGCAGTAGCGCGATAGGGCGGTAATTATTTGGGTCTGTTCTTGCATTTTTTTTATGGATAGGTTTTATTAGTCCTTTTTTGAGTTCATTTGGGAATGTTCCTTCTTCAAAAGATTGGTTAATTAGTTTAGAAAACGGTAGTGTAAGTTCGTCTGCACAGTTTTTAAATAGAAACGGAGGGAGTTCGTCTAATCCATAACTTTTTTTATTTTTTAGGTTTTTAATTATTTTATTTATTTCGTAGGGGTCGACCGGGGTGAGAAACATGGTGTTTTCTGTAGGGCAGACCACAGGGGCTCCTTTAGGTTCGCTGCCGGGTGCTCGGGTGGTATTTTCCCCGATGGACGTAAAAAAAATATTGAAGGTATTAGCTATCTGTTTAGGTTCGGTCATTAGGCTATTGTTCATTTGTAGGTTTATATTGAATTTTTCATTTTTTATTATTTTATTAGTTTTTTCATTAATTATACTCCACATGGTTTTAACTTTGTTTGTGGATTTTTTTATTGTTTTTATATAATGTAATTTTTTTGATGTTGTTACAGATGTTTTTAGAACCTTTTCATATTTTTTATAGTATTTTGTTAGAATAGGATCATTTGTTTTCATTGTAAGGATTTTTAGTAGTCTTTTGTTTTTGCAGGATAATTTTATACCTTTGGTTAACCAGTACTTTTTATATTTAGTTTTTAGTTTAATTTGTTGTAGGGGGATACATATATTTAAAATGTTGTGTAATATGTTATTAAATGTGTGGTAGTTTTCGTTTATGGTTTTATTTGTTGTTATTATTTCATGCCAATTTTGTTTATTTAATTCGGATTTAAATTTTTGAATATTTTGGTAATTGTATAATCTCTTTTCCGTGTACCAGTTTATTGGTTTGGTATTTTTGTTTAATTTTGTATGGAAAATGGTTGCACAGTGATCTGAAAACCCTAATTTCGTAAGCGGAGAGAGAGAAAGACAGAGGTCATGGGTTCGATTCCCAGGTCTAGCAGTGTTATTGGGTTTTTTTTAAATTTTCAGGGGATACTTTTAGTATAAGTGTAATACTTACATGTGATGTAATTGTGCTTTTTTAATTTAATAAATAAATACAGGCATTAAGGTACAATAAAAATTAACAGGGCAACATCAACGCGGGAGTTAAATTGACGAGTGATAATATAGAACCTATAATATACATATACCTATACCAGGAGAGTCAATTAAATTTTATTAAGAGTAGACCCTACAATTTTTGTCGTTCAGTCTGTGGTTCGTAACACAAAAGTTTGCAACACTATTGCTTAGCACATTATCATAAAAATATGAAATTAAAATTACTTTGTTTGTTCGGATATTTCCTTCCAGATACAGAAGAACACTTACGCGAGCTGTTAGCATCATAAATCCTCAATTTTTCTCCACGTAACCAGCAGCGAACAAAAGCGGACATTTTATCACAGATTAAAGCTGCTAAGTTAAACATAAACATCCAAGATGTTCTAGAAGTTTCCTAAGATAAGCTGGCGTTGTACCATGCAAGCAGATAATAACGTTGGTCATATTTCACGAGAGCAGAACCCCGATGAAGCAGGGCATTACGTCGACATATCGCGTTGATTTATGTACTGTATAAGTATCCCTTAAAACTATGCTAGGAAAACTGATATTCTATTTGGTGAATTTCTAGATTAATTGAGGAAATTCAACATAAAATATTTAACATTTTACACAAATATATACCATCACGACCTCTGTGATCTAGCGGTTCGAGTGCCGACTGCTGATAAGATCGTGGACTCGATTTCCACAGGGCACAAATATTTATGTGATGAACATAAAGTGTTTGTGTTTGTCTGGGTGTTTCTTATATATTATAAGTAATTATTAATAAAAAAAAAGTATGTAAGTATTTATATCCATTATTGTCCTGTTACTAGACAATGGATATAATAACAAGCTCTACTTAGTTTGGGACTAGATAGTTCTGTGTGAAATATCCCAAAATATTTGATGCCGACAAACTGCCTTGCAGTTTGGCAGATGTAATTTTATGAGCCCTGTAATTTCTTTTTTCAATAAATAATTAAAACAAAAATATTTATCACGCCTGTAACATACATTTATTTTCTTTGCTCAATTTGGTAAATCTTTCTTTCTTTTTGGCCACTTCTACAGTTAATCATTCTGAGGATAAAAACCTACTTCAATTTTGTCCTTTTGGCTTATGACAAACAAAAATGTAAAAAATAAAGGAATCTCCTTTCCCGGATTACTGAACCAGTAAATAATATGCAGGTTGCTTTGTTACACATTGACATTCAGAGAGACTGAAGAATGTAACCTAGATTCGACAACTAGGTACTTTTTATGCAGGAAACAGTAGTTGAATCTCTTATTTATTCTGGGATTCTGATATACCAAGAAAAATATATATTTAAATCAGGAATACATAGAGCTTGTGTGTAACATACAGAGTATGATACGGGAATTTCTGTTAAGTCGGAACTAGGGACCCGTTTAAAATAATTAATAATATTAGGTATATAGTATATAAATTTATTTCTCTCATAATAATAATAATAATAATAAAGCCTTTATTTCCCAATTATCAATCATGCATACAATATAATTTAAATTCATTTACATTTCTTTACTATTAATAAATTTACATTACTTACATAATATTTAAAAATATTATTTTATTGCACTTATTTATTTATATTTATAATTTTAGATACTTAATTTTATGTATATTTTCTAATTTTACAAATTTTTTTTTTTCTCTCATAAAGGTACAATTATTAGGTACATAGTATAAGGTACGGGCAGATTCAAACCTTTGTTTGTCTATACTGGGTTCGGGATCTGTGTTAATAATATTACATTATAATACATTAAATTACATTAAATTACTTGCACTTAAGTACGTCAAAATTAACAATAAAATTAACTAACGTTTTGTCAACATTATAAAAGCTCCAAGTGCTGAGAGGAAGAGACATAGTAAAAAATATTAAAAAACCAATGGAGAAGATTGTGTGTGTCTTTGGGTAGTGTTGTGTGTCCGTGAGCGCAATATATGGCCTTCACACACTCGGGCAAGTAGGTTCTCGCACCCAGTGCCCTTCTCGGGCCCTGGGGGTGCGAGAACCTACTTGTCCGAGTGTGTAAAAAAATAAACGTTAAACATTTTTTGTTGGCAATCTTATCATTATCAGTGATCATAAATCATTATAATAACGGTCCAAGGTCAGCAAGCTGTCAAAACATTATTTGTAACACTACCTACATATCAATCAAACAATGAATTATTTCATATAATAGACATCAGCATCGCAAATGTTCCGTCATAATGTTACCAGCTTTCGTCTTCCGCATGCCAAGCACTTTGTACGACCTTGTGTAATTGAAATAAAACTACTTTTTACGGATTTTATCGCGTATATTGATATTATTAATCCTGACGTTTCGGACCCTTTACAGTGTCCATGGTCACGGGTAGACTGTCAGTCTACCCGTGACCATGGACGCTGTTTCTATTCTATTTCAATATATAATATTCGCGTAAATGTCAGAAATCGACCTTGTGTAATATTCCGAAAATTCTCTAAGACTTAATGTGGGTTCATTCAATCAGACGACTTCTGTGGTCTAGTGGATCGAGTGTCGGAGTGTCATGTCGTGGGTTCGATTCACACATTCACAATATTTATGTGATGCACATACATAAATACTTGTGTTTGCTGGATGTTTCTTGTGTATTATAAGTATATATATTTAAAAAGTGTTATATCCATTGTATAACTGTAGTATTAGCTCTGCTCACTATGGGACTAGATGGTGCTCTGTGAAACGTCTCAATCGTTTTGTTTTAACGCGCTAGTAGTAGACCCAAGTTCGCCGGTTAAAATACTAATGTCAACCTCAAGCTCGGAGCCTTTTCCAACCCCGTCTGGGTTGGTTTCCAGTCTAACCAGATGCGGCTGAATATTTTACACGAAGCGACTGCCAGAAGACCTCCACAAACGAATTCCTGGGCAATACCTATATCCTGATCTAAATATAGACTAAATGATAAAGAATTTATATTACTAACTTACGGCCGTAAGTAATATTAATGAATCACGTACCTAATACAGAATTTGAATTGTGTTATTATATCCCGATCTTGTTACGAAAGGTCTGTGAAAACTTTCGGATAACATTATGAGTAGCTTAATAACAAGTGAAAATAAACAGAGTCCGTATAATTTACACTACGCAGAACAATATCCCTTTACATTATAAGTAATATTTTATATTTCGACACAGGGACAGTTCAGTGATCGGGCCCGTAATTCTATTATTTTACGGTTGTGAGAAAATATTTTTTTTTTATTGAGATAATATGACAAACAAGAATACCACCACCTGATGGTATGCGGCAACCGCAGCCTGTAGAAGCTAGCAACACCAGTGGTATCATTTGCGCGTTGTCATCTTGTGACCTCAGGTGTTAAGTCTCATATGCTCGACTGACTTGTAAAAGTGTCTTTAAAAGATTTATTTACAGAATAAAAAATATCATTTATCATTCAGTAATTTCACTAGCTACTGGCTGGCTGGTTCCCTTCAAAATGGTACACAATAATGTTAAATACATTATTGCTTAACATAAATATAACATAGATACCATACCATTACGCCTGTATTCCCCGAAGTGTTAGGCAAAAGTGTACTAAAGTACTTCCATAGTTGGCCGGTATGCTTATGTCGCATGTAATAGGGGCTACCCCGAACACAATTCCTCCACACACCCCAGCCTGCCCCCCAGCAGGCCGGCAGCCTTTTGAAAGTTTCCTCCTCAAAACGAACCTCTATCGTACCAGTTGTAGGACCACTAGGTTACTGAGGCAGTGAGGTACAGTTTTATAATGACAAATAATATAATCTGCATTATAATGACATACATAAGCATTGTAGTTCTTGCTATCGACCGGTAATTGCAGCGCGGTCATCATTAGAGTACGTATCACACACCTTAGTTACAGCAATTTTCTAGTGAAAACGGCCACATTATGCGTTCAAAAAAAGTTAGTCAAACAGTCAACATTCTTCCGCAGTAAAATTCTTAGAAAGCTATCCTTGCCGGGTAACCAGTCTCTACTAAGAATTTGGCGCCTAAAAATTCTCTTATGAACAAAACGCTTTATGCGTAACGCGAATGCTATACGCACGGTCTCTGTGTGCACGCTCTTATGATACATTTTATTCCCGACCATTCGTGGTAAAAGTTGGCAAATGCCCACTAAATTATTGTAAATGTCTCCCAATTTATATAGGAGACCTGCCTGCGAGACAATACGCCGGTGAAATCGTTTAGATGCGACAAATGTGCCGGCTTCTAGATGGGAGTAAATATAAAGCTTTAAACATTTTGTATGTTTTGCAAAGATATTTTAGAGCACAAAGTTATGTATTATTTCAAAATTATTAAAAATATATTATATTTTATATTCATTTCTACTACAAATATGTGGAGACGACATTACGACAATAATATTTTTTCTTTTGTTTTAATTTCAAATTCTTATTATTATTCTGTGCGCTTTGAGTATTGGTTTTAAGCTGTGTTATTGAAAGTAAATAAATAAATGAAACCACAGCATCAACTAGTCTCAAGAAGTACCATAAAATAAGAAATGGTTGTTACAAAAGATATGTATACATTTTAGCGAAAGAAAAAAAATCAATATCAAGCAGGATTCGAACGAGTCTCGCCGGTGAAATACCTACTCCGGACGCTTTAGCCAGCTTTGGTACCACTGACTGTGATTGGGAAAAAAATCTCTTCCATATTCTAAGTCAGCCTATCAGTAACATAATATTATAAGTATACAAGTGTAGCTTATTACTTTGTATGGAAAATTTATTTTTTGTTCGAATTAGGTACCATTTCATATAAGTAATGATTGTTTATGTTGTGGTTTCATTTATTGTCTTCTCCGCCCATTTTTAATACACGTTACTAAGTGAGTTCAATGTTCCATTTTAGACAGTGTTCAGTGTTTATTTATAGGATTTGTGTTCATAGTATTATAGGATCCTGATGGGATCCTAGGAGGCTTATTCAAAGAAACTCTCGGTTAAAAGGTACTCTGCGACTTTATTCTTCAAAGGTCAAGGGAATTCTCTTTGACAACCATTAATCACTTTGACTAAACATTCTACAATAATTTCAAATGATTACTTCTTCTTAAACCAGCCAGTCTCACGCTGACTCCTGGTAGCGACCTCTACAGTATGCAGACAGTTTTGAAAACATCAATTCATGGAATATTTTATGTCACACAAAATATTCTTAAGTTTATATAGTAAGCAATCATAGATATACATTCTAAAATACGTATTTAATTTACTGATAGGTAGATATAATCTTTACAATATTCAAATAAATATAAAGTACCTATACACAAACACAAACGCGCATTTTAAATTGAACCTGGTTTTGAAAGGACATAGTAAAATTTATTGTTGAAAATTCAATTTGAATAACCCTTACGGAGTCGGGGTTAGTGCTTGACTGTCAATATGAGGGGTGGTAGTATGTACGTATACGTATACATATGAACATACATGCACTTGACAGTGTTTAGAGTAGCGTTAGTAGTTTTATTCTTATTTATTATATAAAAAATCAAAACTGGACTTATCGGTGAACTGTTCATTAATAAATACTTTCGTTAAAATTGTATTTCAAAGCACTTCGCATAGTGAGAATGCTATAAAAAACGGATAACCAAGAAGTCAAAAAACTATACTTAAGAAAAATGTTGCTTTTGCAAAAGCAGTGGCAGTGTTTGATTTAGATAAATAATAAATATAGAAAAGTACATTTATTTGTAATAAATAAACTAAATTAATTTAAAAATGAGGTAGATACTTACTTTCAAAGAAGCTTTCATAAAGTTACACGAAACTGACATATTTTATCAAATCACAACTCGTCAAAAGTAAAAGGTAACACAATAACGTTAAAATTAAGATTTATTCGCTGAACTTTATAACTCGAAGAAATAATCGAATAACAAGTTTAAATTCGATTATAATCGCCTAATAATCCGCTGTTAGCTGCGAGCGCAAGGAATGTCCCGCCCGCTCTCCAAATGGGAAAACGATTCTACCAGCTGAATCGCCTGATAGCTCAAACGAGCCACACTTGCGTACGCCAAACACTTGCACAACTATTTTTAATATTGGCTAAATGTATTTTTTTACACCCCGTACAGTTAATTGAAAATCTTTCCGTACAAAGGCGTGATTCGATTTTAATCGGTCCGATTTTAAATCGAAAAATACCCGATTTTATTTTTTGATGTTTAGTGCGCCGCGTTCAACGACGGAGCTTGTAAAAATTTTACCCGGATCATATTTTTTATCATTTATTTACAATTCGAAAAACAGAACGGGCCATTGATTTGTAACTGGAAAGTTCATTTGATCGAGATGGGTTTAACAATACGTTAAAATATAAATGTATTTTTTTAAATACCATCACGCTTGTATTCTGCGAAGGGTTAGGCAGACGTATTCTTTCGCTAACATTTATATCTTTCAAAATGTTTTATTACCAGTACTTTGACCCTTATACTTACTGCCAACCCAACTCCCTATCTACCTCCCCCGTCGGGCAGCTCCAATGTGAGTGGAATTACTCCCACTATGCCCTACCTCTCTTTTACTTTGTACAAGCTATATAAAAACGCCTGATATGAAGTCCTAGTATTCAGATAAAGTTTCATTTGCTATAGATAATATGTAAAGTTATATAGGATAGATCAGCAGAGCCCAATATTGCGTTAGGTCAGACAAATTGGGATCAGCCAGTGAATATATTACGGTCCCCCATACTATGTGTCGGTCTGTTAATCGTTCTCGGTTATTTATTAACGTTTGAACTGTTTACATAAGCTTACTATTAATATGGTTATGCAAATGTTTGAATGGTGATGTTGCTGATTGCCTTTTGATGTTAGTTAGGACATTGGAAGTATTCAGGGTCGTTTAAAAATGGGAACTATAAAATATCTACCATAATAAATAATATACTGGTAGTGTTCATCAGAGCTACCCGCGTTGATCTCGCTTTTACCAAACTCGTGGGATTTTCCCTAAATCATTCTTATGTCTACATGCTAAATCTCAAATTTATAGTTTAAGATATTTCATGATTAGTCATTGAATGAGCGAGTAAGTGAACTATTACATCTTTTTTTAAAGATTGCAAGAACACTTTCTTCCCATTGTCTTTTTTAATTTAGTGTACCCGTTCGTGTAGTACAATGTATACCGTTGCGTTTACGTAATGTCTACGCTGCGCTCAGCCTATATACTGTCCCACTGCTGGGCATGGGTCTCCTCTCATATTGAGAGGGATTAGGCTGTAGTCCACCACGCTGGCCTAGTGTGGGTTGGCAGACTTCACAAACCGTCGAGAAAAATCTCTAAGGTATGCAGGTTTCCTCACGATGTTTTCCTTCACCGTTTAAGCCAGTGATAATTCATTATTAATACGCACATGAATTCGAAAAGTCAGAGGTGCGTGCCTTGGGTTCGAACTCGAGACCTTCGACTTGGCAGTCCAATGGTCATACCGCTAGGCTATCACTGCGCATACGTCTGATTATCGCCAACGATATGCCACCGGTGCAAACACACCAACACATCCATACCTATATCACAAGGCGTCAGTCATTAAAACACAATTTGGCTTAAACATAAACACTAAAAACTAGTACGTAACAATTTTTTTATTGCAAATTGCAATTTGATTATAAAATTGCTTACTTAAATAAAATTAATATTTTTATTTAAAAGATTTGTTTGCCTTGGGTGGTCTTCAAAGTTGCACCACAAAGAAATGAAACAATTTTTGCTTGTAAAACAATTTTTGGTTAGAATAGAAGTCCATTGATCTAGTAGTTGCAAGCACAACTATTGAGCTTGAGATTCTAGTTTCGATCCTCAGAGTGTTATAAGTTTTTAAATCAGACCATTCTTAATAGCAGAGTTAGAATTTGTGCCGCTTATTGGGATTAGGCTTTCCCCTATATGGGACCTAAAACATACCGGCGAATTGTGGATGAAAATCAGTATATCTCAGCAAACCTTCGGGGAATACAAACATGATACAAGCGAGTTTAAATGAGTATCAAAATACTTTACTAGAGCGCATCCATAATAATACCATAAGCTTTGTAGAATATTAGATTTCAAGAAGCAACTGGACTATAGCCTAATCCTTCTCAATATGAGAGGAGACCCGTGCCCAGCAGTGGGACAGTATATGGGTTGATGATGATGACTAGCCTATTATAATGACATCATGTGTTATTAAAGCTTGTCTATAAGTCAATTCATTCATGGGAAGTGTTCGCGTAGGTATGTTCGCTGAACAAAGTTATAGCCTTACAAAAGCCTGCGCGTTGTTTTAACGAGTTTTCCTCCTAACCGAGGAGGTTTACTAATTTAAACTTATGATAGGTTCACATAATTCGCTTCAAGTTTCGTAACAGCATCCATCACAAAAATTAATTATGTACACAGAATGAGTCATATCGGGGCTTGAAAACCATATCCAGATATTCTTCTAAATTATAATATAATCTAATATATTATAAAATGCTCGTGTCACAGTTTTCGTTGCCATACTCCTCCGAAACGGCTTGACCGATTCTCATGAAATTTTGTGAGCATATCGGGGAGGTCTGAGAATAGGCCAACATCTATTTTCATACCCCTAATTTTTTTTTTATGGCAAAACAACGTTTGCGGTGTCAGCTAGTAATAAATATTCTTGGTCAATTTTACACAGCACCATCTAGTCCCAAGCTAAGCAGAGCTTGTACTATGGGTACTAGACAATGGATATAATACTTGTATATTTTTTTTGTAAATACATATATATAATACTTACATAAGAAACACCCAGAAAAACAAACACTCATGTTCATCATAATTATAAATATTTGTGTCCTGAGGGAATCGAACATATGACCTTGAGATCAGCGACACTAGACCACAGCCGTCGTTAGTTAACAAAGTGTATGGTAAACTAAACGATTTAACTGTTATGATTAAATGATAACGGTCTTCGAGTTCATTAGGTCACTTGTAAGTATTCGTATTTCGAAACGTGAAAGTTTTGTTCCTTTTTTCGCGACTTCCTTTGCATAAAGTGGGCTGTACACATAAATTGTAGGGTAGGGACAAATTGCGTTCCGCCAGTAATGTATTTCTCTCGGTATTGCCTCACACACGTACGTTTCAACTGAATTGAACATAATGAAACTTTTCAAGTGCTCTCACTCTTATTTATATTTAATCAGTTCGAATTAAAATGCAATTTGTCACTGTTGTACTTGAATTGGACCCAGATGGAATTAAAGTCGGTGTCGCGCGACAAATATTTCTAGCGTTTGTTGTTGGAAAAGTAGCTTTTTGCCGGATTGGATCCATGCGACTTAAGACACATACCATGAAGCATGTATTCCCTGAAGAGTAAGGCAGAGGTGTATCTGCTAATGTACGTACATCCATAAATTTGCTGGTATTTTTTTTAGGTCACTTGTAAGAGCAACTGGGCACAATTCCAAACTCCGAGCTGCTACTAAGAATTCCATAGAAAAGCCCACTAACAATAACACAATAAAGCTCGGCCTGGGAATCGAACCCAAGACTTAACTAGGTAGTTACGTTTTAGACTAATGAGGTCAGTCTAGTGGTCCTAAGCACGACTGCTACAATATTATTATTAAAGAACAATTCTAATATCAACGTAGTTAAATTGATATCTAAAAAAAAGGCAATTTTAGTCCCTAGAATTTGTACCTAAATCGTTGCAACATTATTACGTCAGATTCATAGATAAAAGCAGGTTTTTATAAAGTGAAGATGGGAAAAACATACTAAATAGATCAATATATGTAATAGAATTATATATTACTCCCTTTACTTAATGTCTGGTAAGATTAAATGTGACATGTAACTGTCTAGTAAAATTAAATATGTATGATTTAATATGAGACTACAGAGTAAGCCAAATCAGCCAGTAACAATAACGCTCAATAGTGAGCCTATAAATAAATATCACGATTCGATAAACGATTAATCCAGAAACCTAATCTATGGATATGACATAAGCTTCCAACAAATCGGGTGCACATAAATGTAATTTTCTTTTATAGTAAGGAAAATCCATGTCGTCGATTCCTGTAGTACAAAAGGAAGATCAGACTTAGTTCGTGTACGTCAGAGAGATAGATGCAGTGACGCCGATACATCAAGTGGAAAACAGTCGACGAACGACTGACACTCGTTGGCAAATCTCTTCGCTTACAAAGGAAATAGTTCGACAGTACCTATTCTGCAGCCATGAGCAAAGTGATTCAAGTTAAAAAAAAAAATATTGCTCTGTAGGTAGGTACTAGGGATACATGTAAGCTTTGTATGTTCGCGAATGTCTCTTTTGCTGGTCTTTAAATTGAAGCAATCCAGCCTGGGTAGGTGTTTTATAGACTGTATATTCCTTCAGTCAGGTGTTTGGTACTTATATCTTTGACAAGTGATATTTTGTGACAGGTATTTTGTAAACAATACATAAAACAAGACAATACAAGACTAGTAAGCTGCAGTAGCAAATATTCTAAGTCTATCGGCCTTATCTGATAAATATTAAACGTCCTTAACCTTCTGTAGCTATAATGTGTTTTCTCTTTAACTTCTGAAAACAAGACAAAACACATTTTAACCATAGATGTTTGCTGTAAGTTTATTGTCATTTACTGGACGCAAATCCAAACTCCGAGCTGCTACTGGGAATTCATAGATAAAACGCAACAACACTTTGCCTGACCTGGGAATTGAACTCGGCCTGAGTTCAATTTGGCCTCTAGCGTAGCAGTCGCGCTTAGGAACACTAGGTTAATAAGGCAGTTAAATATTTTTATGATAAGACCGTAGGTAGGACCAAATTTATCATAACTCATTCAGGATAACTCAATATCGAAAGAAAGAGAGGATAGCAGTCGCTGATGCGAGAGGGGCCAGCCCTGCGATCACGGACATGCTCGCTCAGCGCAACCACTGCAAAAATTGTGACTGTTTTTAGGGATGTCTACAAAAGGTACCTTTTTTAACCACGCTGGCATTTGTGTTTCGGATAAATTTGGTAGTACAAAAAAAAACTTAAGAATCACAATGGTCGTATTAAAAACAACGCCCTTTTCTCTTCACGGTTTCCAAATCGCATTACAAAAGAAAAAGTATTTCTGTTTTTCCAAATCCCTGTACGGTAATAAAATGAAAAAGCGAAAGAGTTCACAAAAGCTTGTAGTGGATCAGTAGGATGACTAGAGTTTTATGCTACAAAGTACGATCCTCGTTAGACGTCACCTGGGACTGTCCCGTCTAACAGTGAACGCAGGGGACATAGTAATTCCGAATCATCGGCCCACCACAATGAGATCGACGCTTTTAGCGGAATTGAAACGTGCGACGGACGGTGTACATGTTTTATTGATATTAATGGATGCACGCTAGCACTGGAAAACATACTGTGTGGTCGAGTCTTTGGAAACGATTTATTGGTACGTGGAAAATGATTTCGGTTACGACGCGTATAAAAGTTTATGCATCGGATTACGGAAATTAATTTGTAAATTGGATGTACTGTTTGTATGTTGGTTTATTTTCTTACTAGGTGCTCGCGTTTTAGACGAGTGGTAGCCTATGTCTTTCTCCGCGGTCTAATCTATCTCTGTACTAGATTTCATTAAAATTGGTTCAGTCGTTTAGGCGTGAAAGGTTCACAGACAGAGTTACTTTCGCATTTATAATAATTAGTAAGGATAGGGATTGTTTTCACTATTCACTATTTCTATGAAATCATCAGATATAATTATGTAGTTTTATTATGCCCTTTTATTACTACCGCATTTTTTTTAACATAACATAATTACTTATGTTATCACCACGCCTATATTCTCCGAATAGTTAGACAGAGGTGTATTATTGTACATCAATTTTTCGGTATGTTAATCTCATACCTATTATATTAGAGGCCGATCCTATCGGCTACTGAGTATTTCATAGAAAAATCGAATAGCACTTTACTCGACCTGGACGATTGAGCCCAGGACTGTAGAGTTTACGACTACTACGCTAATGAGGTAGTTTGTTTTTAATTAAAGGCATATCCCGTTATTAAGTTACGATACGACAGCAATTCAAATAAAGTTCATTATCGCTTTTATTGGAGTTTCTCCCCATTTCTGAACTATAATTAAAAGTTGTGTATTTATGTATGTGTGTTGTGTATGCGAAATCATTAAAATTAAAACATAATAAAATGAAATTATCAGTAGGTACGGTTGGTTGATGAAACGTTGCCGCTCATTTGAGTTGTAAACTGATTACGTGAAAATTCGATTCTGATTCGGACGATAGGTCTCCCTTCGCGCCCGATTACCGATTCTCGATTTGCAAACAGTGGATAAAATTATTTAGAAATTAAATTATGAATCGAAATCAAAACATTACAAGTTGTTTTTTATTATATTTGGCATTAACGCAGTTTAAACGGTGTACTTAACTGGAAAGACGCAGTTTCGTGCCAGAGAACGGTATTTCCTTTCTTAAACAAATAAATTTTAAACATTACAACCAACCCTAATAGAGAGTACAACCTACATTACCTACTTAGGTATATTTGAAATGTTCTTAGCATGTTTTTCTTTCTGGAACAAGAGATGAATAGAGTGGCTTGATATAAATAGCACAACGTTGTGACATTTGTACGAAGTCAACTTTAGTAAATGGGCTCCTAGGATTTCACCATGTTCGAGTGACGTAACATTTGCTTCTTTAACATATCAACTTCTTAGTGCTATTTATGTGAGTACTATCTCGTTGGATAAGTATACTTTAGTACAGTCAACAAAAGAGTTGGGCATACAAGTGGCCGAACGAAATCTGCATCTTTGCAGAGATTGCAGCGGAGCTAGCTATTGCTAGCTAGTATCCTATTGATTATGACCAACTGACTGCCAAGGTCTCGACTTCGGATCTAAGGCATGTACCTCTTACTACATCAATCCATGTGCGTATTAATAATCTTATTATCACCCGCTGAAAAGGTGAAGGAAAACATCGTGAGGAAACCTACATGCCTGGGAGATTTTCTCGAAGGCGTTTGAAGTTTGTTAACCCGCACTTTTCATTTTGAGAGGAGACCCGAGCCCAGTAGGAAGACAGTAATGGGATGTTACAAATAATTGTACGCCAAAGGGTTTAGTACGACATACCATATCGTATGCCACTGTAGCAGCATACAATACATGTATTTTGACGCATATTGCGCGATACATTATCAAAACACACTCTCTCTAAATCTAACTCTTTTGTCGACCGTACTGCCACCTCCAGTGAGAATGCGTTATCATGACTTACAATTGATTGACTACACTGTAAATCATACAAAAATATTAGGTCTCATGTAACAGGGGAACAACCTATTGCCACTAACAATCAAAACTCAAAACTCCGATCTGCTACTAAGAATTTGATACAGAGGTTTAATGGCATTTAGGCTCGCCCTATTTCATGGGACCTAAACATTCCGGTGAACTGTGTTTGTTCATTTGTACACCTCTGCCTAACCCTTCGGGGAATACAAGCGTGATGGTATACTATGTCTAAGAGACTGATTAAATTAAGAATAAGGAATACGACTAATTTATTTTATTGCAATTGTTACAGGTATTTCACAATCTTGATCTACATACAAGAAGTGATTTGCTGCGGAAAATTTAAGTAATTATGGTAAGTACAATCACGTAATTATAATAATCTGAATGTCTAAAGTTTGATCAGCAGAGAGATGGATATAAGTTATATAATTATTGTATCCATCACAGAGTACTTTATCATATACTGAAAATATCCATTGTCTAGTACCCATAGTACAAGCTATGCTTAGTTTGGAACTAGATGGTGCCGTGTAAAGTTGTCCAAGAATATTTATTTAAGTATATTTATTTAGACAGTTAAATTTATATTATAAGAGTTAATACATAGTATAAATAAAACAGACTCGCTTCCCCCTTTCTGTCCCTTTGTACGCTGAGATCATATAAACTACGCAATGGATTTTAATGCGGTTTTTACTATAGTCTAGATTTATTATAATACAAGCATGTTATGTCGCTGGTATCTATAACTGAATAATATGTGTCGTCAAAATATATAATCTTCTTCATCATCATCATCATATCAGCCACAGGAAGTCCACTGCTGAACAAAGGTTTCCCCCATAGACTTCCACAAGGACCGGTTACACGCCGTCTGCGTCCAACGACTTCCAGCGACCTTTACCAGGTCGTCCGTCCATCTCGTTGGAGCCCGTCCCACGCTGCGCTTTCCGGTGCGTGGTCTCCACCCGAGAACCTTTTTGCCCCAGCGGCCATCAGTTCTACGAGCTGTGTGCCCCGCCCATTGCCACTTAAGCTTGCTAAGTATTTCAGCTATGTCGGTAGCTTTCGTTCTTCTACGAATCTCCTCATTTCTAATTTGATCACGTAGGGAAATACCAAGCATAGCCCTCTCCATAGCTCGCTGAGTGACCTTGAGCTTCTTTATGAGACCCATAGTGAGCGACCACGTCTCTGCGCCGTATGTCATCACTGGTAACACACACTGGTTAAAGACGTTTGTCTTCAGGCACTGCGGCACTGCGGTATAATCTTCTTAACGTAATCTTATTTAAATACAGTATGTTTTAGTAAGTTTCTTTGAATCGTAAGTGCGTTTAAAACACAAGTTTTTGTACAGAGGCCAGCACGTCAAGCTACCACAATCTGTCATTTTTTTTTGTTTGATTTTGAACTTTAATACAAAGTACCAAGGTTCATATTCAATTGGGAAAATTTGACAGTTTTGGATAGGTTGACCTGCTGGCGTCTGTACTTAGAAAAATGTGTGGTAGGCACTATCACGCAAATGGTATTTGTTCTTTGCGGGCAACGAAGCTGCGACCCATAGTTTATACGTCAAAAGCGCCAATATTGTCATAAACACTGTCAATTACAAATATAATTATTGTAGAACCGAAATACAAACCGCTATTGATTGTAAAACATGATAATTTCCGTTAATAGCAAACGCCCGCGGCTTTGCACGCGTAAATCAGACAACCAATTTTAAATCATAAAACGCTGTCCAAATGTAAACAGTATTGTTGTGTGTGTTACAATCTGTCGTTCTGACATGACAGACGGTCATAATCACTACATAGCAGTGGTGTTCAAAGTTGCTATAAATCAATAACTTGCTTAAAGCTATAAGCTTAATTTTTTAAGCAAGCGATTTTATGTGCTTTAATATAGCATGCTTAATTTATATGCCTACTTGTTACTAACGCTATATGCGACGCACGACGGACAGTTGGTTGATAGAGAGAGAGAGAGAGAGAGAGAGAGAGAAAGAAAGAGAGAGAGAGTTATGCGATATAAAGCAAAATAGCTTTATAACATTATAGCATAAAGTGCAAAACGGGATATCATTTGCTTTATGCTAATAAGCACGCTACTATAAAATGCTTTATGTTATATTAACCATCACTACAACATAGTATAAAACAAAGTCGCTTCCCGCTGTCTGTCTGTCCCTATGTATGCTTAAGGGCGTCACAGGCAGCGAAGATACTATAATATTTTATGTTAAGATGCCTGGATATAAAATATTATAGTATCTTAAGGTATCACAAACGGTTAAGTTACTATAATATATCATTCTCTCATTTTTAGTTAGGATAGGAGTAGCATGTTAAGATATATTTTGCATCTTAACATACAATTATTGTATTGCCCAGACATTGGATTGCGGAGGTCTGGTGGCAGCAGGTGTAAAATACTGGTAAGACAGGAAGCGGACCCCAACATAATTGGGAAGAATTCGGTTCGGAGAATGATAATAATTATAATATTTATAATATAATATTTTTAGGACATTTTACACAACACCATCTAGTCCCAAACTAAGCAGAGCTTGTACTAAGGGTACATTAATTGTTGCCTTGGATCCGAAATTATCCGATTTGGCAGTCCGATGGTCATAATACTAAGCTATCACCGCATTTCTTAAATGAGAGCAAAACAGAGTGGTGCTTTACTTATGCCTCACTTGAACTTATTAGTGGAACGCCCGTCTGCGCGAGCGCATACGCGCGCCGCCCGCGCACCCGACCATAGCTCGTCACGCTCTGGCACCGCTCTAGTTTTAATCTGTGATAATACCTACAATTATTCTCACAATACACTTTAAAATTACTCCATTCTCTTTTTGCTGTATCGTTAATGTAGGTAGGTATATTTTTTAATTAAAAATAGGTTAGTAATGCTTTGACATAGAACTTTTTTTTGCGGCCCGAACCAACATGGCCGTAGGTTTACTATAAAACATTATTTTTAAATGTCCTCTTACACTATCTTGAAATTTAAGAAAAAAAAACTGCCGCCTAATGGTAAGGTCCTGGGTTTAATTCCCGGGTTGAGCAGTGTTATTTGGTTAATCTATGAAATTCTCAGTGGCAGTTCGGAGTTTTGATGCCTGGTTAATGGTAATTGGCCCGCCCACTATTAAACAAGAGCTTATACGCACGCTAGATATTTAATCGTATTAATTTATATTTCACACTTTTCTTGTTTGGAGCTTAAATTTCAGTTTCTTTATTCTTAAAAAAAAATGTAATTTTCGCGTTTGTAACAGCGGCCATCTTTTAGTTTATATTATACATTATATTGTTTTCTCACTACATTAGGCTTTTTGAAAAGCACAAACACTGCTAGCTGTTCAGACAGAAAAAGTAGAACAAAAGGGGGGGAGTTGGAAAGTATTTTCAGCACGTACGTCGCTCGCCCGAAGCTGTGGCGAAGCAACGGTGACTTTTAATTAATTTTGGAAAAATCTATCGCTAATTACGACACAAATTGTATTCAGCACAGTTACGTCTTTTTGCGATAAACTTTTTCTGCTCTTCAATTTTGTTAAAAAAATAAAAGACTGTTTTGTTCCAAAGTTCCACTTTCTACTTACATACCTACTTATAGGATATAGAAACAGGTAAGTACATTCAGAAATTATACAACCTGTCTTCATCAAGATATTTTTAAGTTTATCGATGTGCTTGTCGCACCCTCTCTTACGAGTACCCTAGCTGTGTTTTTAAAATTTGGTTTGGTATAAAACAAAAAAAAATACGAAGTAAACACAATCATAAAATCATAAATTTCTTAAAACAGAAAGACAACAAAAATATCAGTAAAAGCGACAGCGTTTTTGGTTCAGGCAGAGATGCGTTAGGACCTTGATTCGTACACGAGAGATGCCAGGCCACTTTATGGCAACAGCAACAGACAAAGTGGCCTAGAAGGAAGGAAGGGAGGCATCTGATGTGGGACGAACCGGGCTCGCAAAAAAGTACTTATAATAAAACATGTGTCCCGGATGCACCCGGAGAGATGGCCAACATTGTAAACCAATGGTTGAAGACGGCCGTCGACGCCTAGAAATGCCTACAAAACGCTGGCGGGACGATTTGGACTCTTTCCGGACAGACTGGCCTCAGATAACACTCAAAAGAGATCAGTGGAAGCAAAAGGGGGGAGACGTTTTCTCGACAGGGATCACATATGCTAGATAAAAAAAAATAGGTCCTAATGTACAATTCTTGGCAACAAAATTGTATTCAATATTATTAATCTCCACTCAGCTAGACCTAGAGCTTTACATTAACTATTCATGCAGGCGCCTTTGTTTTGAATACTGACATCTGAAGCTAACTCATAAATACCAATTTATTAAGATTCCACCCCAAATTCAACGTGCAGAAGATTTTAACGCATTAATTAGTATACGGGATTGGATTAGAAAGAAAGAAGAAAAGAAAGAAAGAAAAGATAGAAAGAAAAGATATTTATTTGGCCAAAAACATGTGAGACCTTACGAGTACACATAAATGAAAATAAAATCCATAAACATGCAACACTTAAAATAAAGTGTAAATAAAAAAAAATAAAGAAATACTAAAAAGGTTATGCATGTGTTTCACGGCTGGGCCAAATGGGTCTCCAGATCAGCATAATGCCAAACACAATTAGTGCTTGACGCTGGTTTTCATCTAGAGCCCTAGTGTTTACTACAATACTCTTCATTTACTAAATGAAATAAGATATCTTTTATCGAATAAGACTACGAAATGGGAAAATTAAGAAAATAGGTGTCTTATTCCGGTCAGGGTTGTTTCAAACGGGCCAGACAAATTAATTTCATTTATTTTCTAACGTCGGAATTAAAATTCAGATAGAATTAGGTTCTTGTATTGAACCTTCTGCCTAAATTATGGCATAGAGACGTCTAGACTCCTTATCTCGGTTTTGTGCTTAGAGATAAAGGAGGGTAAATTTATGTTCTAAGACATTTAAATGTAATATTATTATTCTAAAGACATTTCTCAAACGCGTTGCGAAGACATTTTGACAAACAGTCAATATTGTTCGAAGTAGAACGCATCAAAAACAATCTATCACTGTAACAACAATACAAAACAAAAGCAATAGAGAGATGATTAATTAAGATTATCCCATTTTATTTTATTATTCCCTACACTAGTTTGTCTACGTACAAATTTATAGTTGGGTAGGGGTGTACCTTGTCGGTTACTATCAAATAAATGAGTCCGCTCGGTTTGATTCATGTGAATGGGGATCGGAAAATACCCGCCAACAAATAAAACGAATCAAACTACCAACTATAAAGGCAGCAACTGAATCAGAGCTAGGGATGGGCTATTTTGTTTACGACTAATTACTTTAGTCAAACTTCGGCTATTTGAATCACGTTAATGTAAACATAAATTTTGTAAAAATTCGCTAGGCTCTAAATTGGAAAGGTAACACAGAAGCTTTGGTAGTCAAGACTTAATTATACTATTTTACTACAATTAAATCTTTAAATAGTATAAAAAAACTTATTGTGCTTTTGTATTACAAGATTTAATATATGTATAGCCGTTGATTGAAGGATAACTACCTCTATCTTAATATCAAAACGTTAATTAGCTATTGCTGATTAGTGTTTTAGCATAGGTTAATAAGTAAAGCCAATTTTAGTATGTTCAGTGCAGAATATCGATATCGATATTTGGTTGTCGCGTTTGCGTTTAGTCCCTAGCACGTGACTAGTAACTTCACGCAAGGGTTACTATGATCCGCTTGTCAGATTTCCATGATTATTTTTTTATTTACCATTTGTCACGTATTTTGTTTCCTAATTTGAAAGTACAGCACGGTCTATTAAACATAAATTGCTAAGGTCTATACTTAATGACTTCATTATTTTTGTTGAATGTCCGCACTATGAATATAATAGGCGATTGTTAAATGTTAACTAATTTGAGATACGATCGCAATATACGTTGCAATAATTTATGATAAATATTTACATTATTTTGTTGTCTACTGGGCTACTTTAAATATTAGGATTAATAGAGGTTATTTTTAAAACTTTAATGAACGTTTATTTAAAAAGTAAATAGTGTTTAAATAAATTGGTACCGCTGTACAGAAATTCGAAAATAAAATTTAACGTAGATAGATAGGTGCCGTACATTTCGAAGTTAATTTAATTTGCACGAAATACTTCATACGATTTGCAATTTCCGCCCCTGTAAATTCGGGCATGGCGTCCTAAAAAGTGGAAAGCCATTGACAAAGCCGGTTGGCAATTAAGAGCACTATTCATTCAACCGGTGCGCGCCCATAAGTTTAAACCTAACCCTTTATTGCTGCTACGTTTGCCGGTATTTTGCACACGCCTGGCACATAACTCGGCTCAAAATACCGGTCAACATATTGAACCTTATCTCATTTGAAGGAAACATGTTAAATCCGCTTTTTTGTTTAGTTTTTCTGTTCAGGTATAAGGAAGTTGTTTGTGTAATGTAGCGCGAATACCGTGAATTTTGCGACATAATCCACAGACGTGGAAAATTCCGCGTCCCCTTTTATTTGTCAACATGGTATTTAAATACCTTTTTCGTACTGACAACCCTGCGTCTAACGACAGTTTACCGAAACAGTTGGCACGAATGTCTGTAACTCGCACATCAAATTAGTAAACGAGTGTTAGCTTTAATTTTTGGGTCCAAATGTAATAAAAACTTATCGGACGTGTGCTGTAATAAATGCAAATGAATTAATTATTATTATTGGGTGGACTCCCCTGCTTCTGCTGTAACGTTAGCAAAGTGTAAGCGGCAATATTGGGTCTATAAATTAATAGGCGCGTGGTCCCTGCAAGGATATTCAGTCCGCATAATTATGTTACAGCCGTTACAGGGTTATTGTGAAACATATATCAGCGATAAAAATATATAAAAAATTGACAACCTGGAATGCTCTTAATAACTTAGCAAGGTTGGACACAGATGAGTTCTGTAGAACCTGAAGTGCTCCTACTTCTACTCCTACTCCTACAAGTACAGACTAGTTCCTACTATTCTCTTGTACTCTTAGGTATGTTCAGACGTCAGCAGGTCAAGCTATCCAAAACTGCCAAATTTTCCCAGTGGAACATGAACCTTATTACTTTGGATTCAAGTTGAAAATCTATCAAAGAAATTTGACAGATTGGGGTAGCTTGATGTGCTGGCCTCTGTACTAAGAATAGTCATCACTATGCTGTGATACAGATATAGGTACAGCCAGACTGACCCCTAAAAGGGACGGAAAAACATATCCGTGAGGAGCTTTTTACTGAAAAATATTCTGCACCTGTAAGGGGTATCCTTACAGGTGCAGAATATTCTCCGTATCAGAATATCCTCGTATAGTATTATCCTATAATAATATACGAGGCAGCTGTGTGCTCTAGTTTTTATTTGATGAAGTATTCAATATAATTTCCAGAAAAATATTTAAGAATAAGTAAGACTGTGAGGTTTTCAAGAAGTAATATTAAGTACAAAAAAGTTGATCATTCTCTTGATTGGTTCGTTTGAGCAGGGCTATTTGACGACGCCTCCCGGGACCATTAGGTTTCACTCAACTGCCGGACCCAAAGGGAATCTAATTTCTTTCATACTTACCGATTACAGAATCTGTGATATTATGTAGGCTTCTTATTCCAATGGATCTTGAAGAAAATCAGAGACAAATTTTATAGGTTAAATTAAAAACCCTCGCTTCTTGGAATATGACGTTAAGAGTCTAGACGATAGAGCTTTATTTAGTGATAACATTTTGCTTTTAAAAATAGAGGCTATTAAAAAAGTAGCATAATTATAAAACAAAATTACATTTTTTGCAGATATGGTTGAAAAAGTTTTTGTTCCATATTCCCACGAACACAGAAAACCATGTCTAAAATGTAACTACATGTAGGATAACGCACGCTCATTCCAAACTTTGGACCACAAATAGTTTGGGGCAATTCCTGCTCCCGACACAGGGTTATTGCGTTTTGCACATCGCGACACCTGTATCTGACACCACAGAGGACTGGCCCGACATCACAATATTACACTTATTGTAAACACATGCACACATACACGCGGCCTTCTGTGAGATTTTCAGGATTGAAAAGCAAACCTGTGTATGTGTAGACGGCAGGAAAATTAATCATCCTACTGTACATTGTAGACATGTACAAACCTGAAGTAAATCGACAGTGTATTGTGGGCTTTGACTGTTTCCAGCCATAAATCAAACATTAGGTAGGTACTCGAGTTTCTCGTCGATAACATAGAATAGAAAACTGATAATATTGCAAAGTAAATGATAGAGATAGATTGTAAAAGATAGTCTATCCAAGCTATCTAGATAGCTAGCTAGCTTAGGGATATTATAACAAAGATAAACAGTAGACATTCAATTATAAGCGTATTGTTGTAAGCGAATAGCCGCTTCAGCAATAACTACGTAGACTGGCTAATAATAGCAGTTATTAGGTCCGTCGATTTTATCGTCACTGGACTCACAGAATTCTAAATAGTCCAGCGAATATTGTACTGTTATAGCATAGCATTACGATAAGACAGTATCAGTTGAAATTACCTATCATTCTATGGAATTCGCATTTAGGTACGTAATTATAAGACTTTAATTAAAATTTCTTGTTTCGAGAATTAAAATGCCAAGAATTCTTATGAGAATCGAAATATTATGATGATAAATGATATTTATTTCTGTAAATAGATCTTTTAAAGACACTTTTACAGGTCAATATTTTACAATTGTTCTAGATGGCTCCGGCATTTCCTAGCTGACGACCTCTGAGAAGAAACGCCGAAACAAACTCAGAGAATCATAGTCTCTTTTAATCATAGTCTCAAAGCCACCAGACAGATCAAAGCTGAGTATGTATATTGAGCCTACAAAGTTAAATTGATTTAAACATTATTAAACAATAAGAAAATATATAACCACAGAAACCATTTCAGTAATGGAGTAGTAAAAAAAAATCTTCACTTATGTTATGTATATTTAGAAGAGTTATATTCATAATTTATGGAGATACTTTCTGTTCGTATCGCGATAAGAATTTTTGGTGTTATTATGATAATATAAACATGGCTGAAAGTAAGTTCACGGGCGGGTGCTTTGATATTATCTCTAAGTAGAACTTTTGCTTCGGCGACAATTTTTAACTTGATTTTTGATCAACATCCATAAACTGCACGCTTTAAGAATTCCGAACGGCGGCTTCTTTGTTAATAGAGCTTACACATGCATCTTCAACCGTGGACATTATTAATTACAAAAGATTAAAGTTCACATTAATTTAAGAGTATTTCTTAAGTAAACGTATGTGCTTCTTAATTAATTTGAAATGTCAAAGACGAGGTTTCGAAAGATAAACTGTCGTCTTTCGACTTAAAATCTTTGCATTAAAACGTTCATTTCTTTGAGCACGTCAAAGAATTATTTTTTTAATTTGAAAATTTTATTTAAAAAAAATATTTGTCCAAAAAGTTTTGATATCATGTAGGTAATTAATTAATTACAGTGTGGGAGTCATAAATCATAATTTATATAATAATCGATATATTTGCTATGTTAGTCTAGTAGTCCTAAGCGCGACTGCTACGCTAGAGGACCTGGGTTAGATTCCCAGGTCGAGCAAAGTGTTGCTCGGAGTACCTACTTATAGTAGAAGTTCGGAATTTGGATATATTTTGCCCGGCTCAAACCCTATTACAAGGTATTTAACCATAACTGTGGGTGTGTATCACTGTACACTTCTGCCTAACTCTTCGGGGAATACAGGCGTCATGGTATATTAAATTATAGGACATTGACAAATAAAGGAAATAAAACTACTTTTTACGGATTTTATCGCTTTATATTGATATTATTAATACAATAATACCGACGGCCTTTACAGCGTCCCTGGTCACGGGTAGACTACCGGTGACCATGGACGCTGTAAGGGTCCGAAACCGTCAGGATTAATAATATCAATATAACGCGATAAAATCAGTAAAAAGTAGTTTTATTTCAATTGATAATATTCGCGTAAATGTAATGTAATTAAAAATAATTAAACATAATGTAAATGTAATAAATAAAGGAAAATTTTGCATACAAACCCTTAAACTTGAAAATGTTATGTCATTATTTCGATAAGAAATAAATAATGATACTACATATATGTGACGAACGACGATTGAATTTTACGACGTCATTTGTCTAGTAGTGAGAGAGTCGGACTGCTGAACGAGTTCGTGATTTCGATTCACACATGACATTAATATTTATGTGATAAGCATACGTGTTTGTGTTTGGTTGGGTGTTTCTTATGTATTTTATTTAGTTTTGTATGTATTCATAAAAAAAGTAAGTGTTATATCCATTGTCTAGTAACCATAGCACAAGCTCTGCTTAGTTTGGGACTAGATGGTGCCGTGTAAAAATGTCCCAAAGTATTTATTATAAAATAATAATACAGTAATCAAAGTTTTCTCTCAGACCACATTTACCTTTTTGTATTTCTAGCTCCTTTCTAAGCTTTATATCGGTGTGGTGACTACGTTCCCTTTGCAGCCTTTAGCATTTTAATTGGATATTCTCTTCCGAGATTTCCGTTTATAAAAACATACAGGTTTTCCCAGCTCCGGGGAAAATGAGGTAAAGGCGTGTTTTGATTCCCATCAAGGTAGGGGATGTTTTCTCCAGTGACTTAAAGAATTACGTTCAAACGTGATGCCTATTTTTTCTTGTTTAATTTTCCTTTGCTTTGTTCCCCTTCTATTGTCTTTTTATTGCATACCAACTCGACTGTTTGCTTACCCGTGATACAGATAAGTTTAAGAGAAGTACGTCCTTTAATCTTATTACTATACAAACAACCCAACTCTGTGTCTTTAGATCCGCTGAAGGTAGATTCTACCAAAATTAGAAGACAGGGTGTACCAATTCTAAAACGGGTTATATGCTCGTAAGGCCTTATTTTATGACGAAAATAAGTTGACACTCCGGCCTAAGAGACAGTTTTTATAATCATTAAATTACGGCCGAGAGATCTAAATAATTAGTCTAATTTAAATCTGACTTCAAAAATAATGTATATCGTAATATAATATCGACCTAAATTTTTGTTGGTCCTTACGAGGTAATGATAAACATATTTCCTTTTATATACCTACCTATTTTCGAAATAATAACTCGTTTCGAATGTAACGTTACGATAAAATGCTCACGTCAGTCGCCAGTTTTAAAATGGCAATATTGCTTTCAGTGACAGATTGCTTGGCGACGAAATATTAAGTAATCCACTTCCCACAGTTGACTCTTACAAATTGCGTGAGAAGATGAAGAACCGATATGTCTTGTGTTGTCTTTCTTACGTACGATAAAATAGTAAATGTGGCTGATAATTTAAACACGACACTTCGGACTTCACTAACATACTTCCCAGATAAATTAACATGCGAGCCTTCTTAATAAATAATAATTATTGTTATTCTAGTATATTTCTTTATCGTTATTTCTTATTTATTATTTACTTACTTTAAAATATTACTAGATATTACTTTATTTTAGATTTAGATAGCCTTGTGGTATGACCATTGGACTGGCAAGTCAAAGGTCTCGAGTTCGAATCCAAGGCACGCACCTCTGACTTTTCGAAATCATGTGCATATTAATAATTAATTATCACTCGCTTAAACGGTGTAGAAAAACATCGTGGGGAAATCTGCATGCAAAGGTGTGTGAAGTCTGCCAACCCGCATTAGGCGTGGTGGACTATTAGCCTAATGCCTCTCATTCTGAGAGCAGACCCGTGCCCAGCAGTAGGACAGTATATGGGTTGATTATGATTTTTTTTACCATATTACAAAACTTATGTTTAACCTATTACATTATTTATATTATTATTTAAATCTGTAAAAAAATAAAATTTCACACTAACATTTGAATTTCGTATATCATGTTCGTTAGTTCTCCATAGAACCATGTGTGGGCTGGTGTGCCAGTTCACCATGCTCCGATGCGCCGAGTCCCGCTGACTGGGCAAGTGGTTCCGCTTCCGATTCCCTTAATTGGTAAATCTTAGCTGACGCGGCTCTTTGCAATTAAGGCGAGGTTCTATGCAGCTTGTGCAGATGAGCGAGATTTAATGCATCGCCTCCCAACTTTACAGAATTAGAGAGCAAACTTAATTAATTGAAAGCGTATAATTGAAAATTCAGTATAACCTTGTTTAACATATTCTGGTGTGATTACCTTTTTCGGGAAGTTGGTAGGACAAAAGACATTTATTCATGTTGCGTGGGAGATTTAAGATGGTAAGCGATATAAATGTACAGATCGTCACTCTACAGGGTATCCAGGAAGTCATGAGTAAAAGGTATTTTCAATAGTTACATTAAAAACATCTGATTCGTGTAGGTAGGCACTTTTTAGCGACCAAAATAGACCAACTCCGTCCCAGTGTTAATATTGCCACAAATAAATATTAAAAAAATAATTACTTTTTAAATGTGAATAAGTGAGCTACGTGAATGCCAGGAAAATGAGCTGTTTAAAAACATTAAGTTAAGTAGACGGGTGCGAAACTTTTCGGATTGAATTATCTCTTCTCTAGCTAGTCTTGATAGAAAATAAGCGACGAAAAACAAAACAAAACGAACCTATCAAAGAAAATCTTTGACCGAGACCTTCACTTTGTGTTATTGATCATGTTTAACGGATTGCAACATTCGCGTCACGTCGCGATTTGTCCGCAGTAGATACGTGTTTGTTGCCGACCTTATCTCGAATACTCAATACATAGTTACCAGAGCCGCGAAATCAATTATCAGCACGTGGCATACTTATCAACTATGAATTTCGGATTTATGATGCCCCCATTAGATTCGCTTTTGTTTACGTATCTGTGTCCTTATTGGCCTGCTTTCCTCTTTCCTGGTAGTGGCTGAGTGTGTATTTCCGAGTTCAATTTCGAAATTGAGCAACGTTATTGGGTCACGGAGCGTTTTTTTTATAATGTTGACGTTGGCAAACGGGCAGACGTGCCACATGATGGTAAATGGTCATCGTTGCTCACGGATATCTGCAACGCCGGAGGAGTTGTTGATGCGTTGCCGGCCCTTAAGAAACATGTATACGCGTCGTTTGAAGAACCCCATGTTACAGCATAAAGGCAAAAACCTCAGCAGGGAGACCATTCCAAATCTTGCAGGTGGAGTTTGGATTTGTGTTTGAATAATGGAAATAGGCTCGTCGTTATATGGGACATATGGGACCTAATTATTCACTTTGTGTCTTTGTGTCTTTCAATGTCTGCCATTCATGTAATGTTATTATTATTATACCTACAAGGATTTTTGAAGTCAAAATACTTACTAATTTAAAAGAAAACATTACTTAAAAATTCACGTAGTATTCACCTAAATTTAAAAATTCGATTCGATTTCGATCAGTTTAATTAAAGTCGGCAGCACACCGAAGTTTGGAACACGGAAAAATGCGTAAAATTTAGAAAAGCTTCGGCATTACCCTATCTTCGTTGGTGTTTTTCATCGTTAAGCATGGGAAGTCTTTCCCGGAATAAACGAGTTAAATCAACCATAAATTTGGGCAAAAATGGGCTTCTCGAATAAGTTATCATCGGCAGTTACGCGGAGTGGCGAATTTTATCTATCAATAATACCGCCTTTTTTGTTACATACAAAACATCTTTGTTATATTGCACAGTAATGGCATTTACGCAATACTTTGTTCAATGCGCGTATATGTTTCGTATATGGGATTTTGTTGAGTCATAATGCACGATGCTTTACGAAATAAATAGTCATTTTAAAATATTTATAAATTAATACGATTATGTCTGTGGGCTAGTTGTGCGAGTGTCAGACTGATCAGGAGGTCGTGGGTTCGATTCTCACAGGACACAAATATTCATGTGATGAACATAAGTGTTTGTGTTTGTCTGGGTGTTTATAAAGTATTATAAGTATATGTTTACACATAGTACAAGCTTTGCTTAGTATGGGACTAGATGGTGCTGTGTAAAATGTCCCAAATATGTCCTACTTAATTATTATAATTATTTAATTAGGTCTTGGAACAATAGACTTATTAGCCTCTCCTAGCCTTTCCCAGCTATGATGAGGTCGGTTTGTGTATAACAAGATGTGGCTAAATTACATTCAACGACTGCCATTAGACCCATGTTTCTATGCAATACCGATATTCTAAGGCAGTCAGGATTCTTCCATACGCCAATAAAAAATTGGCAACAATTTAGCAAACATAATTGAAAAGCAATTGTTACGGCCCTCTGGAGGGTCACGGATTAAGCCGCAATGATTAACGATTTATTGTTTGTTTTTGTTTACGGGGGAAACCTTCAAAAGGCTAGGCAAGGGGAGTGTGGGATTCTTATCCACCCGGTGGCTACCATCAGCACAGGGAGGCACTGTGTCCTCATAACAGACCAGAAGGGAGTTCTAGGGAGGTCTAGTAGTGATAATAATATACTCTTTATTTACACCAATGTTTCAAATTACAGAACATAATGTATACAAAAAAAAAACATACAATAGCCGGCCTTATCGCGATCAGCGATTTCTTCCAGTGGTCTTTTATGAGGACACACAATTTAAGGGGCAGTCTACAATGCCTATTAAGGCCCATCCCTAGACTACTTATATACTAGCTAAATAGCTAATCTTTTTAGTCCCCAAAGATGAAAATCAAGTTCTTCATAATATAAAAACATATCAAAACCAGTACGTAGTATTAATTGAGCTATAAATTAATGTTCCAAGCAATAAAATGCCGTAATGGAGCAATTCCTTATGTAATTCAGTGCAATAGGTTTAAAAATTAAGGCTAAAGTCGTGTGAATAGTGCGTGTGTAACGAATAGAAACAATTAAGTTTTCCCAAGCTATGTTACATGTGCGTGAAAAAATCTAAAATAGTTGGTATTGTTATCGTTTAGGTAAATGTAACAATATTGTCCATTATACATTCCCTACGTCGACATTTGTAAATTTTACATTTTTACCAAAAACAAATACAATATAATTTTAATCGTAATTAGCTATATTGGGCGTGTATATTGTGAAAAAATGGTGGACTCGGTTGGAATAATCATCATCAACCCATATACTGTCCCACTGCTGGGCACGGGTCTCCTCTCATATTGAGAGGGATTAGGCTATAGTCCACCATGCTGGCCTAGTGCGGGTTGGCAGACTTCACAAACCGATACTTACTTATACTAAAAAGAAAAATCAAAGAATGAAGAAAAATATTTTCTCATCCGACTGGAAATTAAAGTTCAGTACCTGTACAATCAATATATTTATTTTTCCGAATATGGTTATATATAATTCAGGCTTCGTTACTATTGAAGGGGTCCAGGGAAGGCTGGATCACAGCCTGTCCTGATGGTAGCAAATGTCATGGATCTTATGGCCATGACTATAGGGCAGGCAAAGGCAGGTGTGGATTTTATTCGGTACGAGATATGACATACCCTGCCACCTCTTCAGGTGGAGAAAGAAATTTCGGTATTTAATAAAAATCGATCGATTTTTTGGCGACGTCTGTGGTCTAGTAGTTCGAGTGTCGGACTGCTAATCATGCGGTCGTGGGTTCGATTCCCACAAGACACAATTATTTGTGTGGTTAAAACATAAGTGTTTGTGTTTGTCTGGGTATTTCGTATGTATTATAAGTATGTATTTACAAAAAAAAAGGATATAAGTATTATATCCTCTGATTATATATTATATTATTTATTATGCCCCCATAGTACAAGCTCTGCTTAGTTTGGGACTAGATGGTGCTGTGTTAAATTGTCCAATTGTCCAAGAATATTTATAATTATTGTGTATTGTGTGACGTACCGTACAAGTAGTTCTGTTCTGAGTAGTTTATTTGTAGATATGATTATGTGAACATTTTTGTTTGTAAAAGCACCCACGGTATATGAAAATCCTAGTGCGTTACTTTTACAAAAACAAAAGAAAATGAACGTATAAAAAAACATTTGGGTGCTTACTTACTTCAAAAATATTGCAACGACTCACATTCGCAGCCAAACTGCTAAAGTTCGGCGCAACTATGAAACACCAACGGAATTGATTTCCATTTATCTATTTACGAGTTTGACTTTGACTTCAAAATCAAATAATAGTTGTTGGATGTAAACAGTTTATCCTTGATACTGAGCAAAAGTGGAACCGAATCAATTTTGTTAGACTTCAAAAGTTCAATCTAATATTGCGTAAATTTTAGTGCAAATAGTAACTGTTCTTTGTTTTGTAATGTTTATTACAAACGTTTTATACGGTTATTGAATTTGATTCAGTGTTTGTAAGACACTGTAAAAAATAATTTACTTAGTGATTAAGCAGTACCAGATCCAAGACCGATAGCTTATAAAATGACTTTAAAATAATTAAATTACGAACTGAATGTTCGCTTTGTGGAGAATATTTACCTTAAAACAACATCACAAATAACACAATTTGTACCCTCAAGTCTTCGTTCATACGCAAACAATGTAAACTGAGGAGGCAATTACGACAAACATAGCAAAATTAAATAAGGACAAGATGAGAACAAGCCTGAAACATAGTTACAAAAGGTTTGTCAGAAAACTCGGATATTACGAACATAACACAGTAAGACCAGTCAAACTTCCCAGTAAAATTAAGTTCACCTTGCCGACGTGTAATAAACACGCGTTCTAGTTTTCTCCAAGTTCACAAGTCCTGTCTTACTTGTATTGTTATTACGGAACGTTACCGGTTCTATGTTTACTGTAGTTACTTTCACTCAATCAACGTATTCTGTACTCTCAATCGGTCGTGTTGTGTACATGGTTTCCTCATTAGCGTGCTTTTGTTCGCAACGTTCGCGTAACCTGTGTTTGGTTCACTATCGCACTGACATGCTCCAATCAAAGCTTCAAGGTGTCTCGAGCGATCGAACCGTGTGCATTAAATTATATCCCAAATCCTGTCACACGATTTCCCGCCTTAATCCCGTCAGAACATCGTCTATAGTTGCGAACGCTGTTGTGATAGACGATGTAACCAATTGCGTCGGTATTTGTAAGCGTATTAACCTATTGTATTGAATACCGACGTCTGCCTCTCCTTGATGATTCACGGTACAGTCGATTGTCTCATATATTATTGTCTAGAAACCGTCTTCGATTGTCTGCGATTAGAAATCTGTATACGGAACGAGATTAACAAACATATTGATATTAGTTAAAAAAAGTTGTAATTATATACTAATTTGAAGAGATTACTCTTCAAATTAGTATATAAATTACAACTTTTGTTTCAAAACTATACATAAATTTGTACCGTATAATTTTATCATTATTAAATAACAAAATATATATTAAATAAATACTTGACTGGTTTGGTGAGTTTTTTTTTAGATTTGCACGTGATTAGTTTATGTAAAAAAGTTTTTATTTCAATTGAAAATGATACTAATTTTTTTATGCGAATATTATTTTTACATATTTTCTTATTCAGTTTCTGTGCTATTGACTTACATAAATACATACACTCGCGCCTTTTTCCCATAGGGACACATAGGCAGAAATCATTTCTACTACTGACATGTCCACATAAATCCTTTCCGGATCAAAGGACCAATAAAACTACCTACCTAGGTAAATTTGGTAGGTGTTGAAAAATATAACGCAAAATATTTTAACGTACCTATATAATTAATTAAACACAGGAAGTATACCGCAAGTCTACCATAAACCAATCCTGTTTAAAGTAGACACCCAAGCGCTAAGCTATGTACCGAAATCAAAAGGCATGGCATTTAAGTTCCTTGTCTACGGCCTTCACATTCCAAGAGGTCATACTGTATGACTATTATGAATGAATGAATGTTATCTGGTTACAAATTATACTAACATTAGCTGTTACTTGCCGTTTCACTTATATCCAAAGATTTTTAGAGACTTTGGGTAGCCTATGCCCTTGCCAATTTCATATTTCTTTGCGATTTAGGCCTGAAAGAGAAAAGGTAACACAGAGTTACTTCTGCACTTAAAACATATCTCTCTTTAAAAAAATATTAAATGGATCTAAAGACAACGTTATGTTTCTCTCCATTTTATTCTCTCATTTTTTTTCGCGGACGCTATTTTGAAATAATATACTTACCCTAAGTCACTCCCACAATTGGGACAAATCTAATGACACCTCATATGTTGAAATCCGTCAGATGGGTTAAGCTATAGCTCGTGCCAAAAAATTAGACATACACTCCTATGTCGTTTAAACATACATACGCTTGAAAAACATTACCCTCGTTCGACAGTCGGGTTAGAAAAGGCTTAAGATCGAGTACCTAATGAGAATACTTAATATATTGCTTATTTATGTTAATTTTAGTTAAAGAGTTGGTTAGCTTTTGTTAGTGTCGATGAAATAATGTAAACCTGTCAGAAATGTCTAAGAAACCAGTACATCTTTATCACTTGGAACGAGCTGAACTATGTTAAATTCAATACATTATAATCTGGTTACACGTGCCTGATAATATTGAGCAATCCACACGTATGAGCATTGTATAGATAAGTATAGGAAATATTCGACATAAGAATGGTATGCGTGTGTTAGTAGCATGCTAGCTCTATTCTTTTTTTCTGTCAGCGAGGTCAACGAAGGGCGTAGCTATGGTTATGCCTGTGGCAAGGTATTTTTCTGGTAAATATTTTAATGGTACGTCAGCGTTTATTAATACAAATGTAATTTAAAATAATTGGCCAAGTGTGAGATCGCTGTCTTAAGGCATATTTTCACAATCAGTTTCGTTCGTAATTATAAATTGAATATTCAAATATGGAATCAGTTGAATGAGTCAAAGTCCAGTGCTGATGATTGCCTAAATTCCTATTTTAATTTTTCTTATTTTAGTCGATGTTGAAAATTCCGAAATTTTTCAATTAATTGAACGCAAAAATTTGAGAGTTACTTTATACGATGATTTTATTTTGTATTTTCTTCGATTATTCGACACATTAAAATTAATGAATTTAAAGTTAAGGCAGCATCTTGCATAACATGCAAGTAATATAGACAAAAACATTTTAGTTCGATGGCTAAATTAAAAAAATCCTAGGAAACACCGTTCAACTAGGTATGATGTCAAAATGTAAATAAAAATAAAGCAATGATCGTAACACACGGAAATGTAATGTGCTATGAAATAACACATGTACAGAGTTAATTGATTCTAGCCTTTAATTAGCGTCAACAAACGCGTTAATTAATATTGAATGTAAGACGCATAAGGGAAGGAAGGAAGGAACGGGCAATTATTAGCTTATAGGAGAGATGCCTGTTAATACATGTAATTTGGGTCATACATAATGACGATCGTTATTTCAATTGGGAAACGTAGAGAGAGAACATTATTTACGAAAGTTTATTTGCAAAAGGTTATTTATGATTAGGTGTTGCAATATAATTAGTTTATTAATTGTTACCCCTTTTATAATAAATCAGACACTGTTCCCCCTTATTTTTTAATTCGTCATCAATCCATATACTTGCCCACTGTTGGGTATGAGTCTATGGGATTATAGCATTAAGCTATAATCCACCACGCTGGCCTAATGCGGGTTGGCAGAATTTACACGTCATCGAGAAAACCTCTCAGGCATGGTTTTCCGACGACCGGTTTCCTCACGATGTTTTATTTCACCGTTTATGCATAAGTAATAATTAATTATTAAAGCACATAATTTCGTTTTTTTTTTATTATCATATAAATTTAAGGGGTACAATCGATACCAACCCTGAAATAGCAATAAAATCAGCTATCCCCTAACTGATATAAAAAAACAAAAATATGGAACAGCTGATTTTCTTTTTCGCGATATGTGTTGGTCCTATAATAAAAGTTGTCTACAATGGCCCCAGATTTTATACTAATTAAAAAAAAGAGGGTATGTATAATTTCTATAGATGATTATTGAGAGGGATGAGCATAAAAGCTAATGAAATAGTCATATTGCATTCTGGGTACAGTATAAAAAAGCAGGAATGTGGACCCTTTTTTCTAGTAGGTATATCCATACCTAGCTAGCATATTATATCCATATGGCAGGGTACGTCGGACTCGTACCGACTAATAACCGCACTTGCCTTCACTTGGTTAAGAGCCTTACACAACAGATTTTTTTATAATAAATTAGTCTTTTGTTTTTTTTTTTTTTGTTTTAACGTTAACATTTTATTTTTAATTTACCCTCTTTCTGAAGCAATAATTGCCACTTCCAGCTCATTTATGTGTCTCGCTTTCATACTACCTTTTTTTTCTAACGGCAATTTCGAAAACATCATCAGTTACTTTTTTGCACACGCTTTAAGCCTAGTCGGCAAACTAGTTCAGGCAGTTGTAGATAAATTGATATACACGTTATTTGTAATATTACCGTTATATATATCGATATCTCATATGATGAAAATTGATCATAATAGCGACGGTGACACATTTTCTATAGAAAGTAGGTCAAGCTGATGAAGCGTCTCTTAGAAATGATGGAAATTCGCTTTCAATAAGTGGTAAAAGTTAACTACAATGTCATTAACAAACCGTAAGTGCGTTGGGAACCCATAAACAATATAATTTACACTAGCATTAAGTATTGCAAGACTTTCTTTGTTTTTAAACGTGTTGACTATGATTTCTATGGTAGGTTAATAGAAATGAGGAGACCTTATGAGATAAGACCTTATGACATTGTGATTGTATAACTTGAGGTTAGTTGCTCGAGTTTTAAATATATCTTATTTCTTTTACATAAAACGTTTTTAAATATTTAAAAAAAAAACAGTTTTTTTGATAAATGTTTTTACTTTGGAAAAGTAAAAGTTTTCGTTCTGAATTTTGTCAAAATTTTCTAATACTGTTTTAAAGTAACAAGTGTCACTTCTGTGCTCAAAAATACTATCATATGAGGAAATTTGTATTCGGAATATCCTCGAAACAAAGTGATCGAAACACGCTTGAACGATTTGATTAAGAATCTAATTTAGAAATTGAATTTAATTAACTCAGTCTCATAATGTACTATACTGAAATGTTGGTCCATCTCACAAAGACTAAGGTTGTTGCCCTCTAAAGGGAGCGTTGGGTTCTTTTCGGGGGATTGCCCTTGACCTTAACTCTGTGGCTTGCGGCAGCCTCGCTCGACCTATGACATTAGTTATAAGTAACAAAATTGTTTTAAATAAATAATTATTCTTGGACTACTTAACACAGCATCATAGCCATTTCCCAATTATCTTATAAATGATAAATGATATTTATTTCTGTAAATAGATCTTTTAAAGACACTTTTACTAGTCAATATTTTACATATGTTTTTAAGCTAGATGGCTCCGGCATTTCCTAGCTGACGACCTTTGAGAAGAAACGCCGAAACAAACTCAGAGAATCATAGTCTCTTTTAAAGTCCAGACAATGTATAGTAACAAAATATGTGTCTTACAATGTAGGGCAAAGTCTGAAATGGCCTTTTGAAGAAAGTGCCATAGCGGCTTTGAGTAGACCAGTCCCAACTGACGGCACGCATGCATCAGTCATTGTGTAGCTCAACCATAATTTAGGGAGCTCAAAATGCTTGATGGATAAATACCTAAGACGATTAATTCGTCCTAGGTAAATCTAGGTGCGTAAATGTCAGTATTTTACATAAAGCGTCCTATTTAAGCTTTTCAGAGTTCTAACTACCATAAATGATTGCCTTAAGTGTTTATATGACATCTGGAACTGGCCTAACGTGCTCTCAGAAGCATATAGTGAGCAGAGACACGGCAAACACTACTTACCTAACCTCACAGATCAATGGATCGTCGCTATTATTTCTTATAGTCACGGCTATTAAGTCTGTAACATTCGTCACGAACATAACAGATAGGTTCGAACCATATCCAAGACAGCTTGTCCTTCACTAAAATTTACACCTCTTACAAAACGTCTATTACTATAAATAATTCAGTAAATTGAATGTTGTATAATAACGGAGATCACGTAGCCACCGTAACATTATCTATAAATTAAACCATCATATTCGGCCATTATGCCAATCTGCTTGTTAATCAAGCGATTATGATTGATGCCACGGTTAACATCCAGCTATTACTGTTAAGTAATCTGTGGTTAAACTAAATTGTTAAGTAGAACGCCCATATCTATTTCGATAATTATAAACTATTTAGCTTATTATGTTGAGTTTCAAGAATTACTATATTTATTATTGACCAATTTCAACCTGGATTACTTTTTCTTATACTACTAAGGTGGCAAACAAACATACGAGCCACCTGATGGTAAGCGGTTACCGTAGCCTATAGACGCTTGCAACATCAGAAGTATCACTTTCGCGTTTCCGATCCTGTAAAACGAAAGAGGAATAGTTAGGTTGGCAGTTGAAGGGTCAAAGTCCCCTCCACTGCCAACACGTTTCCTCGTAGAGCACAGATAGGTAACCTTACTCACCGTAAGAAACACAACAGAACTCAAAGCAGTGTTATTTCACTTAGATTTTCGGCGGAGGTACTTCCCCAGTCGTAGTCCAGGTACTTAAAGGGCATTATGATTAAAGGTATGTACTAAGATTTGATGAGACTAAAAACTGAGGTGTCAAGATGACAACGCGCGAGTGACACCACTGGTGTTGCTGGCGCCTGGTGGCCCGTATCCTTGTTCATATTATCTGAATATGTCGTCTTAGAGTCGTCATGTATCGGTTTAATAAAAAAAGTTTAAAAAAGAATTTTCAATCAATCTGTTCATCATTATATCAGCCAAACATCATTATATCGGTCCACTGCTGAACAAAAGCCCTATAGACAACACACGGATTGAACACAAGGACCGGTTATATGCCGTCTGCATCCAACCATCCATCCACCCTGTTCAATAACATTAAAAAAAAAGACTTTTTGAACTCAATATATCGTACCGAGAGGGATCACCGCCACCTTTGACAGGAACCCTTTAGATTCTATAGCGATAGCTTGTAGACCACTTACCTGGTTAGTTTAGAGATCTTGGCTTCAATTTCCAGGTCGAGCAAATTGTTTTTGAGTTTTTCGCTCGGAAGACGGAGCTCGGAGTTTTGATTTGTGCCCGGTTAATGACCTTTGTCCAGCAGTGGGACAAACCGGGTTAATAAAAACGGCAATGGGGCCATTTTACATGGAACTTAAAGATACCGGCCAACATAAGCATACTTCTGCCTAAACCTTTGGAGAATACGGGCGTGATGGTAATTTACGTTTTTTGGAAATATAGATCTCAAGTAATTACTTGATAGGATATTTTTATTCTCTTCGAGCGCCGCCGGGATCCGAATATTACTCAGTCAAATATATTAGTAGATACTAGGGTTACTTACCTACTCCAGAATAAAACCTCATCCAGAAATAAGTCTCACATTATATCACTTCTGACCGAACACTTCACACTATTATTTAACTTCACACTTTCATTGACAACCGAAAATCACGTGAAAACACAAAACGGACTTAAAAACAGCGTGTGCGCAATCACGTGAAAACGCAAAACGGACTTAAAAACAGCGTGTGCGCAATCATCAAATTGTTCACCGAAAGAAATAGGAATTATACCAAGTTCCGAGAGCGATGACGACCACAGTCCATGATGATTCTTTATGCACTGTCTAGTAGCCCGGCCGTAATAATCATTATCAAAAATATTGTGGGTAGATCTGAATTAAATCAAAATAAGTTTATTCATATTATCCCATACAAATGTTGAAATAATAATAATATACCTACATACGCAGATGTATATATTCACGACTGTTTCCATTGTAGATAGGCAGTAATTATAGAACGGTACTACGTCCATAGCACTTTTGTCTATGTGTAGTCGAAATATTTCCATTTAAAGTACAGATTCTATTATTTACAAACTAAACTAATTAAGACTACTGCAGTTATAACCTGGTAATATGACCATTACACTGCCAAGTTAAAGGTCTCTAGTTAGAATTAAATGCACCTCTGACTTTTCGAAATTATGTGTAATAATTAATTATCACTTGCTTGAACAGTGAAGGAAAACATCTTGAGGAAACCTACATGCCTGAGCTATTTTTCAATAGCGTGTGAAGTCTGCCAAGCCGCACTCGACCACATTCTGGTGGACTATAGCCTAATCCCTCTCATTCTGAGAGGAGACTTGAGTCCAGCAGTGGGACAGTATTATGTTTACTGACAATGATGTCTAGAACTCTAACAAATAATGTGAGAAAATCATAGCAAAGTAATAATAGTAATCATACCATTTAGTCCTTGCCGATTTATTAATCCTTCTTGTTCTTGAAGGGAATATAGTTGGCATCACCAGAGTTCAAATGACAATGAAGTAGTCTAATTTGACAGCTCTAAATATTTTCTGTCCCATTTCAATTGTCTGTAAGATAGAGATAGATACAGTGCAATTTGCAGCGAAGTCGACCATTATTCTAATACAACAATTAATTGTACTTACCTACATTTGTTCCGCAGTATTAATTATTGCTTTAGGACGGGGTGATTGGGCCAAAGTTAATCTGGGGCAGAAATATATACCACGTTACGACCCACCCGGGATTGCGGAGACGAATGATGCCTAATAAAGACCAAATTAGTTTTCTTTTTAAATAAAAGGAGCTTAGTACTCGGATAATTCCGAAAGCGTTGCTTTAATAAATTGTTAACTTGTGTCAAAATAAAGGTTATTAGGGTGAAAAGTGATTAGAGAAAGTGTATTTTAGGCTTTAATATAAATAAATATTACTATTCTGTATTTTTTTTTCTTTTTATTTGTAAAGAAACTGGATTATAAATTAACAAAGAATATATTATATTGATTTCTGACACTTACGCGAATATTATACATTGAAATTAAACTACAAACTAAAGAATATATTTTCCGTTACGTACTGGTAAGTATTTTATTTATATAGATAGTATGGCAACACTGGGCCCCATCACGCATGGCACAGCTGACACGACGCTATTCTAAGACATCCCCTCCGCTGCAAGTGACGTGTTATTAGCAATATGTTATGGTGATGTTACGTTCTGCTCTGTAGTTTATTATTTTTGAGGTCCTTTATTACAAAGTTCACATTTAAAATATTCATACATTTCTTTATATTATGTAGTAACATAAAAATTAATTGCTGTTTGTTAGTCCGTTAATGTGTTACTCAAAATCGGCTGGACCGATTTCGAGCTTTTATGGTTTAGATTCACAATCGGAACTAGTAGGTGGCGCAGCAATCGGATCGTTGGTTTTTTTTTTCATGGCATGAGAACGTCTGCTGCGCCCACTAGTACTAAATAAAAGAATGCCTTGAATGTTACGAATATGATGTATTGATTGGTTTGAATTTCAAAATATACTCTAAGTAATAAAATTGGGGGTAGTACCGATAATTCTTGACGTCTGTTATCATAACGTCATTAAAAATGACTGTCAAAATGTTCTATTACAATTAGATGGTTGAGAAGTAGAGGAGGAAGAGGAGGTAAGGTAAAAGGTACAGACGCCAGCAGGTCAACCTATCCAAAACTGTCCAATTTTTCCAATTGAATATGAACCTTAGCACTTTGTAACAAAGTTCAAAATCAATCAAAGAAATTTGACAGATTGTGGTAGCTTGATGTGCTGGCCTCTGTACTTTGAAAAAGACAATATCTGGTTGATGACTGGCTAAGTGTGTTGCAAGTCAGGCTTGAGGGGAGCCTATCCATACCCAGAAGTGGAATGATGAAGATGATGATGATGATCGTAGACATAGGTACTGAAAGAAGAAGCCTAGCAGTGCTGCCCATTTTTCGAATACTTATATAATAATAAGTCAGTAAGTCTAAAACTAGAAGGAAGAAGAACCATAATAACTAAACGCAAACATCTCACAAACGCCTTTTACTTTTATTCCGAAGGAAACGCTTCCTAGTGAAGAAAGTACATTATTCCAAATGTTCCCACTGCATCCAAAGTTACGTGTGGCCATAAAATTCAGGAAGAAGGGACAAATTCCTCTCCCTGTGTTTTTATCAAGTAATAAAATGTTAGGCAGTGCTTCAGGCAACGCAATTTGGCTTCCACGCAAAATTCCACTCCGTTATGGACACTGTAATGGAAGCCATAAAATAGATATCTGATATAAATGAATGCTCACTAATATGGGATGTGTAAATGGATTATGTTTGTGTTTACGAGACGGATTTAATTGTAAATGTGTGTTTCGAAGTAATCTACATTTTTAAAAAATTAAATATTGTTTATGTTTTTAGTGTTTTCTCTTGTATCAGGGTGCGTTCACAAATACCAATTCTAAACCGTAAAAACATAAATTCGGAACAATTTCGTATAGGCCGAAAGGGAATCGAAATGGCGACCCGTACGCAGAAGCTGAATATCAAGCCACTGCATCATTCATGCCTTCTCTTTATTGCATATATTGTTATTCAATAATAATCGACCTTAAGTTGGTGAGGTGCTTATGTAGCGCAACGCAAACGTCTGCGGTACGCTAAACCGCAATCCATAAAATTAAGGTCTTTACTTCTCTTTGCGACCCCTTCGCTAATTGCGGTGAGTTTCCTTGTCTTTACTCAGCCCCTTTGTATTTTGTTTTCTTTTTACAATGTATTACTGTCCCGAGCATATTTTGTTATCAATACAGGCACAGCTAGTGCCAGTGTTACGCAGAGATCGCAAACCCTGAGAATTTCCCTATTCCCTAAATCCCTTTTCCTTAAGCACCGTCTTAGTATGTGCTTACGTCACAAAAGGTACCTGTGCGAGTTTCCTTGTAATTAGCTTCACCAGTTTCGGCTTGGTTTTGATGAATCAGTCACTTACTTTCATACGTTCTTTTATATAAGAAATGAAAGAAAAATGTGCTTAACCATATTTCAATATTCCTTTATTTCAAGAATCAATCGTGAAATTTGAAAAATTCGTGCCCTCGGGCGAATAAAAATCAATATTTAATTTGTTTATCAGGAGTTTCGAAGTTATCGCTAGGGCAGCAGAATGAATGGGGAAGACAAAAAAATCAACAGGCAAAAAGGGGCTTGTTTGTCGCACTCGAATTGATTTATTTATGCAATAAATCTAACATCGGATTAATCAGGCTAAGTTTTGTCGGCGCAGCAATGTGTTTGTCGTGAAAAATATGTTCAGTGAAAAATTTCGTTTGGCAAAATAAAACACGTTGCGGGCAATATAAATCGATTTTTGATTGGTGTTTTGTACAGCTACAGTGACGTTTTATGTTTGTCTCGATTATAATATTACATAATGTTGCCTGTGGATTCAGCTGCATCCTAAATAGCTTTTTGAGACAAAAGGTAAGCCTATATCCCTCTCCATCGTCGAATCTATCTTTGTACCAAATTTCATCAAATCTATTCAGTGGTTTAGGCGTGAAAGCGTAACAGACAAATAGACACTGTATCTATCTTTTTGTATATTTTTGGCATTTTCCATGCTAAGATTTTAAAGTTATTTAGAAAAGGAAAAATTGGACCGCGGGCAGGATTCGAACCTGCGTCTTCTGGTTAGGTACACCAGACGCTATGACCACTAAGCCACCGCGACTCCTACCCGTCATGTCGAATTTTTCCTTCCCATACTGAATTTACGTCTTTATGGTGACGGCTGATGGAAGCGGCTTTGTTTTATACTATGTAGTGATGATGAAGTAGGGATAAGTTGGATGCTGGCGGCATTATGGCATATTACCGGTCTTTGTGAACGTATATGGGGGAGGCCTTTCTTCAGCAGTAGACCTCTTGTGTCTGATATGATGATGATGAAGATGACGATGAAGTCGGATAATAAGACAGGAATAAGAAGGATGACATGTGTTCTTGTTCTAAATTTAAATAAAGCTTATTCTTATTATATTGTTTTTTGTTTCAGGTAAGAAGTAATTCACGCTCATACAATGTATACAACGATACTGTAGGTGCATCAAAGGTAAAAAGAGATTCATGAAAATACAGTCAAATACTGGCAGCTTTAGTGGGGTATCGTCTCGTTTCCCTCAAAAACGTTTCTGTTTATTTTCTGCTGCTCGAAAGTACCCTTAAAAGTTTTGAAAATTCACAAACCCCTTTTAGTATTTACAATACAGAAATAAAACCAACTACAAGCTTTTAGTATCCAGTAACTTTGCAGCAAACGGTCAACTAACAGCGTAGTTAAATTTTTCAACGTTGTTTGCAATGTTCTCAGCTGTCTGTGTTATTTCTGTTGCAATGCTCCAAAAACTGACTTCAGTTCTATTAAAAAAACAATATATTTAGGTACAGACAATAGAATTTCATTAGACAAAATTTTCGATGAAAAATTGCAAAACAAACTTAACCGAAACAACTTGGAGATAAAAGAAAGTTAGTAAGAGCAAACGAAAAAAAAATTAAGAATGAAAAATTCCATTCAAAAGTGGGGGTATGGAAACGTGGCGCCTGATGCCTCCGCGATAACACGTAAGTTTGGCAACCCATCTTTTTAATGTCCTGGCCGTCAATTATCATTAAGATTGGGGACGGTTTCAGAGAAGCGATCGTAAGTCAATATTAGTGCCTATAAAGGTGAGTGATAACCGCATATCCGCTCCGCCGTTCCTTTATACTTTCAAACTACAATGTTATAGGGAAATAACCAATCACTGCTGACAAATGAAGGTTTTTCAATAACATGTTTGTGAGGCTGAGAGTGAATTAAACTTTTCCAGTTGAAGCTATGAATATCAATGTGCTTTCTTTACATTTATGTCAAAGACATTCGTTAAGCTTTGTCGCAAAAGACGAAAGAAGTACCTATATTGGTTACGTTAAAGAAAATTTGGAGTAAGTCCTCAATTTTTGTGACCATTTTAAACAACAAAGTAAATAAAGTGTACACATACTAGTCATAAATGTCAAATGTAACCTTAGCATTAGATACATAGTGGTATATTTACGAAGATATACTGTATGTTTAGAGCTAAATATAATAAGAACAAAATGCCTGTGCGTGCTGGCTGGGTGGTTCAGGGTTATTACAATGCAGTCCGTGTGTACGGGCTTGATGTTCAGAATTTGTGATGTCGATAAACTGCCCCTAACACGGTTATCTTGGCTATTTTTGTTTGTTCATATTTCACAGGATTTTCAACTTTATTTTTAGTGGAATACAAAAGTTATTTGCTGAATCAATAAAGTAGTTAATATTTTATAGGACGTACCTATCTGCCGAATGTTTAAATGGAGATCCTAATTTGAAAGTGATTGGAACTGTTTCAGCTATTAAGTTGGTTTCACTTGATTGGGTGATCGATTTATCATTTTAATTTATAATTGGATAACAAGGTTAACATTCTTTTTTAGGTCTACAGGCCATCAAACGGTAACAATTACTTGAGTATATTCAGAATAAGTAATTCAATTCAACTTGAAAAGATAATCTAGAGTATAGATCTTAAACCGACAGAGACACACGTCCAAAAGTGGTACAATGTGAAAAAAGTGAGCCTTTTTAGTGCTGAAAATTCTACAGTATAGTTTTAGTAGTGATGGAACGTAACAAGAGGGTGTTGTGCAAGGCAAGCTGTCAGGCAACGTGACATTTTCCGCGCGGATGCACTTGAAATCTTTAGTGCGTTCTTGTAGGTACCGCCACGTTGAGAGACGTCGCCGTGGTGGCACTTATTGTAAATTGCTGAATAGGGATTTTGGATTAAACGTCTTACATGGAAAGTTGGAAAAATAATGTTGATATATTTTGAAAAAATAATCAACGAAACGTGTAAGTTATATAAAATACTAGCTTTTACCCGCGACTTCGTACGCCTAGACTTAGTAACACAATGGGATAAGAAGTACTCAATGTTAGGGAAATTCTCACTTTGTTCCAAGAAAAGAAGTATTCAATATGCCAGCGCCAATCACAAACTATTAGTGTACCAACATTTCATTTAAATCCCGTAAGTAGGTCTACATACATTTTCTGGGAAATTCCACATAATTTTGGGGTAAAATGTATCCTATTTGTTATTCCCGGTCACACATACTGTGTCTGTATGAAATTTCATTCAAATCCCGTATGTAATTCGCCTATATTCGTTTTTTCGGGATTTCCGGGATGTTCCCACATTTTTCTAGGGTAAAATATATCCTATTTGTTATTCCCGGTCACATACTATGTGTGTATGAAATTTCATTCGAATCCCGTAAAATATTAGTTTTTCAGGATTTCCGGGACATTCCCACATTTTTCTGGGGTAAAATATATCCTATTTGTTATTCCCGGTAACATACTGTGTGTGTATGAAATTTCATTCAAATCCCGTGAGATATTAGTTTTTCGGGATTTCCGGGATATTCCCACATTTTTCTGCCTATACTTTATTCCCGGTCACATACTATTAGTATACCAAATTTCATGCAAATCGGTACAGCCGTTTTTGCGTGATTGAGTAACAAATAAACAAACAAACAAACAAACAAACATCCAAACATTCACATTTATAATATTAGTATGATTAGTATGATGGTTGTTTTAAAAATCTCTGCTTAATATTACAAATGGGAAAGCAACTCTGTCTATCTATTATACATTCACGCCTAAAGCGCTGAAACGATTTTGATGAACTTTGCTACGGAGATAAATTAAATCTATGAGGAGAACATAGGCTATCTTTCTTCTCAGAAAGCTCTTTGGGATGCGGATGAAACCGAGGGTAACAGCTAGTCAATGATAAAAGATATACCGAGAAAAATTTGGAAGATGCAGACAATTAAAACCATTATAATTATGACGCCCGTAGGCGTTACACATTTTTAGGGTGTCGTGCCAAAAAGGTGCAAATGAAAGTCTTCCGCTATCACTGGCCTCCATGTTCATTAGGGAAGTTATTTTTATTTGTACAAGGTATTATAATATTATTATTTAAAATATTTTTTATTGTTGGTAGGTGCTTTTGGAACTTCTATATTTTAATTAGAAGTTCGTATTTTTTTCATCGAGTACATTTGAATATCTAAATTATTATATAGTTTAGGTACATCACAAATCAATAAATATTATATAATCAAACCCATCGTAGCGACAATCCCTACGTCCCTACTATTATTATTAATGCGGAAGTAACTGTCTGTCTATTCGATTTCACGCCTAAGCCACTGAACCGATTTTAATAAAATTTAGTACAGGGACAGATTAGACATTGGAAAAGGACATACGCTCCCTTTTGTCCCAATATTTAGTATAATATAAATTGGTATACCACGCAGTCAGTTTCAAACTGTACGGTTAGGGTTATTACCACACCGTGATATTTTAACTATAATCATCAGTTATTAACTATAATAACTGATATTCATTATAACATAAATAAAAGAATACGGTAGTCCTTAATTCCACATAATTATGGAATTGTGCATTCCTGACTAAATTCCTGTCAATTTTGTTTTCAGTTAGAAAGAAAGAAAGAAATGTTCTCTCAGTATAAAACAAGGCAAAATGATGGTAGAAAGTAATACGGCCGGTTTACGTCGGTGGCCGTAGGTCCACTACGTCGGTCGGCTACCGTTTAAACCGATTACATCCACAGCGAAAACTCAGTTACAATCCCGAATCACAAACTTCCCTATCTTGCATGTTTTTTTTAGTTAAATCTCTTTCATAGATAGTTCTACTTGGGTTTTTTGGGAAATTTAAAAACTAAAGAGGAATTGAAATAAAATTACTTTTTATGGATTTTATCGCGTTAAATTGATATTATTAATCCCGACGTTTCGGACTCTTTACAACGTCCATGGTCACGAGTAGACCATGGTCCGTAAAACCTAGTTTTATTTCAGTGTCTAATATTCACGTAAATGTCAGAAATCAATACCAAAGAGGCATACTTTTTTTAAAGTTATTTAGAAAAGGAAAAATTCGACCGCGGGCAGGATTCGAACCTGCGTCTTCTGGTTAGGTACACCAGACGCTATGACCACTAAGCCACCGCGATTAACTAAATAACTTTAAAATCTTTGCATGGAAAATGCCAAAAATATACAAAAAGATACTATTTTATTTACAAATGATAGAAATCTGTGGCACACAATAGTATTTGTTGCGAGTGGGAATCGAATCCACGATACTCTGCGCAATGCAACGGTAGTGTTGACGTGGGCTCCTTAAACTGTTACAACGTAATTTGCCTTATTGTTTAGGTTTTTATTATCTTTATATGTATAGAATTATTGGAGAATCCCCAACTTTAAAAAAATTAAAATATGTTCTTTCTTAGGTTATCACTGTCGCGTTATTTTAGGCTAAATACGTTTTCCTACTCCTAAATTCTGTTATTCATTGAACTCAGAAACGTAAGCTGGTAGCAGTTTTCCAATCAAAATGAGATTCGATTATTATCACAATTAAACTTAAATTTGATTGCAGTTCACTCTTTAACAAGCCCATTTTGCGTACCATAAACACACAGTAACATTCGTACCCGGATTGTGTTTAATTTAACGTACACAGCACATCACGATGTGAAATGAAACCGATTTCAATTACTATTGGAGTTACATGATTAGTTTGCAGATTTGAAGCCCGAATTTCAACCGGCCAGTGGTTGAGGTAATTATGAAGAGCACACAAATGCGTTATGGTTAAATACTGATATCCGGCAAGGTTAGTTAGTTAGACTGAAAACCCACTCGCTGTAACAGGGTTTGTTCAGGGCAATATTAGTGGACATGATCACAGTAAATAAAAAGAAAGAAATAGTTTATTTTTTATACTACGGTGGTAGGTACTACGGTGGCAAACAAGCATACGGCCCATCTGATTGTAAGCGGTTACCGTAGACTTAAGATGCTTTTAACACCAGGAGTATCACTTGCGCGTTGCTGACCCTGTATTAAAAGAGGAATTGGGTTGGGTTGGCAGTATAAGGATCAAAGTCCCCCCACTGCCAACACAATGTTTCCTCGGAGAGCACTGGCAACCTTGCTAACCATAAGAAACACAACACAGCTCAATTCAGTGATTTTACTTCGATTTTCTGCAAGGCGTAGGTACTTCCTCAGTCGGGCAGCTCCAATTTGAGTGGAATTACTCCCACTATACCTCCCTTAAAAATTGGTAATATTGCTATTTCAAAAGACTAACTTTACCAACGTTTGCTTCAAATAAAATGTTCCTACCACACGAAGAAAAGGCGACTGTATCAAATACATGCTAAAATTTGAAATATGTTAGGTCATAAAATTTTACGTCTTGGATTCAAAAAGTCAGAGGAACTGTAATTGAGGACCACTAAAACTTTCACCAAACGCTTGTGTGCCAAATGTTTTTTTTACAAAAAAAAGTATTTCGTAACAAAATTACGTTCTTTATTTATTTAAAACCATTTTTTCAGACAAATGGTCCTATATTCTCTATAAATTACGCTAGGCGGCCTTGGCTCTCAACATTATTAGCGATTGATCGAGTATTCTACATGAGCTTCGGACATAACAATGATCGCGTGTTGAGAGAAATGAACTGCCTATAATAAATAAAACATGGCTGCCTTCAAATAGGTCACGTTTCCAATCTAGTACCAATGTTTTCGTTTAACAAAAAAGGGTAGTCGGTAACTTAACGTTTGTTGCAATCATTTCTAAAGTAGTCTATAATTCATTTTGTTCATTGCAAAATGTGGCATGTTTTTTATTTCTTTACTAGTTCATCCGACAGTTGTCCTTCCAATTTCAATACATTATACAAAAACCCCATACCTAGAAAAAAGTACTATTTCTTTCCTGAATTTTTAAATTTCGATCCAAGCCACTTTTTTTTTAATTTCGTTCTAAAAACCTTATTCGGACATTATCCATTTTAATCAATATAGATTTAAACAATATTGCGTAACCAGATCATGGTTCTGTATTGTGGGTGCATTTAAAAATACAAATACCTAGACTCGAAATACGTACCTATAGAAGTAAAGTCCTAATATTTGTTTCGGAAAAGAAAAGCCGAACTGATCGTTCAGCCATAGTTAAGCCGTCCAATATCCGAATTACTGGGTAATATTAATATCTAGAGGACAGACTGCTTGTCTGGCTTGCATCCATTGACGATTGTCATGATGATCATCATATCAGCCACAGGAAGTCCACTGCTGAACAAAGACCTCCCCCATAGACTTGATACTTGATAATGTCATGATACTACTATGAAAATCGGGATCGACGGCTTTACGTGCTCTCCGAGGTACCTAAAGTGCAGCCATCCTCTGCAAGGTACAGCATGGGTGTATTTTATGCAAAATTAATTGCAAAGTTGTAGGTGCTATACATTTTTTTTTCGTCCAGCAACGTCTAGATGTCACTCAGATTATAACACCAGAACAACACTCATCAATTTCAATCAGTTTCATATCCGCATTTTCTTCACAATATTATCGGATAATCTTCAGCACGTAGGTATAATTGTATCACAATAACACCGTTATCTCGTACAGTATTGTCTGTAATTGCATTGTGTTTAATTCCATTACCGTTTGCGCCCGATCAGCGTGCACTGTCGCCCAATCCGATTAGTAGCCGCTTTAAACAATCGTCTGCACTGAGATCGGGAATGAGTGCGGTAGCTGGTTAACTATTCATAGAAATGAGGACACAGTGACCATCGCAGAGCTGTCGGTGGATATATCCTTTTTGCACAATTTCGGTTTCAAATAAAACATTTTATACCATATTTATTTTTATACCATACCATGATGGAGGTTCCCGACTTCATGGCTTACTTACTATAATGCCACCTTCTATTTAATCCTACCAGTCAATAGCTACGTTTAATTAATAGACTTCTACGTTGAGTATTTAAAACACACGATAAATAAGTACTGTTTTTTTAAGTTTAATAGTGAGAAAAAAATGCGGTTAATCACAGCCTTATTTTGTCTCGTTTGTTCTTCGATTATGAGCATTCTAACACTGTTCATATTACAAAGATTAACAGAGATTATTCAAGATACCTATCTAGAGTTTGAATTAATATTTATATTTAGTAATTCATTTCACTTATGCTTTCACTAGTGATGTAAGCATGTTCATATTAATATTGAAGCGATGCTTGGTTCATGTTGGTTGAAAGTGAAGTGTATGGGGTGCTTATCGTAAGTTGTAATGCAATCGAGTGAAACTACCGGGTGCGGTCACAACAGTTTCCTGCGAGGGCAAGTGATGGCCTAGCTTATCTACAATCGTATTTTGCAATACATTATTATTAGGGTATGTGGTTTTTGGATATATTTATAAGTGGGATTGAAATGATTGTGAGATTGTGTATAATAAGTGTGTACTCTTTTGTGTAAAGCTAATATATGGATTTGAATAAATGTTTAATATTATAGGTGCATATAGGTATACATTTAGTACGACCAGGGTCAAGGCCGTGGTACGTTCTAGCCTAAACCAGCTGATCATAAACCGTTATGGAAAAATTATCCCCGTTTTATATAAATGTTGTGTTCATGTTCATATTGAAAATCGTGGGTCAGTCAGTCTGAAAAACTTATTGAGTGCCTACTTAAATTTTTTTTTGCACCTAGCTGTTTTTTTTAGAGATATTGACATGTACTGCTATGTTGAGCCCCTGTTTCACCTGATGAATAACAAAGAATTCACCCTCTTAAAATTATTTTTGAATTCCAAATGTTATTGCTATTATTGAAACGCTAGTCATCTTTTTATAACAGACAAAATTACACCAGTTAATTTAATAAATATAGGTTATTTCCAGTGGAATAAACACGGGTCCTCTGTGCGCTGCTGACTATAATTTCCGCTGTACCGCTCACACCGTGGCGCACTATTAATTAACCAAAATGCGTCGACAGAAGCATTGCGCATTAAATTTTGTAAGGTATTTCGTAAGGTGGTTTTGGATTGGCACTGAATTAAAATGTAACATTTTTATATATAATAATATACATATCGGAAAACTAGATAAAATCTGCTACCTTATTGTGTTTATAAACATTATATAACGTTTACTCAACGATTAAGAGAGGTAGGAGCATAGTGAGAGTAATTTCACTGAAATTTGAGAGCTGCCCGATTCAAGGGGAAGTACCTCCACCTTGCAGAAATCAGAAGTGAAATAATACTGCACCTGATGGCAACCCGAACTCTCTCGTTTCACAGGGTTGCCAACGTGCAAGTGACCCCTGGTGTTGCAAGCGTCTATAGTCTACGGTACTAACGGTTTACCAGGTGGGGCGTATTCTTGTTCGCCAACATAAAAAAAAAACATACTTTATTAATATGAGATGACACGGACAAGTTCATATTCTATATTATTTTGTGTACAAAAAGAAATTATTTCTTATTTTAAAACTAATCTTAGGGTGGTAAGTAAGAAACGACTAATTTGGAACCGTGCACCTAGACTCGACATTTCATAAGTGCCTGTATATTATGGTTTATATTTAAATAAAACTATTTTGATTTTGCAAGGTCTGCTCGCTGCAGTTTATCTGGTGCATGAGCCAGCACCACCGCATTGTAAAATATTCTTGTGCTTAGCAATAATGTGTTAACATTATAGTGCTCCGGTTTGGGCAACGTAACCAGTAAAATTACTGGGCGCTTCTGAGACTTAATATTGGAAATAAAGCTACAGGAGCAATGAAAGACGTGTGCACTGTTCAACGGTCAGATTTATTATAATCATCATGTTAAATATCGAATAGAATGACAAATTGAGCTAGTGATTGAATGAGTGAATGAATACATGATTGAATGACAACTTGAGTGAATTAATCATCTACACATCACATGAGACTTGGAGTTTTGTAATATTGCAACACTTAACAACTGAAGTCTCAAGATGACAACGCGCAAGTTATACTGCTGGTGTTGCTAGGGTCTATAAGGTGCGGTTGCGCCTACAAGTTTGTCAGCCTATCACAAACAAAAAATAAATTTAGTCCTTATCATCTACAATATTAAAAACTGAGAGGTTACTTTGATTTGGAAATATCTTTCCACGATTAGATTATCCTGACTTATCTACTGATATAGTTTAAAAAACTGTTACCCTTACTTTGGCTGTTGTCGACACATACAAGCGGGCCTCCCATATCCTTTTGAAGCGAGGTGGAACATTATAATACTCGGGGGACATAAGCGTAGTTACTGATGTCGGGTATAGCAGCAATATACAATAATGGCTACCTTGTTTCATTAGGAATACGTTTTGTGTAGTTTTAATGTTTCGAGTGGATCTGTTAGACTTGTTAATTGTGTACCTACCTAATAATAATTTAACCTCTATAGGTGGTGGAAAAGCAGTAGATAGCCTAGCGATAGAACCATGAACTATCAAATCATAAGTTTCACCAGAAATTTACGAATTTCAATCACGTACGTAAAAAATAATAATTATTATTTAAAAATAATCAATATGATTTAGAAAAAAATGATAATTATTTTGATAAAAATAATGTTTACTTAGAAAATGATAGTTATTTTTTAGAAAATAATAATTATTTTTTTTAGAAAATAATGATATTTTTTTAGAAAATAATTAATATTATCTAGTAAATAATAGTTATTATACAGAAAATTCTTAATAATGTACTTGGAATGAAGATAAGTATTGTAAGATAACGTCGCCGACGGCGTATGAAGTCTAGTACTAAAGTAATTTTTTGTAGTGTTGGAATCCACACAAAGCGCATTTTAATGGACGAATGAAGAGTTCAGTTGGACAACGAAATAAGACACAATGTTAGCACACAACAAACATGTTTACGACTAGTATAGCAAGATTTATTTTACGATGTATAATAACAAAGTTACGCGGGAAGTATTCAGTGCCTTGGTAGCGAGTCGCTGACAAAACATTAGCTTCAACAATAACTTTTACGTATGCTTAGGGAAACAAATTCTCTATAAAAAAATATAATGGTATTATGCAGTAACTAGTAAATTAGTAATTTTTTTTTTTTTTTTTTTTTTTTTTTGACGGACTTAGTTTTTAGCTCGAGGGAGCTTTAAAAACTTAACCGGACTAGGTGGCGAGGCACCAAATGCCTCCAGCCAGGGGCAACTTATAAACTAAGCAACACAGCTAAGGGTGTCCCCTGCGGGACTCGGACCTCGGCTTAGGGCGTTGCTGGGGGGGCAGCTAGGGACGGCTGGATCTGGGTTTAAATTATTTAGGGGCGAATTTAAAGCTACTGGCTCGGCACGGGCCGGCTCGAGCAAGGGACGGGGAGGATTACCGTTAAGGGGTCTTCGCGACGGGCCTCGCCGGCGAGGACGGTATATCGGGCGGCGTTTTTGTGCGTGTGTTTTGAGAGTGCTAGTCACTCTGTTTGACTCCTGCGCTAGGGTGATTTGGTCGTCAGGGTAAGTGAGTGCGTGCCTTGGGCGGCGCACTCTACTTATCTGAGAGGGTTTGTAGTCTACGCTACTGACCACAAGGGGATTAGGGTGAAGGGGGGCCAAATCGAAATAGCGCTTAGAGGCGCGTTTCATAAACTGCTTGATGGTAGGCAGTTTTAGGTCTAAATGAAGGTCCCTATTGCGCACGTACCAAGGGGCGCCCGTGGCTTTGCGCATGAATCGGTTTTGGAGGGTCTGCATCCTATGGATAGCGGGACTTTCTATGTGAGCGAATACGACACTCGCATAGGTCATGATGGGGCGAATACACATCACGTAAATTCTCACCTTGTATTTAAGAGAGAGTTTACTGCGTGCATTGAGCATGCCATGTAGACGTCCTAGAGCAAAAGCGGCGCGCGAACGCACCGTTTTTATGTGCTCTCGGAACGTAAGTCGGTAATCTAGAACCACGCCCAGGTATTTGGCTTTCTTTTCCCAAGGGATCTGTTGGCCGAAGAGGGAGATGGGTTGGGCTTGAGCGGAGAGGTCGGAACTCTTGTGAAAGAGAACCGCCGCGCTCTTGGAGGGATTCACCTCTATTCTCCATTTCCTGAACCAATTCCCTAGGGCATTGACCGAGGATTGGAGAATTTTGGTGATGTTTGTTAGGCTGATGCCGGAATAATATATAGCCGTGTCGTCAGCGAATAGAGCCAACTGCGACTTGGATCTTTTTGGAATATCGCTGGTGTACAGCGTGAAAAGGAGAGGGGAGAGCACGGAGCCCTGAGGGACTCCGGCTCGGATAGGATGAGGGGACGAGAGTGTGCCGCCCTCTATACGATAGCGAAAGGTGCGATTCGACAGAAAATCTCGAATGATGAGCACGAGACGGTCTGGCACGTTGAATGAATATAGCTTGTAAATCAAGCCATTGTGCCAGACCTTGTCGAAGGCTTTCGCCACGTCGAAGAAGAGCATGCCAGTCGTCATACCGCGCTGGAATCCAGCGCTGATATGTTCGACTATGCGATGCACTTGGTGGATACAAGAGTGTTTGGTTCGAAAACCAAACTGCTCGTCGGGAATGAGATTATGGGATTCGGCAAATTTATTTAATCGGGCATAGATAAGCCGCTCATAGATCTTCCCAAGGACTTTGAGGAGACTTATGGGGCGATAACTGGTGGGCTCTGACCTGGGTTTACCGGGTTTAGGGATACCGATGACGGTAGCTTCTTTCCACACTTGTGGGAAGATGTTATTATTTAATGCCGCATTGAAGATGGCGGTCATCAGAATGATCAGGGAGGCAGGGAAGAGCTTAACCACCTTGTTGGTGATGCCGTCTGAGCCGGGGGCTTTCCTGGGTCGTAGGTTTTGTACGATCGACCGGACTTCGTCCGCAGTGACGGGGGGGACGGGATCGTCTGGGTCGGGGGCGGGGGAGAGAGTGGAACTTACGGGGGCCGTAGGGTTATCGGGGGACAGCGAGAGGGCGACTCTACGTTCGACTTCGGCGTTCACCTCATTGAGGTGGGCCTTGTCTACTGGTAGAGTGCTAGGCGAGCATTGTGCCTCTAGACTGTCGGCTAGGCATTCGGCTTTTTCGTCGTCGTCAAAGGCGGGCCTTTGATTAGGACGGTTCAGAGGGGGCATTGTAGACTCTTGGTCGGACTTGAGCTTCCGGGTCAGCTGCCAGAAGGCCTGATGGGTGGGCTCCAGGTCCTTCAGCCAATTGTCCCAGCGGGCCTCGCGCAACTCATTTATGCGTTTCTTTACAGCACGCTGTAAATTGCGCATGTGAGCGCGGTTCGGCTCGCAAGGAAAACTGTCGTACGCTCTGATGGCCGCGTTCTTCTCCGTCACCAAGCCACGCACATCCTCCGGCAGATTCCAGCGGTTATCAAACTCCTCTGGAATCTGTCGTGAACATTCGTTCAACAGGGATTGTACATGGTCGGTGAGGGAGTCAATCGCGCCCGTCGCGTCGGCAACTGACACTATAGAGTCGGGGATGGCATCCAGGTGAACGGATGAAGTCGACTTGAGGCGTTCCTCGAGTTTCCTCCAATCCGTTATCACCTTTGTTGGAGCGGGCTGACCTGGATCTGAGGGGGCAAGTCTGGGGCCTAATACTAGGATCACAGGTCGGTGGTCGGAGTCTAACTCTTGTAGCGTCTCTAGAGAGCGTAAACCTAAGTTTACGTTCTTTAAGAGGGCTATGTCGAGTACGTCAGGTCTGTGGTTTACGTCAGCGGGATAGTGGGTGGGCATCATTGGGGCGATGATATCGTAATTCAGTAAGGTGCTCAGGTTATCAAGCTCTCTGCCTCTCTGGTTGTTCGAGTGGCAATTCCAGGCGACATTTTTCGCGTTAAGGTCACCTGCTATGATAACTGAGTCACCTAAGCCTAAGAGGGCTTCTAAGTCGGGACGTATGTGAAGCCTAGCGCTGCTAGGGGGGATATAAGCCGATACGATAGTTATCGGTTGGTGACCGGTCATGCCTACTCGACATATCGAGGTCTCAATATGCTCGAGGGAAGGATTATCCATAGGAGTGCAGTACAGGGACCTTTTATAGTATATGAGGGTACCACCTCCTTGAGAACGAGTCCTCTCATTGCGCACTATATGATAGTTTGCAATTCCAGGATTCCTCTTGGATGGTTTGAGGAAGGTCTCCTGTATAAGGAATATGTCAATTTGATGGTCGCGGAGGAAAGTGGCGATCTCATCGCGTTGACCATTCATGCTATTCGCATTGAAAAAACCTATTTTAAGGGACCGGGGTTTGGTTCTACCTACGTGCACCGCCATTTAGAACCTAAGCTGGGAGAATGCATCAATTAAGTCAGCATTCTCAGATATGATTTTGAGAATGCTGAGGCCGTTTCCCTCATTAGCTATGAGGGCGTGGCCAATGGTAGTGATGCGTTCAATGGGGGCGACACTGAACGCTTTAAAAGCAGCACCCAACGACCTACCTGTTGCCGGGGTGGCAGAGGCAGGAACGTGGGGTTGCGTGGGTGCTGGCGCAAACACAGGCTGAGAGGCCTGTGCGGGCCTTGAAGGGGCAACCGCGAGAGCGGCCGGGGAAGCCGGCGCGCAGTGAGCGGGGGTGGGGGTACCCATTAAGGGTGGGATGTTAGCCACATGCTGTGGCGTTTTAAGTGGGGGAAACGCTTGCTGGTGGTTCAGCGCGCTCCAGGGAGAGGGCCTTTGAGGGCTAAGACGGTCAGGGAGGGCGGCCGAGGGGCTTTCCCTCTGAGTCTTATCGGCTGCACGTTTAGCGTGCTTGGGTGAAATTTTGGGGGCCTTAGCGCAGCCTCGGTAGTTAGCCGGGTGGCCTTGCTCCCCGCACAGAACACAGCTGGGAGGTTCCGTGCATAGTGTCCTATCTTTAGGACGACTACAGTCTGCGGTAGCGTGATCGCCTAGGCATTTCACACACCTTGATCTGGCGTGACAATTGCGGGATGCGTGGCCGTATAGTTGGCAATTGTGGCATTGCCCTATGGGACCTCCCTTGTGGGGTTTTTCGATCCGAATACCAGATAAGTGGCAAACGGATCGGATGTTAAATATGGCCTTTGCGCCCTCCGATTGCTCGATAATGGCGAGTACCATATTGTACTGAATGCCACCGCGGCCGCGGTGCATGCGATGGATTTCCAAGGCGGGGATATTTTGCGACTTAAGGTCGCTGAGTACGTCCTCCGTGTCAATCTCCTTGGGAATCCCGCGGATTATGACGCGTAGGGGTTTCTCGGACGCGAGCGTAAAAGTATGGTAATTAATCTTACGCTCCGTAAGAAGGCTAGTGAAACCTCTAAAATCGGTGGAGGTTGAGAGGGTAACTTTGATACCCTCTTGGATTGGACGGGCAGAGGTGTAGTTGATCTTGCGTTCAACACACATCTTGGAGATAGGGACCCACGACTCTTTGTCGTGGACAATGACGGGGGGTGGGGCTTTGCCCTTCTTGGGTGCGTTCTCAGTAGGCTGAGAACGAGGGCGAGGGGCAGGGGTGGAAGCAACCTGGGAGGAGGTTGATGGAATAGGAGAGGCTGGGGAGTCGGTGACCTCAGCGGTCCTGGGGGCCTTAGCGGGGGCATCAGAGTTGGCCTTAGCTTTACGCGGCCTTTTCTTCCCTGTTACGGGAGTGAATCCGTCGGAGGATTCCGAACTAGAGCTAGAGTCCGAGAGGGATGACTCGGACTCTGAGTCAAGCGGTGCCGATGTGTCCATCGGCACCGTTTGGGTCGGGGGCGGGGCTACAGAAGTTGACGCACGTGCGTCGACATTCTCAGAATCGGCGGACAATAGGCTTGAGAACCTATTGTTCGCGATGGGGATCGGGGAACCGGACAATAAAGCGGGGTCGTAAAAGTGAGCCTCCGGGCTTTCCGGAGAATCTCGTTGTTTACGCAGGTGTTCCATTGAAGGAACATCTGCGTCCGGTGAGGCCGGGCTATCGGGGATAGGGGCGCGGGCGGGGCGAGGGGCTAGCTCACGCGGGAGCTTGGAGCCATATTTGGCCAAAAATTCGGGGTCCTTTAAAAGGACCTCCCTGAGGAAGGTGATGAGGGTGGCGTCGGACATCTTGACGAGATGTCCGAGAGAGGCAAAGGGGAAAGGGGAATTTCGAGTCAATCCTAACTCTACCGTCCCCGGGTTGGATGGGCCCGGGGTTGTGTGGGTGAATGAACCCTCCCTGCCGGGTGTAGGCAGGGAGGCGTGTGTACCTGTAGTGTACCCTAGCTTGTCTCCCGTCGCCAGTCTTATTGTGCGAACGGGTTCCTATGCTCTAGTACCGTACTAGTACGATACTAGAGGAGCTGAAAGAGAACGGGGTTAGAGCTAGGGTCGACTAGGAGACCCCCCAAGGCCGGTGGTCCTAGCTCCTTCCGATTTTTGCTTTACCCAGAAGGGGCTTAGCGGGTGTATCGGGTCCACACCTCACTCGGTTTCGTTGGCACCGTACGGTTTCCACCGAGGACCACGAAACTGTGGTTTTTCCCTGAAGGGGCTAGAGCGCGAGCGTACCGAAGTCCGCAAGAGACAGAAAATCAGCCACCGCCTTGAAAAAGGCAGCTTTTGATCAAATATGTGGGTGCAGTCGGGACGACTGCGGAGCGCTGTGGCGGGGCACAGCGAGACGAGCTTAGAGAGAGCGCAGCGCAAGCGATACGTCCTCTCGCGGCGAGCGTCAGCGGGCGAGTCGTAATGTAAATTAGTAACTGCCTCATTAGCCTAATGTTAGTAAGCACGACTGTTGTTATATGTCCTGGGTACGATTCCCAGGTCGAGCAAACTGGTAATTATTTAAAATTGTCAGTTCTAGTTTGGATTTGTGCACGGTTATGTACAATAAGCTTGCCCCCTATGATGTAGGCCCTAAATATCGCGGAATCGAGGGTTACATGGATACCTACCTACACTTCTGCCCTACCCTTATGATGATAATATGTATCTATGTAATATTCTTTGTAGCACCTCGGTGTTACAATTTTTAGTTCTGACATAATAAACCTTTTTCTATGAAATCTATAGATACTATAAGAATAAATCTGAAGAAGTTTGTTTGAACGCGCTTATCTCTGAGAATACCAATCCAATTTGAATTTATTTTTTTTGGAATTGATAGCCCAATTCTCGAAGGAGATTATAATGTATTTGATATCACGCTATGACCCTTAGAAGCAGAGCAAAAAAATGATACCGCGGAGGAGAACTAGTAAATGATACAGGTAGGTAACATATTTATTTATTTAATAGATACTCCAACGACTTATTCACTATTACATTGCATACAGAAGGAACATTTACATTAGATTATGTGAATTTTTTCACTTATACACAGCACTTACATAAAATTACAAGCTATTTTTTATTTGACTACAAAAGAGCAGCTATTACCAGAGCCACATAATATCGTGCCTCGAACGTTCCTAAGCACGCACGTCTCGCCACATGACGAGGCACTCTCCTTCTCCGCAAACTTTACCGCATTGTCTTCAAAGTTTAACAGGAAACCTTAACTTATTAAAGTAAACAAAATTGAGTGTCACTTTTTCGAGGTATTTAGAAGTTTTTATATTTACATACATCGGAACGGAGAAGGTTTATTTATGCATTTAGTAGTATTTAAGTAGACGAGTCCCTCTTATTGCAGCTTAAAGGTACCTCAATGACCCAAGAGTCGCAAATGCGGTGGCTGGGTGTAGGGCAGGACCTTTCGCCCATGAACCGAAGTTCGTTCCCAAGTATCAAAGTGTTATATTACGATCTCATTTACCAAATTATGACTATAATAAATTATAAGTAACTTATCCCGTAAGTAACTTATTAGCTTTTGCCCGCGACGAAGTCGCGGGCAAAAGCTAGTAAAACATAATTCATAATGAAACATATATATATATATATATATATATATATATACTAAACGGAAAACTCTATTTAATGTTAAGTGTCCAAGCCAGAGCTAACATTTCATACATTACGCGCACGATACGCCAAGACAGCGAGTTAAGCTCGTTTCTGCACTGAAATAAGTAAAATATTTTTAAAATACCGCCATACCTTCACTTCTACAGTAAGGCATCGACCACACATCCATCCGATTTTAAAAGGAGCGATTGTGACGTGCGAATATAACTGCAATTTTTCTCGAAACGAAACAACTCAAAACTGACAGATTTGGTAGACAAAACTGTCCAAATGAACAATTCCGATAATAATACCTACCGATAAGAATGACGACCTGACAGAATAAAATACTTGGTACTTATTTCCTTTCTTATGTAATAAAAAATAATAAAATGACTTACTGATCATCGCAATATTTACAGAGCGCACGCCACCTAATCGTATCTTTATTGCATTCATATTATTTACAAGGTGTTTGAACATATTTAGGAAAAAACATGAATCTAATCGTGATGTTTGTGTAAACATTTAACTTTACTGGGGTTAAGTGGTTTATTTAATGAAATCCACACTTATTATCACAGTCAGAAAAAATAATGCAGGCACTGTACACAGGCTGTTACAAAACTACCCGTAAAGCTGAGAGGAGGTTAAATGGGGCCTTATAACGAGTCCATTCACAATATTTAAGAACCGTAGTAACGCTGTATAGGAATGGAAGCGCTCTGTAAGGAATCGCCAGGCATGGTGCACTCCAAAGCTGTAATTAAAGCCTACAATAAACGGCACACAAACCTTGTCCTAGCATTAAATAGGAACCACTTGCGCATTGTAACGAGAGCCTTAACAGGACACTGCTGCTTAAACAAGCACATGTTCAACCTAAGGCTGAGTGACACGCGAACCTGCCGGCGTTGTGAGGAGGCGGACGAAACGCCACTTCATCTCCTGGGAGAATGCGGGTCTCTAATACACAAGCGCAGTGTTCATCTAGGGAAACATATCGTAAGCCCAGATGAAATAAAAGAGCTCAACCCTAAGCAAATCCTGCAGTTTATAGTAGCCGCGGGGTTTAGCGGTGAGCTCTAATGCAACAAGTGGCGATCACAATAGACCGACTGCGGTCGCAGTGATACTTAAGCCGCTATATAATAATAAAAAAAAAAAAAAAAAAACGCTGTATAACATACCCCAAAAAAACAACAACATTTATGAATGAAAATTATTTTGAGAATTATTAGGTAAAATGTCGCGTCGTCGCGTGAGTGTGCCTACACCTTAAGCGGTTTAACTGGGCAGGTGGTGAAAGCAGACAGGTGAAGAGTTCGCGCCCTCCTGTACCCAGTCACTGGAAAATAGAGAAGCTGGAAGTGCTATGTTTCAGCGTTTGTGTTTCCGTGACTAGACTGTTAAATAACTTTCCTATTCGGTCATTAAGGAAGACGTGTCTGACAGTGGCGAAGGCTTTAAACAAGTCGATTCCTACCCGATTCAATTTCGAACTGTCAATATAATGATATTGACTTGGTATTTGGCAATTGATAATAGATTAGTCTCTACTATATCTATATATATCTACTATAAGGGACACATACAGCTTCTCCTTAACCAATATTTATCCTGCTATAGCTGATGAGTTAAGGTTGTACTCAAAATGTTCAGCATTTTTATAACGTAGGTGCCTACTAGGTAAACGTAGGAAAGATACGCATGACATTTTCAATGTAAGCTGTTGTCCCAATGTACGGAAAGCCTATACAATGCAGGATCAGCTCAACCTAGAATAATTGTATAGCACTATGTATATTTATACCACTATGTATCGTAAATAAAAAACATCATCATCCCATATACTGTCCCACTGCTGGGCAACGGGTCTCCTCTCAGAGTGAAAGGGATAAGGCTATAATCCACCACACTAGCCTAGTGTGGGTTGACAGACTTCACATACCATCGAAAAATATCTCTAAGGCATGCATGGCTCCTCACGATGTTTCCCTTCACAGTTTAAGCGATTGAAATTTTAATACGCACATGAATTAGAAAAGTCGGAGCCTTAGATTAGAACTCGAGACATTTGACTTGGCAGTTCGATGGTCATATCATTAGGTCATATCACTATCACTGCTTAAAAAAAAAAAACTTTCATATATTTACCGCAACTAGGCAAGTAGGAACACAATAAAATTAGTCCAATGAAAATTATTGCAAACGCAGCTTCAATGTTTAGAAATCAATTCAAGATCTCAATTCATGATCTCGTATGTAATTTACTCTTACATAATAAATTACAAATTGTTAATTAGTAACGTTAGCTTTCATATGGAACAACATAATTAACGTTGTAAGTAATTCATTTGTAGAGTAATAAAATATTTCGAAACATGTCGAAACAGCAATGTAAGTTGTAACATATCTAGCAGAACTTATTCAATGTTGCTTGTTTTATTTTTTATTTTTATTGCTATTCATTACTGAATCTAAATATTTTTTTCTGTACTTGCCCAATTATTTTGTGTAATGTATTTATCTTTCGCCATACATAAAATAATATCTACTGCATCTGCATAGATATTATTTTATGTATGGCGAAAGATCCCTTGACTGCTCAAAGTAGGGGCTCTTGGCTAAGTAATAACTACGCTAATCAACCGATCTGTAAAGTTAAGCTGCGATAGCCGCGGTCAACCAGTGGATGGGTGACCATTCTTACACTTCGAGACCCCCTCGTGCCTCAGAGAGCACATAAAAGCGTCTGTCCCGGTTCTCAAAGTACATACAATGTCCACGGCAACCCTGTACGAGGCCAAAAAGGCTCAGCAAAATGCTGCAACATTAAAAAAAAACAATGTCACAGCGCTGGTATTCTGTTAGGACCGTAATCAGTGACGTCACGGGCTGCCACGACCGTGACCTATACAAAATAAATATATTATATCTAAACAGGTTCAATATATATGGTTATAATGGTTATGGTTATAATTACGTTGGATACCGACCTACTGCGTTTTCCAATGTGAAGATATTCACATGGGCTTTCAATCAATCAGACCTACAAAGCGATTATAAAACTATATGTTATTAGTGATGTTGCGTACCAACAGATACACGTAATCCAGCTGTTAGTTTTCTCCATCGTAAAGCTAGATTCTTAGCTCACCTAACGACTAAATAATATGTACTTAGCCTCTCTATTTGTAGAACTTAAAGAGCAATTGCTTGTTACGCTTAAGTAAGTATCTTTTTATTTCTTTAGCGAGGTTGCATGATTTCTTAACAGCGTAGAAGCTAGGAGTGAAAATACTGTTGCTTTTTTTTTGCAGTGCGTTAATGAAAATATGTAATTTCGTTATTTGCGTGTTAATATAGCGTTTACGCTAATCTACCAAAAGAGAAAGTTTGTATAAATAGAAGGATGTAGGACAGCCTCCTAATTTTTAAATATATTTATTTGTTTTGCAAGCCTACTTGCCTGAATTCCAATAAAATAATGTCATACATTATTATAAATAACAGTACCTCGTTAGTTGATGTGTCATGCACTTTTTTAAAATAAGTAACATCTCTACTGTACTATACAAAAAGTATTTATTGTGTAATCAATACTTTTTGGTTGGTTTCGCGGCCGTACCTAGTCGGTATAGATTTTCTAAAGCTTCTTGGTTACAGAACACAAAACGAGTCAAATATCATCATCATCCTTTTTTTTAAGTATGGAACCTCTTCATAGATCTTCTGCCAACTGAGGAGGTGGAAAGCTATGTCAATCCGTTCTGACTAAAAACCGGACTCGCTTTCCAGTGCCCTTTAGTCATTTCCATGGGATTCCTGACATTCATGACCATGATGGAAATTATCACCCTACTACCCTTATCCCAAATTACTTGTTGTAGACGCAGTATGTCTTAGATAGACATTATGAATAAGAGGTTAATTAACCTTTTGGAATATAGAGCTCTGATAACTGCCTCAATAGTCTAATGTTCGTTTGCAACTGCTACGCTAGAGGTCTAGGGTTCGATTCCCAGGACGAGCGGTAGTATTGATATTTTTCTATGAAATTCCTAGTAACAGCTCGTAGTTACATAGTTGTGCCCAGGTAATATGCTTGCCCCCTATTACATGAGAATTAATACACCTCTGCGTAACCCTTGGGGAACACCGGTGTGATGGTATCTCATAATAAAGAGAAAAAAAATCTAGTCCACTTTTATTCTCAATCTGTTTATTAACTATTTATATTTTAACGTTACGAAAGCTCTTTAAAATAAACGGAAAATATATTTTACAGCATGGTGACATAAAAAGTAAGCTAACACTTTGGCTCGTAAAGCTCAACATAATTTTATTTAACACTAAAATGCGAGCAACGAAAATTTTACGAGTTTTGAACTGGGACCTAAAAACATTGGCTAAAACGAAAAGTGTTGTATCATGGTCGTGATCTTTTCATAAAATGCGTTGGTTTTACCATTTGCAGACGAAGTGTTAGTTTTGTTTAAAGCTTTCTTTAGTAATATCATAGACATAACATAACATCACGCCTGCACTAAGTAGTGAGAGTCTGTACTAAGGTTTTTAAGAGAGATAGGGAGTAATTCCATTCAAATTGAAGCTGCCCGACTGGGGAAGTACCTCCCCCGTGCAGAAAATCGAAGTGAAATAACACTGCTCTGAGCTGTGTTGTGTTCCTTACAGTGAGCAAGGTTGCCAGTGCTCCGCGAGGAAACGTTGTATTGGCAATGGGGGGACTGTGACCCTTATACTGCCAACCCAACTATTCCTCTTTCGTTTTACAGGGTCGGCAACGCGCAAGTGATGCCTTGGTGTTACAAGCGACCATATGCTACGGTAACCGCTTACCATCCATATACCATGTGGGCCGTATGCTTGTTTGCCACCATAGTGGTATAAAAAAAAGTAAACCCGCAGTTCACCGGTCTATAGGTCTCTAGTTTTTAAAGGAAACAAACATACCATCTACACGCTTGTATTCCCCGAAGGGTTAGGTAGAGGTGTACCTACCTTGTACCTACACCCACAGGTCGCGGTATGTTTAGGTCCCATGTAATAGGGGCGAGCCTATTGCCTTTGAACTGGGCACAAATCCATACTGTTACAGAGAAATTCGTAAAAAACCCAATAGCACTTTGCTCGACCTAGGAATCCAGTTTGTACCCTGGGTTTGTATCCTGAAAATCTACTAGGTTGTTTTTATCTTGATTTCTTACAAGTTCTAAAATCAAGCAGTAAGTAGTTATATCAGATATTGTTAAAGGTCTTAGAAACTTTGCACCGATAACAGTAAACAAATTATTCTTAGAACGATGCTTAACACTGACAGAATAATAAGTGCTATGCTAGCTTTCTGGATAGGTACATGCTATATTTTCTATTTACTCCGAGACGATTATGCAAATTCCACGTTATTCAAAGTATAAAACGACGAGGAACTGAAATTTAACGATTTTTTAAGGCACCTACATAAATTTTTCAGTAGCCGTTTGAGCCTGCTGTCAAGTTGAAAATGATTTAATTAGTATTCTTATTATTAAACATTTTTAAAGACATACATTTTAGAGAAAGAAAAATTCAATCTCAGGCATCAAATTTGGCTAAAGCGTAAGATCCTAAGATGGAGTTTTTCTTTAAAAAATATTGAGAAAATATGACTACAATATTTAAAGTGTAATATATAATTTAATAACATAACATCACGCCTGTATTTCCAGGAAAAGGAGGTGTACCTAGTGCTATAGAGCCACAGTTCGCTGATATATTTTTATGTCCTGTGTAGATAAAACGTATGCAGAAATTGAAACACCGAGCTGATGGTAAGAATAAAAAAAATGAGAATAAAGCCCAATATTAGTAAAATTGAACACAATTTTTAATTGAAATTCTAGCTGACAATCATACAAGGTTAAGAGCATCTTCAACAAAAGAAAGGCTGCATGAGGAGGTTAATAATCATAGATGTAGTCTAAGTGGTGTGTCAGGATCGTAGCAAGTGGACTATAATCTCTGCCTACCCCAATGGGGGACAGTTAATATATGTATGGGTCAGAATGTTGGGTTACAAAAGGGATGTCACTGAGATGGGAATGCTCCGAGGAATGTGGTGAGGAATGAGTATATAAGAGCCACTTTGGCACATTGGCAAAGTGGCACCAGTTACAGAAATGCAGTAAACGTTTGTCATGGTATCTATGGACACGTGATGCAGGTAGGTTTTGAGCATGAATGTGGATAAGGGAAAAGGCAGACTAAAGAAGAGATGAACTGTGTGGGAGAAGATTATGGCTAAAGAGGAAGTAAAAGATGTATGGAAGAAAAGTACGTAGTAGCGTACTGCGCCAACCCTATGTCATTTGAGATAAGAGTAAGACAATAATGATGTAATGTTTTTTAAAACTTTCTCAACGTACAGAACACGTAAAATTTTCTGTTTGTCATTATCAAATAACCGTCATTATGAGTAATACAATAAAACAGGCCCTAAAATTACAAAACACAACCTTAATCCACATCAGATACGTTGAACAATAAAGTGAATGTAAAACCTACAATAAACAGTGGTTAGGGCGTGTGTCCAGCCTTGCTTTTTGCCCCTCGGTTATCCTCCCATGATTTATACTGCGCCTGCCCGGAATATGATTACCAGTTACGTGTCGGAAGTACCCTTAATGGATATAAACGTTGTATTTAACTGGCCGGTAAATACTGGCTGGGTTTTTGTACGCCTTTGTACTACTCAATTGTGACTGTGTTTTAGGGCATTTATTGGTTTGATCGCACACAAATTCGTGGGTGCTTGATTAATTTTTATTGGTGTTGATTTCATAGATGGGCGTTGTTGTTTATGGGTATCGTAAGTGCCGTCTTGGTGTGTGTAATTATCATTTAGTTTTTATGTTGATTTTCTGCGTAGGTTGGGATGATAGTTCAGTTGTTTATTTGGCAGTTTGTTCATCTCAATGCTATGTCTGTTTTGGATAGTTAAAAGTATTCATTTAGCTTCATGGTTGCAAGCGCAAGTGCTATGCTTGAGGTTCCTAGAGCAGTATTAATGGGTTTTTCTATGAAATTCTTAGTAGCAGCTTGAAGTTTGGTTTTGTGGACGGTTAATGATAATAGGCTCGGTCTTAAACCGGCAAGTGTGGATGTACATTAGTAAACCTCCACATAACTCTTCGAGGAATACAGGATTGATCATATGCTATGTTAGTTTACGCTTACATTATTGCCCCCGATCTTGAATGGTTTGCGGGCTGACAATGGATAGCCCAATGATTGGTGATACGACTGATATATTATATAATACAAATGAATTTTTACGACTTTATCCTATAGGGGTACCTACTTAGATAGTAGCACATCAAAATATTAAAAAATTCCGTGTATTTATATTATTTCAAATTATTTAAAAATATGTGAGTTTAATTTTATTATCCTTGAACCTTCGTATAGAAGACAAAATAGAGACAGATGAGACTCGAAATTAATTGTAAAATAAACATATTGCTTGAAAGAATGTCTCATTTAATTTGTGAGTTCAAAATAATTCTAGACCTTAGGTAAAAGAGGTTACTTTGAACACAACTTAGAGATATTGATGTAATTTAGTATCTCAAACAAATCTCAAAATAAAATACATCCAGTCCTATACCTACATAAGTAAACTTTATGATGATTGAATTTATTCAATCGATGTTGTTTGGAATATTCCATAAACATTGATGAAACTTTAAACAAGTGAGATGAGTTTTGTTTACTATGTAGTAAAAATTATAGGTGCCGACATAGGAGAAGAATAAAAGAAATATTGAAATAAAGCTACTTTTAACGGATTATAACGGGTTATATTGATATTATTAATTAGCGCGATAAAATCCCTAAAAAGTAGTTTTATCTCAAATATTCGCGTAAGTGTCAAAAATCAATAAAGAAATATGTTTTGTTCCAGAAAAAAATATGAGGGAAGAAATGGGTAAAATATTTGTGTGCTCTTGATTTATGTCACCTGCAATTCAATGTTACCTGTGCAGGAGTTGTCTTTAAAAAGTAGTAAGTAAATATTAAAATTCCCATTTTTTTAATGAGGTAATGATAGTTACTATATAAGTCTACATCATACCAAAGCCAAGTTAGGTACTAAATGGAGACTGTAATCTGACTTTCGAGGGAAATATATTGTTTTACTTCGCTTGCGCTTGACGCGTTTTGTCATGCAAACACGCACACATTCAATTCTATGGTAATCCTAAAACCCCGAACTCACTAAACGTAACATGGAGCCTCACTGTGAACATAAAAGAATGAGCAAGAAATATATTTTGATATAACAACTTTAGTCGCGAATGAAAGTACTGACGAATAAAAAATAAACGATACACATCTCAAAGTTGGACCGGGAAGAAAACACTTTTGGATAAAAACTGCCGCGATTAGGTGCTCAGAGGCCGTACCACTTGTTAACGCGATCATTTGTAGGAAAAAGAAAGAGAAGGATGGCGCTGTTTGACGTGTAGAGCGGCATCCCACTCACTCGCAATAACACGTTGTGGTGCGGCCTCTGTTCTTCACATTTTTGCTGAGGCAGAGGCATCGTTCGTTAGCCGCTGTTATTACTGGCGAGCTCCTAATGAGGAAAAACGTTCCTACCAGTGATACTCTTGAGCAACACGAACTTCAGCTACTTCTGAGTAAGTTTCCCGCGCAATTAACTAGCTTGATACTCTTGATTTTCCGTGATACATTTCCTTCTGTAAGCTTAGTGGGTACTTAACGGCTGCTATTTATTGCTTCTGTTTATACTTCTTTGTTTTTAACTGACTTCAAATAAGGGGGAGGTTCTCAATTCGACTGTATAGCAAGCTAAAAAAATATATATTTTTTTATATTTCTTGTTTAGAATGAACTAAAAAAAACATAAACATTAATTCGGAAATAACTTAAAGGTGCTGGTTTTAGCATGAAGCTAACTCACTTACCTATCACCCGTGATGATGTCATTTTTCCTAATCTCATGAGATTAGGGATTCCTAAATAATTCCCAAAATCTCGTCTTAATAATTTACATTATAGGAATCAGGAATTCCTGTTTAAAACTGTTTGTTGTAAGTCAGTCAATCAGTATTAGTTGAATGTTGTGGGACAATGAGTAAGAGAAATTTGACAATATGGACAAAGACATCAGTATCTTATATTTATGGCTCAAGCTTTTAAAATTACTAGACGCAGGTTCGAGACCTGCATGCAGTCGAAATTGTCTTTCGCAAATATAAAATTTATAACCTAACTTAAAAAAATAAAATTGCGTGGTGTTTTATTTTGTAATGAGATTAGATATGCAGCTAGCTGGGGCAGCAAGTAAAGACGCTTAATTAAAGGGTTGATTAAAGATCTGATCAGTGTCGCGCAGTTAAAAGTAATAGGCAGCCCTTAGTCCGTAGCTGAGATTAATGCAATGTGCCGGCCGCCGACGCTGCTCTCGTTCGAACTATCAACATAACGGGAAGCTGTAGAAACTGGCTAGCGATAAGAACATACAGGATTGCGGATCTAATTGAGAACTGAGAACTTATTTTTGCAAAACTGTGTCGCTAGGTAAACATAACATTCCATCACGCCTGTATTCCCCGAAGGGTTCGGCAGAGCTGCACCAATATACACTCACAATTCGCCGGTATGTTTAGGTCCCATGTAATAGGGGTAGAGCTTGTTGCTATTAAACGGGAACAAATCCAAACTCCGAGCTGCCACTGAGAATTTTAAAGAAAAACCCAGTAACACTTTGCTCGACCTGGGAATCTGGACCTCTAGCTTAGCAATCACGCTTAGTAACACTAGAGTAACAAGGCAGAGTAGGTAAATGAAGTAGGTATGTATCAATATGAGTGCTTGTGTTTGTCTGGGTGTTTCTTATGTATTAAATAAAAAAGTAAATAGGTATTATATAAATTGTCTAGTAACTAAGCAGAGTTGTACAATTCCAGCTCTGCTTAGTTTAGAACTAGATGGTGCTGTGTAAAATTTAGCAAAAATATTATTTTTTATTTATCTAGGATATATAAGGGAATCTCAAGTACGGTAGGAAATATATATTTACTATCGTACCTTACATCCTTATAATGCTAAACAAGACTTATATTTCGTTTATGAAATTAGATAAAATATGTATAATTCGCAGGAGAGACAGATATTATTCAAATAAATATGAAATATCCTTTATTGAGATTCTGTATTGATGTCAAAGCAAATTTTGGATTTCTAGATGAATATAGATGATAAAACAAAAGATAGCCTAGAAACAGCCTAATTTTATACCATAAGGTGGCAAACAAGCATACGGCCCACCTGATGGTAAGCGGTTACCGTAGCCTATAGACGCTAGCAACACTGGGGTATCACTTACGCGTTGCCGGTCCTGTAAAACGAAAGAGGAATAGTCAAAGTGCCCACTGCCAATTCAACGTTTCCTTGCAACTTTTTCACCGTAAGGAACACAACACAGCTCAAAGTAGTGTATTGTTGGAAATACTGTAAGAGCTTGAAGGTCAAGCTTCTACAGTATTTCTTTATCTTATAACAGCATACAGAATTGCGGACAGAATTGAGAACTGAGAACTTATTTTTGCAAAACTATGTCAGTTAACACTGTTACGTCCGTGCGTGCCTAACCACACTTCGCACGGTTTATATCATACTCGTGGCTAAAAGCGAAAAGCACAGACGTTTGTGTAACATGTTTATACAGGGTCAGTCAGTACACTCGTATTTCGCGCTTTATTTTTTTGGGAATCCGCTGACGCGTGCACGATACCAGCAATAAACATTCGTTACGTGAACCCAGAGAAGATAAAGACACATAAAAAACACTTTATTATAACAGCTATGAAGCTGAATACAGTGAAAGCATAGGGCTGATCCGTACACGCGATATTTTCACTGACATTTTCATGTTTGTGAAAAAATCGTTGACAAACTTTTTCTAAAAGGGGCAATTACATTAAAGCTTTTCGGAACGAACCGTCGCATGTATGCTCGGCTTACACTGAATTGGGTTGTGCAACTAACGTTGTAAACTTTTTAGGTTTTTTAAAAAATATCGCCTCGGTTACAACATGTTTTAATTTCGGTTGTAAGTACTGCGATATTGACATTTTACACACTCATTATTCAATCTTCTCCATGCGCAAAGATGAGGTAAAAAAGCAAATTTTGAAAACGCTACCGTAGCGGCCGCACCTTAAAGTAAATATTACTTAGTTTCAAGGACTGTTTCGATAGGCTAGTGGACCTAAACAGAACTGCTAAGCTAGTGGTCCTGGAAGGACTTGGGAGGACCAATGGACCTTGGGACGACCAATAACAGTTTGCTCGAAGTAGTGTTATTGGTTTTTTTATGAAATTCTCAGTAGCAGCTTGGAGTTCGTACTTATACCCAGTTAATGGGCTCGCCCTCTATTACATGGGACCTAAACATACCGGTTAACTATGGATATATATTACATACACCTCTGCCTAACCCTGGTATGTATTTTCAAGGCGTTATAAAGATACTCAACCTACACGCAGCTGCATCTATTGACACAAAATTTAAGAGTTCCGCAAATTTCGTCGTCATAAAAACTTAGAGAGACCAACGAGTCATCTTAAGAAACAAGCCATGTCAGGAGGGGGAATTTTCTTGTATTTTTGGGGCGCGCTAACAAGGGGCCTCTACATGACCGGAATATTTTTGTCAACAATTTCCTCAGGCGAACGGCTTAACGCCCCGGAATAAGTTACTTAGCCTTACCTGGGAGTCTTCAGGCGCTGTCAAGATATCGAATATTTTATGGACCTCGCCTCAATGCCTGTTATGTTTCTTTTCGACGATGACAGCGACGTAATAGCGTTTCGATTACGTTACCACTTTATTAACAAGCTTGGTACCCTTGCCATTATTAGATTGCAACATTCTACGGTGTTTATTCGTTCCTTATTCAGGAGATTGGCAGCCAAATGAGGATCTATAGAGACAGATGGTGGCAGTAAACAGTTACTTGAGGTATTCTTCAGTGGATCGACGGGCTGGGTGGGTTGAGACCTATATATCACTTAAAACGACAGAGCATAAATCTATGGGGGCTGTCGGCTCGTTATTTGTAGTCGCCACGTGAACCGTCGGTTTCGGGTGAATATTAACGATATCGCCAATTTTCCGCAAGCTTAGTCGCGTCGCAATTTCTCGCCAATTGAACAATCGCATCGCATCGAGGGGCGATGTACCGCCGAACAGTATTAACCCTGGCCTCGTGTTAAAAAAATGTATACTGCTTTTCTCGATCTGTCGCTTGAGGCTCTATAATGTAACGCGAACATCAAAAATTTTATATAAATGTTCGCATTTTGCCTATATTGAATCTCAATTCAATATTATGCAAAATTATTTATTTATTTATTTAATATAGGAAAACCAACAGCTATACAGAAAATGTTAATAACTAGGTTAAGCTACACTAAGCCAATTACAGGTTCTCACGGATAGTGATAGAATAAATAACTGAAGTTTTTTAACAATCACTAATAAGCCCAAATAACATAAAATTTAACAAAATAACCTATTGGAAAAAGTTAAGGTTCAGTCTATTACGTGCCGTACAGCTTTTTGTAATAAATGGGTCGAATGAAAACTCTTTACATAATTTATTAAAATCTTTACTCGCTCGCACGACATATGAGTTTTGCCTATAATTAGATGAGCAAGGGGAGATAGAAATAGGCGGATTGAATCTAATCGATCTCTGGGGCACGTTAAAATGTAATTTCTGTAGGATTTCAGGACAATCGATCTCATTAGAGAGTATCTTCAATAGAAAAGTGCAATCAGCTAGCTGACGGCGATTTATAAGTGGCTGAAGGTGGAACTTCTTACATAAATTTATGTAGTTATTAGAGCTATACGGTACTTTTAAACGAAAACACAGAAACCTTACAAAGCGTTTTTGAATACTCTCAATTCGGTCTATGTACTTATTATAGCAAGGGTTCCAGATTTGAGACGCATATTCAAGGTGACTTCTCACAAATGAACAGTATAGAATTTTTAGGGTCTTAGCTTTCTTAAAGCAACACGCGAGTCGCATTACAAAGCCTAGTGATTTGGAAGCTTTAGCCACTAATTCTTCAACGTGCGTATCAAACAAAAGTTTGGAATCGTGATATACACCTAAGTCCCGCACTCCGTCACATCTTGGCAATGGCTGCCCTTTCAATTTGTAAGTTGTCGGCAGTGGAAGACGTTTTCTACTAAAAGAGACAACTGTACACTTTAATGGGTTAAGGTCTAATTTATTGATCTGACAATATTCATCTAGGCGGGCCAAGTCTGATTGAAGTAGATCCATGTCCTGAATTGATGAAATCGATGAAAAAATTTTCATATCATCAGCAAAACAGAGTAGATTAGAATTATGGAAGCAAGAGTCGATGTCGTTTACGTAAATAATAAAGAGTAGAGGCCCCATCAAAGAGCCTTGAGGCACACCACTGGGCACCGGAACCCAACTAGAAATATAATTATTAACAACGACAGCTTGAGATCTATTTTCTAAGTATGAAGAAAACCAGCGGAGAAGATCTCCTCTTATGCCATTGTTAAAAAGCTTCCTTTTTAGAATGTTGTGATCAATTCTGTCAAAAGCTTTACTGTAATCTGTGTAAACGACATCGACCTGTGCACCATCATCCATTCTATCCGTAAGGAAATCATTCAACAAAATCAGGTTAGAGACCGTTGAACGACCCTTCAGAAAACCATGTTGTGCAGGACTAAAGGATTGACTGAGCGCTGCATAAACTTGTTCATAGACTACCCTTTCAAAAACCTTAGCCAAGATGCACAGTTTGGAGATTGGCCTATAGTTAGCCACTTCATTTTTATGTCCCTTTTTGTGCACTGGGGTTATAAAGGCAGACTTCCAAATATGGGGAACAGTACAAGTAGCGAGTGACTTCTTAAACAGTATTGATATAGGTAAAGCAATAGCTGTAGCACATCCAATAAGGAATTTAGGTGATAGGTTATCAGGGCCACTGGATTTAAATGGATCAAGTCTACTAATTAGTTTAATAATATATTCTAAGTTTATTTCAATTGAGTGAATATCGGATAGTGCAATAGAATTTGTGACAAATTGGGGACAAGAAGATTGTGAGTTAGACGATACACCAGGAATAGGATTGAGGAAAGAAGAGTGAAAATGAGAAGAGAATGCATTACAGATGGAGTTCGCAGAAGATACAATAACATTACCATACTTAAGATAAGCGGGTATTACATTAGATTTAGATCGCTGCTTCACAAAACTCCAAAAACGCTTTGGATTTTTTTCAATAGAAGACTCCGTTGCAGCCAAGTAGGTTGCATAGCATTCCTCTTCAACCCTTCTAACCCTCTCACGTAAGAGTTTAAAAGTTGCCTCATCAGCAAGCCTGCCATATAGCTTAAACTTACGGAGATATTTAAACTTCTCTTTAATAAGGCGTTTAAGTGAATGCGAGTACCAAATCGGGTATGAATTCGGAAAAACTTTTTTAACGGGGACAAACTGGTTTTGAATGTCCGCTACGCTACTATAAAAATAGTTAACTGCATCATTTAACGACATATCCGAAAGCGTGCCTAACCAGTCTATAGCTGAAATTTCATTATTGATAGCTGCAAAATCACCCTTGTCATATAGATATCGGGTATACGGTGCCTGAATCGAATGAGTGTACTCAGCAAAATTGACATCGATAGAAAGGGCAGGATGATATTTATCAGCCGGTGCTAAAGGGGCCAAACATTCTCTCACCAATACGATATCATTGCACAAAACTAAGTCAAGAATTCTTCCATATTCATTTAAAATTCCATTGAATTGATCAAAGCCTAATACACGCAATTCATCAGTCAGCATGTACTCATCACCACTAGAGACGTTGCAAGGAAGTAATATGTTAGCATTCAATTTCCACACTATTCGGCTTAAATTAAAATCGCCCGTAATTAAAAACTTGTCTAGTGGATTACTAAGCACTGAATCGCCTAAGTTGTGAAGAAAATTTGATAATTGGTCCGAAAAAGAATAACCGCGGTTTTGTTTGCACAAGTATATTACACATATATGTAACTTAATACGATTCCTAGTATGAGACTGACGAATACTCAATGTTACCCACAAGTCTTCGGCAGATGAGTGAAATGACGGTTGCGGAATTGCAGAAATGCACTTACGGATAGCTATCAATACGCCACCTCCACGGGTCTGACCAGTAATACGATAATCACGGTCGCGACGCCAGACCATGTATTGGTCGCCAAATAATTCTGAGTCAGAAATACCATCAACTAACCAAGTTTCGGTCAATATTATAATATCATATGATGATAGGCAGAGTTGTCGGTAAAAAAGTTCAGTCTTGGTACGGAGTCCGCGAACATTCTGATAGTAAACAAGCAGTTTCTTATTGTCATTTACAGCCATTGATAAATTAAATTAGTAGTAGTAACACCATAGATCACCGGATAACAAACCATGTAGAAATGTAATACAATAGGCAATAGAATACAATTAATTAATACAATATTTCTAATTAATTTATCGACCCGTGGGGTAACATTGAATATGTGTAAATAAAGCCGTAATACAAAACAAAAAGAAAGGTAGTCAGTTTCAAAATAGCAAATAGTTGAGCGAGAGAGAGAACAATAATTATAAACCATAATGAGTGCGAGCGAGATAAGCATAAGTTTATATGTTCTAATGAATAGAACAGAGCAATTAGCAACACAAAAAACCCGTTTATGTGAACAATAGCGAGGTGTCGATGCCTCAGGTACGCCAGGGACGCTAAACCTTTTACAATAAACCATAATGAAAGCAAAAGTTGGTACTATTTTAGAATTATTACAGTTACGTGTACAAGCAAGTTTAAAATGTATAATAGTAAAATTTTGTGATAATAATAACTTAATGCGATACCTTAGTTTAATTTGTTTAAATCTTTTTCTTTCAGTATGACAAAAACAGACGAACCATCCTGCTTGCGAACATGAATTTTGCCATGTTTAACCCAAACAAATTTATACTCTTTATCCTTTGCCAGCTGTCTTGTCTTATTTAATAGTTTTTTAGAGTCGGGATTGAGATGGTCGTTTACGTACACCCGGCTGGATTGGCCTACAAATCCCAGGTCACATGCAGATAAGGTTTTCAAAGATCGGGCAGCCGCGACAAAGTCCTCTTTTATGTATCTATTGAGAAAACTGACTACAATAGATTTATCCTTTGAGTTGAACAGCGGTATTCTAGATATATAGTTGATCTGGCCTCTAGGAAATGTGAAGTTAACCTTCTGACTGATCCTCTCCACAATAGAAAAAAGATTTTCGTCTTTTTTTAGAGGAATGCCCTTAATCTCAACATTGTTGAGCCGTGATCTTTGGTCGTTAGCCGACAATTCTGATTTAATCAGGTCAACATCCGATTGAAGAGAGCAAACAGACTCCCGAAGACTTTCCAGAGTGGCGACCCTACCCTCAATGCCTGCAAGTTTATCAGAAAACTCTTCTAATTGGCTACCATTAAACTCACAGCTGGTCCTGAGTTCCTTAAGTTCATCCTTTATGAATCTAACATCTTCAGCCAGCGTCGGCAGTCCAGCCAATTGAATTTTGAGCTCACGAATCTCATTCAGTATGGTTTCAAGAGATGCAGGCTCCGGAGTTGGCAGCGGAGACGGGGAAGGAGATGGAGATTGAGAGGAGATTCGGCATTTTGCACACTTCCAGACGGCTCTTCTGTCCATTCCCAATTTCCTCCATCCAGCCTCAGTAATGCTAGCGCAACCAAAATCGAGATATTTCTTGCATGACGCACATTGGACCCCATCGTTAAATTCGATGTTACAGCTGGCACACTTCATCATTAAGTGAATTAGACAAAGTAAATAAGTTACAAGAAAATAAACCTCTAAAATTCGATGATAATAAACTTTTAACCAAAGGTTTCGAATCTATGATCAAATACTATTCAAGCGTGCTTACTTAACGAGTGATCGCGAAGAACTGAAATGGAATATAACATACCATCACACCTGTATTCCCAGAAGGGTTACGCATAGGTTACCAATATACACCCACAGTTCGCGCGTATATTTAGGTCTCATGTAATTCGAGGCGAGCCTATTGCTATCAAACGGGCACAAATCCAAAATTCGAGCTGTTACTGAGATTTTCATAGAAAAACCTAATAACACTACTCGACCTGGGAATCGAACCAAGGACCTCGAGCGTAGCAGTCGTGCTTAGGACCAATAGACTAATGAGGCAGTTACATTACAGAATATATTTATTTTAAATCCTACAAAACCTTAGGCTTCAAGGTCCATGAGGTTTATGAAAAGTTGGTCAGTATAAAAATCTCTGTATTACTACAATAGAAATAATATAAACTACGACCCGCCCTGGCTTCGCACGGGTATATGTACTACCTAATAACATGCATCTATTATACATAAATATAGCCTATGATACTCGCAAATACTGTGGCTCTCTATTGGTAAAAGAATTTTCAAAATCAATTCAGTAGATCCAGAGACTGACTCTTTATAATATTAGTATAAATAAAAGCACAAATTATTTCACACAACAAATCAGTTAGAGAGAAATTGAGCGAGAAGTCATAAAGTAGTCGTGTACTTCCACGATATTTCCTCAAAAGAAGAGATGTATTGACACGGGTTTCAACACAATGATATGTTTTGTTGTCACGCAAATAATAGCGCCCAAAATTTGTATGGAATATCATTCTATACACGGTTACAATAGAACACTTCATCTTACGGAAGCATAAATACAAAAACATTGGGAAACATAAAAGAATTTATCTTTTACTCTCGCGAAAAGAAAATGTTAAATTATTCTCTAAACAAAAGTTGTCACAGATGAAAAATAGGAAAAAGTAGGACTTATTTTTAATTACATTTGCCAAAAAAAAAACGAATCGTCGAATATATTTTTATATATGTAGGCACACGGATTGCCAATTAAAACTTGTTACCCACTAAAGCGATGTATCAAATATTTTACGCTCGCGAGCAATAATCGACACAAATCCATGATCGCGTACACGCTTCAATGTTATTTTTACGCTGTGTCGAACTGATAGATACGCAACAATGGGCAGCAATGTTAATTCGACGAAGTATTAATTGGATTTAATTAACTAGATTTATCCGCGGCTTGGTTTTGTAAACTTGCGATTACAGAACAGTATTTAACGTTGCCTCCCTCAGTAGGGGACTGATTGATCCAAGACTTTATTAAGATTCGCTTCAATTCGCTTATAATTCGTCTTATTATATATTCGTCCCTACTAAAATTATAAATGCGAAAGTATGTCTATCTGTCTGTTACTGTTACTTCCCGCCTAAACCGCTGAACAGATTTTGATGTTTGTTACAGAGATAGATTAGACCTTGAAAAAATTGGGATGTAGGTGGAAATGGCAGGTGACAGCTAGTTTTTTATATTCTGAAAAGAAGAATTTCTCAGCGCACTACTTAATATTTATTTAATCCATGTGATGTAGGATGCACAGGACCTGTAGGGAAAGGTTATGCAGAAAATTATCGATAAATATACACATATCGATATAAATATTTATATTATATATTTTAGCTTACCTATATGGAGAATTCCTTGAGAATGAGAATGAGAATGAGAATAAGAACCTTATTAACTTAGTATAAACATTTGTTGGTTGGCCAATAAAGAAAACAAAATACGGCATGTTACATTTAAAACACATTGTTACACAACGCATGTTACATTTACAACACATACATACAATGTGTTGTAAATGTTGAATAATACTAACCCGGTGGGTAAATCTCGTAGAAATGATTACGGGCATCTTCTGCCATCTCTGGACCGTGAGTAAAGACTACTCCCGAAGAAATGAAAGGTCCTTATCAACTAAATTATAACAATTATATTCCTACGGAGCTATCAATATTGCACTATCCGTCTCTATACACAACGTGGATACTGTTCGTTGTATCTGGCTTATAACGACTGTATATGACTTTCTTACGCAATTTATAAAACCATTTCGAGTGAAATGACGTATCCACCATATTGCAGCTTTGGAATAACATTTAACGTATGAACTTTAGTTATTATACGGAAATATTATTCAATATAGCGAGTTGTCAAACGCACTCGGGCCCCGGGTGGTAGGGCTACCACACACAGCGTTATTCCCCGACATTAATGTTTTAAAACACATAGGGCCGTCACTAGCAGTATTCTAGACTTTTGCTAGCGCGACGTAGGGGGAAAATTAATAATGTATTGAATATCGCAAACTTCAGTGATTGGTTCCGGTCTAACGCTGTTCACGAACTACGTTATAATGTTATTATAACTAAGTACGTACCTACTCTATGTTATAATTTTCCTTCAACTTGTACTGCAAGCCAAGCTTTGGTATTAATGCAACTTAATTATTCTTTAGAAGTTATAATTTCAATTATTTCAAGCTGTCTTTAATAGTCATTTAAACATCATTTAATAAGAATCAGATGTGAAGAGTATGAATTCAATCCACACTAGACATCAGATTCTTATTACTATATAACTATATAATACTTACACAAAACCTTAATTTATAATTATCATAAGTAGACCAAGGTAAAATAAATATAATCTAAGTATTAAATAAAAACTCCTTTTATTCTAACTATTTAAAAAACACTGAATAACTGCGTCTACTACGCTTATAGTCCGATTCCCAGGTTTAACAAAGCGTAATTGGGTTTTTCTATGAAATTCTCAGAGTAGCAATACGGAGTTTGGATTTCTGCTCTATTATAGGCCCGCCCCCTATTAATTGGGACCTAAACACACCGGCAAACTGTGTGTGTACATTTAGTACACCTCTGCCTAACCCTTCAGGGAATACTGGTGTGATAGTATGTTTATGTTAAATATATAATAAATATAGCTTAAATAAGTCACCTAAGTCAACCAGAAAAATGTTTTGTAAAAAATTTAGTTACCTAGTGGAAACGATTTTTTTATTATCGTTCACAAAATTGGATACAATTTTAAATCATCATCATCAACCCATATACTGTCCCACTGCGCGGCACGGGTCTCCTCTCAGAATGAGAAGGATTAGGCTATAGTCCACCACGCTGGCCTAGTGCGGGTTGGTAGACTTCACACACCATCGAGAAATATTTAGGCATGCAGGTTTCCTCATGATGTTTTCCTTTACTGTTTAAGCAAGTGATAATTAATTGTTAACATGAATTCGGAAAGTCAGATTTGCGTGCCTTAGATTCGAACTCGAGACGTTTGACTTGGCAGTCCAGTGGACATTATAACTGCTGCACTTCATTGCTGCAATTTTTTATATAATATGTAAAACCTTACTATTTTAACCTTTCATGATTATATCCTACTAGATCTTTTTTTTAACAATAGTTTTTTATGCCATATTTCAATCTCTATTTTCTAAATACTGACCTTTCAGTGAAAATAGAACTAGTAATAAAATAATGAGCACCTTAACACCCTTCTCTGTTAGCACTTTCTTTCTAATCAACATCATTACAATATACCCGGTGTCATTTTAAAATGAGATCCAAGACTTATTACATCCCAAGGGAACATCACTAAGGTTATTCAAGACTTTACTACAGAACATGATAGGCGGAAATAACAATTTACCTCTACGTTGTATAATAACAATTTTATAATATTGCGCTGTTAAAAAGTCGTTGTGCTTTCTCGACTATTACGACCACGCGTTGTATTGTAAAAGAAAATTTTAAGAGATTAAAAGCATCTGTAATCATCTTTTATTTCAATACTAGCTTCGGTCCGCGACTTCGTTCGCGTGGAAAAGTTACTTTTAATTATCTTTTTAATTTCGCTAATTAACTCAAAATCGTTACAAATTATAGCCTATATGTTATTCTGATGTATAAATAATAATAATATCAAGTTTCATCAAAATCCGTTGAGTAATTTAAGCGTGAAAGAGGAACAAACATCCGACCTCACAAACTCATCCTCACAAACTTTCACATTTATAATATTATAATAATATAATATAGTAGGATAGGATAGAGTAGGAAGTAGGATAGGATTACTTGAATAAATACATACAGACATTGTGTAGTGTAGTGATAGCCTGGTAATATAACCATTGGAGTGCCAAGTCCATGGTCTCGAATTAAATCCAAGGCACCTCTGACTTTTCGATATCATGTGCGTATTTATAATATTAATTATTTATTTATATATATTTTATATTTATTAATAATAAGACCTACTTTTTGGAACCGAGCAACTAGTTTTTGACTTTTTAAAGTACATAATTTTAATGGTTTGGAGACTCACTTAAGCAATTGATTTTTGACTAACGTTTTACACTTATCCAGAAAGAGCAAAGGATCAAGTTCCAATCAATTGTTTATATAAATAATTCCAATAAAAAAATGGTTTTATTCTGGCATTAACGATATTTCATATACCTACCTAGGTATGAAATTATAAGATAAGTATTATAATATAAAAAATCATCGAACTGCATAATGAGTAATGACACAGGAAACAATTAGTACAAATAAAACTTAATTATTCACATTATCAATATTTCGTTGATATACTATAAAGCCCGTGAATGATTGAGCGAACGAATGAGTCGTGTCAGTCCAACGTCAAACGCAGGGCACATTATGGGAAATTTCCCAGGAGTAAATGGGAATCTCATTACTTGGTGCACATGTGTGGTTGACAGATGAATGATTTCGTACACTATCGAGATACTCGGACATTGATATTGCTTTTTCCGAAATTTGATAAAGTGAGAGAGATTACGAAGGAACAACGGTACTAATATCAGAAGGCCAATACAGGTAATTAATAATGTCAAAGTTCCGATATAACAGTGTTCTAGTATGACATTTGTGACGATCATGACTCTGAAATTAGAAATAATTATAATATGTTATGTAGGTACATTAAATTATATTATTAAAATGACAAACACATTTATTGAAATCAAGTAGTTTTATGATTTTATCGCGATAAAATAAATAAAAAATAATGTTTAATGCAATACCTATATCAGAAGTCAATTACCGCTATATTATTATTAAATTACATTAATTATTATTAATTACCTTCGAGAATCTATCTTCAGAACTCTTGAATATGTTTCCAAATCATTACTATAACATCACAATTTTGATGAAGTAACATGCATAATCTGATTTTTACATTTGTTTTGCATTTTTTTAAGTAAACAAAAGTAAGGTCAAATCTTACATTCTATAATTTATTCATATTCAGTTTCTAATTCAATGCCACAACATTGTAAAAGATACAGAAGAACATGTTTTATTCAAAGGGTAAGATAATATCTACTGCATAAGTAATTAAGTTTTCTTTCTACGTCCTTTGAAACGTATCAGGTGTCTGACAAGAGCTAAATATGTACAATGAATGCCAAGCAAAAGCTACTTATATAACTTTCGTTGTTAGAAGATTTCCGTCTCTCATTGAATTGTGATATTCCGCTTGCCGTAGCGCAACTATCGTGGTTCAAACATCGCAGTAGTACAAGAAATTCGATGTGTCTATAAGTTTTGTTCAGACAAGAATAGGAACATGAATATTCAGCTGCAACGTGCAGTTCCACATTATATTCAAGATAACAAGGTTCGTCAGCAGAAAGCGGGCGACATCGCATGTGAACCATTTGTGCTAACTCGACTGCACCCCGCACCCTACCCACACTTGTCTTGGCACCAGAATACATCGCAATCACATTATTCCTGCAAAGATTTCCTTTAAAACTTACAAAAACCAAGTTACAGTTTAACTCCGAAACTGTACCCATAACAAATCCAAAACTCGGACTGACTTTAGGGATCTTAACTGATTTCGTAGTGTTGTGTCCTTACTTACGAGGTTTCTAACTCCCAAATCCGGCTACAACAAGTCCAATCCGGACTAAACAAGTTCCAAGTGAAATAAGCACCCGTTGCACACATGCCCCGTCGCGCCTCAGGGATACGGGATAAGAAAGAAAAGTGGCAAGCTCGCAGTTTGCCGGTTGCATATGCAAGGGTGGCGGGAGCGAGGGCGGGCGCAAATCTCTCTTGTTCAAAATGAAGTTACGGATCCGCTCAGAAATTGTGTTTTATATTTTTCCCTCCTGCATGTGACGCAAAAAAAACTTTCACATACTTGGAGACCTTTTTCTTGAGCCCGTTCGCTCGTGAAATCCCTGAATGAAATCTTTCTTTCAATGTCGCTAACAACTGCAAAGTTAGAGCTCGAATTGATTATGATTGCATTGCGAAAAAAGTTCTCGAGAATTGAGTACTTTCCATAAATAAGTTTTGGAGATTATGCATCGCGTTATTAGATACACAATATTTAATAGTATGTAATGTAATATTTAATAACTGTCTCGTTATTCTAGTGATCCGATCTCGTGACTGCAATTCTAGAGGTTCTGGGTTCGATTATGAAGTTGTGCAAAGTGCTATTGGGTTATTTTATGAAATTCTAGCAGTGTTCTGAAAGTAGCAGCTTGGATTTGGAATTGTGCCCGTTTAATGGCAATAGGCTCGCCCTCTACTACATGGGACCTAAACATACCGGTGAACTGTGGGTAGATATACATTAGTACACCTCTACTTATCTCTTCAGAGTATACAGGCGTGTGTTGTTATGATTTTTACAATATTTAATACCATTTGATTGTACCTATGTATATATTCATGTAAACCGATCATAATAACTATTATATTAATTTAAATAACAAGTAGGTAATCAAATAACGAGGATCAAAAAGGTCAAAGACAAACTGGATGAATGGAATGTCGGCTTTAGGTAACCGAAAATCAGGTTCTTAGATTTAACAACGATGAGAGGTTATCAGCTAGTTTCAATAAAATTATATTTAATTAAATAATAATCATTGCATATGATTAACAACGGAGTACTTAACTCTCGTGTTGGGTAATTAAATTATGTAAATCGCATCTTAAATCTTTAATTTGCTTTGACATTTTGACAACGATTTTAATGCCTTTATCTGCATAAAATGCGTTTGAATCTAGAAAGTAACCGTTTGCGGCACGTCTTTTGAAGAAAACTATTCGGTTTATCGCGTTTTAAAACGGAATTGGCCGTTTTCGGTAGCATGTAGGCGGTATTAAAAACGAAAGTTCACATTGTTGTCTATTGTTTTCATATTATGTATGAGTAGGTTACACCTGCCACGCAAATCGCAATTAATATTGTTGCGCTGGTGGCATTGAGAACTATTTCATAACAGCTTCCATTACCATTTTTTGTCACGAATTCCTTATCCACTTGTCTAAATTCTAGGTTAAGTAGGTATGTTTCGTGTTACTTACTTTAAGATCAGAGATAAATGTAATATAATAATAATGATTATTGCCTAGTAGCGTACATTATCAGCTTTATCTCTATGGTGATCTCTAAATGGGATGTAACATGTAGGTAAGATTAACACATAAATGATAAACAACCTTCAAAGATCATTGAACTAAGCATTTCGAAATGACCCAACAAATAGGTACTTACGTAGTTTCTAAACAAGCTGTGTTACGGTAAACATAGCGAGAGGTTTAGACATCGGGCCAATACTGATCTTACTACCAGTCCGTTTACTTCGTGTTTCTAAATATCGGCATTCGTGAGATACCTACTGGTGAAGGCGATAGGTGACTCTACTGGCGAGCCTCGAGTACGACGCACGCCTCGGCTCTACAGCTGACGTTATCTCAGACAGGTACTACAGCGAAAAAATATAAATTTTGACGTTTAATATTTATTTAAAAAAATAATGTTAGAGTTTTTATACCTCCTTAAATCCTTCTTTAAAAATGCTTAATCGAAATTCGAATAGATTATAAGTGTAATGTTTTTTTAGTTTTTTGTATATATCAAAAGTTAATTGTTGTTTTCTTTTGTTTCAGATGTCTTCGAAAGTGAGTTTGTTTGCTTGAGTGATTCGACAACCGAAAGGGAGTAGACCGTTGTGAGTGTACATTGAAATGTGAATTCTGTGTGTATAGTGTTAAAATTGAACTTTGTTCGTACGTTGTTGTTATCCCGATGAAGTTTCTCGTGTAGTCACAACAGTTCGCGGAATTGGTTTATTGAAAATCTTTCGCCATGGAGACGGAGGAGTTAACGAAACTTGTAGATGGCATCTATAAGGTAAGGATTTCACTAATTATTATATTTTTAAATTCACATAATTGAAATTAATTCGTTTCTTTGGGTGGTAAATGAAATTCCTGTCTCAACAAACATCTTAAACTTACGTAACTCGAAGTTATTCTGTCTCCTAGAAACAATATTTTAACAAAATCTAAAAATTGCTGAAAACGATGTGTTACTTTTTTTAAATAATATAATTAATTAGCCTCTTAGAAACATAAAATAGTTTCAAGTTGTTTACAGTATACCTTCAGAAAGAATAGTCTAATACCTTCCAAATTTTATGGGAATCTTGGAAATATATTTATTTTATTGAATAAAAAAATAATATTATTGACAATACGTATGTATGTATTGTCCATAATATTATTTGTTATCACTCTAGTATATTTTTATGTATGCAAGCATTTGTAATATGCATAAAAATATACTAGAGTATGTACAGAAGAATTGAACATTTTTTTTAAGTCGGCTAAAAAGCTTCTAAATTCAAATCAACATTGTTCACTAATGATTGATTAAACACTAAACGAGTAATTTATGTTTCACGGTCGTTGACTATTGCTGAGTAGATCATGTTAGTACTTACTAAAAAAACTTAAAAAGTGAACATACTGCTTAATTAAATTCATTGACTAGGATATCTCGCACCTGCCTTAAATGTCAAGGTCAAACGGTCAAGCGTGAAGCGTCCCTTCTCGATTTCTCCACGCTTTATTGTATAAATATGTATATTCATCGCATTCCTTAGATAGATGTGTCGACTTTCGTTTCATTTCGACGCTTTGTTGGGCTCCGTTTTTATAGCACCAGTTTGGGCAAACGTTATGGTAATGTGACAGGATTCCTATTAGAATTTTCGTGTCATGAAAATAGTAGGCGTCGATACCGTTTTACTTATAGGATTCTGAATTAATTTTGTGGCGACCGTTATATAAATAACTCGACGTATAAGGAAGAAATTCCACAAAAAGCTTATTCGGATCTAATCGGATAGATGCTCGGGTTTTTTCGTAGTCTGCAATAGATTGGTCAATTAAAAGCTTATATTTTTTATTTGTCCGAAACAATCGTTTTTATTCTCTCGTTTGTAATTTTACTTCGTTTTTGTAACTTTTACGTACTTGAACGTAACTTACCTAATGTATAATATCATGTTGTTTAATTTTAAAATGCTTAAGTACTCACTTAAAATTATAATATATTAAGGTAGATGTCACCACTTACTACTTTATTTATCAAACAAACATTTTTGTATTTTGACCGACTTCAAAAAGAAGGAGACCGATCAAAATTCGACTTTATTTTTTTGGGTATAGGTTACACGACGTCTTCGCAGATCGTGAACTGCTTTCGATGTTTATTATAACGAGAGTTATTGGAAAAAATGGATGATTACATAAGTATTGATTTAAATATTCATATTTCTTCTAATTAATCCACTATTCTAGATTTCTATAGTTTTATGACATCCCATAAATTAACATCTCATGATTACTTCCTAGAGCATCAATATGGACTCCATTTAATTTGCAATTCTAACTCAGGCTTATGAGACAATGTCATAAATCTTTAATGTCATAAATAATGATGATTGACTTAAATACGTCGACATTTATTTGAATATCCATTGGCAATTATTTAGAAAGTTTTGTTTAGAAATCAACAGCTATTGTGAATATGGCTGCTTGTCAGTATTGGATGCATTATTTGAAATGAATTATGTCTTTAACTTTAAATAACAACATTCATCTCGTCAATAATATTCGAAGAGTATTCGCGGGGTCGACTCCTTAAGGTGCTGTTATTTATTAAGTGAAAAAAGCACCTAGTAGCTGTTTGAGTGGAATGTCTTCTTTTTGTTGATTGATGGTAAATTTCTGCAAGCTTTACAGCTTCCGAGATTTTATGATTAGTCAATATGTGAGTGGTATTACACTTTTATATACATAATATGTATATGTTTAACAATATATTTTACAACACCACAAACGTATATCAATAAAAGAGAAAACCAGTAAAAAAAATTACTCGTTATATCGTCGAATATAAGCAAAGAAAAATGACAACGAATTATTGTTTATGGTTCGAATCGACTAAATTAATGCTCGATAAAACTTTTACGGCGAGAGCCTTGTTCACTGTCAAATCATCGATAATAACACCCAAAGACAAAAAAAAAAACTCAAACCACACAGTGAAACCTGTTTCGTTTTTTACATCTGCGTTCGTAGAATTTAATAACTTACTACCTTGTTTACAAATAAAATCATTATCTTATAAAACTGTTCTAAATTAAAATATCTGGCAAGAGTCCCTACATTTAGGTATCGCGTTCAATTAATTTTATTATATGTATATCATACAAAAAACAACATACAATCCCGTCTGTATCAAATTCAAATATAATTTATTTCAATCCCTTTATAGATCATATTATTCAAATTATATAGTATACATATATAAAAGTATAAATCTTTAATGCCATATTTATTTTGTTTTTTGATCGACTGACACAGCGTAATTACCGTTCGTACTCCTCTCTCGAAAATGTATATATCGTCTAAATATGACTCCTTCTGGCAATAAATTACTATCTAAGAACATATATAACTTCTGTTCCGATACTAAAAACTTAAAAGCATTATGATCCTTCTCTTGTATCATCGAAGAGTTCGGTAGGATCTACTCCTGTCATAGTCGTGGGGACTGTCATGGATCTCATGGTCCTGACAAATAGGACAAGGAAAGTGCGATTTTTAGGCGGTAGGAGTTCTATATACCCTGCCACCTCCCCCGGTGGGAGACGATCCATAAACGGTACGTGCTCTGAAAAACGGTAGAGTTGTACTGAATCACACACAATTTGCCGGTATTCTATTTTAGGTTGTAGGGAATGAGTCTAATACAAACTCCTAGAACCCGAGATGTGACCGATAGTTGCCTACTAGAAAAAAACAATAACACTGCTTGACCTGAGAATCGTATCTACCCGGAAACTCTCACTCAGCAGCCACTCCTAAGACCACTAGACCAGTCAGGCAGATATTATACAATATTGTATTTATATCCGCATTAATTTAATTACCATATTACATAATTCAGAATCCGATATAATCTGTAAATCACTGTGAAATATTGTAATTATTTCTGTTGAGTAGAAAATTTGTTACCATCTCATAATATATTTTCTGTAGACGTAATGTATTAAGGTGTTTTAATTTAATTAGCAAGTTTATAATCTTTTATTAAGAAACAAATTTTAAGTAAACATTATTTTATACTGTTGTGTTTTATCTCTGTTAATTACTTTCTTTGCTGCAATGAAAAATAATAAAAATGAAATGATGACACCGTAATTGCATTGGTTGGTTTCCTATATATGTACTTGTACTTACATACATACAGCCTGGTACGTCTGATACTTTCTCTCATAAAACTCAACAGAATTCCAAGTAATTGTACGAAAAGTGTCGATCTCATGCAGTTTCAAGTATTGAGCGTGAAGATTGCAATCATATTTTTACATTATTGCAACTGCTACGTTGCAATTGCAATTGCTGGGAAAGTGAAGTCAAGGTTTTGAGGGAGGAATATTATTAGTTGAACCTACTATATAAGTAATAAAATATTCAGTTTCTTTGTATGCTCACTTATAAATTATGGTCGAGCTATATATTTACTGCATGCCGTCAGTAAGGCCTGGTGTACTCAGTTTTTTTTTAAATTATATTACATATATTGCCCTACATTGGGATATTCTCATACTTTCATACCACTGTATAAAAATAGTGTGTATAGATTTTAAAAGAGACCATGATTCTCTGCCTAATCTCTCTCATTCTGAGAGGAGACCCGTGCCCACCAGTGGGACAGTATATGGGTTGATGATGATGATGATTCTCCGAGTTAGTTTCGGTATTTCTTCTAAGAGATCGACACTAAGAAAATCTCGACGTTACCAAGTAGGTAACACTGTGAGGTTCTAATCTAAAAGACAAACTTGTAGTTTAAAAAAGATGTATTTACTTACAGAAATAAATATGATTTATCTGATGAGTCTTGTAGGTATCTACTGGATAAACACTGGGTAAACTGTATAATGGTAAACTGTATAATCTATGTAGGTCTATCTTGGTACCTACCCAATATATATGTACTATATTAATTTATATTCTTTGTTATGATCAATATAATGACTGCTTTATAACAAGGGCAAGGTTGATTATATGTATATACCTAACTGTATATATGTATTATCCATTTGCTTAGCTGCACAACAACAGGTGATTTTATAAATACGTATAAATAAATATATACCTACCTAAGAATAGAATATAGGTTTGGAGGTAAATTATTTGTGGATTATAAACCATATATAAATTAGCTTTAGATATGGTAAATCTATTATGACTTATAGCATGTAAAATATTAAATTAATAGGTTATTTATATAAGTCCCTAGATACAACATGTTTATATAATACTTACACATTTAAACAAATAAAAAAATAAAACTAGGCCGTGATGTGACTAAGTGTTCCTCGGCGATCGCTGTCGTCCGGAAACGTACCCAGAAGACAAGCTTAATAAGGAATTTATTCCTTATTATGCCTGTCTTCTGGGTAACGTGACAATGCTTACATTACCACGGTGAATGGCGATGCTTATTCGTTCTGCTAGAAACAGACCAGCCCTGTGGTCACGCGAACAGTTCGCTATATATTTGAATATTATATATCTTGATATTACCAAAGTAATAAGTGTTATTGGGATTTTCTATAAAATTCTCAGTAGCAGCTCGGAGTCTGGATTTGTGCCCGGTTAATGGCAATAGGCTCGCCCCCCTATTACATGGGACCTAAACATACCGGCGAAATGTGGGTGGTACATTAGTACACATCTGCTTAACCCTTCGGGGAATACAGGCGTGATGGTATGATATTACCCTAACTTAAGCACTAAAATTAAATGAAATGATCTTAGAAAATGTTAACACTGGCTATCTATATATATAGGTATATCTACTCGCACAATAATAATTATAACAGCTATACTGAAGCACAAAAATATTAAAAAAAAATCAAAATACATTTTAATTAAAAATGGTGGTCGCATTTATACTTACGTGACTGTTATAAATTTCCCACTTTTTACTTCGTTGTCACCTAAATAGAATTGCGAGGGGAGAATTAGGACTTTTTGCCTCAACAGCACAATTACGTGGCTTTGAATCACTTCACTGAGTGGCATTTTGTTATAAAAACTCCACCGAAAATAACGTAACTTAAGATATTTATGCTTCATAGAGCGGAAGGCCTTTTAAATAATTAGGATAATGATGACTGGAAAATAGGTGACTTGGGTGCGATTTTCTTGGAAATAATTGATTTTGTTGATACTTTTAATAAGCTATTTTAAGATTTGTGCTGGAATTTTATTAGGTTACTCGTTAGCATTATTAGGCAGTTTTTCGTTTAGTTCTTATGGGCATGCCATCCCTTCCCCTCCCAATTTACTACCTTATAACTACATAGTATAAAACAAAGTCGCTTTCTCTGTCCCTATATCTCTATGTATGCTTAAATCTTTAAAACTACGCAACGTATTTTGATGCGGTTTTTTTAATAGATAGAGTGATTGAAGAGGAAGGTTTATATATATAATACATGTATTTTATTATTACATTGCACCCGTGCGCTAGTTTTAAATAAACTACGTAGTCTAGTCTGCCCAGTTAGTCAAGTGGTTCTAAGCATAATTGGAACGCTATAGTGCTGAGTTTGATTCCCAGAACGAGCAAAGGATTTTCTATGAAGTAGGTAGTCAGTAGCAACACGGAGTTTGAATTTGTGCCCGGTTAATGGCAACGGCAATAGGCCGCTATTACATGGCATTTGAACATACTGGCGAAATATGCCCTACACATCTGTTTAAACCTTTAGAGAATACCGGCGTGATATACAAAATAAAATTTGTTCGTTCTTATATGAGTGGTAATAACTAGAAATTGTACAAATACACGTTTTCATAAAACAAGGCTGGGTTTATTGCTTCAATTTTCTTTATGTTATGACATCAAACAAATATTGTTTAGAGTAAATAACAGAATTTGAGTTGTCGCTTCTTGTAAAAATAAGAACGGGCTCACTTAGTATTTAATACACGAGTAATGTAACAATTCGAAAATAAGTATGTATTAGATTAATGAGTATGTCCACTGTCATCTTTATTATTAAGAGCATAAGGTACAAAAGAAGTTAACTGAGATTGCCGATTCTACAAATGCAAATTCTTATTGCGTACGGCATAACGGATACAGTTTACGATTATATTCATACAAAAAGTGCCATAAAAGCATAATAGACGATAATTTACCGTCCACAAAAATATGAGAAAAAGGGGTTAAAAGTAAAACTTACCACTTGTGGGCATAGAAACCACTCTCGAGATACGCATTTGTCACCGAAGCCATATCGCGAGTAACATCGTAACTGATCATACCAGACCATCATAACATGAGCCTCATCACCTATTTTATAATAATATTCCGCGGGATCAGAGATCAGTGGTCGACTGTTGCCCCGTTTCCTCCCCAGAATGAGATTGCCTCGCGACATTAAACCAGGCTGATGTAAATTTTCGTCGTTACTCTGTCTGTTTGTTCGTGGCTCCGTTCTCATGTATTGCGGGATTTCCCCGGTCAATGAAAGGATCTCCGTATGAAACCTCCCTTCGAGGATAACGTAATATGGCGCACAATAGCTGCCGTAATAGCTTCATTTGTTTTTATGTAACATATTTATATTTAATTATTAGCTTTATTTTCTCTCTCATAAGACTGTGTTAGTGGTCTAGTAGTAAGTGTGTTTGATTCCCAGGACGAACTGTGTTTTTGGGTTTTGCTATGAAATTGTTAGTAAATGAATTTGGATTTGTGCCTGGTTAATGATAATGACTGACGACGTCGGTGGTCTAGTGGTTCAAGTATCGGACTGCTGATCACGATCGTGGGTTCGATTCCCACAAGACACGAATATTTATGTGATGAACTTAAGTGTTTGTGTTTGTCTGGGTGTTTCTTATGTATTATAAGTATGTATTAACAAAAAAAAAAGTATATAAGTATGTAAGTACGGTGTTGTGTAAAAATGTCCCAAATATTGTGTTTATTATTTATAATGGGCCAATAAAACAGACTAGTGAGATATTGGTTTACTTATGTAAGCAGTACACTTCTGCCTAACCCTTAGGGGAATACAGGCGTGATGGTATATTATGTTATTTCCTTTCTAATTTTGATTCGTGATGAGATAATTGAGTGTGAATCGGTCGGAAGCTGTTTGATTATATAACAGACAACATAATAGATTTCCTCATCACGTCTGAAATATCAATAGTTTAAAATTCATGCGATTGTTATCGTGTTGATTTTACTATTTCATTTGTAAAGTTTATATTGGAAATTAGCGAGAGTTTGTTAATAAGATAGCATGTTGGAAAATAGGTTGGTTACTGTTAAATTTGCATTTGCAAAATCTTCAATAAAGCTTAATGTTCACTAATGAAGGCAACAATGAAACGTGACATCTTTTCTCTTTTTATGATAGGTCGACCTCAAGTTGTGACATCCGGTTGCTAAAATCAGCTAAATCTAAAAATTTTACGCTTAAGCTAAATTTAAGAGTTAAAAATCCGTTATGGAATATTTGATTTTTTAGTTTTCGTTAATTATTTAACTTTAGATAATGTTTAAAATTGAGGTTTTAAGAGACTAAGTATAGATATTAGTATTTTAAATGAAATAAGAAAATTAATTACAGTTGGTAACATTTTCATAAATCTAAAATAAGTACCTACCTACCTGGATACACAAAAAAATACTGCTGATTACAAATAAATTAAGAACAAGTTCTATAATGTCAAATCAGTTTGAAACACAAACTATTTACACGATCAGTTACATTTATAATCAAAAATACAAGTAGCTTTGTCTATGTCAACGAAAGTAAATAAAATAATCACCCTTTATCTTATTACAAAGTTAGTCTACTACATAAACAAACCCGCCTTATTACTATCATTCAGTCCAAACATTTGTATAGCGGGGTTGTGGAAACCGCTGCAGTGTCACGGTTCCCGGGGGTAAATCGCTGCCCCCACTTATTTGAATAAGAATGGCCCGGCGTGGTCCCACGGGCCAAGCCAGACAGGCCCACTTACCTTGCTAGCATACAACGCGTGTAATTCACTCGGAAATGGTAATGTATTAACGTTAATGTGGGCAATAATGTTATTATGAGGTATTACTTTCAGGTAGTTCCAGCTGCCTCATTTGCTTAGTAGTTGGAAGGTCCCGGTTTCGATTCCCAAGTCAAGCAGACTGTTATTGGATTTTCCTATGAAATTGTAAGTAGCAGCTCGGAGTTTAGATTTGGCAATAGGCTCCCATTTATTGCATAGGACCTAGGTGTACTTTGAGTAAACTACTGCATTACCCTTCGGGGACTACAGGCGTGATAATATGTGTTTAGTTATAGCTACAAAACAATATTTCATGTCGTCGCAAAACGATAAGCTAGACGTTCATTACTTATTCATTCTTCACTCGTGGAGGTTGATATACTGCAATACTCTTCCAATATAAACTCCTTGTATGTAGCACCATAGACACAACAAAATGAAGTTTAATATCATAAAGCATAGCAAGAAAAGGAAAAGGAGGTTTTACGTGGTTTTGCGTACATAATGTAGCACTGTGCAGAATTTTGTGCTGTAACATAAAACATTTCGCAAAACTTTCATACCTAGGTATTACCTATATTTTGATATTGCTTAGTGAGGTCTCAAAGTCCTTAAATTACCGAATTTGCTTGGTTGGCGTACCTAAAATGTTAATTTATTATGTTAATTTCTGTAATTTGTTCGTTAAAGTAAGTTCCAAGTCTATTACAGGCTTCATACGTCCACGATCATTATGTTTTGTATTTTTTTTAAAGCGATGTTTTAAATACTACATTATCGTGACAGTAATTTACTTACGTAACTAAAAACATAACTGTTCATCCAGTTTGTGTCTTCAGCAGCCATTATACAATAAAGAATAGAATAGTATTCAATATATTCATGAAAGAAGCCTTGACTCGTTATGATATTATATCGCCCACAAAACTTATAGGCGAAACTTTAGCGTTTCACCCTTTCGATATAGTCGATGTTCTGGAAGTTTCCTTCACGGCTAAGAAACTGGCAAGTTAGATTGAGTAACAAGTCTTTCGGAAATAGGCCGATTTGTTAGGCTGGCGATCGCGCCGACCCTGGTGATGGCCGGGTGCTTAAATAACTTACATATCATGACACATCTTGTGAAGGGAACTTTATATCACTCAACCTCTTGAAATTAATTTTTCGAAAGCGTGTGTGGAATATTGAGTGAAATATCTGACAGTATCTCGATTCATTAGATCACTAACTGTAGGTACGTACTTGGTGACTGGTTGAAAATTTCGAAAAATATCGATAACATACCTACATACACGCTGATCCGACCTAAAAGTTGATATCTCCAAATTTCCATAAATTATACAAAAATCTCGTGAAAGAAATCATTTTTCCGACTTTTCTTTCACTTATTCGCACTATTAGGAACATTTAAAGAGAAATATCAAATAGGCCCAACCCTCCTCAACTGAAGTAACCGAAGAATATCACTGCACTTATTGTTATCATAGAAAAAGAAACGTCATCAGCTGATCAAATAGTTTGAAAGATTAAAAAACAAAAATTGGCAGAGTAATTACCAGGAATATTTCCAATCTTCAACCATATACCTAGTATATATTGATAGTTCTACGTCTATACGTACGTACGTAGTACCAAGTACCTACCATTTGTACCGGAACATAAACATTTTGTTCAAAAGTTGATCGTATGAACTGCAGCCAAGGCCTTGCTAGTTTTTTTTTTAAGAAGCAGTTCTTATCCAGATAGGGACAAAAACAACACTGATTTAATGAATCACTCATTCTTATTCTGTAAATAACTTTATAGGAAACATGCTTCATAAGATCCGCATAAAAATGCGTGACTTCCCTTGAAAAGTCGTGAATATACCATCAGATTTCTTATAGTTCAAATTACTTTGATTACTGTTTAATAGATCAAACAACTTGTTAAAAGATTGCTTCGGAGAGGAAATTATGAACTGAATTATACTTTAATGGCTTTGCATTTTTTGTGCAATATTTTAGGATTAGGTATCCTTGAAGCAATCGTTATTTATAGAGTGGTCAGGTCAGACACTAATGACGTCAGCTACACAACCTGCGCAGTGCGCTAAGTGGCGCAGGCGGCGACGGCGACGGACGGCGTAATACAAGGAGTTTCTATAGATCAATAGATAGAATGATTGCTTTATAACATGCAGAAATGGAGTTCTAGGATTTACTTACCAGCGTTTTCATTATATTCTTTACATGATATCTGACAAGAAATATTATAAACGGTTTTCAACCAACAAATTAATATAGAGCAAATATACTTAATACAGGTAGAGTCAATTAAATCTTAGTGTGTCCAGCTCTTCTCGGGACGATTCTTATAGTTTATCATTTAAAGAATACCTTTAAAAGCCTCTAGCCAATATGTACTATATAGTACATATTGGCGACCTCTGTGGTCTAGCGGTACGAGTGCCGGACTGCTGATCATGGAGTCGTGGGTTCGATTCCCACAGGACACAAATATTTGTGTGGATAAAACATGAGTATTTGTGTTTTGCTGGGTGTTTCTTATGTATTATAAGTATGTATTTACAAAAAAAAAGTATATAAGTATTATATCCATTGTCTAATACCCATTACACAGTACAAGCTCTGCTTAGTTTGGGACTAGATGGTGTTGTGTAAAATGTCCCAAAAATATTATATTATATTATATATTATAGTTCAAAATTTGTACATAGATAGCAAAGTACCCAGATGTAAAATTATGTGAAGCTTTTTTGAGTGAAGCACACGCACATCAAGTTAAAGCTGTTCGGCAAAGAGAATTTGTTTTAGAATTTGAGAATTCACAAACACAGCTTATCAAGATAATTATTTATGTTTATATATCTACTCAATTTACGACTACGACAATGGGATTGATCATATCATTTAATTGTGCTTGAATCAGAATCGTGCCATGCACGAACTTTATACGATTTTATTACCTATATACGAGGAGTAGGACAACTGAGCAAAGCGCCCTCCACACACTAAATTAACTAAATAAAATATACCGACCTACTAAATAGATCACTGTGTATGATATTCTATATTCATGCCAATTCCATAGCTTTTTTCTTTGATGAAGCGATATTTTATGCGTCCCAGCCTAAAACGGCAGCATAAAGCCATCAATATAACACATGTCGTAAAACACAGTAGCAGATCGCTGAATCTATGGCACGCAGAGAAAATATAAATAAAATTTGTCTTTCGGGTCGCATATGTATTAAGTTTACGCGTATTCGTCCAAATACAATTTTAGGAGGGAAATTGCCTCTCCGTAGAACCCGTACAAAATGGAAGATGTGATATTAAATCTGGATGACAGTTATTAGGAGTGCCGAGGCGCTCAACGGCTCTCCACAAAAAGAATAATTTAAAATAAAATGAGGTGATATTTAACGCGTACAATTGTTAACTAGACGCGAAAACGAGATTGTACATGAACACTTTTATTAACTCTACTGTAATAGAAATGATATCGATATGGAGCGAAAAGTAGGTAGGCTTGCAGGCGTGTCTCTCGACAATATCATAAGGAATGCACGTAACACCTGAATGTAATTCGCATTGGCACAGAACCAAATGAATACACTGGGTATATAGAATAACAGTTTTGGCATTGTTGCTGATTTTGCACGCAAAGAATAACTGGTTTACATCTCACACACATATCTTCAAACGTTTTTGCCTATTTAGTTTAACTTTGAAGATAACGAAGCGTGAGAGTTTCTCTGTTTTTTGTCATTACAGTCAAAGGTTACGGAAAACCAGATGCTCGAGGATTAGATCCGACTCTTTGGAAGATTAAACAAGCATGGATAAGACCACGCCCTACGACGGCACCCCAGCGAAAATACAATGAAAATTTATTTTTATAAACGCCTGTCTAGCTCGCGCACTTCCCTTCCACACGCTTCCCTTTTGTTGTATAAAAATAAACGGTGCTTTTTTGTATCCCTGAGGTGGAAGCACACCTTAATGGTTTAATAGGATTCCGTAAGTAAACGGGAGATTTTAGGTGCATTATGAGTGCACGTATCCATTAGCATAGCTTTCAGTATGAGACGTGTATTTAGAATACTAACAGTCTATTCATAAAAATATAAAACACCTTATAAATCTCCTATTGCTAAATAAAATGTGTTTTGTCTTGTTTTGACCTGTAATATTTTATTACAGAGAAAAAGAAGACAAAATACATATAATGTAAGTGTCTATATAAAATTTAACATTTTTGGAAAGTAAGGTAATATAGATTATTTTATAAGTTAACGAATAAACTTTATCGTGTATGGGACGACAGAAAACTTGATATTTTTATTCGAATTTGATATTGAAAAATTGGCGTCGTCAGAGTTAATTCACCATAAATTAGATGCGGAATCAGCACAACGGGGAGTTGTCTCGAACATGACAGATTCATTCTTCATTTTATCAGTGGGTACCTGACTGTGCCGCTTGTAAACAAACGTAAATTATGTTTCCCAATCCGCTTAACTTTCGACTCAGGCCTTTTTAATCTTGTTAAAAATTGCGCCAACATTATAAATTCTAAATTAAACCGATTTGTCCTGAATGTTTCGGTGGTGTGATTGTCATTTTGTAAGCCGAGTTAGACATACTAATCGACATTTGCTACCACGAATTCGCGTAGAGTAAAGCCATTAATTAAATGTGTTTCAAGATGGTAGGAAAACAAAATATTCAAGTCATTAAATTATCTTTATTTTCGTGCTTTACGATATCGGCAAACAAAATAGTCTGGGAACAGATGGTGTTCAAATATAATGTAATTATGTCTGTACGTATTAGGGGCGACTCGGCGTGAGAGGAGCCGCGCTGCGTCGCTCAACTAATAAGGGCAAACTGAGCCATTTTCATATTTGAACAAATTACATTAATGCTTATTGCCTACAGAAGACATGGTGAAATACAGAATGACGTTTCAAGCGCTCCAATAACCGTAATTGTTTTATCAGTGTCGGATTGGAAGGAAATAATTACATTACGACGGGAAGATCGAATTAATATCAGATGGGTACTGTATTTGTGTTGAGAGTAATTTAAATTCAATCATCATTTCGGAAGAAAATGAAGGAATAATTACTTTGACGGAAGAAAATCTGTTACAAACAATCATTTCTATAAAGTTTTCAAGAGGTGTGATCCGATTGACTAGCGTAGGTGTGCTCCACACAGATATATATCTATGTATGTGGTGTGTTCTGTTTGATAACCTTCGGCCAACCTTAGGTAGATGTGGTCTGATCCTGTCATGGTTGTGGCAAAAAAATACGAAAAAAAAAAATTTCACGGATCCCACGACTATAGGGTTAGTGTAGGCAAGCGTGGTGTTTAGTAGACACGAGTCCGACATACCTACTGCCGCCTCCGCAAATGACAGAAGATCATAAGGACTTTACGCACTATAAAGAAGAATGTGATCTGATAAGACATGATTATGTTCACAAGTGTACAAGATATGCACTCTCGTTGTGAAGGCAGCATGTATCTTAACGGCGCTTAATAAGTTGTGATTATTCGGTTAGCCGAGCGTTTCGCCCGCAGCGTCTCAACCGTCACACTGCACGGTGCTAACTTGCCATATCTATATAATTATATTACCCGACTTTCCCTTCCTGACGTCTTTGTGCCGTCGATTGTCGTTTATGTAATTGCCTACATTCTGCAGCATCACGGTTTCAGAGCCATCAGGAATTAGTTACTCTAAGTACCCGAAATATTTTCGTAATTGCGCTCCGAGGAACAAAACACCATCATTTCTGTGTAGCGGATTATGACGTCACCTGAACGCGAACGGAGCATTTACTTAACAATCTGTCTTACTGAGGTATTTATTATTCCCATCTCTGCGTATAAACGTGAAAAGTATGCTAGATCTGAAATGAGATCGTAATGAATGTACCATTGTAGTCCCTTCACTAGTGCGACAAATATCGATGTCTCTCTTGTGCAACAATTAGACTTGACCCATTGTGTCGTTTTACTTTCTAAGTGAAACAGACAGTATCCTAGTGATTGGCGTGAAATTTGGATTATACAGAGTATTGCGACCGTAGAGTGCGCGTTGTTTCGGCGCAACCCAAAATTTATTCCATTGGCGCGCCGGCCCGCGACCGGTGTGACAAATGCCTGAATGCCACCGTCCGAATTCCGCACGACTTTTTACCACCCAAGAAAAAGTCTTATACGTAAGTATAGCCGAGAAATACGTGATATTTCTGGGAAAAAACTTAAACGATCAAGTTTGCAGTCTTATTTTTTTATCAGGAACACCGACGTCGTCTCAATTTCTTTCTAATTAAATCATCCGCTTATTCCGTACTCTTTCGTTTTCTTGCAATTAAAGCAATATGAATCCATGGCAAGTTTTCCTTGTAAGAATATTTTTTATTTGCTATTTCTTTTTTCCGGGTTCCGCTTCTCTTTGCATTGGCTCAATTGCCTTTTGATCTATGCACTAAGCTATTCGAACTATACAGAATGCGTACATAATGAACATGATTATTCTTCACAAAGGATTTACTACGAAGTTCTTTATTAAAAAAATCTGAAGTTTTCTGTAGGTACTTATAAAGAAAGCTACAAAATGATGCCACTATAAATATATCCTATAAAACATATATATATACATAGTTCCTAATCGGTAGTGTAAAGAGTTACGCTATGGTGGAAATAAGGGAGCTTTGTACAAGAAATTAGACCTTTCAGCCACAGAGATCTGGATACAGAATAATTTAAGCACTAAATAGCAATATCATTAGTCTCAGAGGCATCGGCAGTGCGTTCCCAATCAAAGCTGATTACATTCCGGGCGGTTAACACGTAAATCCGATTCGGATAAATATTTGCACGACAGGTTGTAAACCGAACGTGCCCGGGGCCTCAATAGCTAGCGCACAGTTACTCGACCGGGCTACGTGTGTTTGAAATTTCAATAAACTTTACACGACATTTATTTGTAATTAATTACATTTAATTTAATTTATTTCATTTGATTTTAGAATTATTACTTTGTAAATTTATATTGACAATAGGCTCGTCCCCTAATAAATGGAATCTAAACATACCAGTGTTCTGAGTGAATACAATTAGTATACCTCTTCTTAATCCTTCGGAGAATACAGACGTAATGGAATGTATTGTATGAAGGTCAAGACATAATCTGCAATTGCGTTGACGCAAAAAAAGTCAAATTCATTGTGTGTTTCGTTAAAACTTTTGATTGATGATAGACGATACACATTAGTTCAACCATCAATAAAAAAGTTCAATCAAAATATACACTGCTCTGTTTAATTTGAGATCAAGGAATCCTATTGTACAACACATTAGTATCGCGAACAATGCGAAATTAGTTTCGAACGGCCACTTCAAAACTATTTAGCTTGTAAAAACAAACGGAGCCAAGAAAACAAACACTATAGAGCGAGGATTGCACCTTTTAAAAGGTTTAATCGTTACTTAACTCGAGCTTACAAACGAAATGAAAAACAAAGCGCATAAGCAGCCTGTTGTTTTCATGCTTTAAGTTTCCCCTCAATATTTTTCGGAATACTTGGAATCGTATGCGGCCCGCATAGAAAACCGCACGCGCAATTACATGAATTTTAATCCTTATGGGGTGAGGGCGATATTTGAAGAATTTCATTATGGTGAAACTCTTCCTAGACGGGCGTCGGAATTCATTCCGTTTGAAATGCAGACCAAACCCCACTCAGAATTATATTGAAGTCTTTGTAAAAGAAAACTTTCTTTATTATGATGCGATTTAATTCCGCGATGAGAGTACAGTCTCAATCAAAAGAAACTTGTTATCTTTATTCAGTGATTTTTGCCATCCATGGATATTTTGCAGGTAAATACATTATAGTCCTACACTGACTTTGCACAAAACAATAAATTTATTATCTTCTACATAATCCGCCTTTACAAATTGCTACAAGTTTTGAAACTAAACGGCAAATTCTAATTACTAAGTTTACTAGAAATCTAATTAGCCATTTTAACAGCATTTTTATTACAGTAAAATTACATAAGCTTCAGTTAAACATTTCGCTAAGCCTGTGTTGCGTAAGCGCTAATTTGAAATTTAAAATTGGAACTATTTAGTCGACATTCACCGGGGCAACTGCCCCTTCTGCCATCTTTTTCTATGTTCAGCCAGTGTTATCTCCATCGCTAATTTTATGTAGTCAAATATTTTCAACACGAAACTTTTTCTAAATTGTTTGTTCTTTTTTTGTAGCAGATATTTTGTGTATGGTAATAGCCTTTGTATGTACACAGCTATGGTATGCTTGTGTGGGTTCTGTTTTGCCACTGTACATGTGGAATGCGGCTGCAAACGTAGAATTCGTGACTACCAAGATTAGTCTGCGTAATGCGCAGCCAAAGAGTTTATATACTAGACATTATCTGCATGCTAAATATTGTTAAACTCTAGATAGAAAGCTTACTAAGTCTTTGACGTAGCCAAATCTTAGTGACGTGATTTAGGCAATTCATTCGAAAAAATGTCGGTCGCTCAAATAAATGTCAATTAGGTATTGTCTTGCCTAAATCATATTATGATCTACCCATTATAATGTATAGCCTTCCAAGAATCAATTTCAATTTGACCTTACATTTTCTATGACATTAATTGATTAGTCAATCTTTATTCCAAGAATGGCTCTAAGAACTTAGGTGGCTACTATACCTACTTATTCCTGATAAAAAATAAATTGTAATTTTTTAAAGTTACTTTTAAATTCTTATGGATAAAAAAAATATGGGTAAATAGTTTAACCAATACAATATGGCCATTACAGATTGTAGGACAATAAACCCACAAGAATTCCCGTCAGGTCACACCATCAAGCCCAGCGTACCCATGGCATTTAAATTCGGAGGGCGTACGTGCCCCAATCAATACGCACGCGGCAGTAATCGAATCGCATCGCATCGCATTCAGCATTGAGTGATCAAATGTTCACACGATCCGACAATTAAATAGGATTGCGTCATGTAAACCGAGACGTTTAGTTACGATTACGATGTTATGGCGGATCGAAGCGTGGATCTAATTCAAGGTCAGACCGTCACCTGGTTTTATTTGTACACAATGGTTCCCTTCCCTCAGCTCAGCTAGTTCGTGGCTAAGACTTTGTATGCAAATCACATTATATCGTATTAGTCATCATTAGCTTAAAGCGATCCACTGCTGGGAATAGAAGATCTCATTGAGAAGCACATTGAGGTAGTAGTTTTATAATTACATTGCGTTAACCCTTTCCTGAACGAATTAATTTCAGATTACTCGCCATAATATTGATAACACTTTGTTATAATAAACCAGATATTTACAACCAGTTTTAATCTTTTAAAGTCTGACAAAACAATAGCCCAACTCCAGCTACGTGTTTAAAAACTTGCAACCCTCTCTCTGCCTCTGTTTCGCCAGCTTTGTCACGCGTGCGATTTTGTTATACCATAAATTATATCGACATCTGCTTTCTACCCATCGTGTAATTTCAGAACAGACGCACAGATACATATTGCCAACTGTATCGTAATCCGCATTGTAAAAAAACGAACATTCCATTACAAAAACCACAAATTATTGTCGACCGCATTGAAATTCGCTGCGGCATTTTCATTATAAACCGCGGACGATGAATTGATACTGAGTTATTTGGCAACCCTATTGCACGTAGGTTGTAAACTTGCATAAATGTAGGCTGTGAAGAATGCAGAGCTAATTAATAATCTTGTACCTTGTGCCTAATGAAATACATGACTATATAGGTACAATAAGGCATTTGAATATAAGCCGTATTTATCAGTCTTCTCAGCTTAAGTTCCGCACTACAAAATGTTACTGCATTCATCTTTAGATTGTGAGAGAGAGATACCGAATACCTCTCTCTGAAATTCCGGGATCGTGACGTTTACATCCCGAGATTCAAGGATCACAAATTATTTATTGGATCTTCTATCTAAATAAAATTGTAATTTAAGTTGTTTATTTTATTGAGATGTTGTGTTAGAAATTTTTATTTTTCTAAGTCTAATAAATAATTCTTAAGTAAAAACGACATACAAGTTAACTAGCGCTCTCCCTTTCTCACAATAGTACAGGCCCAGAGCTAAAGCCATTACGATAAGAAGTCGTTCCATCTGGTCGTGACTTGTACTTGTCTTGGTCAAGAGGCTAGTAGGCGAACCAGTAGATAAACTAATTAATGATAAGTCGTGAGTTTTCTGATCTTGCAAACTTGATTTAATGCAAACATGAAAGCCTTTGATACCCCACCCAGTTTTGCCTAATCGATATAGATTCGCCTAATCAGCTTGTAGTACGATCTCTGAATATTGCTAATCCGTCAAGGTACCTATTAGCAAATACATACCTACTAAAACAATCGATTTGAGAACCGGCGAATACGCACTGCCATTGAGGTAAACATACATATGGATACTAGTATCAAATAAGAACTTTATCCGTATAATTAAAAGTGATCATACGAGTTTCCCATTAAACTTAAAACCTTAATGTTTTTGTTTGTCCAATATTTGCAGCGCTTGATGATATTCAAAATAATTTTGAATGAAGTTCAATGTCATGATACTCATTTGTTTTTTAAGTAGGCATTAACCTTACCTCTTCTGAGTGTCTGTATATTATTTAGCTTTACAAAAGTCTGTTCAACGAACGAAGCATTTATGTAGGTATACACTTATAGAGAAAAAGTTGTTCATTATTTTTATGATACTTTTTATACAAACACAATAAATACATATAATTATAATTTCACAGTATGTTTCGGTAAACATACGGTAAAATTCAGTCAAGTCATTTGTGTCTTACTACGCTATCTCCATAGGGATGAAATATGGTTGTGGCGAATTTCACCCATGGCCATGACTCTATGGAAAGTTAATGAAAGTGCGATTTTTAGTCGATATGAGTCCAACATACCCTACCGCCTCCCCGGGTGTTGGATGAACCATGAGGATATTTTCCGTACCTACTATAAAAAAAGGTATGAAATATTGGATCTCTTTTGCTTTATTAAATCCATAGACAAAGCACATAGAAAGGCTATGTGGTTTGTCTATGGTATTTTTTGCTGGTTCTTCTCTAAAAGAGATACTTTTTGGAACCGTGCAACTAATTTTTACTTTTCCAAAGTACTATTTTAATGATCTAATTGGAATAAAACATTGACTTTGACCATCTCCAGAAACTTTAATGTACAAAATAACTACCTCACTCATAAATTGCCAAACTATCCGTGTTTATAAATTCGTTGTGTACAACTCATAAATAACCCACATGTGTTGGTAATGTCACACTGTCCTCCCCTATTGGGGAAAAAGTGAGAGTACACGCTTCCGTACATCTATATAATATTTACTGATGTGGGCACGAGATGCGTAGGAGTGAAGAGCACGTTACCAGGAAAGTTTTGAGCATGAATGTAAATAAAAGAAAAGGGAGAAAAAATGGACGTTACAGATGAAATGGCTTTGTAGCCATTTCATCTGTAACGTCCATTTTTTCTCCACAAAGTGATGAAAAAAACAAACGAATAATAAAATCACTACATAGTACAAAACAAAGTTGCTTTCTCTGTCCCTATATCCCTATGTATGCTTAAATATTTAAAACTACGCAACGGATTTTGATGCGGTTTTTTTTAATAGATAGAGTGATTGAAGAGGAAGGTTTATATGTATAATATAAGTATTTTATTAGTACATTGCACCCGTGCGAAGCGGGGGCGGGTCGCTAGTAGAATATAAATAAAAAATGTAACGTATTCAACATGTTGTGTTGAATACGTTGGATTGTGGCGCTTACTCTTCATCTGATGGAGCATCATTTCTAGCAGTGGTGAATTTTGGATATAACTGGATCCCTACCGGCTTCCCATTCAAACACACACTATTAGTATCTACTTTTGCGAAAAAAGAGGAAATTATTTTTTTCTCCGATTTCCCCTGTTTACTACGCCACTGTCTATGTATTATAATCACTACTCAATGTCAATTCCCAACTATGTTGAAGGTCAGCTCCTAGTCTAACCAGATTCAGCTGAATATCAGTATTTTACTCGAATCGCATATCATGAGACCAACCAACAACTCCGCAACCCATTTTCTAGGCAATACCGGTACCCTGAAGATAGACTGGTTATCAGGCTGTTTGGCCTTTTGACTACCACTAACGATTGTCATAGGTATTCGTATGAAAACAGGGACCAACGTCTTTACACGCTCTCTGAGGCATGGAGATGTCTCGATGCATTAAGAATCATCCATCCACAGACCAACCTCGGCTAGCGCTGCTTAACCTTGCTTGGGTTGATCAGCGTAGTTATTACTTAGCCACGACCCCCACATGCCCTCACTTAATGCTTCATAATGCAGTATTCTCTTTCTCCGAGCCTGTTCCCAACTATATTGGGATCGGCTTCCAGTCGAACCAGATGCGGCTAAATATCAGTATTTTACACGAAGCGACTGCCATCAGACCTTCGCAACCCTATTTTTGGGTAATACTGGTACCTGGTAGACTGGTTGTCAGGCTTTTTGGGCTTCTGACTACCACTAATGATTGTCATAGGTTTTCGTATGACAAGTAGAACGGCTTTACGTGCTCTCCGAGACACGGAGAGATCTCGACGTGTTAAAAATGGTCACCCATCCACAGACTGACCGCGATTAGCGCAGCTTTAGCTTTAGCTTGCAGGTCAGTTGATTAGCGTAGTTATTACTTAGCCATGTGCCCCTATACACAATGCTCACTCAATGCTTCATAATGCAGTATTATGTCATATGAAATATGATATTATTGGTTATAAGTACGTGGAGATTATTATATAGGTATATAATTCTCCTATTCCGTGCTTTCAACACCATGTATTGCATAAATAAGCGATTGCACGGCGCACTTCTTAAGGAATGCGGCAGCTAATACTCGTTCACTGGATTTATTCCTAATGACGACACGAATGATGTATATCTTGCGATTTGATGATAAATCTAAGATTAACTTGCACAGAAACATGCATGAATAAATAATGTGCAGAACTGGTTAGTTTGATAGCCTGACTTTAATCAATACCATCGGGTTTGTACATACAGGATGGAAAGAACGGACGAGGCTTCCTTATATTGGAGGTAATGTTAGAGAGAATCATTATTGACACTTCACAGAAAGGCGAAAGTGAAACCCGATCCTCTGACCAAATTGTTATCCTTTTTATTATTATTTTAAACCTAAATAATATTAATTTGCCGAAAATGTGCAGCAAGTCAAAGCCGGAATTATAATAGCCTCATTAGTCTACTGGTCTCAAGCGCGACTGCTAGAGATCCTGGGTTCAATTCCCCTGCAGAGCAAAGCGTTATTGAGTGTTTTTATGAAATTCTCAGTAGCAGATCGGGAGTTGGGATTTGTGGCAATAGATTCACCCCCTATTAATAATAATAATTTAATAATATTTTGCCGTTACTCAAACGTCTATAATACTGTCTTTCCTGTTGATATTTCATAATTTTATTGGTTTGTAAAGTTATCAAGGCTTTGAGAAATATGATCGTTTAACTCGAATCGATTTCTTGGCTCAGAAAGCTGTCATAACCGGAATACATCATCTGAAATTGCGAAATTTGAGTAACAGTAACAGTCGATTAGATACCTGTATGACTTTTGAAATTCTATCTTTGCCCCTTTTTAGACAAGGCAAATGCATCTCTTCCTTCTTCTACTTTTTCTGGTATTTTAACATAACATAATTTGCGGATACAACCCCATTTCGCCTGCATCCGCCAATAGGCAAGGCAGAGATGGATTAATGTCCACCCACAGTTCACCAGTATATTTCACATGTAGAGTCTATCGTCATTTAACTGGGCACAATCCAAACTTCGATCTGCTACTAAAGTATTCATAGAAAAAGCCAATATTTAAATTTTAATTTATTTAATTATTACTTACGGCATTATTTGTCTAGTTATGGCTCGTATCAATGGTTCCTAGATAACACACATACATTATATAGAACATACCGTTACTTACAGAAAAAGGTCCCCAAAATCTCAATTCCAATAATAAAATTAATTGACAATTAAAATATATTAGTTGCTGTGTTTATCCCTTTTAAAATACCAATGCGTATTACCTTCTATAAAAGCATACGTTGCCACTTTTCACCGCAAAACGCAAGTATACCAAGAGAAAGCTTGTTGTATTTGTAAATAGGCTTAGCGAGCTGGCAAGTGGTACTTTGCAGCTAATTGCAACTCTGTTTACCTCTTCAGAAATCATAAAATAGGATGTAGGTCCCTTTTGTATTAGATATCTCATGAGTGAATAAAACTGTACCAGGATTGAGGTCGATCCCTGGGTATTTCTATAATCATAAATTTTTTTAGTTCTGATTTTTTTGATTAAGGTAATATTACCTTATTAAATTATTATAATATTTAACTATTGTAAAAAGCCTGTAATGTCGGACTGCAGGGCAAAGCACTCTGTCTGTTGGTGTTAGGGACCAGTATTTTTGGAATGAGTCCAGCTCATTCCACCATCTCCGTCTGGCCTTTTACTTAAAGGGAGAAGGAAACCACAAAATACTAACCAATTTAGGATGTCAATCACGGGTCGGGTTTTGTAGTAAATACCTACATAATTTATCTAAATAGTTGGTCAGAAATATAAAGTCAGTCACGGCAATTTGTCACTTGCTCCGAAAACATAAGTGGCTTGAGATAAGAAGTATAGTGATATCTAACGATTAGCATAGCTGGATTTATTTTACGACGTGCAATAAAAAAGTTTTACGGGACGATTTCCAATTTCTCCAAAGGATAATATTTTGTCTCTGACTCGCTGATATCTTTTACCTGATACTAGATTTCAATCGAAGAAGTGTTCTCATACGCTTCTCTTGTTCGTTATTGTGTTTTTCTATGAAATTCTCAATAGCCTGTGAATCTAACCGAGAACTTCTAGCCTAGCAGTTGTGCTTACGAGCACTAAGCTAATGATGCAGTCACTTAATATCATCATGATCATAATTCTATACAACTCGACCACTGCTTTTGAACTGCTTCTCTTCCTTGTTTCATTGAAATTGTGTTTTTTTTTTCTATTTTTATACATAAGTCAATGTTTCTTTCTTAACAGAATAATAGTATCAGCAGATACAGGTATCAAATGCCTTGGTATAGGTCGTGTGCCGATTGTGCAACGCCCACAGCAAATGCCAATGTATGGAATTCAAGCATCAACTTGATATTTCATTGTGTAATAGCTGTTATTTGTATAGAAATTAATTTACATCCAATCAAGAAAATATGCGACCTTCAATAACTTTGTTGTTTTAATTTATTTACATAATGAATAGCAGGAACGACACCACAAAATATTAACGCAATTATTTTTAGGTTATTAGACAGTGATGTCGCTCTACAGGTCAAATATCACTATCCCTCTCTCACAACCTGAAAATGATCGCCTTAACATGCTGAGGTACCATCTCAAGTACCTTATACCTATATTATATTATCAACTTGTTTCCCTGATCTTTATACCCAATCACTACCTAACAGAGATCGCGGTACTTTATGGAATCGTTTCCCAAGCATTCAAGTCCGGGTTGAAGACCCTGGTATTTATAAATCTTTTTCAATGTCTTGTACTGTATAGTTATTTTGTAAATTAATTAGTCAAATAAGGTACACCAGAAAAGTAGTTGCTGTCAACGCATATACTTAATGTTTATGAAAGCATCTTCTAGTATATAATAATTTCCTCTCACGGAGACCTGTATGATAACGATGATGATGATGATGATGGCTCCTAAACTAAGGGATCCTATGACTAAGGAGTCAGATGGAATGTCTTATAAAGGAAAATTAAAGTTTCAATTACTTGTAATACTCAACATTTTAGTAATCAAATGTGTAAGATACATAATTAAACTCATTACATCCGCACTAAATCTTCTAAGGTTATAATAAAACTAAGCTGAAGAGATTTACAGTAGTTTGTACCCACTTGTAACTTATTAAAATTCACCCCACTGCTACTTCGCAAGTCTATACAGCGAGAACTAAATACATTTTATTACGAAACTTTTCAACTTATTAACTTTCTAGGATTCAAGTTCAAGTCGTGACAAGGCAATGTTTTATTAACAAAACGACCATAAAGATAATTTGGCATGAGTACGACCTTGTATTTGTTCTAATAGTCATAAGCGACAGTGAATGGCAACAAATAGATCTACATAATAATGTATACAAACAATGGACTCCAACATACTCACTTAAACGTTCTGTATACATAAATAGCAAATATTAACTCCTACGATGTCGACCTTGTTGTACCTACAGCTGTGTGATCGGTATGTATAATGTACAATGAACAACATCATTCAACGTTTCCCGTCACTATGATCAATCACCGTTTTTGTTTGATCAGAAACTTTTTCACAATGAACATATTAGCTTCTTTTTTTGCCACCCAAAAAACTTTGTCATTAACAAGTTAAACAATCGGTGATTAATGACTAGCATTTACATTAGCAGCCCTTTAGGTGAAACCATCGAGTCAAATGTTGAATTTCGAACGAGATATAAAAGTATTTGAAAAGTCCTGCAAGTGAAACTTCGCAAAAATTGAACTTTTCAAAGTACGGAATCAAAGCCAGGAGCGGCGACCGCTTGCGTTCATTTGAATTACGCCCGGCTCCGCCTTTTGTAGTCGACTTCATTTAGCGAACTTAAAGGAACTCTTTTATTTTGCCCCAGCAACGAACTTAAGAGGTGCATTGTTGAATCCGTAACAAATTGCACGGCCGTGATTACGTTAAGCAGTCTACCGTCCAGGATGGAGCTCCGATGGAACTTTAACAGTTATCTATCCGATTGCAATCAATTTAAAACTCCTGTGAAGTATTAGCAATGTCTTTACAAACGAGGGGAAGACAGAAACAATTAATTGAACTTTATTAAAATTTGCAGGGAGCTAGGGTATGCTGGGCCTGATTTTATTTTGATTGAATTTTGCATCTAGCCCTATTAATAAATAATCACTTGATACGTTGGCGTAAATTGGGTATTCATTGTATAATCTAATAATTTTGGCTTTCACCAAAATTTAACTTCAAATAAAAATAAAAGAATTCGGCTCTGTTAAATTTGCTTTTCGAAGCAAAATCTACAAAGTAACTTTAGCAGACAGCTTGAGGGGTACCGTCTGTAAAAAAGTTTATCGAACTTTTTTTATTTTTAAGGATAAACTTCACTTGCAGGCATGTTGCAAACAACACAGTCATGTCCCTGTGACGTCTAGAGTGGCAACAAGTGTTCTGAGCAAACATCCCGCGTCTGGCATACAGCTTGCATGTTTGTGCATCCAAACATTTTATAAAAGATTTAAACCCTGAGGTTACTCGGTACGTCGTACCTGTGCGGCGTCGACTCGGCTTTATTGAAGGCTCTTGAAGGGTAGTTTGAAACAAATATTGTTCTCAATGCTCATCTATGTACTGTTTAAATTCCACTTGAATTTCAAAAATAGAATTTTGGTCTTAACAAATATGAACATATACATATACATTTATTCATTATTATTTTTTAATTCTTTTGCCGTCAACAGTTACAGAATAAGAGGAATTTTATTAAATCAGGTCCCGGTACAGAAAACTGTTGTTTACAAGAGACCGGTCTTATAAGAATCAAATAAAAGGTTGATAATAAATACCGGTTTATCTTGAATTTAATACTTTTATCATATCTACTGAAGTATACGCTCAACAAATTAAAACCAATTTACTTACTTTATCTGTAAACTTTAAGGCTTATTTATTTTAACATTAATAATAATTATTACAGTTAAAATTATACTTCGCCCGTAAAACGTTTTAAAATCACACATCAGAGAGGCACATCATTACAGTTAGTAATTAAATTCATAAAGTATTCCGCAACGTTGCCCATGTGAATGATAAACATTTAATTTAATTTATGCATGTATGACTAATGTAGATCTAAGGGGGATTGTTTGTGAATGAATGGTATAAATTTTTATTTTTATTTTTGGAACTAGCTCTCTTGTTTTGAATGCAAGTTGTGATGAAATGAAATAACAGTCGCAGGCGCCAGATCTTAATTTAGAATTTAAAATTATTTTCCCATAAAATAGCTATGTAATGCTAAATTCCCATAGCTATGTAATGAGAACAGGAAAATACAGCGTAGGCGGCATCTAACGAGATGGACAAACGACCTGGTAAAGGTCGCTAGGAGTTGTTGGTTGGTGGTGGCATATGACTGGTCCTTGTGGAAAATTATTGAGGAGGTATTTGTTCAGCAGTGAACGTCCTTTAGCTTAAATGACGATGATGATGATATACACAAACAAAATAAAAAACCACTTGTAAAACATACCTACAATTATTTGCCCCGTGCGGAAATCGAAACCGCGACCGGGAAGCCGAAGTCGATCACTCATCACTCTGCCAAATCATGCTATAGGTTTTGAGTAGCACAAATATTTAAAGCGGTAGTCAGAAGCCGAAAAAGCTTGACAAACCCTCAAGATATCGGTATTACTCAGACAGTGGGTTGCGGATGTTAAAAAAAAAAAGGTTTGATAACAGTCGCTTCATCTAAAATACTGATATTCAGCCGCATCTAGTTAGGCTGAAAGCTGACCCCAATATAGGAAAAGGCTAGAAGGATGAAATGTCATTGGAGCAACTCAACTATCATAAAATTCCGTATGAATTTAAATGGCCAATACTCGCAGTAGATAGTAAAAAAATATCGGACGTGTGCGTAGGACATTAGGACTAAAAAGGGTAGGAAAGCCGGCATCATCACGGAATCCGCCCTAAGCAATTTTGTACCAAATGTCGTGCGCTACGTGCCCGACAAATAAAGAAGACGGGATAAAGTCGCACTATTACATTAGAATAGCTAGCTCACGATACAATATCATCTACGTATTTTACCTATGTCAAGGGAAACGTCATCTTTTTCTGACGGACGTGACGTCTCAAAGAGATTTAGGCAAATGATAAATGACTTCCAAGTTATTTAAGGACCGCATATATTATCTTACCTAAATCTGGGTATGATTGTGTAAAAGGAAATTGGACTTTCGTGTTTTGAGTACAGTTACCGTCACACGAAAAATACACTCATACTATAAATTATAGTAACAAAAATATTTCCATCGTCTCCCCTTCGCGAGTTGCTTAATTTTTGTAAGTGCGAATCTATTTTTCACCCTTGGTCGTCTTCCGTACACGAATCTCCCTCAAGATTTACGCTCTCGACGCGAGCAATAAGCGTGCCTACCTACGACGCAGCCTGTTCGGTATTTTAAAAAGGTACGTCTGAATCCGGTGAAAAATTGCTTCCCGCCCGCCCCAACCGAGAAGCCATATATTTCAGTCATAGTCGTGTATTGAACGGCCATGAAGATGGGGACAGATAACTTATTTAAACCGTTAAGTGTTTATGTTGCGATAGACGCCCCAATGCTTAACATCGTATTGACGTTGTGGGTATAAATCTACCTATCTATTCAGCCGGCAACACCACCTGAGAAGGCCTCTTTTCTTCTCACTTAATATAATTATTATGAGTATCTAGAAATTATTGAAGAGAAACAAGTTTAAATGGTGCTTTGAAAGCAACCCATTTACACGTGCATCCTATTGAGTACAAAATCATGATTTTGCAATGAAAAGCTCAGTAATCTTAACCTATACTGAATACCGCACAAAGCATAACAGCATAAGCGACGAATTACAAGCTAATAGTTACAGGAATATAAATCGTTTAATACTTAAGCACTAAGTGTCAATATTGCCTACACAAACAGTAAACGTAGCAATATGGAATGTTCTCAAAAAGGTTTTACTGTTAAAATGGCTTTCAATAACAAAAGTAAGTCGAGAGTAAAGTTGAAAGTGTTAAAAGTATTCGCCGGGTTGCCGGTAAATGTTGTAAGGAACATGCAAATAATAATGTTAGAATTTCAATTGAAGTTCCAACAATAATGGACAGGCGTGTAATTATAATAATTGAAGTGTTGTTAAATAGTCAGTTATATTGCATTATTGCATCAGTGCACGATTGAGTGAGCACGATCCAATATGAGTCAGTCGACAGCATTTATGTAATAATTGCATTCAATAAATGAGCTGGTTCGATTAAAGCTAAATTTTTGCAAAAAATATAAACAACCTTTCTAGTATTCACTATTTCCGTTTTATAATCAGAAAATAATAATGCTATGCACTGCTTTATAATGCAATTCAAACAAAAAATAAAAAATAATAACTTTCAACTTATTCTACTGCACTTATTGATAAATTTAAAATAAGTAAGTATATTTAATATATAATTATATAAATCGGGGTAGTGGGTTCGATGCCCCCAGGATGATGAAAATAAGAGTTTTTGTTCGTTCGAATGTTTCTTATGTATTATAAATATTTATTAAAAGTATATAATTATTCTATCCATTGTCTAGTACCCATAGTACAAGCTCTACTTAGTTTGGGACTATATCGTGTTGCGTAAAATTTATTATTATAATATAATATTTATATTTTATATAATACCCTCAACTCGGATCTCTTTATTATTCATACAAAACAGTCCAATTTCACTCAATTATTCTAGCTTTCCTCTTTACGCCACGATTCACACCACACAGAGTAAAAACAAAATGAATAAAACAAAAACACCCGCTGAGTAAAATAATACATAGCACAAAAAATTTGGAGTCTACCCACCGTAAAATACATTAACACGTAGTTAGGCCCATGCCAACCAACTGATATTGGAATATAAGGGAGAATGCATTGGCTTTTTGTAATGCGGCAATAACCTGGGGATTAGGACGGGCTCTCCCGGAATTCTCGACCATTATTTTCTGTTCAACGTACTTACTTATACCCTAACTTGCTTACGATGGAGAATCTTTAACGTTGGGGTCACTGGCTATGGGTATCTTAACGTGTAGGTATAAAGGAACGCTTATGTTTAAATTAATATGTAATGTGGGACAGAGATGATTTTTTTTTTAGTTTGGGAAACATCGGTAGGTAGACCGTAGACATTGTGATTTTTATGAAGTGATAAGAAAACAACGATTACAATGAGAAAACAACAAAGATTACGGTGACAAATATCGCCCGTGAATAATAAAATTCTCACAAATAATCAACAATAAAATATCACCAAAGAAAAAGTGAGCGAAATCATCGATATTTCATACTATTTATTTAGCAAGTGCTCAATAACACTAGACAGTATTTCACACAATTTCTCTAACAGGTTTCTAAACGTTAATACTATTATGAAATGAAATGATATATTATATCCATCCTTATCTTCAAAAGCACAATACTGTTGTATCGCTGTCAAACCAAATTGGTATAACTCTAAAACCGTATGATGATTGTATTAGCTTTCTAGAATATACCATGTGGAAACATTTACTCGAATGTTATACAATTCGTGTATTCGAGTATTTGAGAATCGAGTCCCAGTTTGCTCGTAGCCAGTGTTTTGTATCCTTCCTCATTACTCGTATCAGTTATCTGAGAGAATCCTTGGACATAAAAGCTAAGGCCTGTTTCTCGCCTCGTATATTGTATCGATTTAGATAGGATACGTCGAAAATGCGTTTTGTTGCTAAATTAAACAGTGAACACAATATATTTGAAGGGATTTAGTGGGGCTCATTGTTTTTTGTTTTTTAGCAATTCTGTAAAAGAATCAAATACGTGACTGGTGCCATATTGTGTTCTAAATTCAATACCTAATACCGTTGTGTAAAGCTTCAATCCCTAATATTATAAATTCGAAAGTAGTTCTGTCTGTCTGTTACGCTTTCACGCCTAAACTGCTGAACCGATTTTGATGAAATTTGCTACATAGATTAGACTTTCGAGAAGGACATAGTCTTTGTCAATTGCAACAGGGCAACAGCTAGTTGATAATAATAATGTATAAGATCCTTTATGTTAGCAATATCTGGCGATATTTTAATGGTGCTATCTTAACTCAAAAATTAAATTTAAACTATCAAGGAACAATTACTAGATACAATAGAAAATCAATCATTAAAACCCTCGGTCGGAAAAGGGTCGCCGTTCTTTAATAATTAAAACTACCGACTTTGAATTTTAATTTTGTGGATGATTTTTAATTCATTTGTTAATTGAAAATGTTATTTCACGATCTTATGGATATCGATAGCTTTACTAATAAAAACATAAATCGTCCATCTTACCCAGGTCGTTGACCGCGGAATCAATTGTAGTAATTTTGATTGTAAATTCTATATTATTATCAGCTGATTCCGAGGTCAACGCCCTGCGTCAACTGGATACTCATTGCAAATACAATCTGTTTCAAATTATTTTTCCACATATTTTTCAAATAAAAGATTAATTAATTATTATGATTAGAAATTGGTATCTAACTGCCTCATTGATTTAGTGGTCGTAAACTCGACTGCTAGACTGATAGAGGTCCTGGGTTTGATGCCCAGGACGAGCAGTGTTATTGGGATTTTCGATGGAATTCTCAGTAGCAGCTCAGAGTTTGGATTCGTGCCCGGTTTAATGGCAAAGGGGTGACCTTACACCCCTTCCTTCCTATATTGGAACTAAACGTAGGTACTGGCGAACTGTGGGTAAGCTTTAACCTCTGCTTCACCTTTCGGGAAATACAGACCTGATGTTATGTAAATTGTTACCTAGTCAAATAAACAAATTAAAAATCATACTGTAGATTTAGATTAACAAAGCATCTATCTACCTGCTTTGTTTACAAAAGAAACAAACATTACAAACTCAACAATAAATTGAGTTAAACAAACAACAAAAAAACACATGTAAGGTATTTTTCTAACAAAAATATTTTTAGATTAGCTACAATATTCTCGTTGGAGCTTTTTTCTGTTTCAATTCGCATGGAGTGTGTGTTTATTTTTGTAAGTAAATTAAGTGGCACACTGGCCGTTTGTATGTTAATCATCATAATATAGAAACATTCTGTGTTCATTTGGGCACAACATGTAAAAGTACTTGTGATTTTTTTACGCTTTCGGAGACGTGGCATGAAGCAGTATTTTGCAAAGGAATGCCGTCGTCGCCGCACCTCGACAACGAGGCCGCCAGCCCCAGCAGCATCCTTGAAGGCCGCATTCCAGCACCAAAGTCTATTTACGGTCTAAGACCTCATTTTCTATTGCATATGAATGGGTCTTATGTATAACCATCTTAAACGGTTATTTCATCATGATGTTTCTAAGGCTGACTGCCTCATTAGTCTAGTGGTCCTAAGCACGACTGCTACGTTAGAGGTCCTGGGTTCGATCCCCAGGTCGAGCAAAGTGTTATTGGGTTTTTCTATGAAATTCTCAGTAGCAGCTCGGAGTCTGGATTTGTGCCCGGTTTATGACAATAGGCTCGCCCCCTATTACATGGGACCTAAACATACCGGAGAAATGTGGGTGTACATTAGTACACCTCTGCCTAACCCTTCGGGGAATACAGGCGTGATGGTATGTATGTTTCTAAGGATATGTAGACTTTCGCTTGCGTAACGACTTATTGTTTGATTAAACATATACCATCACGGCTGTATCTGAGAAGAGTTAGGCAGAAGTGTACTGATGTACACCAACGATTAGGATAAATAAAAAATGTAATTAAAAACATTGAACAACAGCTAAAACCGCTTTGCTGTGGCTCAAATTTTTTTCATTACATTTATTTTTTATATTAAAACACATATAGAAATTCAACGTTACGTAAAACGTATATTTTATTGTTGCAGTATTCGGTTTAAAATAATTCCCAGTTACTTAAAAATGTTGTTTTTGTTGTTTCAGAACATCCTGGACAAATTTAATCCAGGTGCTCGACAGATGATAACGGCTGGGAAGGCATACTTAAAGGCTTTACATGGTAAGTACCTTTTTATCACAACGCTTTTTATGAGATTGAATTTTAATGCCTCAATTAATGCAACTTCAACTTAACACTCCTCGCTACGAGTGACAAATTCAATTCCTACCCAGAGATTATAGCTATTAGGTGTCTTAAACATGACAAATATTTTTATCAAAATCAAATCAACTTTATTTGCTTAAAATATTGTACCCATGGCTACATATCAAGCTATACGATCCAGTATAAACTGGTCTCTAATTGTAAGGTAAGCCTATAAAGTGCGAGATCAGTTTATGTTGGGAATTGCCGTGTGTACAAGATGTTACAATTATTTAAAAGCCAGGCCGTTATACATTATACATTTTCCGCAATTATACATTACTAGCTATTACCCGCGGTTGGACCTTCATCCCTAAAGATTTTTGAGATAAAAGATAGCCTATGTACTTCTCCAAAATCTAATCTACCTCTGTACAAAATTTCATTGAAATGGGTTCAGCTATTTAGGTGTGAAAGCGTAATAAACAGACAAAAAGACAAAGTTACTTTCGCATTTATATTTATTAGTTATAGGATTCACACATTACAAATATGCAATGTTTAATTAGTTCAGTTCACGGCTCAACAATCGAACTCGCTATGTCATTCACACTCCAGGTCCAAGTGTTTTTACATTTGAGTGTTTGTAAATGTACCCACGAATGCCTACCATACAGGAAAAACCCCAGTCCACATGCAAAGTTATGCGCAAAACTTCAATTGAACCTACTTTAGTATGCGCAGGCGTGGCTGCAATGTGTACTTATGGCATATCTTACGCGATGCGTAGACAACGAGACAGTAATGTTCTAGAATTACATGGTGAACAACAAATTCCGACAACCGGTTGGTAGACCCAGTCAACATTGCATGGAATATTGTTGTTGGTAAGATATAATCTTAATCGTCACTTAAGTGATGTAAGAGGTAATTTCGGGACCTTATTTACTGTACTTTCTGTTAAATATCTACAGAACTTTGCTTCAAATTCAAAGATTACTATATTTATAATCTACCAGAATACGATTTTGGTGTATGCCAGAACTCAAAAAAGCAAGCAATTAAAACACAATTACTTAAATACGTACAGTCAGCAACGAAAGTCGCTGAACACAGCTAAATTTTTTTATTGTCACAGCTCCTGAACTTGGCAACAGGTCTTTTCTACTAAGGTAACCTAAATATTTAATGGTCAGCTATGCAATTATTTCGCATAACCTTTGTAGGTCAGTAACTTCATACTTGTTAAAAATCATATTGAAGATTGCAACATGTTCAGCGACTTTCGTTGCTGACTGTACCTGTTTTAATTTTCGGGATCCGTGAAATTCCCCAAACTTGCATGCTGCACCTTAGGGTCTAAGAAATGAAATCGTATGTACAGTGGCGTAACGTGGGTGTCTGTCGCCCACTCTACACTACATCACTGCGTATGTATGTAACACAACTTCTACAAAATAAGAACTATTCACCAAACAAAAAATCTATAATGTTTCGTGCTGAGTAAGCCAAGAAATTATTTGAATAGGTAGTTCGTTCATGTTTTGTCTACCTCGCCTATTGTAGACACTTATGACCCACGTACACACCACACAATTAGTTACCTACATCAATACAGAAAGTGAAATCGTCGTCGCGTCTCCTAAATCTGTGTTGACGCGTATTCAGTGAAACGCGTACAATTAATTTATGTAGTGTAAGCCAAATGGGCGCATCTATATGCAAAACCTCGGTGTTGCTCGCTTGCTTGGCTACGGAACTGGGGCGTGGTTTGTGCCAAATTGTCTCCACTGGCTTATCTAGAGTATTATAGCCAGCACTAGTAGCAATAAACTTGCGCATTCCCGCGATGTATGGCTCTAGAGGCCTTCATGTATGTACTTTATTTAGATGTTTTGCGGTTAATTTTGTTTCATCTCGGTTTATGAGTGACCTGTTTATTTATTAGCCGAACTTTGTGCCCATTGTCCCATTTCTAAGGAACTTTTGTTAATAAATCAAAGTGTTCAACATGGGTACAATTACATTGTATTAACTGTAATTGTTTTATTAACTTAAGTTTATTATGATTTTATTACATTTCAAGCAAAATGGATTAACTTCAATTTCATCAAAGTTAAGTAAAATGGATGTTAAAATTTAATTTCGCCTAATGCTCCCCCGATTGGAAATTTTCTCGAAACACTTAACATTTTTATGGCACTTTACGGATTCGTTGAATGTCATCGGCCTCTTTTAATCTGGCCTTAATATATTTCTTATAAGGACGAAAAAAAACTTGGAACTTCGGTTTTAGCCATTTAGGACAACAGCCTTCGTTATTTAACGTATTTTTATTGACTTGGACCTAATACCTACATACTTATCTGTTTAAATTATTTTAATGGAGATCTAGAATCTTACGCTTCTATGGTAAATCTGTTAGTATCCCAAATACTCGTTACAGTTTTCTTAGTGAACTGGTGGCCATAAATACTAGAACCTTGATGTACTTATGACTAAGATATCGCGGTGATTTACCTATTCTATTATCAGAGTACAGGTGCCCATTCACCCATAATCCCTTTTCTTACGACCCAAACGGGCTAAGATAAGGAACCCAACCTCAGACAGGCAGCATCTCTATAAAGACGGTCTACATTATCTATCTATACTGCGTAAGTAACTGATCCCACCGTCTTAAATATGTTCAAAATAGCTACCATTTATAATAATTATCTTTATTCCATATCTTAATTACAGCAAGGAGTAACTCGTTCACGTAACTACGGGTCATTAACCTACTTATATTATTCATCTATGACTGGCCATCTTTACATAATTTTTAAAAAAAGATCAATCATTTTAGTATTCTAAATCCGCTTTACGTAAGAAAAAAGAATACAATATGCACACTGGCATAATGCTTTAATTTAATAATAATGCGTACTTTCACTACTTAGATAATGTGGCTTCACACAGCGCAAATCTACAGACGTAATATTATATTGTATGATTTGTATGTCGATACTATTATGTTCGAAATTCGAATACATTGGCGTATCAATACATATCCGGTTAGTATACCTAACATTTTTCTATCAAATTATATTCTATTAAATTTAATTAAAATGGCTTAACGGATGAACGAATGACATAAAATTGGATTGTTGTCGACGTAACGTCAGTTTTATGTAAATATGATGAAATTCAACACTGTTTTTATTAGATTTATTTTACAAACCCGCAAAACTGGTTTCGTTTTAATTGATTATTTTGTATACTGTTTAACAACTGTGGAATTAGAAAGCTGTTAGACTGGAGCCATCTATGCTTCTAAGATTAATTGCGTCATATTATTTAATTATCATCTAATTTATATAAGTTGAGAAAATCATGACATTAAAATTATAATCAGGTGTTCTATCTTTAAGTTTATGAATGTTCCTAATAAAAGTTATTGTATCCGAAAAAGAAAGGTAGAGCATAGTGAAAATTATTCCACTCAAATTGGAGCTGCCCGACTAGCGAAGTATCCGCCTTGCAGAAAATCGAAGTGAAATAACACTGCTTTGAGCTGTGCTGTGTTCCTTACGGTGAGCAAGGTTGCCAGTGCTCCGCGAGGAAACGTTGTGTCGCCAGAGGGGGGACTTTGGCTCGTATACTGCCAACCCAACTAGGTATTTCTCTCTCGTTTTACAGGGTGCCAACGACCATGTGATATCCCTGGTGTTGCAAGCGTCTGTTGACTACGGTAACCACTTAGCATCAGGTGGGCTTGTTTGCCACCTTAGTGGTATACATTTACTGATTACAACTATGAACTTTTAGCACGTGAATATACTAGGCATATTTATTAAATGAAGCAAAACAATTTTGATTCTTTTCCGTAGACATAAATAAAATTGAAGTGTTTTTAATTAAAAAAACAAACAGCTTTTCACATAAATTTCACATAAATGCATAAGAAAGTATATACGGCACTTACATTAAAAAAAATATATATATGTCTGTTTGTTCCGGATAATCTCTGAAACGGCTGGACCGATTTTAACGGGACTTTCACTGGCAGATAGCTGATTTTATAAGGAGTAATTTATGCTACTATTTTATTTGAGAACAATTAGAGTTCCGCGCTCACATATCCACGCGTGCGAAACTAGTATCTACCTAAATATACACATACAACTTAATGTTGTTACAATTTCACCTCATTCCCCTCGTTCGATTATAACGACTTCCACAAAACAGTAAGCACTTGATGCATTATTCTTCATTTTTCTTTCGCAAGTCTTCAATCGGCACGTTTTCATTAAACCATTCGTTTCAAACGGAACGAAGGGAGATTCCATAACTGCATACAAATTGGTTCATATGAATGTTTTTTTGTTCAGGTGCGGCCGCGGCATCGCGCTTGTATGTGGATGCAGTGGGGAAGCTTGGCAGGCAGGCGCAGCAGGGCACATGGGGAGGATGTGCCGACATAGGTATGGAATGTATTATGTATGTAATATTGTATGATTGAGCCGGTGATAGTAGAATCCTGAGGGAATTGTGCGGTATCCAGTGCATTGAAAATTGTTTTATAAATATCACATCAGAAATATGTTGATACTGCAATTTTAGGAAAATTATTGTATCGACCCTCCGGAGGGTCATTTTGAGATTTCTTTGATTAATTTAGACCACCATTGTACCGCACTGTGCATGAAGTTTTATTCAATTCAATAAATCATTGAAAGCGTTACCAATGAGATAAAAACCGAGAAAAATATTTTCTAAGGAACAAACTTAGAATATAAAATTTCGTTAGAAAGTTCTAGTAAAACTCAGAGCAAGTAAAACAATAAGAATAAGGAACAAACTTATAAATGTTATTACAATCTAAACAATAACAATAATTTCCAGGAACAGCCCTAATGAAAGTCGTCGAGGTGTACCGGGAGATACAAGATCAACAAATGAATATAGTAAGTCTCATTTATAAGGAAAACTAAAAGAAAAAACAAATATACTAGTAGTACCTACATATTTCCTTATTCGGCTTTGGCCTTATAGCAGAAACTATTGACAAGTGTCCCCATCCAATATAATCTGCAAGTTATGTGTTTGTTTCAGTTGAAGGCATTTTACGTAGATCTGCTGGTACCCTTGGAAACTAATCTGGAGAAGGATACAAAAGTAGTGCAGGTCAGTCAATGAGTTCTTTTTCCTTTCATAATCTTTTATGTGAATTGTTCCTAGTTTCAAGGGACTGTTTGCAGAGGAAACGGAACAGGGTTCGAAGTTCAAATAAGCGTCCGAGTAGTATCGCACCCGTGAGATAAGAGTTTCTATTAAAAAAGTTTCGACTATACAGCTCGTATATCTAGACGAGGCGTTGTTTGTTTGTTCAACACTATTTTATAAGCTTTCAACAATACAAGAATATTGTAAAATTCGAATAATAGTGCAAGTTTTCCTAAATGATAGAAATATTTTAGATTAAGGTAAATTCGATTAAACATATTAAATTAATCACTTCGTTATTTATTTATTTCAAATGTAGTGTTGGTTAAAGAACTGTTGAGGACGGTATACTTAGTCTATGGCCTATGTAAGTAAAAATATAGTTTCTGTCTAGTCTCAGTGTCAAATAATATTGCAATGAGATTGGAAATAATTATATCAAATGTAACATTTATGACCACATTTTCCACACTCGGAGGCCTTCACTGTAAGTTAATTGTCGATTCAACCAGAATTAGGCAGAATAGATGACATCGACTCAATTGCCAATATTACCACGATGAAAAAGTTTTTTTTAATGTTTCACATAATATAATTACTTGAATTTGTGTTTTGATTGAACTCTACAAACTATTATTCTTTGTATGGCAAAATTCAATACTGGGAATTCATAGAACCGAAAAATATAGGTTAACAACGTTGCTGTGCTGACATATGACGTACGGAAACGATTTACGTAGACAAAACAATTGAAACACCGATGTGCAGTCAATTAGTGGTTTGTTTGTTTCAGTCTGAACAAAAGAGGTTTTTACAACAGCACAAACTCCGTTCAGAGAGCTACAGTAAGGCTGCTGCTACTATAAAAAAGCAACGCAAGAAGAAACCTAATGTCACCAAAGTGGGCTCTGCTATGGACAAGGAGATGAAGGTATTGTGAAGATATCTATTAATCTTTATTTTTAAATTCCAACTATAGTTATACCTTATAACACCTTATCCAAGGAAGCAAAAAACAAGAAACATTTTGTTTGTTTCTTGTTAATTATGGGGATTCTAGAATTTAGAAATTAAACGAAGTCTCACTAAGTATATCCCTTTCTAACAAAAGCACGAAAAAAGGATAAAAATATTTTATCCTATCAAGTTAGTCCACTTGCGTATAGTACGTAAGTACGTGAATATAGTACAGATCACCACAGGTCGTACCTAATTTGACAAGTGTAAAGTGATAGATTATATTCGATTCGGAATAGGTAGGTATTCAATATATTCGAAATATTTTGTGTCCTATTCAAACGACGAAAAATCGGAGTAGGTTTTCAATTTGACTGTTTTTGTTTTTTTTTATATATTTCAATGTTATCTTTTTGTATATTTTTTGGCATTTTCCATGCTAAGATTTTAAAGTTATTTAGAAAAGGAAAAATACGACCGCGGGCAGGATTTTTCCTTTTCTAAATAACTATTTCAATGTTTATTGGAAACAGATAAGAACGTGGGAGTCAGAATAAAAACAATAACTACATATTTAAAATAGCTAGGTATGTACCAAAACCTGCCTGCGTGTTCAGCCAATTGTATTCGATTATCTCCTATTTAGACTACTCTTAAACATAAAAGTTATTCGACGTATTAGTCTACATTAGACTTTAGAATAAAGCAATCGATTCAAATTCTAAGCATATTCTCATTCAATGGTAATAGGAAACTAGAATTGCATGTATTATTCAAGCCATAGGAACTAGAGAAATATCTGTAAGGTACTAACATTTCACAATGAGTTTTGCTCTGACATATTTTCACGTAATGGGCATAATACCAATTCGCATAAATAAATTCTGTACGTTAATATGAAATACGACGCAGTAAATACAAATTTCTAAAGCACATAATAGAAACACTCGATTAATACTGTTATTCGAGTCATATATAACTTGTCAGTTAAATTAGATAACATAACAACATCACGCTGTTATTTCTAAAATGGTTAGGTAGAGTTGTACTTATGTACCTTCATGTGTGTACCTACACCCATAGTTCAACGGTATGTTTTAGCTCCCTCCACTGCCTCATAATAGGTTGCGAGACTCATTATCAACCTATACATATACTGTCCCCCTGTTAGGCATAGGTCTCCTCTCAGAATGAGAGGGATTAGGCTATAGTCCTCCACGCTAGCCTAATGTGGGTTAAGAGTAGTCTAGTTCTTAGTAATTGGACACGCGCTCAAATAATAATAATTTCATAGAAATGTTAACAAGTTTTAGCAAAACTATCTAAACCACTATCTATACCTACATCAAACAAAACAGTATCCTAGGACACTGACCTCAAATATACAATATCAACCGAAAACATCCACATATCAACTCAAATTAAAAAATATGCGTTCTCAACCAAAACATTCGAAGTTCAACAAACTTGTAATAACATTTCACTGTTTACAGAACATGCAGATACTGGAGGAAGAGAAAACCAAATTGGATGCGTTCTGTGAACAAAGCTTGAAGAACGTAAGTACTGTAACAACGAACATCGAAATGTATCCAACCACAATACCTGCACAAAGGGAAACGAACAACAGAACTACTTTCAATGATCTTGGTTGAACTACATTTAGTCTTGTTCATTCATTGAATTCGAGTCCTACAACTCAAGATAACGAAGACTTAGATAATACGACTTGTAACCAATAATGGTCCAATTAGATTATGGCATACACTTAACGCCTAGGGCGACATCACAGAATAGGTACCTACTGGCAATCACTCGAAATGTTCTGTTTTAGCGTTCTGCATTTTAATTGGAAATTTTGAATACTACGTAACTTATCTGATTCAAATTTTGGGTCGGAAAATTGAAAGTGTTTCGGCCATGTGAGAGGATAAACGTAAGTTCTAATCTAGTCTCATAATTATGATAGAAAGTATTACTTATCATTCTCCTGTCCTTATCTCACACTTACTCAGTGTCGTCGAAGTAAGTATGTTTTATATATGAGAAAAAAGAAAAGTATTTAAATGTTCTTTAAACAGATAATACCTATCAAACGAGAACAAATTTTATTGTTATGAGATGAAAAATAGATTAAAATATTTAACATTAAAATATTTAACATTTATCATAATTAAAACTACATCGGAACTCTACTTGATAATATTTTAATTTCTAAAGTTGGTCGCCTAGTCTTAACTTGTCGTTTAATTAATTAAATTAACCCAACCAAAGTATATTTTACTTGTCTCGAAGAACATCGTCAACATTGTTCTATTTGCGACAGAAATGTGTCCTTTACCGTTTCTTCTTAAGACAGCTGTAAAAGGTGGCTGCTTCGAATCTGCTTTTTACTGTTTGATGTTGTGAAAATGCTTACGAAAAATATTATGATTTTATTGCTAAACGTTGAGGAATATCACAACCAAATAGATAAAATCGTAGCTGTCCAAGAGGTAGACCAATTTTAGAAACATCATTATCAACACATATACTGTCCCACTGCTGGGCACGGATCTCCTCTCAGAATGAGATGGATTAGGCTATAGTCCACCAAGCTGGCCCGATGTGTGTTCGCGGGTTGGTTGAAAACATATTCTAGAAAAATACCTTCTGCATAAGAACAGCACCTATACTATAATGTCTTGATCCCCAGGCCATGACACAAGAACGTCGCCGCTACGGCTTCGTGTTGGAAAGGCAGTGCTCTCTGGCCAAACACTGGCTGGCGTACCACACTGCTGGGGCTGCTGCCTACAACTCTGGCTTGGACGAATGGCTCGAAGTGTCTAGGACTCGCGAGTACCTGCCCCCCAATGTTGAAGCCATGTTCGTGAGCAGGATGAGGGTAAGTCCCTGGAGGCAGTAGTTATTTTTCTTATATAAATTGTATTATATAAAAAAGTTATTCGACTTCTTGCGAAACAAGAGTACCTTTTTGTTAATCTCGGCCCTTTTATACTTAAGTGTAATGCCAATCTAAAACGTGAATTTATTAGCATAAATAAAATGGTTTCTTCCAGCGTTGTTTTACAAATAGCTCGGGTTTGAGCAGTTTTATGTAATAAAGTGTAGTTTTTTAGTAAGTAAAGTAAGTAGTACGAGAACGCTACGCGCATTAACAACAAGGCTCGGCATTAAAAGTACCTCTACAAAATTAAATCAACGTCAACATATTTTATATTACACTCATTTCACCCTTAAAGGCTTTAATTAGTAGCCCTGTCCAGAAAGAAGGTGACTTTTAAAGAGATCATACATTTTTACAGCGGAAATATTTTTACAACTTTTGTAAAATGTCATGTCAGTCTTCTGCCGTGTGGCGACATAAAAATCTGTCTCCACTAACGTAAAATTGCTTTATGAGCTCTTAAATCCTTTACCGCTCGATTAAAAGGTCGTATTTCTTCTAAAATAAACTGTAAAATTAAACATGAGAATAGTGAATTCTGCCACTGTTCATTAAACAAATGAAACTTTTTATTGTTGTTTATCTGATCCTGATTAAAGCTATAAACCCTGAGCTCAATTCTGGATGAGCTCAAGGCTACATCTTAATTACTGATCAGTACGTACATAGAAGCTGAGTCTGCAAAGGAGGATCTGTTGAGTAGTATTTACACCAAATTCCTGTCTACATAGTTTTAAGTGATTCGTATTCTACGTACCTATTTTAATTAAAACGATCTAAAATTCAATAGAACGGTACTTTGATTTTTAGTAGATTGATTAGCTTATAAAGAACACGAAATAGTCAATTTTTATTATCTATCACGTCACATACACCGTACTATAGCATACACACATACAAACACAAATTAATACAAACATAAATACCTAAATACACAAATTCAGTTTTCAGACTGGCTTTTCCAAGAATTTCGCGGGGTTCTCATTAGTTCAAATTTGTCATAATTTTTTTAATAAATTTTTCATTTTTTTTATTATTATTGGTTTTGGTTTGGACACATAGTCCTTTAAGCCACTTGCTATTCAAGTGTCAAATCTTGTTTGCAGAGATAGTTTTAGTTTTTCTCTTGTTTTACGTTTTTATGATTGAATGATGGTGAGTGATGAATGATTGGAAAGAAGGATGATAGATAAATAATTTACCTAAATCAAGTCACGGCCTGCAGCTTTTTGCAGCTGGCCGATGTCTGTGAAGTCACTCGAGGTCCTAGCAGAATACCAGCGCCGCATCATTTACCAAGATGAAGTGGCAAATGCTGAGTTAGGGTCCTTTTTTATCCTCACGAAACAACTTTTTAATAGTTTTAGATATTTATCTATATATTTTTTTTATTTAGTTTTTTTTTTACGTAGTTTATTGTGTTTATTTGTTGTCTGTGAGGATGAAATAAATATGTTTCTTTCTTGTTGACGACCTCTGTGGTCTAGCGGTTCGAGTGCCGGACTACTGATCATGGGGTCGTGGGTTCGATTCCCACAGGACACAAATATTTGTGTGGATAAAACATGAGTATTTGTGTTTGTCTGGGTGTTTCTTATGTATTATAAGTATGTATTTACAAAAAAAAAGTATATAAGTATTATATCCATTGTCTAGTACCCATAGTACAAGCTCTGCTTAGTTTGGGACTAGATGGTGTTGTGTAAAAATGTCCCAAAAATATTATTATTATTATATTTCTTCTTTCTTTCTGAACAGCCAATAAGCGTTAATTCTTGTTCACAGCAAGTGTCATTCTGGGCTGACGAGGATGTCTACGCCAGTCCGAGGGTTGGTGACGATGATGATCGAGCATCTGTCGGCTCGGCTTTACGTAAAACTAGATCAGTGGATGCTTCTTGTCTTGATGTCAGGTCTATTGGAGACCTAGGCTCTCCAGCTCAAGGCCTTTCGAGGGCCAAATCAGATTTCAATCTTCAAGCCAGCTCTAATAATGAGGATCAAGGTAAGATTTACCAAAATTATTGAATACCGCTGATCTGCTTATTATCAAAGTTGCTTGAATATGAAATATTGTATCGTTATTTTCTATATAACTTTATTGGCCTATTAGTTCTGATTGTACAACTATTCCCGTTTGCAGTAACAGATACCCGTACAGCTACCCGTCCATCATCTCTTGCGCCACCAACCTGTACTTCACGAGACCCACCATTGGCTCGAGCTTTATACGCCTACGCTGCTGCCGGTGATAACCAGCTCAGCTTCTCGCAAGGGGATGTACTAGCCTTGCTGGGAGAAAGGACTAAGGGATGGCAATATGGAGAGAACTTGAGGACTCATCACGCCGGCTGGTTCCCTCTCGCTTACACCGAGCCAATCCCCAACGATGAAACTGGGTTCGTTCTTTGTGCTGTTCTTGGATTGTCGAAATTTATATTTTAATAGAGCTCAGACAACTCTTCAATACGTTTATCTAACAAAATGTGGAAATCACGCTAGTTGTTACTCGAATGTGGTTTTAAAGTATTGCACAAGAACATGACAAACAATATTAAAGTTACAAAGACAGAAAGCGAAAGGAAAAGTAATGTTCGTCTCCGTACCCCATATCCAAACCGTATTTCTAATGTCACTTTCACACACTCCATACCAAATAAGACGCAGATTTTTTAGAAAATGATCACTAACTCGTTGTTTTACCATTAGCAGCTCACCAGCTCGGTGGAGCGTGCAGACACCATCTGAGGCTCCTCCTCCAGCACCAATGGCGCATGCACAGACAACACCTTCAGCAGCTGTGCACTCTCACTCGCATCCACCTGCACGCATGTTTGGAGACACTGTTACTGCTCATCATGTTACTAAGGTAAGTCTGATACGAAAACCAATTATATGATAATGTTTTTTAATAATATGAATACTAATAGGCGCTGATATTACACTCGTTGCTTGTAAGTAGATATATAATTTATTTCAAGATTGTGAAAAACAATCCCGCACGCAGACAATGTCTTTTAATAAATATGTGTAACTGTCAACTGTTTTCTAACGTACATATATTTTATTTGTAGGGTCGTCTTGGAAGCGGATCTCCAGGATTACCTCCAACTTTACCAGCGCCATCACCCAGTGCTCTCAGCACTTCAGCAAGCGCTACATTCCACGCATCTACCCCGGCCGCAACTGCCCCTGGTGCTATTAAGAACTCTACATCATCAGCGAGCTTCACAACTCATGCTGTTATAGAAACAAGGAGCTTCGGGCCACAGACATTACCTATGCGTTCACAGGTATTTCATTGTTCTAAAAACATAAATACGGTTTTCTTGCTTACTTTGATTTATTTATCCAATTTGTCTCATTTTTGCTGCAGGTGGCTCAGAATAAAGCAGGACCAGCTAAAACCGTAGTAAGTGCCGTTGGTGCTGTTGGAAATGTTTCACTGCACAGTTCCAATGATTCAGGTTTCTCCAATGAGCCGCCACCTCAGCCTGACGTAGATTACAGTGACGAAGAAGCTCAACGACTACGTGTACCTATCAGGTATTTTTACTATACCTAGGAAGTTTAAATAATATTGGTCTGAATTAATTTTAATCTCCTGTATGCTTGACTTTTTTCGTTGCTTTTATGTAGTAAGCTAGTTTCATTTACTTTTCCTTTTATTTATTTTTGTAGTAAATCTGCTCAACAAAACAACGGTAATAGAGCGTACTTGCTTAAAACTCAAAGCTTAAAACGTGGTCCTAACCCCAGTAATACTGCAAATGGATATTTGACTGATGATCAGCAATTAATGCTGCGCAACATGCTGGATATGGACAAGGACTCCCAAAAAATAAAGAGAACTAAATCATTCTGGAAATTTGGACGCACTACTGCTGAAGAGATTATGGAAGGAATGTCGCTCTGGCAACATCGTGATATTGTTGACACTGTTCCAGAATATAAGAAGAAGTTCTTTGAAAAGATGAAGAAGGAATTACGGCCTGCACCGGATATTCCAAAACAAGTAAGCCCAGATAAAGTGAGTGTTGTACCCACTGAAAATGGACAACCGCACCGTCCAAAAGAAACTATTGACAGAAAAGAGATGAAAATTCCTAATGGTATACGTCAAGCCAAGAGTTTGGGATCAATCCAAAATGAAGAGAGAAATGAAAAAAGTCGCAAGATGATGGAGGGCTACCATCAAAGCCAAACCATGAATAAAAAGAGTATGTCTGAGAAATCAATAATTGAAGAAAAACACGAAGATTTTATACCACGTAATGAGTCAAGGCATTCGGATCTAACTAACACCAGCACTATCAAAACAAACTTTGAAAACAGCTTCTATAACGATGAAAATGGTGAAGGCTTTGTAATGAAAACTGTTAAGCGAAGGGAAATACTACAGAAATATGACAATGATAGCAGCTCTGACGTTAATTCTGTTGCTTCCAGCACTGATCCATATGACTGTATAATAGTAGATGATCATATGAAATCACGGAAGCAACAAGAAATGGATAGACGTCGCCAGACGCAAATGGTTGAAGATGTTAAGAAACGTAAAGAAAACGCTTATATGCCAGAGTTTGAAGAAATAGAAGTGACTCCTATCAAACCTCACGTTCGTGCTACATTGTCTTCAGAAAAACCTAAAAACCCTTCTCATGAAAGAAGTCCACCTAAAACTATGGAATTTAAAACATTCAAGGATAACTCGAAAGAAATCAAGACATTTTCCGCATCATCTGAAACACTCAAATACAAAGAGAACGAACAACACACCGATCGTTATGGGATCCCCATGGAAAGAACCAATAACGAAAACCGTAATGAAGATATTTACAATGGACATGATGAGGGAACCCTGAAATATAAAAAACGCTCAAGCAGTGACGAAAAGAATCATCCGCCAAACAATTTCGAAAATGGAAAGAATCATAAAAAAGAGTATCCACAAGCTGAAATGAGACACCAAAAGAAAGAAAGTAGACCATATGAACCAAATCGTGAACCAAGAATTGATTACTCGCTAGACAGACGCCAAACAAGAAAAGAATTCACTGATACAAAAGGTAGAGATCCAAAGAAGAATAGAGCGAACAGAAGTTACGACGACAGTTCTTTACCATACAATGGACGAAGAGAAGAAAGGTACTACGAGTCAAACATATCTTACTTCAGTGACCAGGAGCGAAGATCGTCTCGATACGATTATGAAACTGATTCAAAGAAAGCCGAAAAATCCAAGATCCGCCAAGAGGAGGCACGGCTTGAAGCCAGGCGTTTTGTTGACCGTAGAAGTGAGGGACCGTACAGCGAATCAGATGATCAAAAGTTTAACGAAGCACTGAAGCAACAGCGGCCGCAGTTGCTCCCACGAACTAAATTACTAAAGAGACCATCGGAAGGAAATGAGTTGTTGCCCGAAGAAGGCCATACTTTTGGACCGTGGTATGATTTGTGGGGACGCGAAACAGCCGTCTACAAGTAAAATTAAGGAGGTTTGTTTTAATTACTTACTGATATTGTTTATCTTTACTTTTGTAGTCCGGTATAAAATAACTTTTGTTTGCTGCTTTTTGTCTAATTCATCTCTTATTTTATTTCATATCACGTACATAGAACGATTAAAACCCTCCTAATATACCTAAAATGAGTATGAAACATAAGTGTCGCTTTCCAACAACTAAATGGGAGTCGACGAAAGTAACAGTGTAAATATACAAAATTTATACAACGTTATAAGATACACCATCCATATTTGAGTAATTACATGCAACGATAGTATATAGAATTACGGAGTAACTTTGCCTGTAACAGTCAGTTTAAAATGAACCAGACAAATTCAGTCATAAGTGCTCATATTAAAGCCGTAATCAATATAGACTCCAGATTAAACAAACGTTGGCTATAAAAGTAACATTTTCTCCCGCAGGCCACAACAATTTGCAACGGTGAAGTTAAGGAAAACGTTAACAAATGACCGCTCGTCGCCAGCCATCGAGTAATGTTTTATATACGCGTATAATATAATATAATTATATTATTTTGTTAATTAATATTAATTGTAAATTAGAAACACCATGTATTTTGTACAGTTAAATATTCATAGTCTAACAAAGAAATATATCACAATTTTTTACAATAATCTAAATGCTTGTTTTCATCATAATGTACACCCCCAACCTTCGATCAATAGTAATATTATTGATCGAAGCCCCTAACGGTGAGTTTATCTTTTGACGTACTCTTATTGGCAAGTACAGTATTTTATCATAATATATAAGAAACAATGGCGATCTACGTATCATAGATTCAGCCTAATTAAATTTTCCGCCCCGAAAAAGATCTTTTTCACAAATTTGATCTCAGTAATGCGCAGTAATTGACTCGAATGCTTCATGTAAAATACTATAAAGTCATCGCTTACAAACAGTGCAAACAGATGAAAAATAAACTGTAGACTATAGCAATAATACAGTTTACTTCCTCTATGTGCAATTGTAACCTTAAAAAAAATAAACGCTAACAAAATCTGCCGAATGAAATGTGATGATGTTTCTAACAGCCTCTATTAATCATTTTAAAATTAACAAATTACATTTAGATGCCTTCTTCATTTAATTAAGTAGACATGGTATACCTACTTATAGTTTTTTTGACGGCGTGTGAAGTCTGCCATCCCACATTAGGCCAGCGTGTAGGATTATAGCCTAATGCCCCTGATTCTGTGCGGAGACCCGTTCCCAGCAGTGGGTCAGTACATGGATTGAAGTTGATACATAGTATCATCATCAACCCATATACTGTCCCACTGCTGGGCACGGGTCTCCTCTCATATTGAGGGGGATTAGGCTATAGTCCACCACGCTAGCCTAGTGCGGGTTGGCAGACTTCACAAACCGTCGAGAAAAATCTCTAAGGCATGCAGGTTTCCTCACGATGTTTTCCTTCACCGTTTAAGCGAGTGATAATTAATTATTAATACGCACATGAATTCAAAAAGTCAGAGGTGCGTGCCTCGGGTTCGAACTCGAGACCTTCGACTTGGCAGTCCAATGGTCATACCACTAGGCTATCACATAGTATATAATATGTATATAAATATTATTCTATTGGGTGTTTCTTATGTATTATAAGTACGTATTTACAAAAAAAAAGTATATAAGTATTATATCCATTGTCTAGTACCCATAGTACAAGCTCTGCTTAGTTTGGGACTAGATGGTGTTGGGTAAAATGTCCCAAAAATATTATTATTATAACGCTACCTTATAATAGCGTAATTATATGGATGGTATGCCTACTATACCGGCAGTGCATGAATTCTATGAATTTCCAACATAAACTAAATCCAGTTACGTTAGGAACAGAGCGCGTTTCCCGCCAAACAAAAATCACGTTCAATTGGCTGCACGCGACAATGACCGATGATTTATTGCGTTTCCGGCTCCTGTGGGGATCGCCGGAAATGACGCGCCGACGCTGTCTGCCCTAGAAATATTCCGTCGATATGTTACTTTCCCGGACACACTTGACTCCGCCGTCAATTATTCGAATAAGGTTTTTAAGAAGGAAAAGCCTTTTTGGTAGCATCTTTATCCAAAGGTTGAGAAACTTTTATTAAAAGCTAAAAGCGAAAGCCAACAAGATTTCGAAAGTCAGTCTTAGTGACATGGAATTGGGTTTGAAATTATAAAATATCTCAAAGTGGAAAACAATTTAGGCTAAATAAAAAGATAGGCGGCATGTAACCGGTCCTTTTTGGAAATCTAAGGAGGGCTTTTTTAAAACTGTCTCGTTACTCTAATGGTCGTTTAAAGTGAAAGTTGTAGTGTGGTTATTGTAGTCAGCCTGGACGGTATATACAAGAGTTTTCTGGTGACTAAAGTCACCAAGCGCGCTTGAGTCGTAGTGCGACTGTTCTCACCTCTATATTAAATCCTACAAAAACACAATTTAATTCGGATTTAATTTGTATTCGGAATTATCGTAATCAAAACTTTTTCTCTACCACCTGTAGTTTGCGAGTCTGTTAATTTCCCCCACAAAATAGAGGGAGGATTAAGAATCATAAATCGCCGACCCGTCAAACTGACGGCTGACGGCGTTGATGGAACAATATGTCGATACCTCGACACAAGTACTTGTCTAGTACCTAGAACAATCTGTTATATTTGTTATAATAATTATTAAAATAAATATTGAGGAAATTTTACACAGCACCATCTACTCCCAATTTAAGCAGAGCTTGTAGGTACTACGGGTACTAGACAATGGATATAAAATAAAAAATAAAAATGTTCTTTATGGAATCCTGTAGGTGCATTGCATTTTACACAATATTGAGACAGGGGCTATAAAGTATTATAAAAATACTTGTGTCAGGGGACAGGGAAGCGATCTGATCAGGCTACTGGGTTCGATCCCCAGGTTAGAAAAATATTTTTTACAGGATATTCTTAGTAGTTCTGTGTTTCAATTTGTATCTATACTTATGAACTATGGATGCACAGAGGCCAGCACATCAAGCTACTACAATCTGTAAAATTTATTAGATTGATTTTCAACTTTAAAACAAAAATACAAAGTTCATAATAAATTGCGAAAATTTGACAGTTTTGGATAGCTTGACCTGCTGGCATCTGTACAGTACAACACCTCTCCCTTCGAGGACTACCAGGGTGATTTTATGTAAGTAACCTGCACGTAAGTATATACGTACAAGAAACCTTCATTACAGTGCAGTTAGAGGTTTTAAACAAGGAAAAGAGAGACCTCTTGAGAGTAGATTAAACCTATATTATAAATAACATCTGTAGAAAAAAATTAAAACTGATATACCTACTGAATTTATATTCAAAAGACAGGCTTTACCTAGTGCCATGGGTGTATTTTATCCGTCTTATTCACGATTATGGTTTTCGTGGAAACCATAGAAAATGTAAATTGATTACTTACACAAGATGATTTTAATATCACCATGTACAGTCACCATAAGATTAAAGAATCTGTATAGAAAATATTAATCAGTTTCCATTGAACTCCACAAATAATTAATCACAGCAGCCACAAAAGAGTTTTAATTCATGCTCCTACAACATAAAAAAATATTTCAAAGCGTATAATTCTTTATAAAATAAATGATAGACACTACGTTTAAATATCTGAGCGTGTTTCTTAATGTGAGTATTAAAAAGGTTGTACAGTAACGGCTACGTTTGATACTGAGAGCAAGGCTTACGTTTTTCTTTGTAAAGAAGCTGAGTAAAGCACAAAAAGCGGCTGCGATTATGTTCCACCGGCAGGAAGCTCGACCCGCTGTGGCCCTTCAAAAGGTACGCTGCAATCCAGACTTAAAAGCGAAATCTTTGTTAACATAATCACATACGTAAGTAAACGAGTATATGTGTAGATTTTCTGCAAACTAGATATTTTATATCGTCATTTTTGGGGGTAACAATTAACCTAAAGGTGAAATGATGATAATGAGGATTTGATGAAAATACTTACAAACAATTGCCAACTAAATGAAAAATGTTTTAACAAACCAATTCTATTCCCTAACGTCAAATTGCAGTGTCAAAAGCGAGTTGATGAATGCCGCAGCATGACAAACAAACAGAGGAATCTTCCCCTGCCCATATAAAAATCAATTTGCGGTGCAAATCGAGCGAGGAGACCAATGCTTTCCAAGTCATCGACTCCCTTAAGCCCCGTGGCCTGGAAATTTCCACAATTTTGTAAAAAAATATGCAGTGACTTTTTAAATGCATGGTCGGCGTCATACCGCGCCGCGCATCCGGGATTTCGTTTAATCCCTCTACAATAGAAAACTTTGATTTGAAAACTAGATGTTTGAAATTCGCTATTGCTGATTGTTTCAGTAATTGATTGAAGGTTTTATTTCAAAATAAAGCTTTTGTTAACTAATTATTAATTTAAGTAGATATAGTATAGTCTTTTTGTTACTCTAGCCTAGCGTTAAAAGCTCCATTTGTCGACCTCAATAAAGGACAATTGTTTCAAAATTGGCACGATAGTGATGGTATTTGACCTAGTTACCTCCATTACATAATCAAGCAACAACCCGAATCTTTAGGTGACATCTAACATTCGTGTAAGCTCAAACACAAATAGGCCTAAACAAGACATTCACGAGATTTCCAGACGAAAACAAGGCTTTTACCTCAAAATCTCGTCTATATACAAATTTTAAAATGTATCTCGGCACGCTGTTCCTAGTGGTGCGCTGTATGTGAGCCAGATGATAAGCGGACAGGGCAATTTGGCAGCGAAACCAAGCTCTATCACAATTCGATGCCAACCCGCACCGGCACGCAACATAGACCGTTATTTTAGTTCCGGTGGCCTAATTTATGTTTAAATGGACGCTTAATGAACGCCATTCTGTCCCAGTTAGTTCCCTGAAAATATTGGTAATGAAATTTTATGAATCAAAAATATTTTGTTGCGGACAAATAATGGATTTGTCTGTATTGCGTGTTAAACAAAGAGAATAAATTATACCGTTTTCGTTTTTGGCGTACAAATCAAATTTTTCCCTTTTGGAAAATATTGTGACGTAGGTGACGGCATTCAATTGGAAATCGAAACAGACGAAAGAATAGGAAAATGAGGAAAGTGAGTGACGTGTCAATCATTCCATTTGATCTCAATCATCCCTCGCGCGGTTAGGTACGCCAGCCGTCGACGGCCCCGACGGTGTTATAGATTTCAATCTGTCAAATCATGTTTTGTACTCACAAAAACTTTTACCCTCAGTTACGTTCGGAATACGCTGGAGAGAAAAGTTTTCACAGTTTCCAAAGGTAAACGTGATATCGGCGCTCCTGATAATGTTTGTGTTTTTACCCAACTACGGAAGCATTATATAAAACTAGCGATTCACCCCGGCTTCGCACGGATGCAATGTACTAATAACATGCATGTACTTTACATATAAAGTAAGGATCCATCTTCCGGAAGCAATTATCTAAATGATAGTGAAAACCGTATCAAAATCTGTTGTGTAGTTTAAATGTTCCCAGCGTACACAGGGATAGATAGTGGGAAGCGACTTTGTTCCATATTAGTATAATAAAGATAACAACGAAATCTACTTTATAGCTTGGAAATCCAACTACAGGATTGTGAGTTTTAACTGAGTTTATTGTACCACATAAAAAACATTGTTGGAACTTTGATACCGCACTACAAATTATAGTAGTTCAGCACATTAATGTAAAAATGTTACACAATGGCTAGTTAATGTGTCTAGACTGGTGAAAAAGCGCACAACTTGGAATTGACACTGCCACTTTATAGCGGCTCCGTTTGTTATTGTCCCACTTGTGCGGGAGCCAAGATATGCTCCAGGAGCCAAATACATTCCGAATAGGTACGTTCCGAGGCTGAATAGCCGAATAGCTCTGCATACTGCTTCGTCAGCGTCTTGTTACATTACCGATAACGTAATAGATCTGCGCTTTACTTAGACGGCGAGACGATATTTAGGTTTATTGGTGCGTACAAACCATCATGCCTATATTCCCAGACGGCAATATAGGCAGAGGTGTACTAATGTACGCCCACAGCTCGCCAGTCTCATGTAAAAGGGCGGGCTTTATAGCCTTACATTTTTTAGTGTAAAGAAACTTTACAATTATCACGGAAAACGGAACATATATGCCTAAAATAAAACTACTTTTTACGGATTTTATCGCGTTATATTGATATTATTAATCCCGACGTTTCGGACCCTTTACCCGTGAGGCCGTAACCATGGACGCTGTAAAGGGTCCGAAACGTCGGGATTAATAATATCAATATAACGCGATAAAATCCGTAAAAATTAGTTTTATTTCAATGTATAATATAACGTAAACGTCAGAAATCAATATATATGCCTAAGTAAATGTTACTGCTATACAAAGTGTGGTCAACCACTACAAAAAGCATCCTTATTTTCTGAAACTGTACCTGCGTGTTGGGTGAATTCAATAGCTACTTCAGATAAATAAAAAGTCGTTACTTCCCAAGGATACTTTGGCCTTCGGCTAGTGTTGGCTTGCACTTGAGAGCTGATACATATTGCATTAGCCTCCGTCTCGAGCTAGTTTGATCCCGACACATTGTTTTAGTCCCCCACTCCGCGGGACTTCAACTCGCCGTGGAAATCTTCGCCGTCGTTCGAATAATACGTAGGATCAACAAAAAGTTTTTTATCAATTCAAGGAAGCGAATCAGAATAGCGTCGGCCGCTGTAAGTTTTAAATGAAGCGGAATTTTTAATTAGTTACTTGAGGCGCAGTCTTTGGAAAAATGTGGAAGTTTGTTTAATGTACATACATTAAACAACCTTATATTCTATAAAAAAAATAAGGTAAAAGATCGGCGATGATATCGCACAATATTGCAAAAAAAGTCTAATCGAGAAACTAATTTTTACGTTTCGAATATGAATTTTGTTAAGAAAATGTTTTCTTAACAAAATTCATATTCGAACGTAACGTAATGAAATAAAATTTCGAATATGAATTTTGTTAAGAAAACATTTTCTTAACAAAATTCATATTCGAAACGTAAAAATTAGTTTCTCGATTAGACTTTTTTTGCAATATTGTGCGATATCATCGCCGATCTTTTACCTTATTTTTTTTATAGAATATAAGGTACTACAACAAGAACTTCCGAGGTCGATGGTAAGACACCAACCAAGTATGTGACCATCTTCACGTACTGGGTTGGTGTCTGAACATCGACCGATTGTTTAGATACTCCGTGAAATGCTTCGAAATCATTTTTTTTTGTCTAATTATTTGGATTTATATTATGTTTTGTGCCATTTTATTCTTTCGAAAATCACACAGGGCAAATACAGTTTCTAAGTACATTATCAAGTTCACATTATTCTAATTACCTTTTCGTAACCTGAAATAATACATCAATAAATGAATAAAATAATATTATTATGTAGATCGAACTAATAATTTCTTCATAAAGGAAAATTGAAAATACTAAAAAAGGGATTTGTTTATAGAGCTGATCCCAGAAACGCAGTAAAATCTATAAACATGATACGGCAGTAAAAAATAGTAGATAAGGAAAACAGTACCTACACAGCAGAGTACATAAACATGCCAAAAGAAACTCAAGCTCTTTATATTACAGCCCTCGTATGCGCTGCGTATGCAAAATTGTAATGGTGGGCCACGTTACCCTCCCGTTTATCTGCCTAAACAATATTGGAAGAAAGAATTGGTAATAAATAATATCTCATGTCCGTAAGTAGGTGGCGTGGAAGAGACACATTATGCGGTGAGTCAAGTCGAGACAGACAACCCTGTCGCTATGTTTACCCTCGGAAAGTAAATGTCAATAAACTTGAAGAGTACCCCTCTGGGGGAAAAGTGTCCGCGTATTGAGGACCCGTTGTTTCAGGGGTAAAAGAGAATAATGTAAAATATATGTTCAGTTTATACATAGGCCTTTTTTCTGGAAAGGATTCGTGTGACCTCTTTAATATGTACCTAATGTGATGAAGATTGGAATCGCGACATGTGGATTTTTTTTAGCCAAGTAGTTATCTGTTACAAATTATAATCCCTACTAATATATTGATTTCTGAAATTTACGCAAATATTATACTAATCTGAATCATATTTTATTAATCAGAATTTGCCTTTTGATCTGTTCATATTCTTACGAGAAAACATTGAAATAAATGAGTCTTTCAACTATTAAATCATTCAGATTTAGAAACATTTAGCTAAGTAAACCATTCCTCAGCGCTCATGAAAACAATAAATCGTAACAACAAAGTAGTGAACAAGTTTTGTTTTCCAACAGTCTTTATGTAAAATACAAAACTGGGGCTCCTAGAAATCAAAGCTATTACAGCTTTCAGATTTATTTTGAAAACTTCGGAATTCAGTAGTTTATATCCGTTGAGTGCTGCAATTTGTGTTGGTACGACCTCGACAAAATTCGCACAGAAAAGGATGAATGACGTAAAAGGGAGCCATTTTATTGGTCATAGAAGCTTATCTAGCTTGGAGCCAGTTGGTTAATAAAAGCTGCGAATGAGATGATGAAGTGAAAAGATTTACATATCATCTGGTGACTCAAGTATATACATAAATTATACATTTCTTAGATATTATACGAACTACACATCCCCACCTAAGTAGGGATCTTAATATCTTTTATAAATGCGAAAAGAACTGTATCTGTCTATCTTTTACGCTTTCACGTCTAAACCGATGAACCGATTTTGATAATATTTGGTACAGATATAGAATAAACCTTGGAAAAGGACATAGGCTACTCTTTCTCTAAAAAAATCCATTGGAATGCGAGTGAAACCACAAGAAACAGCTAGTTTCTTATGATTTGAAAATCATTCACGATCGTTTAGAACGCTGCTTGGCGCGGATCTCTTCTCAAGGATAGTAGGAGTGTAGTAAGACCTATTACACCGATTACATGGTGACCTACACATACCAGCAAATTATTGGTGCGTATAAGTACTCCTCTACCTCCTCTGATGCACGCATGATGGTAAGTTATTGTAGGTAGGTATGTTACCATTTTCGCGGAGGAATAACAACTGGTTCCCGCGTTCCCGACCATCGGTGGTGAGGCGAACACCTCCTGTGGTTTTAGTTAGTAATTCGCCCACTTTAGGCGGAGTCCGACACACCCCGTCCTCTTCCCGGACGGCGGCAGTCCATGAGGATTTCCACAGAGGAAAAAAAAAGGTATGTTACCATTGTGGTAATTCATGGAAATTAAATGAAGCAATTTGTGTTCATCCACTTCAGGCTACTTGTACCAGCTAGCCGACACCCGACATTAATTGTAACCATTTCTAAACGAGTTGCTGAACAGGCGACGAGATTTATTATAGTGGTAATCGTTAACATTACACTGGTCACTTTGGACTGCGAGTGCAGAATATGTGTGAAACAGAATGAGTAATGTATGTGCAACTAAATAAACAGCTTTATTCATGCGTTTAAGTGGGGAATGCATAATTTACGCTTCGAAATCTGTTAAAGGCGCACTTATACATAAAAATCCAGGTTTTTTTCCCAATGCAGGGATAAAATTACGACTAGATTAGACTGCCTCATTAGCCTAGTGCTCGTAATGGGCGATTGCTAAGCTAGAGCTTCGGGGTTCGATTTCCAGATCGAGCAGTGTTATTAGTTTTTCCAAAAATTTAAATCTTTAGATGCGCCCTACCGCGTCAAATGATGGTCACGTTTCCGTAAGTAAACTAGTTGACATCGGAAGTATCGAATATGTTATTGTCACTTATACTGAATACTGCACATTAACGTTCCATGTCTCTACATGGAATGTGTGCATGCACTCATCTCTATATGGACACGTTTTCGAGCGGTATAAGTACGGAGAGGGCAAATCTAACGATTTAAAGCTTTGGTTTTTTCAATAAAGTCACAGTCGCAGCTCGAAGTTCAGAAATTGTCCTCGGTTAATGACAATAGGCTCGCCCCCTATTACGTGGAACCAAAACATACTGGCGAACATTGGAACATCTCTACATCTACTCTTCGGGGAGTACAGGCGTAAAGGTTTATTTTTCTGCAATTTTTTTATGCATTGCGTATGCGTATGTTGTTCACATTTTGGAATATTACTCCATATCTATATCATTCAAGAGAACTTCTCGTGTATTCTGGAAGCTTATATGATATCGTCTGAAGTCTTACGTCTGTCGAGTTGCATAAAATATTCCTAATATAACAAAACTTATAGGCAGCAGCCTCCTCCGAGCCTTTTCCGAACTATGTGTAATTTGACGACGTCTGTGGTCTAGTGGTATGAGTACCGGACTGCTGATCATGGGGTCGTGGGCTCGATTCCCACAGGACACAAATATTTGTGTGGGTAAAACATGAGTATTTGTGTTTGTCTGGGTGTTTCTTATGTATTATAAGTATATATTTACAAAAAAAAAAGTATCTAAGTATTATATCCATTGTCTAGTACTCATAGTACAAGCTCTGCTTAGTTTGGGACTAGATGGTGCTGTGTAAAAATGTCCCAAAAATATTTATATTATTTATTTATTTATGTTGGGGTCGGCTTCCAGTCTAACCACATGCGGCTGAATATCAGTATTGTATACTAAGCGCCTACCATCAGACCTCCGCAACCCAATTTCTTTATAGTACCGATATTCTGAGGATAGACTGGTTGTCAGGCTTTTTGGCTTCCGACTACCACTAACAAATTGTCATAGGTGTTCGTATGCCAACCGGGACCGACGACTTTACATGCTCTCCGAACCACGGAGAAGTCTCGATGTGTTTAGAATCACCAATCGACAGTCAAAGTCACCCATCCACAGACAGACCGCGACCAAATCGGTTGATCAGCTTAGTTATTAGTTAGCTACGAGCCCCTCGTTTAGTTATTATTTATAGCAGAGAAATAAAACATTAATTCTATACCAGTCATTATGCGACTGAATCTCGACAATCGCTTGCAACGTAAAAGTTTATTATTATCTACATAAGAGCGAGTTGCATTTAAAGGGTTATAACAGTAGCCAGGACGGTCGTAAAATATAACGAGAGCCGCCACTCTCGGCTAATGACGCCCAGAGTGTTATGACGGAATTTTGTCAAGCAAACTAACAAAGAACGTGAAAGGGTTAAGACGAAGCGTGATTGGCGCGACAATGTGTTTATTTTTCTTTTATTATGGCCATTACAGGAACTGTCAAACTGTTCGCACCATACATACATAATATCTCTTTTCTAATTAGCTTATTCAGACTCTAGTCCATACATCCTACTAATACTATGTATGTTTTAGTATGTTTACGTTCTAACTATAAAAGTATTTTGCCCTACCCTACACTTTTCGAATATTTATTTTATAATTGTAATTTTAGTTAAAACTGTTATTGCACGTTTGTTAATAATGTCTGTTAGTCATTTCTCATGTAAGTGAATTTGTAATTCTTATGGGAAATAAAGATATCTCAAACCTTAATATTATAAATGTGAAAGTTTGTGAGGATGGATGCATGGATGGATGGTGTTTGTTACTCTTTCACGCTAAAACTACTGAACGGATTTTGATGAAACCTTACAGTATTATTACAGTATTTATACATCAGAATAACGTTTTAAGTTTTTTTTTAAAGAAACGTTAAAAAACACACACACTAGGATTTTCTACTGTATCGTGGTTTACAAACACAAATTATCGCATACACAAACACCCAGACCCGGAACAACTACCTGTAGGTCATAAATATTTGTTCAGTGCGGGGATCGAACCCACAACTCGTGTTGTCTCTAACTACACCTCTGCTAAGCCTTTCGGGGAATACAGGCGTAATGATATGTTATACTTAGGATCTATATTATATTGCAGGTTTTTATCTTGTTTGTTATCGTCTACGGCTTCGTAAACTAATTGGTAGGTAACGCGAGTATGTAATTTAATAAGTTCGCGCGAACGAATCTCAGCACAGCCCCGACATCGTATTATAATTTTTCGCTGGGACAGAAATATATATGAATATCTTGTCACATAAATTATTTTATGATTCCCTTTTATATTCATGTTTATGGCAAAAGATAACGAAGGAAAAACAAAAAGTAGTCGCAGAAATTAAGTGGAACTTGAAACAACAGGACAAACGGACAATTTAGAGTAAGGCCATTAACCAGGGCATAATGTCTTGCCCCTAATACATCGTGTCCATTTAACATGACCTCACCTGTCCCTTGATTAATGTCTGGTATTGAAGAGCTGTGGAGGTCGACGTATGATGGTAGTGCTACCCTGCAACTGGACAATTTCAGGAATCTATAAATGATGTGCGAAATGCGTGAGACTGTAATTAGTTATGACTCGTTTAGATTATTTGAGATATAAAATCGAATAAACGTTTCATATTTGGTTCATTCACAACACTATTTTGGTGATATTTTTAAATTCAATGTAATTTTTAAAAATAATCACAGAAATAATTAATATTTGGGATATTTTACACAGCCTCATCTAGTCCCAAACTAAGCAGAGCTTGTATAATACTCGTTTTTAAGTATAAAATAATTATGAAATAAGTGTCAAAAATTTGGTACGTAAAAAGCATTAAATAAAACGGCAAACCCAATTTATCACTCAGACGAAGAAAATAATTGCAAAGCAATAGCCGTTTTTAGATCTAATTTCACACCGAACTACTTAATTGTAATGTATGCAGTCATTGTATGAATTACAAGACGGTGCTTAAGTTTTAATGGTGACAGTTAAAAGCACGCTGAGAAGTTTTCAGCGCACTTCGTAGCCGGGTGGTTTTTCAACGTAATTAGCTATTTTAAACTCATCCATAATGACGTGCTTTTCATCTCCTTTAACACAAAAGGACGTTTTTAAATTAAAAATTTTTCTTGCCATGAATGCAGTTCATTTTTCACAACCTTTTTGATCTAAATGATAAGAGAGTACGACTCCAGAACTTGTACAAAATTAGTGAACGAACGAATTCAAGTTGTCAAAAGGTCTTACGGGTGAGTTGAATGGAACGATTGAAGGACAGAGCGGCATCCATGGTAAGGCGACACGTCGCGCCACCCCGAGCTTATTACAGGTAGATCAAATCTGATGAGACAAGATATTCTATCTCCTTTGTATGTTTTCTGTGCGAAAATTGAACTCACCATTTCTCCAAACGTACGCTTCAGTCGCACTTCCGAGTTCCGTTAAACAACATTATTTTAATGGAAATTTCACGAACTTGATGTTCATTTTGCTGAAAACAAAATCACGACACGATTTTCCTTAAGGAAACTTGTAATAAAATATATCTGTCGTAATATATTAACACGTTGAAAGAAATAATTTTCACAGAATCAAGCCAAAACTCATTCAATTCTTCCATTTCTGTGAGGACATAAATCATCGTCAGTCGCACCTGACGGTGAGGACAGAATGAAAAATATCAAAACGTTCGAAACGGTATCAACAAGTTCTAATACCGGAGACTTCCTTGCTAAGAATAAAAATGTTTGTTTGTCACCCGTCTGCGATCAAAATAGTTGAAATAGTCGTTTTATAGATGAGCCATCAAACTTGGACTGTTAGATTCCGGTTGTTTAGATGGCACATAAAATTTGCCATAGCTCGTAAGCGTGTTTTGGGGGCACGTTAAGCTTTAGTGCTAGTTAAGCATTGCTTGTTTAGGATCAGGAAAACATGTCTCATCTTTTGTTAGGCGAGCAGAAGTATCAGTGAGCTTGTCCAGACGCCATAATCTTGCTTTCTATAGGGTAGGGCTCATTGTTCAGGCGTCTTTACTGCAATGTCGTTGCTACCCACTATACGTCAGCGGAGAGAACATGTATTGTGCGCCTAATATTATATGGGATTATAGGAGTCGTGTGGGTGGTTGGTACTAAGGAGCCCTCGACAATCCGCACCGCCAACATCCATGGTGGGACTGAGCCGCGTCTAGACACAGCGCTTACGGGCAGATTTATTATAAATCCTTATTGCGTCACACAGAAAGGCTTCTCCTTGATTTCGAACTCCTGAAGCGAACTTTATAATTTTTTTTTCGGGGTGGATATAGTTTGCGTGAAACATAATATTAAATTTATGCTTAAAATAGGTGACTTAAGTATGTAAAAAAGAGGAAATGTATATTTAGAGTTACCTACTTTTTGTAAACTCGACACTGGATAAACTGGTTGCTTATAAATTGTTACAGACCAGATGTGAAGCTAGTAAATAAGATAATTAATCCTAAGTTTATAAAGTAAAGTGTACCATTGATTTAAGATGGAAATTATAATATCAGTGCCTATACGAATTTGTTTCTGAACGTTACTAATTAAATAACGTCATACAGTCAACTCCCACGGCCTAACTTAGCAAGCAAATTAGTTCCGTAGTAAACAGATAACAGTATTGTTTTAGTCATATGCTACTGCACGGGAATATTATGTATAAGTACATTAATCATTGATCCTTGTTTCATTTACATTATTCTTAATTATTACTATGTCTAATAATACGTACAATTACTAGTACTTATGTACACAAATATTATAGAAGGTTTTTATTTTGGAAGTCCATGAGGGAAGCTTTTGTTCAGCATTAGACAGACAGATTTTGTTCAGCAGCTCTTTTGGCTGTAACACTGTAAATGCAAAATATAATATAATTCTACACAAATGTATTCTTTGGCTTCGTATAAAATATCATAGATAAAAGAAAATAAATTTATCGCTAGTACATATATTAGGATATTATGTTCGTTAAGATCAGGCTGTGGTTCTAGTTACAAGAATACTGTCAATAACGCACCGTGACGCTTCACAATGTGACATTCCAAAAGTTGAACCAAATATTTAAATACTAGATAATATGGTGGTGAAGGCTATGGAAAAAAAACAGTATTACCAAAGAAATTTCAAACATGTTGGCATCGACTGCCTCATTGGCCTAGTGGTTCTCTCTCTCTGGTACGCCAGAGATCCTGGGTTCAATTTCCAGGTCGAGCCAAATTCTATTGGGTTTTTCTGAGAAATTCTCAGTGACAGCTCGGAGTTTGGATTTGTGCCCTTAACTCGCCCTCTATATATTACATGAGACTTAAACATAACGGCTAATTGTGAGTGTAGGTATATTAATACACCCCTGCCTAACCCTTCGGGGAATACAGGTGTGATAGTATGTTATCTCGTATCTTGTTACAAAAGGTCTGTGGAAACTTTCAGATTATGAGTACACCTGTGCCTAACAACAATAGTCTCTGCCTAAATCCTATCCTACTAACATTATAAATGTGAAAGTTTGTGAGGATTGATGGATGTTTGTTACTCTTTCACGCTACAACTACTGAACGGATTTTGATGAAACTTTACAGTATTACTAGCTGACCCAGCAAACGTTGTTTTGCCATAAAAATTATTTCAAGCCACCCTTGTCATTTAGGGGTATGAAAAATAGATGTTGGCCTATTCTCAGACCTCCCCGATAAGCACAAAAAATTTCATCAAAATCGGTCAAGCCGTTTCGGAGGAGTATGGCAACGAAAACTGTGACACGATAATTTTATATATTAGATTATGTATACATCAGAATAACATAAATAGGCTTTAATTTACAATTTTACGATTTGAGCTAATTAGCCAAATTGCAACGATAATTAAAAGTAACTTTTCCACGCGGACTAAGTCGCGGACAGAAGCTTGCTACAGGCATAATTGTATGTATGTATGTGATGGCAGCTCAGCAAGTACGCAACGTAATTAAGGCGATGGCGTCAACACGACGACGGATCAGCTTTCAAAATGCTTCCGAAACGCTGTGCAAAGGCACTCGTGACGAGGAAAACAAACAGCGTCTCCCTCTGAAGACGTTAATTCGTTATCTAATTAGAGGAATTGCCCTCGGCTCGGCCGGTGCAACGTTGCTGCCGACGTGCGAAATGCACTAATGAACCAATAGTTCTACTGTGAATGTTATGGTAAATAGATTTGCTCTGCGTCCGCTTGGCGAATCATTGCATGTATAATTATGTTAGTGTTTAGTTCATATAGTGATGATAGTTCTCGTAATTATCAAGTAATGCTGTCCCACAGTTGGGCGTAAGTCTTCTCTCAGAATGAGATGGATGATATCGACCATGTTTGCCTATTGCGAGATTTACAGTTCTACCAAAGGCCTGCGATTTTCACGATGTTTTTCTAATTAAATACAAATACGCACATAATTTCAAAAAGTCTGTATGCTATATCCTGCCCGCGGTCGAATTTTTCTAAAGTTTGAATTTTTTCGCTAAATAACTATTTAGCGAAGGAAAAATTCGACCCCGGGCAGGATTCGGACAGGATTCGAACCTGTGTCTTCTGGTTAGGTTCACCAGAGACCGCCATGACGAATTTTGCCTTCACATTCAGAATTTACGTGTGGTGGCTTCTGTCGTACCTAACCAGAAGACGCAGGTTCAAATCCGGCCCGCGGTCGAATTTTTCCTTCGCTAAATAACTTTAAAATCTTAGCATGGAAAATGCCAAAAAAAATACAAAAGAGAAGTCTGTAGGTATGCCTTGGATTCGGACTCTACACCAATTACTTAAGTATTTATCAGAAAAGTTATTTGTAATAAATAATAATAAAATAAAATATTTTATTGACATAAAAATGAGAGATTTGTGTAATGTGTATATGTAAGTTTATATTGTTTGAGCAATATGTTTCGCATCTTACCTCTCACCTCTAATCTTTGGTGCATCTACCATGATCATGCATCACCCTAAGGTTGTCTGGTAGAAAATGCCTAAAGCATTGACCGCCTTTGTAAATTTTTTGTACAAAAGTATAGAACTACCCCAACCTGATTAACTTCACTGATTTTTTTATATAAAGCCTTAGCATTCATTCACAACAAAACCAGCTCCAAAGTTACATAAAAACAATAAATACAGTGAAGGAAATCGTGTTTATGAAGGAAGCGCTCCACGAGGTACGAAAGGAAATTATGTACTAAACTGATTACGAGCTAACGTAGCTAATTTCCCGGGAACACTCACTATTTCCTAGCTCATGTGTTTTGAAAGAAATAAAATTAATGTTTCTGCTTGCGTACAAAGAAACTGCTTGTATAAAGAAATATGGGAGAGAAACATTTTTCTTTGGAAGCATTATTGTACGTGGTTTGAGAGATTTATTTATTTGTAAACGACCAAAAAAAGATGGCTCAATCCTATGACGACATAATTTATGGCATAATTTCTACTATTACGCCTGTTATCCCCGAAGGGTTAATAATTTCTCGCTTTAATGGTTTTTCATGTCATAATCTTAATAAAATAAGTAAGAAATTCTTTGTTATAAAACTAAATATGTGATAATTCCGAAGCTCTAAAATTGCACACGGTAACTGCGTGCCGTAGACGTTAAGAATTTCTTAATACATCGTCCTAGATGATAGTTTTAGTGTTGTGCGACATCACAGAGATTCCAAGCAAACTGTGAAATTCTAACCCTCCGCGACCCTTCGGCGATACCATTCAACAACTCTTTGACATCGAATCTCATACGTCTTTGATAAATATTCCGAATTTAGTGAAAATTTATGCGATGCGATTTACGTTCAAATTCCTAACTACCGAGGAACAGGAGGTACATAATTTATCAAAGAGATGTTTTTCTGGATCCGTTTGATATGGAGCGCTTTTGGCGGTGATTTTGACGTTTGTGTCAATATTCTGGCGAACCAAAAATTTATACGAATTGGCACAATTTGTACACTCGCCTTTAGTCCTTATCCTTTTGGGATATGAATAAACGGTGTCTTCGTGTATTCAAAAAATATGTTGTCCTGTGAAGCAAAAAGGCCGCTTGGATATACTATAAGGGTAATAATAATAGATTTGAATGAAATAGCAAATGCCAAGTACATGTTTATAAATGATAGAATGGTACAATAGTCGGTCTATCTTCCAAGGTCTAATCTATCTATGTACCAAATTTCATCAAAATACTTTCTGCGGTTTAGGCGTGAAAACGTAACAGACAGACTGACAGTTACTTTTATCATTTCGCATTTATAAAGTTATTAGGGATCAGATGATAATAGAATGTAATATGAGGCAGGGCTCGTGGGTAAGTAAGAACCACATTGATCAATAAATCTGAAAACTAGTGATGTTGATAATCGATTATCCATAATCGATTAATCAATTATCAACATTACTATCACAACATTGAGAATAAAGCAAAGGTAGAAAGGAAAGGAAGCAACGGTAAATAAATCTTTAGCTTCATTCGTTCATGATTATTAATTATTTGAGTGAGTTATGTATACCTTTGAGATAATTAAGATAATTTTACCTGTTTCAATCCATTATCAATAATCGATTAATCAATTATCAACATCTTAACAATCATTTAATCAATTAACAACAACTTAAGCTGCACTAACTACTAGACCGTGGATGTGTGATCATTTATAAATACGTCATACGGACATCTGTCTATAAGATTTTTTCATCGTAATCTGACGCCCAAAAAGCATGACAACCAGTCTATCCTCCGTCCTTTTCAGTTTATAGTAATACACGCTACTTAATTTCATAATATGCAAGTTTTTCAATAGCTTGCCACGTTACATGAATAGAATTTAACGATATACTGAATCACAGGGGAAATTATCTAGTAGCTAGTTGAATGTGTATTCATGCACAGAGCAACGAATGAAATTATTTGTCGACAAACAAAATATGCAATGGACGGTTGGATTAGGTTCTATATTTACACCTGACCTTTTTGGTCGAGTTATGAAAAGGTTTGATGTGTTTATTTACTCTGTTGTTTATTCAGTTATATTTTTATCATTTATGGTGCACGTGATGACCATTTTGTTCCAATTGCGTTGATGTGGGAATTTCTCAAAATAGTGCTCATCATTGTGTGTATCCTGCAACCTAATCAGATATTAGATTGCAAGTTACACATAATACTTTATTTTCTTCACAATTATTAAATTCTTGTATATCAGGAAAACTTGAAAACCTCGAAGCTATTTTTTAAGCTTTTCCAACTAACAAGCTATAACAAGAACTTTATTCCCCCATTCCCAAATAGAAAACAAAAGGAAAACTCGACGTTTCCAATCGAATAAAACAAAACGAACCCGTCAAATTGCGTTAGCCGTATTCAAATAGCGCACACAGCAGCGAGACGTTAGGAGTTAAAGGGGCGACTCGAGTATTTTCCCTGAAGATTAAACTTACGGAAGTCGCGAGTCAATCTGTTCGTTACGCCGCTTGCGCCGCGTCCGGCGTTGACTTGTAAACGATCCGCTTTAAAGCAAATGCAACTGGAAATATTATCCCTTGGGACAATAAAGTTGCCACTAGCTTTAGTCGGAAAATTTATTGCTAATCAAGCAGACGTGCAACAATCACGACCACACGTCGGCGACAAAAAAGTTTTGTCGTCGTCTTACGGTTAATTTTGACGACATCGCAATCAGTAACATACAATATGTAAAAAGTTTGTAATAAGTAGTATATCCATTGTCTAGTACCCATAGTACAGGCTCTGCTTAGTTTGTGACTAGGTGGTGCTGTGTAAAATGTCCAATACTATTAAAAAAAAAACGATATTCTCATGCAATCAACCTTATTATAATAGTATTGCTGACATTCTTATTTAATAGACACATTGGTCTAGTAAGCGAGACTGGTAAACGTTCAGCAGTCGCTCTTACTAGACCAATGTAATAATACCCAGAATAGACTAGATCTGGATTCGATTCACAGATCAAGCAGTGTTATTTGGTTTGCCATTTAGAGCATTATGAGAAGTCTGGATTGTGTACGGTTAATGGCAATGGGCTCAACCCTATTCCATGCTATCTAAAACATGCCAGCAGTGTGAACAGCCATTTGCAGTACCTTGTTGGATACGGGCGTGATAAGATTATTGGTATGTTAAGTTATATCAGATGCCAATATTTTTTGTGCTCAATGGAAATCCTCAGGGTTCTCCGTCACTGAGTGATGCGAACGGAATTCGTCAGTCTCTTACTAAAGTAAAAAAAGTAATGTATTTCCACGAAAAAAAGAAGACCTACTGACTAAAACCACCACAGTGTTCTTCCTCACCACCTTTGCGCCGGGGGCGTACTGACATTCGTCCGCTGGCCCGGCACATATCACTACTACTTCAAGTAGCTGCAAAGACACCACCACCACGCAACATTTAGTTGCTGTGGAATGGTTTGAAAGTTGCGTGTCTGAATCGATACTTAGTTGTAAGCTGAGCTAAATAACTGCTCGCCCTGTTAGCCTTTTGTTTATGTTGAGTTAGATCTTATTAAGTACGTAATCCCTTATTATATACGGTGTCCGAAGAAGTCTAGATAAAATGGCACCTATTATTTCTTGGATTTATTAAGTGATAATGTGCGTTAATTACTTTAAGGACGCGTTAATGGAGGGACGTTGAGTATTTGAAAAAAGTATATCCTTAGCTTAAGACTTAATTGGATGCCTTCGCCAATAATTTCGGTCGTGCTCTTAACGTGAACATAATAAACGTTAGGCAAAAAACATACATAATATTGACACCTCGTATTTATTAAAAACGATCACTACCTACAACCTATACAATGGTTGACCTGACTGGTAGTTTAAGGGTTATTTTCTATTTCACCACTAAACTAAGTCGTGAATAACCAAATAAATGCGAGCGAAGCGAAAAGAAAACGTCAACCAATTAAATAGGAATAGGAATAAAATCTCATAGAAAGATTTTGTGAAATCGAATCAAATAATCTACCGAGACTCGAGAGCGTCATTTTAAAAATAATAATAAAAAATAAAAATAAATATTTTTGGACAATTTCACACAGCACCGTCTAGTCCCAAACTAAGCAGAGCTTGTACTATGGGTACTAGTCGATGGAAATAATACTTATATACTTTTTTTGTAAATTCATAGTTATAATACATAGGAAACATCCAGACAAACACAAACACTTAAGCACACATACATATATTAAGTAGATTAAAAATAACTAACAAACTTTTGAACAATTTATTTCTTTTTCACTTGGTTAATTAAAGTAGGTAGGTACATCATTTCCGTATATTCAACTAATTATCCTCCTTATAAAAAAGTAATACACATGTCCGTAACAATACACGAATATTCCTTAATAATCCTTCATACACCAAAGACCCCAACTATGCGAAACTAAGCTCACATTCAATGCCTAATGAGTAACGCACACGAGTTATGAGAAACTAGTAACAAGTAACGTACCTATGTAACAAGTTACAGTAACGTGAGGTATTCCAGCAACTATTCTGTACCACATCAGTGCGAATAGTTAAGGATCTGGATGGAACAGATGGAGGTAACTTTGCGATTTCACACCCGCCAGCCAACGCCAACTTTGTCCTGATGGCGCGTGTAATGGTGTATCTACACTGGTGTTTGGAGCTATCGAGATTTCGAGACTGGGTTATTGAAATAGCTGCTTTTATTGAAGCTGTTGATACGTATACACGTGCTAAATAAGAGGATGTTTTGTAGTGACAACTATATGCAAATTTTTGGGCTGATAAAATTTAGATAATTATCAAATCCCACACAATTGAAAAAAAAAATTTGGAGTTAATACATTCGTCCTGTATTCACTGTTCTACCTATTCACGGCATGCAATTAAATGAATGCACCGTGAATAGGCAAAAACTAGCACAAATTCTTGTGTTATAATAATAGCACCAGTTACTTATAAACTCTGTGTCTTCATTTTCTATAAGACATATTGCAGTCCATTTTCTTTAAGATATTTGTAGTCTTAAAGAAAATGAAGTCACACAAAGTATTTGACTTTATTTATTTATTTTACTTTGACTTACATAAAACATCTAAGATATCATTTTGAGAGCCTTTTTCTAAAAGTAGGCACAACAAAAGAATCATATTTTGATATTAAGTACGATTACACGCAACTGTAAGTCATTGCTGTAGTCTATTCTGAGCTTCTGGTGAATAAAATGTTTGTGTGAAGCGCGCTTTATGTAAAAATATACAATGTAAATGTCAGTAAAATCCTGTAGAGAATTGGAAACAAATGTTCGGTGTCACGTACTCTGTGGAAACTAATGATATTTGAATGTATGTAGCTACTGTGACAAGTGTGAATTCAGAGATGAGATTTAGCGCTTTTGATTTTATATTATTAGCAGAATTACTTATAAATTATTAATAATTATTTCCTAATTATCTTGAAACATCTTGATCAAAATTCAATAATTTTATCGTAAGCGTCAGCATGTAACTTTGATGGATGGGTGGATAGATTTGGTGTAATTTAACAATCGATAATTCAGTGGTATAGTAAAATCAAATTTCCTCAGACCAAGTATTGGTATACAATTTGATTTAATGATTTACAATAAAAATTACATTGGCAAGTTGTCAGAAAATACTTTATCGATGTCACCGGTTCCATGTACACCAGTACATCAAGTTACTCCGATCTGTCAAATTTCTTTGATAGATTTTCAACTTTAATGCAAAGTAATAAGTTTCATGTTCGGTTGGGAAAATTTGACAGTTTTAGATAGCTTGACCTGCTGGTGTCTGTACGTACCCAGTTTAAATTGGAACAGAGTTTAAAAAAGTAACTTTTTAACTTCTTTATTCGTCCATAGGAGCTACTAATAGAAAACCTACCTCACATAGAGGTGGATTTTCTGTTAGCATATCATTAAAATACTGCAACTTAAACCCTAAAGTATGTGTGCGCAGAGTCCGAGAGCGTATTTACGCTTGCTCCATTTTAGACCCTATTTATGCTTTATCTGGTGAGACTGGGGTCAAACGCATAAAAATACTATAACTTACTTACTGTGAGAGTATAATGATTACTGATAATGATGCACTTCTGACTCCAGGGGAGCTAAAATGCATCCCGTGACATAATCATTATTTCGTCACATTATTTCGTCCCGTCACATTATCTCGTCTTCTGCCATAGTTTGGGCACGAGATAGGTGACGTCATAATTTATTTCTTGGCGTTCAGATCAGTAGGAGTACTGGATGCAGGTGGCTATGTAATCGGTCCTTGTCCTTGTCGGAAATATATTATGGCCCTTTTTTCAGCAGTAGACGTTCTTTGGCTGATATGGTGATGATGATGATCAGCAAGTTAGGCTTGATGATTTCTCATATTACTCGTTCTTAGCGTTTATTTAACCTCATTATAGCTAAAGGTTTATTAGATGTATTTTTACTAAACAAGCCATTTATTTAGTGCCATCTCTCTTTATTGACATCAAAACGATAAAGACATGTATATATTTAAATGATAAATGACATTTATTTCTGTAAATAGATCTTATTAAAGACACTTACATATCAACACAAGTCATTTACATATTTTTTTAAGCTAGATAGCTCCGGCATTTCCTAGCTGACGACATCTGAGAAGAAACGCCACTACAAACAATGTCATTACTAAATACAAGTTTACATAAGTTTTTGATTATAGTTCTTAGGTCTTAGTCAACCCAATGATGTCATTTGACTTCATAAAAGGGAAATCAGTTTACTCCCCAACAAAACATTAACATCTACGCAGTCTTCATTTGAATTAATAGCCGTGATGGTTGCAATAACTTAAGCTGAGCACAGTTTGCGGAACAATCTGAGACGCATGTACCTTAAGATTTGTGCTATTCCCACTAAACATAGGTCTCGGGGGCGTTGTTTATTGCGAGGGTCACGGCATAAATCTTCTCGAGACTTCTACCAGGTCCTGATGCTAAGGACCCTCTAACAATCTAAACAGTAGCGGTATAGGCGGGTCATGGTGGGTCGTTGTTGACCCGAGACGCCTCTGTTTACATTTAATTTAGAGCATTGCTTAATTATATTTTATAATTTGACCCCATTTATAGGGTTGAGAACATAAGGTGTATTATATTATAAGAATGTAGTCACTAGATTGTTCTTTAGCGCTGGTATTAGCTTTTTTTTCATGACCGTTGTGTGATACTAAAGAGTAAACAGTCAATATAATTAAAATTCTTTTAAGTTATTTTAGTGAAGGAAAAATCGACTGCGGGCTGAATTCGGACCTGCGTCTTCTGGTTCAATATACGCTATGAACAACTAATTGAATTCTGTCCCCAGTTGAATTTGTACTTCGCTAAAATAACTTTAAAATCCTAGCATGGGAAATGCAAAAAAAAATACAAACAGATAAAATCCCTTACTTAAAAAAATGCAAAAATTACTTCTTAGAGTATTTTTTGTAATTATTGATCTGATTTTATTACAAACAGAAGTAGGTATTTAAGTCTTGCAAAACTTTTTATTTAAAAACTGAGTTATTTTTTTAATTTTTTGTTATTCGAATCATAACTTTCTTCATCCTAACTTATCTAAGACTTATCATTTGAAACAAACATTTTCGGGAAAATAATACCATTTTAATGGGACAAATAAATACTGTATACCATTGCTCGCAACTATTCTCGAAGATGTAAATAATATTATGTATGTTATTATGTAAGTACAATACATATAATATCTTACAGATAAACAATTAATTATATTATTTATAATCTAAAACTATATTATTATAAAATATAAAACTATAATATAAAACTATATTATTTATAAGCAATGGTGGAAACTTGTCCGTTTCAATTACGCGTTCCGTAAGTCACCCTTCCAGTCGCCTCGACATCTAACAATTAAGCATGTACTTTGTAATAGACCCATCCATCTCTCTAAACTTACTAGTGAAAACGTCTCTACTACAACGATACAAAAATTCTAGATGATCTAACGGATAGGAATTTAATATAGAGATTATTGAACTGTGTAAAACTAATAATGGAATACCTTCTAAGCAATTGAAGTACAAAAATCAATAACTTTCTTCTTTGAATTACTTTATCGATGTATTACTTATTAATTGGGGTTGTAGTGCATGTCTATTTTTTTATCTAGCTTAACCTGTAACTATGTTAAATTTAACCGTCTTCCCAGATTCCGATTGAGTTAAAATTTTGCTGTTGATTCGAAATTCTTAAGTATAATTTTTACAGATTAAAAAGTATGCAAGAATAGTAGGAATTGAAGTTCTTTAGTCACTGCCTCACGACTACCATATAGGGGTCTATGAAAAAGAAGCTCGAGGTTAATTAAGTATGCATGTGTTAAACTTCCTTCTAATTAAGTTAATATCTTCATTTCGTAGTCGAGGTATTTGACACTAAGTGTCAAAGGAGGATGTTTTTTTTATACCACTAAGGTGGCAAACAAGCACACGGCCCACCTGATGGTTACCGGTTGGGGATACTGTAGCCTATAGACGCTTGCAACACTAGGGGTATTACTTGCGCGTTGCCACCCTGTAAAACGAAAAAGGAACAGTTGGGTTGGCATTATAATGGTTAAATAAAAATACAACGTTTCTTCGGAGAGCACTGGCAATCTTGGTCACGGTTTCCTAACCGTTCACAGTCACAGTCCACAGCTTTGAACTGTGTTGCGTTCCTACGCAACACAGCTCAAAGCTGTGTTATTTCATTTCGATTTTCTGCACTGAGGTACTTCCACAGTCGGGCAGCTCCTTGAATTACACCCACTAAGCCATACCTCTCTTAAAATGGTATAATATTAAACTTAAAAAGAAGACTAGCAACGTAAAATTGTCGGCAGACGGTCACCGCTGGATATGGCCGGCCCCTATGGGCTTCATTTAATTTCTTAGCGATAAAATTACCTCGTTAGGCGCCCAGACTCGCGCTCGGGCACACCTTTATACAATTAGCGACGACACTTTACACGAAATATACTGTAACCGAACGTAAATTATTGGAAATTTCTGAGGGGTTTCTGAGTAGGTACCTTTACATACCATCAACCCTGTATTCCCCGAAGGGTTAGACAGTAATGTACACCCACAGTTCGCCGGTATGTTTAGGTCCCATGTACCTATTAGGCGAGCCTATTGACATTAACCGTTCACAAATCCAAACTCCGAGCTACTACTGAGAATTTCATAGACTCGAAAAACTCGATAACACTGCTCAACCTGGGAATCCAATCCGTAATTCTCCTATGAGAATTCCGGAGCCGTCGGTTACGGTTGTTAGAGGACCTATGTCCTCTAACAACCGACGGCTTCACGTGCTCTCCGAGACACGGATGGGTCATACCCATTCACAATGACCGTTACAAGTGCATCATTAAGCTTAACCTTTCAGACCATTGTTGTATATTATTATTGTAGTCACGAGCCATATTCATTTTTATATGTTTAAGTATTATATTTCATTAAAAAACCCATTTGAAGAGCTGAAATAAAGAATGCAGTAAAACGTCCTTCATTCATCATTCTCAGCTTATATTATCCCACTGTTTGGTATAAGCCTCCTTTCTTATATGCCAACCTTCTCTGTCCCTTGGCTCACTCATCCAGTTTGCTCCTACTACCATTTTTATGTCATCAGCCCACCTGGTCGCCGGACATCCTACGCTTCGCTTGCCCATTCTAGGTTACCTTTCCATAACAAGCTTACTCCACCTATCTCCCATAGTTCTTACGTCCTTACAGGGCACAAATCCAAAATTAAAATAACACTAATTGACCTGAAAATCAAAACCAGGAGCACACATTAAACAACCACAATTGTCACAAGGACAATCAGGCAGTTTTACTACGAAAATGTTGTAAATAACTCTTTATTATATGATTATTCGATTATATGATTCGAGTGGTTTTCCGATAAATACATCGAAATAAAAACGGTGTTAATAGCTTTAACGGCGCCATGTTAACAGCATTTACGAGTCGAAATACACGATAAGCCTTTACTTATAAATGTGACTTCGATACCTGGTTTTACGGCACTGGGTGTATTTTTCTGATTTCTCACTTTGTTTTCCAATATAGAATTGCAATCCTAGTAGTACCTACCTAGGTAGTAGTATGGCTCCACTACCTGTATTTCCTGAATGGATAGGCAGAAGTGTAGGTACTTGAAAGTACACTGACAGTTTCCTGGAGGTGAGCCTATTGCCTTAACTGGTTACTTTTTGTGACCGCACCTTACCATCGGCGTGGAAAACATCCACATACCCAAGAGCCAGGTCTCACACGGTGTGATTTCAGAGGAATTTCTTCTCTAAGCTCCCCGCTGAGGTATTCCCAAGAGAGTACAGCATGGAGTACTTCAAAAAGGGAGCGAAATTATTTTTACAGGGTCAGCAACGCGCGAGTAATACCCTTGGTATTGCAAGCGTCCATAGGCTCCAGTAACCTTACCATCAGGCAGGCTATATGCTTGTTTTCCACCCAAGTGATATAAAAAAAGCAAATCCAAATACTGGATTTCTCGACGCCAACCTGCATTATGCCAGCGGGGTGGACTACAGCAATCGCTCTCATTCTGAGAAGATGGCGATGACTAGTATCCTACATTTTGCCGTGCCTGACAAAGCCCACACATGTTTCTATATTATTGTAACATTATATTTAATATGTGGAGTGCAATAAATATATTGAGTATTGAGTATCCTTTCTAGTAAATCTATATCTGCGTAACGTCAGTGGGAACGTTTTGATTGCGGTGGACCGCGCGCCTCACTCGTAAACCTGCGAACTTTGGATAACGACGCTACGTAATTACCCACTACGTATGTATTCTTAAATTTTATCGCGTCACCCAAAGATTTTACTTCTACATATTTGATAAGAGAATGCATAATTATTTAATTATTAACGCATGGATGTTTGGAGTGTTCTTTTTATTTTAAGTAGGTGTTAAATAACATATCCAATTAAATTACTGCCTAAACTGACTCATTAGCTATGCTTAGCGAGGTTCTGGGTTCGATTCTAATGTCAAGCAAAGTGTTATTGGATTTTTCTGTGAAAAGTTTTCCTATCTCAATAGCCGCTATGATTTTGGATTTGTGCGCGGTTGGTAGCTCGCCCCTATTACATGGGACCTAAACATAACGGCGAACTATGGGTTACATTAGCAGATACCTAATGGGTGTACATTAGTAGGTACACCTCTGCCTAATCCTTCGGAGAATACAGGCGTGATGGTATGTTATATTATGAGACCCTTGATGGGGTTTGGTGATTGAACTGGACCACAGCCATTCAGGGTCTATAGGGCAAGCAAGGGAAGGAAAATTTTTAGTCGGTCCATTAGGATAAGTTATGTCTTATGAGTGAGACACTTGTCCGCTTTTATACCAGCGACAAAAACATTTTTAATAACTGTTCTTAAAATTCTTGCAATGAAACTACTAAATTAAAATGGAATTGAGGTTATTATGAGCTTTATTTGGCAGACAGTCGCCAGTCAAGCTATTTTTCAAGACCCCTCAAATAAAATAAAATTGTAAAAGTCTGCCTGACCGAAAAAATATTTTTATTAGGTTTTATATAGGAGCAAGATAGAGAGGAAGAGCAAAAGGAGGCCCAGCAGTGGGAAAAATAATAGGCTATACATATAAAAAATATATACTTTCTGTATGCGATAAGACAAAAAATGTGCATAAAATTAATATAAGACTACTAATACATATCTAAATATATATATCATATCATATAGGAATGAAAAAATGAAATGAAAAAAAAAATGAGAATAGATTTTTTGAGTTTGACAGGTTTTTCTTATCAACTAGTGATTGGAGCCTCCTTTTAAGCTAAAAAAGCCTGTGTTAGGTGACTCCGCTCTTCCAAATCGTTATACAGATAAAAGAGCCTATATAATTGTTACCTACTATTCTTTTCCTTTATACAAATACTAAAAAAAAAACAAAATTATGCAGACAAAAAAAAAAAAATTAATAAACAGGGTATGTATAATGAATGTATGTGTGTGAGAGTAAGAATGTGTCAATGCCTGAGTATATGGCCATGTTTATGTGTGTGTGTGTGTGCGGTGTGTGTATGCGTGTGTGTGGGTGGGTATGTGTGTGTGTGTGTGTGTGTTTTTGTTGTGTGTGTGTGTACTATGTACGCAAGAGTGTGGGTGAGTTGAATGTGCTTGCCCCAGAATGTATGCATGAGATTGAGATTGATATCAGTTATTTTTATTTTGTTTGTGTTTTAATCTATTCTAGTATCGACTCCGTCTCTTCATAGGTAAGTGGTTTTATCCAATTGGTAACCATTTTTTTGCATTCCTGTTTTGTCTTAGTATACACATAAATATCTCTGTTAAATCTGTTGTATATTTTAGCTGATCGTTTTTTGTGCTGCATGCTGGCGAACTTAGTTTTAGTTTGAGGGACTTCTGCTATTATGTCTTTCCTCCTTTTCAAGGTTAAGCTGGGGACATATGGTAGGGTCTTATGTTTTTTTAAGATAGTTTTAACTATGTATAATTTTCTGACCGAAAGTAAGTTGCTTATCTGGAAAAGATTTTGTGTAGGATATCTAATGCGTTTAAAATACATTATCTTTATCAGAGCTCGTTGTCCACGCTCAAGATCTATGAATTTAGACTTTCCCGCTCCCCCCAAATGGCTATGCATTATACTAAGACAGACTGTACCAAAGCTATATATATTTCATTTAGGAGGTATCTGGATTTATTTATGTGGGTAGGTAGATTTTTTGGTACATTATGCCTCAGTGTCTTGAATATCCAGCACAGTTTTCGGATCCTGCTTGTAACCTGTTCCAGATGAGGATACCATGAAAGTCTTTCGTCAACCACTACACCTAAATATTTTGTTTGTGATACCTTCTCCAATTTTTTTTTTTTTTATGGGATTGGGGGCAATCGAGCAGACGGATCGCCTGATGGTAAGTTTTGGACATGAACAAAAATTTTTATCGTCACACGTATGCACACTCAAGTTAAAATCTGAATTAGGTTGGGTACGCTTTGAGATACTAAAGCATATGTAATTAGTTTTAGCTGTGTTAAGTGTGAGCAGATTATTTTTGAGCCATTTAGCTATTTCAGTCAATCCAGCCTCAGCATTAATGGCAACATCATGCCAAGAATTCCCAGTAAAGACGACAGCTGTGTCATCAGCATAAGAAAATATTTTTGCGTTTGCGATTTTTAGCCTGCAGTTCATTGATATATAGCAGGAAAAGTGTAGGACCTAGCACGCTTCCCTGTGGTACACCAAATGTGACATTTGCATCGTGACTAATGTGTTCGCCCACTTTAACCCTTTGCTTTCTATTTGAAAGATAGTGTCTTAAAAGTTTGATCGGGATATCCATAACCTAAAGAATGCCACTAGCTACGATTCTTGCATACTTCTTTTGCTTCGTCCACATTCATACATCTTGTCATACACATAGGTACTCCCGCGCCGGTTGCGAGTACTACACAACTGACCTTTTTGGAGATTATACCTACACGCTTAACATGCATATTCGTGACAATTATCATGAATATATTATGCAATCATATTAAAACATCGGGGGCAATTAATTTCTAAGTAACTATCCTGATGACGCGGCATACCATTAATACTAGGCTGTGAAGTACAGATAACAAAGTACGGCCAGCTCCCCTAACTGTGCATTTATTATTAAAGATTTGCAAATATCATTGCCAGGGTACAAACTGAGTTCATTTGCTCCCCTTGCACTAAAGCCGTGTACACACTCATGATAACCGCGTATCCGAGATATCGACCTAACAAGCCACATTGTGCGATAGCGTCTCCGAAATAACCGCAGGCGTAAAGTATCTGTCACATCGTAACTCTGAGCTACATTATTGCGACACCGCTGGTGTGTTCTTGCCTTATTGCCGCGCTCTGGTGGAGTGCAGCCACAAATAATGGCGGTAGGGACGCATTATGTTTTATGATACCCATTTTATAACCGCAAGAAGAATGTAATCTCCTTTATTTAGTGAAGAGAGTGCAAGTGAAACGGATTGTTGTGGCGATAAACAAAATTGTTGGTTGAAAATTTGGCAACATTTAAGTAATTTGTATAAGTAATTAGTTTTTTAAAAAAAGTGAATTATTTAAACTTCATAATATTATTTAATAACACGAAACGAATAGTGAACAGTGTAATTATGTGAAGATTTTTTAAATTATAATTTTAATATTAAATACCTACTTATATTTAAAAAATTGTACCTACTTTCACTGAGATTTTATCATGAACACAAATGAATATATAAATTAAATGCATTGAACTGTAAAATTATCTATTACCTATGTAGCTGTTTTGTGTCGCCATTCTTCTGTATTCTTTTTAGACAAAAAGACCGAGAAGAGTAGGGAGACCCCTACTTACTTAAAAATATTACATAAAATCAAATGGCATGGGTGCTGGAAAAAAACCAATGCCAATTTTGTAATACCTGTGTAACCTCGAATAACCAGATTAATGCAAATAAATAATTTGAATTTGAACTTATGTATTCAATTCACACTGTTTGCAAACAATACCTATTAATTAATTTAAAAGCACGAACTTTTTCTAAGCAGAAAAAAAACAATGAACATACGGCCCGTTGTTTCTCTCTACCCGTATTATTCCGACGTCTAATTTTCTGCAGCTGTAAACGGGCACTTTAAAAAGTCACATAGTTTTTAAGTTCGCACCTGGCTGACTCCGGCAGTCAAAAGAACAATGTTATATGCCAGTCGTCAAGCCCTCCAAACATGAAAGTAGGGAAAAATTGTGCACTGCAACGTAGTCACAGTGAAGGAGACCTTTTATACCTAGACGAAACGAGGGTTTCAAAATTACGGCCTCTGCGTTTTATGACGTGTGAAAACGAGGTCTCGACAAAGAGATTTTTATAAAAAAATGTCACGTTCAAGTGGGAATTAACGTTCTATGGTGTTATTAATATGAGTTACGGGATTGCAGTCGAGAATGACTTTTGAAACTGCTAAATCTTTGCAGTATGGTTGTTGAATTTGGTTACCATTTCAGTTTTCATTTCAAAGCTACTGCGCGTGGGTCTTTGGATAGAGAAAGTTTTCGGGTACATACATATTCTCCCATTGCGTATGCGTAAGTATTAATTAAAATACCTATGTAGGTACTTCAACTTTCAAGTATTTTTAAGGAAGAAATATCCAACCCAAATGTCGATGACTATAACTCCGGTTTTAAATAAAATTATCGGTTTCGATTTGTGCATGGTTAATGGCAATACGTTCACCCGTATTACATGGGACCGAAACATACCAGCGAAATGTGAATGTACTTTAGTGTACCTCTGCTCAACCCTTCGAGAAATACAGGCGTGATGGTGTGTATGTGAAGTAGCAATGAAAGTTAAGCGACAATTTAAAAAAAAATACAGATTATAAAGTGAAACAGTGCGAAAACTTTTTGCGCAGTTGGAGTTTTTTGCTCATGTCATATGGACGCAATATGTCGTCGCGGCCTACAGCTGCCGCGGACCAAGGGATTCATATTTTAAATGCGAACCATAAATATGCGCATAAAAGGATCCAATTTGATTTAATTAAAACATTCCGTGTTTACAAATCAGGACACCGATTTTAGCATAATTTTCGAGTTCGATAAAAAGTTTCGGTCCTGACAGTTAAACGTTCACGCCAAGCTTAGCATTACATAATCATTGGCTTCACAAAATTGAATTTATCGAATTATTTTTGTTGAAGTTCTTTGTTATTTTTTTTTTCTCATAAACCTTCTTCGCACACTATAAATAAATACTCTCATATATTGTGTGCACGATATCTGTATATAAATACATATATTTTTTTATATATTGCGTGCATCGTCCGTGCAAAAAAAAACCAAATTTTTACAAGCACAAACTCCCAAACCGAGAAAAACTGCATCTATTTCATACATATTTGTTCTTTACAGGGATCGAACCCGCGACACGTGGCGTAGATGCCAATCGCCACTTGTAATCTTGCAGGGTACAGACGCAGGTCAAGCTATCCAAAACTGTAAAATTTTCCCAATTGAACATGAACCTTATTACTTTGTATTAAATTTGAAAATCTATCAAAGAAATTTGATAGACTGGGGTAGATTGATGTGCTGGCCTCTGTACCTATTCTATTTTTATGACACCTATTTTATACCTAGTCAAATATCGAGTCAAGAATATTCAAGTATAGGTGTATGTTTTGCAGAAATCTAATATCCCGGGCAAACGAACGCAGCCAATATTGCATAAACAAATTTTCTTCAAAAACAGTTACTTCACCAACATTCGCAAACGAAGCCCCTAAACCGGCAATCGCTCAAACGCGTTAGAAAATAGAGTTTACCGAGGGAAATGAATATCGGGCTGTTTCCGAATTAAGACAAATCGGCTTACTGCGGTGACGGATACGACAGGCTAACCAGATACCAAAACTGAATTTGCAAAGTTCACCTCTCTTCGAAAATTAAGGAGCTTACTCTACTGGAGCCATTGATATGTGAATTAAATCACTAGGGAATTTGGTCACTGATATTTTTGAATCAGAATTGGGATTTATGGTGACACACTTGCAATCGCAAGTCCATTATTCATTTAGTTTTAAGGTTATTCAGTTTGTTTTCAAGATGCAATGCTAACTATCAGAGCTCGGTGCTTCAGAATATCGGTATTGCCCAGAAATTTGATTGCAGATGGTTCGTATAATATACTGATATTCAGCCGCCTCTGGTTAGACTGGAAGTCAACTCCAAATATAGTTGGGAAAAGGCTCATTTCAGCTGATTATCATCATTCTAGACTTTTCCTATCTATGTTCGGATCTTTGACTAGGCTTTTAGTCTAACCAGACACGGTTGAATAATCGGTATGTATTTTACACGACGGATATAGTAAGGGACGAACTGGTACTCGAACTTTTCAAGTCTTTTGATTACCACAATATTTTTCTGGGTCTTTCTTAGGCATGAGCCCCTTGTGCCTATTTATAAAATTATAGACAATTAAACGATATTTGTGTTATAAGAATAGACTGATAACGTGCAGTTGAATACTGCGGCAAGACATCTGCATACGCACTGCGTCTATCGACGGAAAATCGCCAATCAGAAATGAATAGTATGACGTGACACTAACGATTGCCCAATGACAGACTTTTGTTTTCACACACAGTAGATGTTTCTTGACGCAAAAACGGAATGAGCTCAATATGTCGTCTCCTTCTATTGTGACGGCTTTACCTTCACACCAATAATAATAATATAACATAATAATATTTTTTGGGACATTTTACACAACACCATCTAGTCCCAAACAAAGCAGAGCTTGTACTATGGGTACTAGACAATGGATATAATACTTATATACTATTTTTTTTTGTAAATACATACTTATAATACATAAGAAACACCCAGACAAACACAAATACTCATGTTTTATCCACACAAATATTTGTGTCCTGTGGGAATCGACCACGACCCCATGATCAGCAGTCCGGCACTCGAACCGCTAGACCACAGAGGTCGTCAAAATAATAATAATAATGACAATAGTAAAAAAATGCGAATTATTAGGTAAGTAAGTCACTACATAGTATAAAACAAAGTTGCTTTCTCTGTCCCTATATCCCTATGTATGCTTAAATCTTTAAAACTACGCAACGGATTTTGATGCGGTTTTTAATAGATAGAGTGATTCAAGAGGAAGGTTTATATGTATAATACATGTATGTTATTAGTACATTGCACCCGTGCGAAGCGGGGACGGGTCGCTAGTATGTAATAAAACCAGACGAATTGAAATAAAACTACTTTTTACGGATTTTATCGTGTATATTGATATTATTAATCCCGACGTTTCGGACCCTTTACAGCGTCCATGGTCACGGGTAGACTGGATATTATACATTGAAATAAAACTACTTTTTACGGATTTTATCGCGTATATTGATATTATTAATCCCGACGTTTCGGACCCTTTACAGCGTCCATGGTACCAGACGAATTTTGGACCACAGCCTGTTATGGTCTTGGCGAATGTTGCGAATCCTATAACCTATGGAGCATGATGCCATGACCGCTATAGCCATACTTATCTATAGGCATGGCAAGAGAAGGCAAGTACAGTTTTTAAGCGGTACAAGTCCTACATACACTTTTTTTTTATAGTACGGAAAATCCACGATTCAAATCATTGGAAAATCCTCAAGGATCGTCCGCAACCCGGGGAAGCGGCAGGGTAAGTCGGACTCCTACTGACTAAACAGAGTACTAACCTTAACTTGCCCTATAGTCATGGCCATGGGATCTGTAAAATTCGCCACGACCATGACAGAGTCCCACATGGCCTGCCACCTCCACAGATACAAAACGATCCTTGAGGATCCACACTCCAAAAATGTACATACATTACAATGAGGCTGAGTATCCGTGTCAATATCGTCAATATATCAATCGTATTCCTGACGATCAAATCACGATACAAATATTGTTATTTGATGTTTAATAAAAAATCTATCTACAGGGCACATTTGGTTTCTTTGTTTCCTTACGAAAGACAATTTATCCCTAAATATTAATAAATTAATTATGGTTTATAAACTGGTTCACGGTGGAACGAAATAGTTCTCCACTTAGTAAAGTTTTCGATGTTAATTTTAATGGAATGGTGCTATACATGCTGTTGTGGCTAACCAGTCGGTGTCAAAAAAGGCACGGATGACCACATGATGATCCACAACCTACACTTATGTATTGAAGTGAAAGTTGGGTATGGCAGAAGAAACATGAAAGTAGATCCTATGCGTTCCCTGCGAAGTATGTGCGGTGTAACTCGGAATGACAGATTGAGAAATAGTGTGATAAGAGAACGTTGCGGCTTAAAAGACGATGTAGTGACGAGAATTGAGAAGAATATGCTGAGATGGTTTGGGCATGTCGAGAGAATGGATGAAAGGCGGTTTATTTGGCGAATGTCAGTGGAACCGCCGAGAGGGGACGCCCTAGAAAAAATTATATCGACCTTATTGGTGAGGTTCTTCAAAAAGGTCAGGTGCGTAGTACTCGCAACCGGCGTGTATGTATGACAAGATGTATGAATGTGGTCGAAGCGAAAGAAGTATGCAAGAATCGTAGCAAGTGGCGTTCTTTAGTTTCTGCCTACCCCTATGGGATAAAGGCGTGAGTGTATGTATGTTAATTTTAATTTTTAAAAATTTGGCATGTCAAGCTATCCATAATTTAGGTACACATTTTCCCAATTGAATATGAACCTTATTGTTTTGGATTAAAGTTGAAAACAATCAAAGAAATTTTACAGATTGTGGTAGCTTGATGTGCCGTCAATTATAATTACAAATCGCGAAAAGAAAAAGCTATACTAATTATAGGAATAGGAGAGGTACCAGTTAGGATAACATCAAAGCCATGCACCAACTCACCCGATGGAACCATCTCAAGGGCTTTGCCTGTGTTGACTGGTTACCAGCGTGGTCGTTCACTGCACTTTAAAACACTCACTTGAATTTACAACAATCACTTGATAGTTCTTATCGCAAGAATAAATTAATAATATTCAAACACTAACATGCATTCACAATAAGGATTAAAAACTTACTAAAATTTCGAAACTACCCTCACACTATTGTTAAATCAGTCGTTCGGAAATGTCAAAACATTACAGCCAATCACGAAAAAAAAATTTTACAATGTTATTATCATTAAATTATTAATTGAAATATCTATTATTGGGTACTATAGAAATATAGGATGTGTCATACCTACATCCTACATATCGGATGCAGTATGAGAAATTGCAAGAGATAGAGAGAAAATCCTTTACCTTATTCATTAGTAAGTATTAATATTGAAAGAATTGTAAAATAAGAAGAGGATATTATAGATATTATTATACAATAGGTAAAGTATGTACCTATATTATAGTTTTAATATAATATGTTGAGCCTAGCCCTTTGCATTTATATGTCACCGTAAAATTGTAAATACCGTTAGATTATAATCTATCTCGCAAGATTGTAGTAATCTGTCGACATATTGTGACTATCGAAGTAAAACTGTCAAATTGTGAATTTGCGTGTGACGGAACGCACTTCGCACGTTGATTGGTTGAACATAATGTGCCCCGCGCCGCCATATTTGACAGTTGTCGAATGTAAACAGTATTTTGGTGATTGTAAATTGATTTGTTTTAAAAGTAACTCAAAGCTTTAGGATTAGTTAGCTATATGAAATTGTTGAGGCAGTAGAACGAATCTGTGATTAACCAAAGAAGTGCAGTTGAAATGATAAATGAGCCTTAGTCATCGAACATATCCCTTCCTTTCAAATTATGAATTCCTTTGAAATAGGTAACATAAATAATTATAATGAACAGTATGTGGTCTGCATAAACTGTCATTAGTCTAGAAGTCGTGCTACGCTATATGTCCTAGGATCGATTCCAAGGCCGAGCAGTGTTATTGTTTTTATATGAAATTCTCTGCAACAGCACGGAGTTTTGGATTTATGCCCGGTTAATGACAATAGGCTGGCTCTATATAAAATGGGACGTAAACATACCGGCGAACTGTGAGTGTACAGAGGTCAGCACATCGAGCTACCACAATCTGTCAAATTTCTTTGATTGATTTTCAACTTTAATACAATACAAAGGTTCATATTCAATTGGGAAAATTTGACAGTTTTGGTTAGCTTGACCAACTGGCGTCTGTACATCAGTGCAACTCTGCCTAACCCTTTCAGGAAGACAAGCGTGATGGTATTTTATGCACATAATAATATAGTCTTTTTATGAAAAATGAAGCCATAATTTATAGCTGAAGTTATTTTAGCCTATAGCCTATTCAAGAAGATATTACTCATGCCTTCATGAACTAATTATTCTAAAGGAGATAAAGTTTCTCGCTCCGCTGACTATTTCAAAAAGCGATGACTTTAACTACCGAAAGTGATAACTGAAAAAAAGTTACATAAACCTAAAAAAATATACCTTCTCTTTCAGAAGTAAATTTTTCGGTTGAACGCCCCTCTCCCCCCTCTCTTCATATTTAAGTCCCTAGTCCTTCCCTTTCTTATTTTTCCCTTCCTAGGCAGTTTGCCCAGAGCGCCAAAAGTAATTATTAAATTATCTGTGTCTGGAAAAAGTTTTCATTCTGAATCAAAGAATACAAAAGATCTCGAGATACGGCAAGAGGAATAAAAATATTGTTATAAGTAGGTAGTTGGATAATTGTACTATCTGGTTCTTTGTTGGATTTCAAAGGGAGAGTTTAGAAACAAATCTAAATATTATGCCTACTGTATTATAAACAACGCGAAAGTAACTCTGTGTGCCGCTAAACAGATTTTGATGAAAATTTCATATAAACTGCCTCATTAATCTAGTAGTCCTAAGCGAACTATTACGCTAGAGGTCCTGGGTTCGATCCCCAGGTCGAGCAAAGTGTTATTGGATTTTTCTATTAAATTCTCAGTAGCAGCTCGCTGTCTGGATTTGTGCCCGGTTAATGGCAATAGGCTCGCCCCTTATTACATGGGACCTAAACATACCAGCGAAACGTGAGTGTACATTAGTACACTTCTGCCTAACCCTTCGGGGAATACAGGCGTGATGGTATGTACTTGTAGATACATTATATACAGATATAAATATTTGTTTAACGGTTAAGACGTGAAAGTGTAACAGACAGACGGACAGAGTTTCTTTTGGATTTATAATATTAGTAGGGATATTCGTATGCATGTGTGTGTACCTATGTTTATCGATTTTTTGGTCATCGAGTCTAAAATAATCTCTCCATCTACCGGAAAAGTGGGCTATGTCGGATTTCTACTGACTAAAATATCACACCATATATAGGTATAGCTTATCCGACCATAAGATCGACGCAATGGAATACAAAACCGTATTTCTCCTGAGTCCCTACAAATCACATCTCCACTCACATTAGGAATAACGCACACAGACCAAACATACAAAAACAGACGTGCCACAGAATATAACAAGAGCGCCTAGTAGCCATGATGCGCGTTTAAACAGCCATCAATCCAACACCACGGTGAGCGTTGTTTGACCGCACTGATTAACAATGTACGACCATAACTAAATTATAACCCTCTGGCCATCGGCCAATGACAAACTGTACGAGGTAATTTTCTGTACAGGATTTTGGTAATCAATCGAGTTTCATCCTACAGTTATGAATCCTGTCTGATATTTTATTACATGGATTTGAAGAAATTATGTGAAAAATGTGAAGGAAGAATTCACACAGGAAGAAGGACCGCAGTCCACAAAGGCTGTTGTAGAAGCTCTTAAAGTTAAATGATGGATTTCATGGTTCCTTACGCATTTAGTTATATAATATTCTGATAAAATATTTAAGATTGTTTTGCTATCCTTGCTAATTCGTTCCTTGCTCTACCTGTGGCACTTATTTGCCACAGGTAGAGCAAGGAACGAATTTCGGTTGAAATTTTACTAAAATAATGTAATCGGACCAGTTAGAAATTTTAGTTTAGGATGAGTAAATAAATAGGATGAGATGTCATAGGATGAATACGGAACAACCAACCTAATGCTTAGTAATTTGTGCACAAATAAAGTGCTCCAACTGGTATTTATTTGAATCGCGTGTTCCACCTTAAACCCTTTCCTTGTATCAGGCAAGACTAGGGTGGAATGAATTTGAGTCAACATTTAAGAAAGTGTCGTCCCTTGAGACACTCCCTGTCACATTGCTAGACGAAGGACTCCTCCGCATCAGATCTATCTAAATGGTATAAGATCGGCTCTTAGCCATTTAGCTCCAATTAGTGAGAAGTATATGGTCCATTACAATGTGCCTTGCTCTGCAATAAATATTTCGGAAAAGTCGTGGTAAAGTACTGAAACCGATTGGATTGCTCGTTGATCTCAACTTAAATCTGTGACTCCTATGACTTGTGGTTGATACAAAAGATTCGCTTCTAATGGATCTTCTAGTGAACTAGTCAGAGATACGGTAATTTTACGAGAAAATTATGTTTCAAACTGATTCCCTTATCGAAAAGCCGATGTCATAGGTACAACGCCATATCTTAAGTACGTCATTGCCTAAAGCCATTTGTACTAATGTGTTTAGTTTTCGGTTTAATATTGAACAATCAATTAGATAGTATTGCTGACGGTATGGTGAGATTGCCAGTTAGTGGATGTTAATGATAGAAAGATATAGGTTCGCGTGAGTAGATTATTGAGTACCTAGAGCATGTCTACGCGATAGACACGCAAATCACTGATCTAGTACTGTAAAAGAAAGATGAATGAAAGTCTGTATTGCCAGATAAATAATACAAGAAATTAGTCAGTTACCACAGTCAGATGAGTCAGTTTAAGAGAGGTAGGGTATAGTGGGAGTAATTGCATTCAAATTGGAACTGCCCGACTAGAGAAGTACCTCCACCTTGCAGAAAATCGAAGTAAAATAACACTGCGTTGAGCTGTGTTGTGTTTCCTTACGGTGAGCAAGGTTGCCAGTGCTCCGTGAGGAAATGTTGTGTCGTAGTAGGGGGGGCTTTGAAGAATCAAAGTTCCCTCCATTAACAATGTTGTCCAGGTAAGATGCCTACAATCTTTAGGAAAGCTAAAATCATCACTTTTGATTATAGAATACGAGTCATGGGCACATAACTTACGGATCCTACTTGTCGAGTATAAGATGATCTCGCATTGTATAGGCTTTTTGTACTCTGAGGTTAGCTTATACTGGATATATGTCACGTTGTGGAGTCTTGTCATCATCAAATCGACCATTGCTAAAATAACTCCATATAAAATATCGATAAACTCGTTAAATTGAAACCCGACCGAAATTGGAAAATGCTAGACAAACAAATGATCATTCATTCCAGTTATTTACCACAACTGCGTAAAAAGCAGGAACCCTCATAATTCAGCTTTATATGAAATAAACTGAAAATTAAAAAGCTTCGCCAGCACATACCATTTATTAATAGCGTAATACCTCATTTGCACTCACCTCATACCTCAATACACACTAGATAATAATATTTTCCTCTTTCATTTTAAAGGGTAGTATTTCGTAAATAGTAGCTCAGTGAAAATGACCTATAGAATTTTGAACGGAGTGCATTTTACTGAAAATGGCGGACTGGTTACTCAGGTGGTACTGACGCATGTTAATATTTAATTGACGTTAATATTTAATTGACGCATTTAACAATGTTGAAATAAAACTACTTTTTGTGGATTCCCTGAGTCTACCCGTGACCATGGACGCTGTAAAGGGTCCGTCGGGATTAATAATAACAATATAACGCGATAAAATCCTTAAAAAAATTGTTTTATTTCAATGTATAATATTCGCGTAAATGTCAGAAATCAATGCATTTAACAATGCTTTAGGGTTCGTACAGAAAAAAAATTATGTTGCGGATGAAAAATATTGCTATTTATGAGTAAAGAAAAAGTGACCTTGCGGATGAATATTATTGCTATTTATGAGTAAAAATCGACATATTGCTAAGTACCTACCAAAAGTATTTGTTTTATAATAACAAACAAGTAAGCGACAATCGCAGCCTCTAAATGTATCACTCGTGTGTTGTTATCTTGAGACCTCTAGCGCAATAATTCGCTACATATCCCTCAAACTGGAACACAATAATGTTAGCACATTATTACTTTGCGTCAGAATATTTGCCAATGCGTTAATACGGTCAGCAACGTAAGTCTGAACACAGCTTATTGAAAACATGACAGCTCCAAAACTTGTCAAGAGATTTTTTTATTATTAAGGTAAAGTAAATATTTAATGGATAACTGTGCAATGATTTTATGAGTAACTTCATATTAAAAACCGTATTGAACATTGCAACAAGTAAAACGACTTTCGTTGCTGACTGTACTAATCCAGACGAACTCTGCAGCCTGAGAAGAGTCAACCACCTTAAGAAATATGTAGTTGGTAACTTGTCTCTGTAATTCTTTAACACCTTAATGTATAATAGTCGCAGTAGTACCTAAGTAGAATCTAAGACTGCGACTTAATTCTTATATGTATAAAAAAAAACATTCGAAATTGAAAATTCTGTTAAAAAATCTTTCTTATGAATAATCAAAAATAGAATAGTCCGTGCAATTTTTCAAATTGCAGTGTAGAGAAACTAACATCGCAACAGAGTCATGCAATATAGAGTGTTTGGCGTAGGGTAAGAACCCCAGTTTTCGTCTAAGAGCCGTGATCGATGTTTCGACACGTGCGGCGGCGGGGGCGATGTTCGTCATTTATTAACTTTTGCTTTCTCGGTAAACGAAAATATTACGTTCCATTTACTCATTTATTGGTAACTTATGAAAATATATTTTTGACCTGCAACATTGTTATCTATATTTTCGCTAAGCGAAATATTCGATCCTATAGGGTTCAAGTTTATGACATTAGGTACTTATATTAATTTTAATTATCTAGTTATTTATCAAATACCTGGACATTATCAATTTCAATCCTTCCTTTTGATAAAGCTGAAAATCCTTTTAATATCCAAAATCTTGGTTTTTTTTCATACCACCAAGGTGGCAAACAAGCATACGTCCCACCTCATGGTAAACTGATACCGTAGCCTATAGAGGCGTGCAACACAAAGAGTATCACTAATTACGCGTTACCAAACCTGTAAAACGAAAGAGGAATAGTTGGGTTACGTTAGCACTGGCGACCTTGTTCAGTGCTCACCGTTAAGAACACAACACAGCTCATAGTAGTGTTATTTCACTTAGATTTTCTCAAAAGCGGAGGTACTTCCCCAGCAGCAACTTGGGCATCTCCAATTTGAGTGGAGTTACTCCTTAGTTTGTGGTCTGTACTAAAGATTTATTATTATTTTTAAGAGAAACTCCAAGAGTAGGTACTAAGTTATGAAATGTTGGCCCTTCACCCTGGGCAATCAGCATCGCGATTACCCTACCGACTGGTTAAAGTTTAACCATACCATAAATTATCTATTATTGTAAAGCTCGATAATGATACGACAAAAGAAGGCATATCAACACGCCTATATTTGCCGAAGGGTTAGGCAGAACTGTAACTTACGTTTAGTTTTTTTAGAGCCCATATAATAGAAGCCAAGCCTATAATCACTCACCGAGCACATAATATGCAAGAACTCAATAATACTTTTCCTGACTTGGGATTCTAATCCAAGACCTCACGCTCAGCAGTGACACTTGCGTCTTAGACTAATAAGATAATGAAAGAAGAATGTTATTTAAATAAAATTACTTTTTACGTATTTTATCGCGATATATTGATATTATTAATCCCGACGTTTCTACCTGTAACTGTCTACCCGTGACCATGGACGTTGTAAAAGGTCCGAAACATCGGGATTAATAATAAAATCCGTAAAAAGTAGTTTTATTTCAATGTATAATATTCGCGTAAATGTCAGAAATCAATAAGAAGAATGTTATGTTGCTCGCAGATTAATAGACAAAACTATGTTGCTAGGAAATTAGTTGCGTTACTTCTTCGACTCAACTAAAACACTAGGGGGCAGTGAAGGGCAGATGTTTTGGGGGTTGTCTAATTTATGTAAAAATGGCGACCAATAAGTAATACCTAGTAGTCTATCTTGAATAAATTATTTTTACTTTGGTTTTAAATATTCCTAAACATAGGTATATTTTACATAGTACAAGCTCTGCTTAGCTTGGGACTAGATGGTGTTGTGTAAAATGTCTTTTGGGGCATTTTACACAACAAATATTTGTGTGGTTATAACATGAGTATTTGTGTTTGTCTGGGTGTTTCTTATGTATTATAAGTATGTATTTACAAAAAAAAAGTATATAAGTATTATATCCATTGTCTAGTACCCATAGTACAAGCTCTGCTTAGTTTGGGACTAGATGGTGTTGTGTAAAATGTCCCTAAAATATTATTATTATTATATATTATATTTTACACAACACCATCTAGTCCCAAGAGATATAATAAATAGAGATAAAGAAATATAAATATATTTTTCCTGCATTCGTTGTATCTTCAAATGTCATCACATACACACAATGTTTATACTCACTGGGACTAACTCCGCGTCATGACTTTTCCCGAGCAAAAAGGGGTCCTCGTCTGAACTTTGCTTTATACACTTTGTCCATTAGGATATGAGTGTGGAGTGGGGAGAATGAAGTCAATGAATTGGATTACGTAAGTAAACAAGCTCAAAAGTTTTTATAAACTAAGTATATCTATTTATTTCTGTAAATAGATATTTTAAAGACACTTTGACAAGTCAATCTTTAACATTTTTTTAAACTAAATGTCTCCGGCGTTTCCTTACTGACGACCTCTGAGAAGAAACGCCGAAACAAACTCGGAGAATCATAGTCTCTTTTCAAGTCCAAACATAGGATAGTAGCAAATATGTGAGGTCCCATGTAATGTGTAAGTTCATCATTATATATGAACTTACACATTACATAGGACCTAAAAACATACCGGAGAACTGTGGCTCTAGTTACAGAGGCCGGCACATCAAGCTACCCCAATCTATCAAATTTCAAATTAGATTTTCAACTTTAATACCAAATAATAAGGTTCATATTCAATTAGGAATATTTGACAGTTTTGGATAGCTTGACCTGGCAGCTGCCGTCTGTACATTTAGTACCACACCTTTGCCGAACCCTTTCAGGCTACATAGGCGTGATGGTATGTTATATTATGTTTCAATTGTTACTACAACTTTGATAATGGAACTAATAAACTATGTTTCAAATTTTGTGAAAGTAAAATTCCGTGAGCCTGCAGAATCTGCGTCTCCCAGTTTGGTATACACGGCTAAATATAACCAGTATAAGCTAATCTATCTTTGTTGGAAAAGCTAATACAATACGAGATCAGCTTATAATGGAAGTAAAAGCAAGCTGTAAGCATGTGTACACACGGGTTACACATAAGATTTGTAGCCGGTGTAGTGTGTACGCCGATCGCTTTAGCCAACTAAGCTTCAAAGGTAAGCTTTGCCTATCCATGATGGCAAATTTCCTTTCCACATTATCCATCAGGTGACGTCAGTTATCAATTTGTTAAAATAATATATATACTACATTGAAATGTGATTGGTCCTTGTTGAGGTCTATAGTGTTCACCAATGGTTGATAATATAGCATTGAAGAATTTGAATCCCTTAAGTACGCTAGCTTAATCAGCAGTCTTGTAATACACCTCATAAAAGAATGAAAAGACAAATCGAAACCGAGACCCATATTACAGAAGCCGTTTGCTTAGCTACTGTGCCATGCGCTGTAAAACAACAAATACTCTTTCATACACTTCACATTCTCCAAAACTTCCTATATCTATTAAAGTAATAAGAAGCCATACGAATGACACAATGTATCCTTTCAACCAACTTGACAAGCGGTCGGCAAAGTTCAGAAAACCCAGCGTCAGACGGTGGGTTCGGACACAATGGAACACTAGCAACCCTTCCGACATAACAGTAAATACGAGGGGTTCTGCCCCCTCCCCCCATCGACCCATTAGAACTAAGTGCCACTTGTCGAATTCAACGTAACCTGAAGTTAATTGAGAGAAAATTGAAACCAGATATTTGGCGAGTGCCGTCAAACTCGCACTTTGCCGTGTGACATCAAATTCGCACTTCAGAAAAATAATTGTGTGGGGTGACGACAGGATACAATAGTTACCGGTGCGCCAGTTACAGTGTTAAGTTATTTGATTGGTAGGTATGTTGATTTGTGTCGATTTCTAATTTAATTATTTACAATAATATAATTTTAAAATAGTAGAAAATCATGACAGCCAGTTTATCCCAGAAATTGGTTTGCGGAGGTCTGATAGCAGTCGGATTAATATTCAACCGTAGTTTTTAAAAGGCCGCACGTTTGGCATAGCGGCCAAGCGAACTGTTTTCCGGTTCTATCCCCGAACGGAACAAATATTTGTAGAACTACAGGTAGTTGTTCCTGGTCTGGGTGTTTGTGTCTGTGAGAATTTCTGTTTGTAAAAAACACCCACGATTCAGGAGAAAATTCTTGTTTTGAAAATTCTTGCGGCAAGAGGACGTTGTGGATGATGAATTTAATCGATGTGTTGATTGCCTATTATTTATATTTTATATGTTACAGAATAAAGAACGGAATATAATAAACCGCGCATCAAAAATACTGATTGAGCGACAAAATTACTGATTGAGCAGCAAAATACAGATATCGGTTAGGTTAGGTTAGAACTGGGACCACACATCAGCCAGAACCAAATCTGAATGATATCGAATCTGAAGACCAAGAAAGTGTATATAATAACAATACTTTGAGGTGACTATTTTTTTTTTTTTTTTTTTTTTATGGGATAGGTGGCAATCGAGCAGACGGATCGCCTGATGGTAAGCGATTTCCGCCGCCCATGGACACCCGCAACACCAGAGGAGTCACAAGCGCGTTGCCGGCCTTTAAAAGGGAGTACGCTCTTTTCTTGAAGGTTTGAAGGTCATATTGGTCCGGAAATACTGCAGGCGACAGTTCATTCCACAGTTTAGTTGTGCGAGGCAGAAAGTTTCTAGAGAAACGCACAGTAGTGGACTGCCAACCATCTAGATGATGTGGATGGAACTGCTGTCGCGTGGAACGATGGCGGAAAGTAGCAGCAGGGATCAATCCGAACAATTCCTCGGAGCATTCCCCATAGTACATGCGATAGAAGATGCATAGCGAGGCCACATCTCTACGCAGCGCCAAGGGGTCTAGCCGGTTTGAAATATCTTGGCAGTCGACGATTCGAATCGCTCTCCGTTGGATGCGGTCCAGAGGGAGAAGTTGGTACTGGGGTGCCCCTGCCCAGAGATGCGAACAGTATTCCATATGGGGCCGGACCTGCGACTTATAAAGTAGTAGGCGGTGGGCCGGAGTGAAATACCGTCTCGATCTACTGAGCACGCCAAGCTTCTTTGAGGCTAATTTAGCCTTGCCCTCTAAATGACCGCGGAATTGGACTTCATTTTGCTGTGCAATAAGTATTTTTGCTGTGCACTAAGTATTTTTGCTTAGGATTGGGAATTATTTTGTTATACAAAACGATTTTTTTTGATTTCCAGTTAAATACTAGTCATAAAGAACAAATGATTTCTTAAAATGGCACGTTTAGTAAAAAACTTTTAGGGCAGCTTCCAGTGTTTAGTATCTAAATTAAATTGGCCGTCAGTGCTGTTGTCCCTTTAAATGAACGAAAAAGTTTTGCCGTATTTTATTTAATACCTTTTAAGACTCATCCCGACTTTCATTATACTAAATTACTGCTCCTGATGTATTTATCAAAGTTTTTTAAAATTGGATATTATAAAGTTAACCTTAAGTAGAAGATAAAGTAAACAGGTCTTCAAAACATTGATTCTCTAGAGAGCATTTTGCATCGATACGACTGGTAATGGTAAGATTTGGAAATAATTATAATGGCCACAAACTAATACTCAAAATGGAGTAAACGTTATAAGACATTGACTCGATACAGGCATTGTCTAATTGGGACCATGGCAAATATACACCTTGAATGTAACTCGAGACAATGTATCTACAAATCTAGTAAGTACATACATACATACACTCACGCCTTTTTCCCAGAGGGGTAGGCAGAAACTAAAGAACGCCACTTGCTACGATTCTTGCATACTTCTTTCGCTTCGACCACATTCATACATCTTGTCATACATACACGCCGGTTGCGAGTACCTCGCACCTGACCTTTTTGAAGAACCTCACCAATAAAGTCGATATAAGTTTTTCTAGGGCGTCCCCTCTCGGCGGTTCCACTGACATTCGCCATATAAATCCTTTTTGTTAGTCGCCTTTTATCCATTCTCTCGACATGCCCAAACCATCTCAGTATATTCTTCTCAATTCTCGTCACTACATCGTTATAAGCCGCAACGTTCTCTTATCACACTATTTCTCAATCTGTCATTCCGAGTTACACCGTACATACTTCGCAGGGAACGCATTTCTACAGCATTTATTCTACTTTCATGTTTCTTCTTCTAGTAAAGTTTCTAAATCTAGTAAGTAAACATTGTAGTAATACATCATATCTAACACTATATCCTTATTCTTAGTTGATTTTTATGTTTTAATAAATGTTTTTTCATTTCATTTTCATAAGCTACCTATATTATCCGAAAATGTTTGCCACAAAAATGCATTTGGCGTCTAAGTAAGTTTTGTAAATACTGACAGACAGTCTACAGACGAGATTCGGGAGACTAATTGTAAAGACTTAAACGTTACAAGTCCACAAAAAACTGAGATACTACTATGCTTTGGTAAACAAGTTAAATCTAGAGTAGGAATTCAATGTGTAAATAATATACTTTAAATATTGCCCTACACCAGTATTTTCTGCTACATACATGGTGGATGAATTTACGATCGTACGAAGATGGAGCCCGTCTCATTATGAGAGGAGACCCAGTCCCGGCAGTGCGACAGTAAATGGATTGATGATGAGGATGTGGTGATGGCAGTCGTTTCGTGTAGAATACTGATGTTCAGCCGCATCTGGTTAGACTGAAAGTCGACAATAATATAATGGGAAGAAGTCCAGGAAGATAATGAGCGGTTTCCTATTTACCAGTTCCAAAGTTCAAGAACCAATATTAGAAAGTATAGATACGCATTAATGACTAAGCAGAAATCAAGATTCAATGGAATTTCCAACACCATGTACTATCATTTATAATTGGAGTATAACGAGCTCGATAAACGGCAGTTAATTGACTCGATACAGATTATTGTTAGTTGTTGTCATTATAAACAATAGATTTACCTGTCATCTTATACCCGTTGTTAATATTTAGTTCAAAGTTCTATTGAGTTTTTCTATGAAAATCTCGGTAGCAGCTCAGAGTTTGGATTTGTGCCCGGATAATGGCAATAGTTTCGCCCACTATTAACATGGGACCTGAACATACCGACGAACTGTGGATATATATTACTGTACACCTCTGCCTAACCCTTCGGGGAATACAGGTGTGATAGTTTTTATTATTTCGTCGTAGGTATTACCTACCTGTGTATTTAAGTGTAGGATGAAAACTTGTACGGTCAGCAATGAAAGTCGCTGAACACAGCTAAATTTTGGAAACATCACAGCTCCAAAACTTGTCGATAGGTTTTGTTAACTTGATACTTATTAAAAATTATATCATATGAAGATTGCAAAATGTTCAGCGACTTTAGTTGCTGACTGTACCGACAAGGAGACCTTGCTACATCATATTTTAATTACCGTTTTTAGGACAAACGGTATTACAAATTCTAAATAGAATAAAACAAGCCCTGCCCGCGTCTGTCTTGATGTTGCTTTTCTACTTCTTCTTAGCTTAGATTTTGATATGGCTTTTAGTATCATTTAGCATCTCAGCATCTCATCATGCATATTATTAGTATATTGTTCCATTTATCTATGGCAAATTGCATCTGTGCGTAAGGAGTGAGTCGCTAGTAAATAGAAAGCGGAGAATAGATCTAAAATTAAATTAGTTCTAAAAATATTACGACGCAAAATAAATATTCATTCTTTCTTCTTTCAAAATATTAGATATAGACTAAAAATATCAATGACTAGGTAATTAGGAAAACCATTTCAAGTTTCGAGCCCTCTCAAGCAAAACGTATATACTCCCACATCTAATTTCGTATGATAAAGAGCTTGTATTTCTCTGTTAAGTGAGTTTGCGTCGCACAGTACGGTGCCGTGCCGTGCGGCTAGGTCCGGACTGGTGCGACTTGGTGCCGTGCGGCTCGGGACGGACCGGTGCGGACCTGTGCGGCTAGATGCGAGTCCGTTGATTCGATTCCGTTTCTAGTGCCGGACAGTGCTGACCAATTACCGCTGCTTTTCAATTCACTTTGCGAATTCCACAAATTCTAACGTGATCCGCGTTTGAAATGCACCTGCTTTAGAACATTTACTTTGTTCAATTTCTTTCTGCCTTTAATTAAATTTGTTTTAGGTCTATTATGCGTTTGTTTTGTATACCCTTTTAGTATTCGTGGACACGGCTAGACCGCAACCACTTCGTAAAATCGAAGTCGTAAAGTAGACGGCTTAACGTAAAATGGGTTTAAAAAGTAGTGCTCCTTTCAGCCCCTACATTTAAAGTTTCCTATTGTTTCATATTTTTTTAATCTAATATAATGTTTTCTAGGTTTATAATCACGTATTTCATCATCTTTTCGCTTTTTCCAACACGTAGTAAGGTTTAGGTACTAAAGAAGTCATTATTCACTGCTTCCCCCAAAAATACGTCTTAGTTCTGGATACTTAGGTAGTTACTAGTAATTGTGATTTGTGTTCGGTATCCTAATGGGGTTCTGTGAATTTGTACCACTGTAATGTACTATTCCGCACTGAATTTGCTTTGTTTATTACAGGAAAAGCGTAACCTTATAAAATTTTCCTTATGATTCAAACTTATTTCGATAAAAAATCATGTAAAAGTATTATATTATTTCTAAGAAATTGATAATTTCATCATTCAACTTTATAAACAAAACCAATAGTCCAATCATCGACGCGACATGTAATTAGTAGTTAATACCCAACCCGATTTCCTCGATTGCTTGATAATTAGTGAAGCATTTGAGTACGATGCTATAGTATGTCCGTGACAGTCATTAGGGTCTGATCATGAGAAAACATTGTGTTCTGTAGTGTTGAAATACTTTTGTCACAATGAAGATTTTTGTAGCGATCAGTTTTTTTGCAATATTGATATTAAGTGTTGCTTCCAAGGGTAATGTTTCTTTCCGTTAGAATAATTTACCAAATGTTAAATCTTTATTTTATACTTTTTTTTAACTCAATTTCCAAAGTAACTTGAATTTAAAAACATTTATAATATTTATATATCAGTAGAAACAAATTGTTTTTATGCTTCTTGATACGTTTTTTTATCAACTTGATTCCAGATTGTGAAAAGTGTTTAAAAAAAGAGGTGTGTACAGCATTTGGGAAACTAAATAAGAAAGAACAAGATGCCTGGCAAATAAAAAATCCATGTTCTCCAGCCCAGAACAAGGAATACAGCAAGATATATGGATTCGACCCCATCGCCAAAGGAGACTTTGTAAATACACCACTAAATAATTACCTACCTACTAATTCCTCATAACCATACACTTACGTCATTTTTCTGGAGCACAAACTTTAGAACACCGCTTGGTATAACTCTTGCTTACTCCTCTTGCTTCGTTCGTTTCTATCAAACATTTCGAAATTTCGACGTTCGAAAATAAATACTAATTTTTGTTTGTTCGTCCTATCCATTCCTATACCATTTATTTTATTTATTCTCTCATCACGACCATTCATCCGATTACGACGGTTAGTGTTGTACTTAAATGCACCCAAGAAGGATTCTGACAAAAAAAAACAATACAACGCTAGTTTAATATTGAATTTTCACGAGATTAACCTGACATCCTATCGTTAATCACCCCATATGTCATTATAAATACCTACTCGAAGTGTAAATATGACGCGATAAAATAATTGTGTAATTATGAAATCGTTGAGCCGTTCAACGTATTTACATGAAAATTCACATTAAAAAGTTGGTTGACATTTACGAAAATATTGGTCAAATACCTAATTAAGAGAGTTCTAGGAAAAAAATGATTCTTTTATAATTGCAATTAACATCGACAAACTTAATATTGACTGTTTATTAACATTCCAATTCCAGGTGTGTTGTTCTGATGCAATCCAAAAAGTGACTGTTGATAGCAGACATCCAGATTATAATTATGAGGATCCAAATAATGGATACAGTTACCCGCATGTGCAAAACCCAAATGGCTATGATGGAAACCTCGAACCAAATAACAATTGGGGATCGAATAACGCCGGATACCCTCAATCCAACCCTGATTACGGGTACCAACCAGTAGTGAATACCCCTGCACCACCCAAAAACTACTTTAGCTCGAACAATAATCCGTATGTAACGTCTAGTCCATTCTTTCCCGTACATGGACATGGTAATTCCGGCGGCAATGCGAACCAAGGGCAGTGCCCCGTAACAAGCTTTCCCCCGAACCCTGAAACAGGATGTTGCGGACGCGAGGCGTCTGATACCGACAGGATTATCGGTAAGTTACCGTGCACTATTCACTGCTCCGCTTTCAACGTGAAAGGTGCAACAAAGCAACCGTTTTTAGTGGCGATGGTGCTTCGGAATGTTAATTAAAATGGATGAGATTTTATAAAAACACTTTGTGGCTTATTTTGTTGTTCCTATCACACGCAGTACTTGAAGAACTTTTAGTGAACATAAAATTATTCAGACTGAAAATCTTGGCAGAATAGATTGTTGAGAATCATAGATATAACATAATAGCAGTTTCGTTAACAAATGTTAAGTTTCACTGTGTCTCTTTCTAACACAATATAAGGGAAAAGGATAGAAGAACGTTTGACTTATACCTATCCAATGAATCCATTTGCTTGTTTTCATCGGGAATTTAGTGGTTATCGAAATTGGTCGCGACTATTTTCCCTTGAATAACATCGACAACTAATTTAGCAGCTCTGAATTATCTCCTTTTTCAATGTTGTTTGTAAGATAGGGATAGATAGATATTATAGTGTATTTAAAATAAGTTTATACGACATGAAGCAGTATATATAGATTATGGTCCTTTTTTTATTATATCTCTATCAGAATATGTACTGCAGATAATGAAAACAGTAAATATTTGTTTCTTTTCTTAATTTGTTTCCATTGAAGGGCTCGTGGCTAAGAAGTAACTACACTGATCCATCAATCTGTAGGGTTAAGCTGCGCTATTCGCGGGCAGTTTGTGGATAGCTGACCATTCTTAACACTTCGAGACACCTCCGTGCCTCAAAGATCACGTAAAGCTGTCGGTTCCGGTTGCTATACAGATATCTGACAGCCGTTAGTGGTAGTCAGAAGCCCAAAATGTCTGACAGTCTATCCTCAGGTTATCAGTATTACCCCTAAATTGGGTTGCGGTTTGATGGCAGTCACATCATGATTGTAAAATACTGATATTCAGCCGCATCTGGAAGCCGACCCCAACACAGCGGGGCTTGGAGGATGATAATATTTGCTTCCATTCTCACGTCAATTCTTTTATCGCATACCAGCTCTATTGTTCTAATACAATTTTCTTCCTCTTTGCACAACTTTTTTTCTTTGCACAGATAAACCAAAACCACCTTCTTATTATGACAATGCACCTGCAATCAGACGCACTAAGCCAGGAACTCACCGACATCCAAATTCCTATGAGAATTCAGCTTGGCCGTCATGGACGCCTCATGCAAGGGTTGCGCGCGCAGCCCCCGTTGAAGTCGGCGTAAGGATAGCAGGTAATGCCATACATACGTAATTATGGTTAACTAACTTTTTGCCTGCAGTTTCACTCGCATCTCAAAGGACTGAGACAAAAGTGAAGTCTATGTCCTTCTCCAAGGACGAATCTATCTCTGTACCAAATTTCATCAAAATCGTTTGAGTTGTTTTGGCGTGAAAGCGTAACAGACAGTCAGAAAGATTTACCTTCGCGTTGTAGGTTTTTTTACAAATTGTAATGCAAATTTTATTGGGATAAGGATGTCACAGTGCGTTGCGCCGGGTATCGTAGGTTCGATTCTCAAACGTGTGTTCCACGGATATTTGTTTAGAGTGTAGTCGTACTTTGTGTAGGTACGTAAAATATATGTTTATAAAGTCCCCCGCGGAACATGGATTGTTCTCTAATGTAAGAGCTGCCATCTTTATAAAAAAATAATTGTACATTGCTAGGCATATTTTGTATATTTCTAACTATAGGTATACACCTTTAGTAAACGCGCGGATATAGCTTATAGATTTGTTGTCCGAATAAATAAATGTTCGATTTGAATCTAAGGTTTTTTGCTCAGTTGCAACGCAAAAACTAAAATTAACAAAATCATTCATCAATCATCAACATTAAACACTTATTTTCCTATCACTTTTCCAAATCATTTCTCACCCGATATTGCAGAAGCCTAAAGCTTGTTAATATTGTGTTAATTTTAAACTACAGTCTTAACGGTATTACAATACATTTGGCAACATATTCCATGTTACCAATACCACTAATTAACAGGATCGTGTAATAGACGTTTTAATTAACAAACATTTTCTGTATCATTTTGAATTTCTCGCAAATTGTGGTATGTGAGTTTCCAATGCTATTAGCTAAATGTCATGTGTTTCGAGTTACTACTAATTAATGGAATAAAGGAATTAAATGACGAGTATCATTTGATATTTCCCACCTGTTCTTAATTATGAATTTAATGTTTAAGACTATTATGTTCATTAATGTTTTTATAATCTTCATTGTCTCTATAACTTCTAAATTTAGTAGATAATATAACTAACTATATTACGCATCTTAATGGTTAAACAATTAAGGTCCCAAGATGGCAAGTGATACTGGTATTGCTAGCGTCTATAGGCTGTATTTGCATATCATCAGGCGGTCTATATTTTTGTTTGTCGTCTCATCACAATAAAAAAGGGAGAAATTTATTGGCATTTATTAAATCAAAACAACCGGACTGCTATTGAGAATTTCGGTAGTACAGACGGTAGCACGTCAAGCTATCCAAAACTGTCAAATTTTCAACATTCAAAATGAAACTTATCATTTAATCTATCAAAGAAATTTAACAGATTGGGGTAGCTTGATGTGCTGGCCTCTGTACTTTATCTGACAAAATCAACCGAAACCATATTGTCAATCTCGACAGCATTTTTGGTACATTACACCTAGAGATGCAGCAGTAATAAACATTGATTAAACCCTCTGATGCCACCTATTCCTTCAATAAATGCTTTTATCTCAGGTGGCCGGGAAACAGAATTGGAGCAGTTCCCCTGGACGGTACTATTAGAAGTAACTTTCGACTATGGGGATAGACGTCAAGCCTTCAACTGCGGAGGATCTCTCCTCAGCTCCCGATACGTTCTTACTGCTGGACACTGCGTGTTTGATAAAGGAGGCAAGGTTATAGAGTAAGTGTTGTAACCTCTCAATATACTTTTTTTTATAGTCGCCATCTCAATAGGTACAGTTGATTTTGGTATCTTCAAAACATTACTTGCTTTTATTGATAGTTCTACAAACATAATACTCCATTAGCAATGGACTTATGAGGTATTTCCAATGTTTCTTGGGTAAATCGATATCTTTAATATTATTAAGACACGTAGTAATCATAGCAAATGAAAAATATATAAATCTAGGTTTTAAAAGGATGAAATCTAGCTCAAAATATTGTTTTCATTCACCGGTTTTATTATGTTCGTTCACTGGAAATTTTCGTTGATTCACTGAGGGTTTTAGTTTAGGTTGAATCTGTTGTGGTCTGTCATTACAATATTGTTATATTTTTTATGTTATTTTTACAATGTTTATTTGTAAATCTTTAAATGACTTGTATTATGCCAATTTAGGGATAGGTACCAATAACAGCCTAGCTGTGAACTCAAAAGCTTACGCAAACAAAATATAATCATGGCCTGTGATTCTTTTGGTTCCTCCACATTCATGCCTCTTGTCATCGAGTAGATACTACAAGCACCCAACCTTTTTGAAGGACTTAACCACGTAGAATGTGTTTTTATTTTCTCCCGGGTGTTTCCATTAAGACCTGACCTAATTTTATTCCAATCTTCTATTGTATATTTGAATTGGAAACGTCTGACCGATTTTTATGAAATTTTATACGTATATTCGGTAGGCCTCAGAATCGGTAGTAATCTATTTTTTATACCCCTAAGTGATAAGGGTGGTCCACCCTAAAACAGTTTATTTTTATTTTTTGGATTTTTTTTTAATTTTTTTTAATAATGTAGCATAAAAAATACCTACAACCTTAAATTTTCACCCTTCTGCCACCAACCCCCATTTTTTAATGGTGATATTATATGGCAATACAACGTTTTCTGAGTCAGTCAGCTACTTAAAATATCATGCAGGTCGTAATTCTAACTTCTTCTGGATTTACATTTCAGTATCAACATATACCTCGCCGAATACGACAAGCGTACATTCCCGAAAGACTGCAAAACTGTACTAGGTGTAGGAAAGAAATGTATTGAGAACATCGTGATGAAAGCCGAAGATGTTGTGCTCCATCCGCAGTACGACGATGAACATCTTAACAATGACATCGCCCTGATAAGAATACAAGGCCACGCTCCATACACAGGTAAGCTACTTCGAAGTATTTCGAAGATAACAGGAATCTTTTACGGTAATATAAAAGATAAACTCAAGAGATATATCTTTATCTAAAGAAGTGAGTAAAAGATTACTGACATCTAGTTTGTTAGAAGCTAGTTTTTCATAATTGTTACAAATAGGCAACTCTATATTTTGTAACTATTATGAAAAACTAACTGTCTTGAGTCAAAAGGCAGCTTATGTATAGGGATTAAATAAATATTTTACAGTTTTATTCGCTCGTGTGGCTTTGGCCTTAACGCTATGCCTACATAATTATACTTAGTGGTCGTTGCTATAATAGGTAAAATATGTTTTTGTTTATAATATACCTACATATCATCACGCATATACATATATCCTGGAAGGAATAGGCAGAAGTGCACTTAGGTACCTACCACCGCCGTTGTATGTTTTTGGGTTCCATGTAATTAAGGGCGAGCCTATTGCTAATAACAAACTGCGAGTTGCTACTGAGAATTTCATCAGAATATCCCAAAAAGACTTTTCGTGACCTAGGAATCGAATCCAGAAACCCGACGCAATAGTATTACTAGAACACGCGACTAGAATATTTAGGCAATTTAAAGTAGTTAATTTATTGGTCTTAAAGTCTAGAGACTTTATTTACGTTTAAATTATTCCAAAGCCGAGTCGGGTTGGGTTATTGTTAATAAATTAAATAACTTGGAGCAGTACGAATTTCGAATATAAACCAACTGAATAATTGACTTAGTTTATTATTTACTATCTTCACAGTTCAGCCTCTAGACTTGTTTTGTAAACAATTACACAAACAATGTTGTTGAAAATGTTAGTCTACAAAAGTTTACAGTTATTGTAAACGAAACATATTCAATACTTCACTGTTACATAATTTGAAACTTTTCTTCTATATTTTAATAAAAAATCTTGATCAATATATTACTTAGATAAGGTAAGGCATAAAATATTAGTAAGATTACTAGAACACCAATAGATATGTACAATGTTGTTTCATGCACACCAAAAAACTACAGACAAACCGAGTTTAAAATCATCATCATCAATAAGAAGCCATTTTTTTAAATCTATCAAATGATTTTTCCATCAACTCTCGTTTTCAGATTACATAAGGCCTATCTGTCTTCCATCCATCGACATCGATAACCCTGACTTCTTCAACCTTCGCCTCGCCGTCGCCGGCTGGGGTCGAAACGGCCGCTACAGATCCGACATCAAACAATCAACTATTGTCCAACTAGTGCCTCAAGAGAAGTGTAAAAAATTCTACCCAGGTCTCACGAGGCGACAAATGTGTGCGGCGGGTTATACAGGCGAGGATACATGCAAAGGAGACTCCGGCGGTCCACTTATGACGGTATACGGCGGCAAGTATGAAGTAGTGGGTGTTGTAAGTGGGAAGAGAGCAGACGCGCCCTGTGGGACCTCTGTGCCGTCTCTCTACACGAATGTATATCACTACAGCGACTGGATACGGAGCAACATGAAGAATTAATTACTTCGATTATGTCTCCTGACTTCGAAATGTAGTATAAAAAATAAACTACTTACAAATTTCAATGTCGAATCTTCTTTTTCTATAAAATAAATAAAATCAAAAAGAAAATACTCTTCCATTCATTTTACACAACAGATTTAGTAAAAGGCTCCTCGAATCCCTCTTGTGCCAGAACCAACGGTAGGTGAGTTAAATGTAGCATAATATTGCGGAATGATTGCCGGCAGGGTCTGAGTTTCAGGAGAGCTAGGTTTTGCATGCTATCGAGCACAAATAAACTTTTATGAACTGAAAAATATTGTGGTATAAAATTCGAGGTGGCAATATTTTGTGGCTGTTTTGCCGTGACGTTGGCAGGCTTTGTGGCGGGTAAATTGCCAGCGTATTCAGCGATTGCAGAATTGTGCATTGAAGTGAAAGATTAATGTCATTGAAAGTCTAACGGCAATATTAGTACCTAGCCGACTACAATTTCTCGTGTAACATGATTAGGTTAGAAAAGAATACAAATCAACAAAGAATAGTCTTCTTTATAGTTAACTATAACGTCACGGTATTGATCAAAATGATCCATTAACAGTGCTAACATTTCGATATAAGTTATTTTTTAACTCGAGCATTAATTTTATAACTTCATAATAAAGGAACAAAAAGTTAGAAATTCAGTGCTCGGAAAAAAACGACCGGGGGCAGGATTCGAATATAATTTTAATTTAGCTACAGAGATTTCTGCCTATGATGTCTAATTTCACTTTCTCTTCGTTTGAATCGTGAATGACAATAAAAAACTAAGTATTATTATAGTAAATGACAAATAACATAGTTCTAAAGTGCTCTAAAGTAATTTATATTAGAAAATATATTCATGAGCTTCTGTTTATAGATACCGTCCGTAAAGGAAAACATGTGAGCTATATTTACTTAAGTTGTTTGTCGTGTACGCTTTCTAACATAAATCTTTGTACCCAGACTTTGCTTTATAAGGAGCCCTGGGTCTTATTACAGCTACGTCACATGTTTTCCGTTAATGAGTGGGGGAACGTTGCATAAGAAATAATAACGAATTACGAGATTTTCCGTCACAACGGAAATGGAAATACTGATTGGTGCTTATGACCATACGGCATTCATGGGAGGGTTCGAAAATAAACCTCTTTAGGTAAGTATCTACCAAAATATTATAGATAGATAATTATTCTTTATTGTACACGTTGACGTTTGGTTTAAATTTTTTCACGCTACCAAAGGATACCGTGAAAAAAAAAAATCAATCGTCACATGACGTACCTACTACCTACAATAATTGGGGGTTGCAAAAATAATCGCGAAAATTTTGAGACACCCATTAGATAAAGAAAAAATAGTAATATAAGTAGGTACTTATAAAGCTACTTTAACTGTCGGGACCCATTATTGGGAAAATTTAATCCGATCTAATTTTTAATGGGTCCCGACTATTCAAGCTATGTTCCTGACGTCTCGTTTTATTGTTTTCAGGCGAGTTTTTATGTATAAAAATAATTAACATTTTTGCGTGCGTGTTCCTGCACAAGTACCTGTAGTTTTCTTATCATCTAAGTATTATTTGAACCATAAATCGTCTTTCAAGGGTTCCCTTATTCCATTAAATTTAGCGCAAATTACTTCTTAATGTTTATGGTGAATGTAACATCAAAATGCTTACAACTTAATTATTTTCCAAGTATGTGTTTAGGCGGAGTACGCAAGCCGTGCCTTTGACGAATGATGATGGATTGTGGGAAGTTCACGAGGCGTTGCGTTGGCACCGACAAGAAGCAATATACGTCCACAATTTTGTTGCTAAGCTTAATGTAATCATTACACTAAAAGTTGGCAAACTTGGTATTAATAATATCGAAATAACGCGATAAAATCCATGAAAAATAGTTTTATCTAAAAATTTAAAGTTTTTATTAATTTATTTCCCATTTTTTCTTCCACACCACACCAGTTTTAGTTATGTTTTTATATTTATTTATCAAAGGAAGACCGACAGCATATAACAATTAGCTTAAACATAATAAATTATTATAGATATCAGAAAGCCTTAAGTCTTCACTATAATATACTTACCTACAATATTGCCAAGTACGTATTTCTAAATAGTAACACCAGTCAATTATAGCCTGCGTAATTGATACTTTTCTTCGGGCGTTGACATAACGCTCACATGCGGCTTCTGGCTCGTCTATGAGGCTCTTAAAGGCACGCTCCACGTTCCCTATGCTATTAAGCGTTGTGGAACACAATCCGGGAGAAGAACACTCAAATGAGCAAACACTATTATCAGGACTGTGCCGAGGGCGTACAGATTTCCCCGGAGTGCCCTTCTCCTTAAAAGTACCGGCCGGATGACCGCCATTCACCGCACAACGTCGAACGGACTTCTTTTTACATAAAAAGTTTAATAAATGAAAATTTAAAGGGAAGTTCACGTTCGATTTAGCATACTCCGGAATGAGTTTTTAGCTAACGAGAAAACTTTTTACAAAGATCAATGTTGTAGTTTGCTACGTAAATAGTAACTGAACTAGTTACTATTTACGTAGCAACATAAGTATTCCAATGCAATGCATAGGAATTAGTTGATAAACCGTTTTATATGACAAACTATGATCAAATCGGATGAATTGACTCTACAACCGTCTCACAAAAAAGCAAACACAATTTATCAGCGATTTTGTCTCTGATCCCTGAATCCCAATATCGTGGTACATTCACAATCTATGTCGATCCTCCCGTCGGGTGGCAAATTTATGTAAAATCAATGCAACAAATAAAGAACGGTGCGACGGTAAATATCCGCGCCACGTCACAATTAGTGCGTGTCCCGCTGGGTCGGACACATTTTGTTATTTGCCAATCTATTCACAACCCCGATACGCCGACCAAAAACGGTTCATACAATTTTATAAATCTTTTATATTTTGTAAACCAAAATAATCGCATTAACAGCAGTTTTCATAGAAAACCCTCAGTGAACCATTACATAATTGTTTTTTTTTATTTAGTAGGTACAGACGCCAGCAGGTCAAGTTATGCAAAACTGTCAAATTTTTCCATTTGAATATGAACCTTATTATTTTGCATTATAGTTGAAAATCAATCGAAGAAATTTGACAAATTGTGGTAGCTTGATGTGCTGGCCTCTGTACATAGTTTTGTGTTTAACGTAAAGTAACGAATACATACGTGTTTACAAACCTAATATTGTAGAGAAATTAAAAGCAGTGCATTGAAATTTGAATTCAGGATTAAGGTTTTAATACGCGGTTTAAAATTACTGTGACATTTGTCGAAACACTTTTAGGCTGATAGATCCGATCCCGAATTAAGTCAAGCAGAAATACAAGATTGTTTCCGTTCAATAGGTCTAATCTCTCAGATGGGTATTCGTGCTGAAACGATCCTCTTTTATTGGCGTCTCTTTGTCGAAGTATTTGACATTTTCATCGGTTACGAATTTTAGTTTGCGGCGAAACATCTCGGGTAGTCCTTAATTTGATTTGGAACTAAAGGTTTCGAATTTCGAACCCGTATATTAAATTATACCCTTTTACTTGAGTGCTTCGCTTCATTGAAATATTAGGTACACTTAACTTAATACTTTAATTGCTACTAATACTGAACCAGTTTGAAGTTATATCTTACGGAACTATACGTTACGGAACGGAACGTAACGATCTATCTGCGATTGCTCTTTGACGTCAGACTTAAGGAGTTAAGGAAGTTGTACCGTTCACCGAAGGATCAACTAGTACAAATTGCATTTAATACTTTAAGACTAGCTTTCGATCTTGCACTACGTACATACCGCTATCTATCTAATACATTTATAGCTTTACGAGTCTACAACTAATGTTGTTATAACGAGTAAGTTCTACTCGGAGTAAGATCATAATAAATTAATTTAACTTAAGACGTGTACCTTTATTTAAAGGAATCTAGATTTAAGCTAAATGTATTTAAAGACAAGACCACATGAGGAAAGTTAGATACATTAATAGGAAAACTGTTCAAAGAGTACAAGGTATCTGTTTTAAGGAACGTGAACAAGTTCTAGTTAAGATGGAAACCATTAAGTTAGGTGTGATGAGGTTTTATTAAAATTAACATAATAGGTATTTATCAACCTTGTTTACAACATGGGCCAGAACAGGACAAAAAAAAACATGATATTCATTGTAAATATGCAACGAAACCCGAAACCCGTTTCATATGCAACGAGTCGGTCGAGGATCGCGTTCGAGGACGTCAGTTCCGTCCTAGCTTTGTTCTTGTGTCGACTATAGTTGGAACATAACGTAGACTAAAAAAGCAATCTTAACTGAAAACTATGTCTATTACACGGGTGGTAGCGATAACAGGATGTGACAGTGGCCTCGGCTGGGCCATAGCAGCCAGGTCAGCACGCGAAGGTCTTGTCACAGTTGCTGGGATGTACCAAGGAGTTGATACCAAGGCTGCAGAAAGTCTAAGGGAGCTTTGTGCCCATCCCTATTCGCTAGATGTGACGAAACCGGAGAGCATCGCTGGATTTCGAGATTACGTCAAATGTTTGCTGAATGACAACCCTAATTACAGTGAGTTGCTGACCGAATTTTTTATATAAATACTTACATTACATACGCCCTATTTATCTACGTTGCTATTTCGCTACTTTTATGCAAATCCAATAAGATAAAATGGAACCTCAACGAATCCATTTCTAACGATAGAATCTTTTGCTGTCCTAATTAAAATTCTGTGCACGCGCGTTGTAAGAGTATTGTGATTTAGACTAGAATTAAATTATTCCATGTAATAGAATACTGTTCTTATATAATAACATTGACTGTTTAAATTGTTGAGTTTTAGTCATATAGTTATTTAGAAAAGGAAAAATACGACCGCGGGCAGGATTCGAACCTGCGTCTTCTGGTTCGGTACACCAGATGCTATGACCACTAAGCCACCGCGATACCTACCCGTCATGTCGAATTTTTCCTTCACATATTGAATTTACGTCTTTATGGTGACGTCAGTAACACCTATTGAAATGCAAGTTTTTTCAATATAATAATATAATATAATACAATATGTGAAGGAAAAATTCGACATGACGGGTAGGTATCGCGGTGGCTTAGTGGTCATAGCGTCTGGTGTACCGAACCAGAAGACGCAGGTTCGAATCCTGCCCGCGGTCGTATTTTTCCTTTTCTAAATAACTTTAAAATCTTAGCATGGAAAATGCCAAAAATATACAAAAAGATTTTTAGTCATATAGCTAACGTACACAATACTGTATAATATTCAGGTTCATTCAGTTATTTCGGTGTAAACCAGTTAACTCGTGTAAGTCAGTCAATAACAATTATAAAAGTAATTATTGATTCTCACAGACATTTGAACAACTTTTTGGCAATACCTTCGCCCCCTATTACCTACATGGGACCCAAATATACTGGCGAACTGTACATTATTATATCTCTGCCTCACCCTTTGGAGAAAACAGGCGTGATAGTGTGATGATGATGAATGATGAACTCGTATAGACGGGAATATTATTTAATTCGTGTGTAGATCAGTAAATTGTTTAAAAGTTATTCATTTAGATGGGATTGGTCAAAAACATTTATTACCAGATTTTTTTGTTTCGGGATCGCGTTCATATTATTGTTAACATCTTTTATTTATTTATCACTAAGGTGGAAAACTAGCATAACCACCCTGATAGTAAGCGGTTACCATAGGTTATAGACGCTTGTAATAACAGGGGTGTCACTTGCGCATTGCCGACCCTGTACAACGAAAGAGGAATACTTGAGTTGGCAGTATAAGGGTCAAAGTCCCCCTCATTGCCAACACAGTGTTTCCTCGCGGAGCACATACTTTACATACAAACTTTTCAGAGTTACACGCAATTGTAAATAACGCTGGAGTGATGACTATTGGTGACTACGAGTGGCAAACACCTACGATGATTGAAAACACAATCAATATCAACCTGCTTGGTGCCATGAGAGTTGTGACGGCTTTCCTGCCTGATCTAAGAAATAGTGCTTTACAGGTAAAAACTGCTTCATTACTATAGCCTTCGTAAGCACGACTGATACGCTAGAGATCCTAGGCTCGATTCCCGGGTCAAGCAAAGTGTTATTAATAAGGGGCTCGCCCCCCATTTTGGGACCTAAATATACCGGCGAACTGGCGGTATATTTTAGTACACCTCTGCCTATCTTTTCGGGGAATACAGACGTGATGGTATATTATGTGTAACTCCTTGACACAGAGCCCTTTGGAATTCTATCAATGCCCTTCCTTGAACTCAGTTGTTTGGAGACGCTTACAAAGCAAAATTATCAGGTATTCTTGGTTGTTTAGGTAAAACAACGAATTTAAATTAATTTATATATACTAGCGACCCGACTTCGCGCGGGTGCAATTTACTACCTAATAACATGCATCTATTAAACAATGACACTCACAAAGAATGTGGCTTTCTATTCGTAAAAGAATTTTCAAAATCGGTTCAGTATCTAGATCCAGAGATTACGTCCTACGACCTCACAAAATTTACCTCTTTATAATATTAGTAATCATAACTTACTTATTGCGAATATAGATAAAAATATACCTACCTGTGTTACATACCTAATATTTAATTCATGTCGTGCAGCTATATTCTGCTATTAAGTACCTATGCAAAGCAGATATTATTATTATTATTCACAAGTCATATAAGTATCTATACGTTTGGGGTCGAAACGCTTGGGTCGTGGGGCCCGAGTGCGCGACTCCTTTTTAAAGAAATTACCAAAAATCTTATCGACGCTTCGCGCGACCAGAGGGCTGGTTTATTCTTGGGTCAACGAATTAGCATTGCCATTCAACGTGGCAATGCGGCCAGTCTTCTGGGAACGTTACCAGATGACAGCGATGTGGAGGAACACTTTGACGCTTGGACGTGATAATTATTGATTAGTTCTTCTCATTTTCCTTTTTTTTTTGTACATTATGTAAATAGATAATAAATAATATACATTTAGTTTTTAATTATAATCCCTTAAATTAAATAAAGTCATGACATTAAGTAACTTGCTTTTGACAATAACTAATATAACGTCAGATTTCGATATTCTATTCTGTGATAGACTCATAACCAACGGAACTGCGTAAAAGAAACGATTAAGTGGTCCTGTATAAATACTGTCCCCATTGCTAAATATGTACATACATTATTTAGGTAGGTTCGACAATAATATCCCCGCCGAAGTCGTCCTACTCCTGTCATACCCCAAATAACGGTGTCCGTGGCAACAAGTTAAAATTCATATTATTACGGCTTCCCGGAAACAGGTATTATAATAACAGCGATAGAAAATTTGATACGGCCCAAAATAACCGTGTGATTTCTACGCAAACAATGAAATAGGATTCTTCCTCAAAATGAAATTGACTTCGTAAATATGATTTCGTGTAAACACGTATTATTTTGGGCTTACGATGGTTCATAGTCGTAATGCTGAGCATACGAAAATAATATTATCAGCCTATATTATAAGGAAAATGATAATATTTCTTTTTTTAATGTTTAATTGAAAACGTAAGTAAGAATTTGTTTTATACCTAAAACTGTTGAATGCCAACAGTTTTTGAATGTACTTTCCATTTTCTAGTCGCAAATAATGAGCTATAGTGATAGTCGCTAATACAGGGTTACTAAAACAATAATATGACATCGCAAAATTGTATTGTAATTTCAAGCAAAACAAAGTTATTGTTGTACTATCTCACACTTTCTAAATCTATATTATATAACAAATATGAGGGTATTTTTTTATACCCAGTACGTTTTACAATGCACTATTTGTTTACTTATGATAGACTGGCATGAGCCAGTCTATCAGCTCAGAATCGAGTTGTACACCTTCTATGATTTCATTAAAATAGGAACCCCAGCGGTTGAGGCTCTGCGTTGATTAGTCAGTCAGCCAGGGCAAGTATATTTATGTATAGGGGAGAGCGCGGATCAAAGTGCCCAGGGTAAGTTGTTCCGGTGAGGATAGGAACGCAAGTAAAAAACGAAGCGTCTCGTATGATGTTTGTCGTGAAAAGTTGCGACAATATGCCGTTGCCGATGCAGGAGCGTGCGTTTAGTTCATTATATTATGGTAATAAAGTAGGTAGATAAAAAGAGAATGAAGAAAATAAAAAAAATAAGGAGTGCACAGTAATTATTTTATGGTAAGTTAAGTATGAGGTATGGTTAACTGTTGATAGCATACAAAAATAAGTAATCACATACTTTGTCGTACTAAAAACAATCATAAAGCGTAGGTAAGTGAACTGAGATTTAGTTTTTGATTTGTGGTTTGCATTTGAAACGACGAAACAACCAGCCCCATGGCGGGGTTTATTGTACCGTTGCGATCGATCTCATAAAAATTTTTTGGTTAGAAATAAAATGAAAATCGGCACATTGAACCCCGCTCTCCTTTGCATAGATAAACTTCTTTTCACTACTTCCCTATCACTAATTCATGATTACACTCACACGACGATTTTCAACATTTCAGAGTGTGGGGTCACCAAAACCTCGTATAATCAACGTGGCGAGCCATTGTGGTTTACAACCGCTACCCGGCTTCGGAGCTTACAGTGCCAGCAAAGCGGGTGTGCTGGCTTTCACGAAGGCATTGAGAATGGAGCATCGAAGACACGGGTTGAGTGCTGTCGCGTTTGTACCAGGTATTAGGATATAATATGTATAAATTAGTAAATATCACCTTTGGTAGTAGTGAAGCGTTCATTTTAGTAAAACGGAAGCCAGGGCCAAAAAGGTTTGCTATTTGGCAATACTAGATACTAATCGTGACTTTGAGAGTACTTAGTGCCTAGTGATGTGATCAGTGATGGTCATATTATGATCACCATTCGAACTTTATAGAGACTTTTGAATTGAAGGCACGCCCCTCTGACTTATAGAAATCATATTATGCGTAGGTATTAACAATGAATTATCACTTGCATAAACAGTGAAGAAAAACATTGTGAGGAAACCAGCATGCCTTAGAGCTTTTCTCAACGGTGTTTGAAGTCTGCCAACCCGCATTAGGCCAGCGTGGTGGACTATAGCCTATATCCCTCTCATTCTGAAAGGAGAACCATGCCTAGCAGTGGGACAGTATACCTTATTTTATAATTACATAAATAAAATAAAATTTCGTAACTTACTATGTATTTATTTTTTATTACAATGATGAGCATGGAAAATGCCCAATAGTTAGGGTGGCATCATTATTTTTATTTATTTATTTATATACGGTTTATTGCACACCAATACAAACACAATTATAATAGAAATGAGCAAAGTTTACACATATTCGACATTGAAATGACGTAAATTCTGAATGTGAAGGCAAATTTCTGAAAAGACTCGCGGTGGCTTAGTGGTCATAGCGTCTGGTGTACCTAACCTGAAGACGCAGGTTCGAATCCTTCCCGCGGTCGAATATTTTCTTCGCTAAATAACGTTAAAATCTTATCATGGAAAATGTCAAAAATAGGTACAATGATGATTATGACCGTGAATTTTCAAAATTGAGCTGATGACGAGTTCACTCGTTCGTTCAAACCTTCACTACTGTTCGATTAGACATTAATCATCTTAAATTTTTTTAAACTTACTTAACTGGTTATGTTATCTATAAAACTAATATATATACAGTATTTTTAATCAATTTGTTTTTTTTTTTGTTGTTCTAGGTGGTTTTGTCAGCTCAAGCAACATAATAGCGAGTCAAGGTACACGTGGACACGCGATGCTAGAAAATTTGAATGACGAACAGAAATCGTTTTACGAGAAAAGAATCATAACACTCACTAATTATCTGCAGTCAGCAACAACTCACAAAACAAGATACAACTCTTTGAAAGACGAAAACATCATAGAGACTTTCGTCAAAGCTTTGACGGATGATAGTCCCAAGGATCTGTACAAAGTGGAATCATGGAGATACATGTTTTATTATAATCTGTTTAAATTACCGCTCCCAGAAGCAACTCTCGACTGGCTTGTAAAAAAGTTCCTTAATTTTCCCGAGTGAATAAATTGTTTGAGAAATACCTACCTAATTTTATGTAAGAAAAAAATACTCAGTATTATGTAGATACTTGACGTAGTTCCAATAGGTAGGTACATAAACATACAGATAAAAGTTTTAGGGTACCCTCACCTGATCCTTGAACCTGGGCGTTGAAACTTATTTCACATCCCTAAACTAGGTATTCTATTTATTTAGCAGTAACGTATATGTAGCTATTTTAGTTTCCCACTGCTGAGCAAAGGCCTCCCCAGGATTTTCTGTTTGTTTTTTTATAAACGATTTGTATTCTATAATACCGAACTCTTTCGAATGCAGCTTGTAAGTCGTGTAAGGAAACAAGGTTAGGATCAATATGAATTGATGATAAGTAGGTAGTTACGGCATGGCAAGGTCTGAGATAGCGACGCGGTAGGTTTTGCAGTACCCTACTCATGGGATTGACATAATTATGGACACCGCACTTGCGGTCTACCACTGTGTCGCGGAGAAGTGGAAAAAAGTAGCAAGAGGAAACATCCGTGTGGTTTTAGTAGTCAGGTCAGAATGAGTACTTAGTGTCCGACATGCCAGGTCGCCTGCAGCGGACGGCCTGCGGAAGTTAATGAGGATTTCCACAAACGAAAAAATTGCAATCATTAAGTATTTTACAATCTATATAAACTAATACCACAGATTAGATTACCTACCACAAACTGGGTTGAATAAAATTAACGATTTTGAAATGGCTGTATTAAATATCTTCGTCAGGGCGCGGATTGACAACATGAAATATTTCGCGCGTAGGCAGCCGTAGCGCGGTTTTAAACATTGTTACCCAGGCAATACGGGCATTCACGTCATCAGTCCGTGTCCTAAATTGTCAGTCGTATTTATAAAACATTACAGAAAACGCACATTCATAATTTCGAGAACCAAGTACCTATACGTAACTAATACAGATTATACAGATAGATATAATATTATGTAAGTAAGTAAATTTTATTAGAAACTAAGCAGAGCTTGTACTATGGGTATATGGATATAAAACATTTTTTGTTTTGTAAATACATATTACTTTTAATACATAAGAAACATCCAGACAAACACAAACACCTAAGATCATCACTTAAATGGGAATCGAACTCACGACCTCGTGATCAGCAGTCCGACACGCGTACTACTAAACCATAGACGTCGGTGTATGTTAGTAGGTACATACCTATGTTTAGTTCCCATGTAATAGATAGTGAGCTAGGACGATATTTTAACCGGGCGAGCCTATTATCGGGGCACAAATCAAATCCGAGATGCTACTGAGAATTTCATATATAAACAATGACACTGCTCCACGTGGGAATCGAATCGAGGAGCTCTAACGTAACAGTCGTACCTACATAAGATCACCAGACTAATCAAAGAGTAATTATAATCATACTATCTTTATATATCTTTATATATTTGTTTGTTTGTTTATTTGTTACTCAATCACGCAAAAACGGCTGAACCGATTTGCATGAAATTTGGTACCCTAATAGTATGTGACTGGGAATAAAGTATAGGCTACTTTTTATCCCAGAAAAATGTGGGAATATCCCGGAAATCCCGAAAAGCTGATATAGGAGAACTACTTACGGGATTCGAATGCAATTTCATACACACATAGTATGTGACCGGGAATAAAAATAGGATATATTTTACCCCAGAAAAATGTGGGTATATCCTGGAAATCCCGAAAAACGAATATCTTTCGGGATTCGAATACAATTTCATACACACATAGTATGTGACCGGGGATAACAAATAGGATACATTTTACCCCAAAATTATGTGGGAATCCCCAGAAAACTTATGTAGGAGACCTACTTACGGTATTTAAATGAAATGTTGGTAGTAATAGTTTGTGATTGGCGCTGGCATATTGAATACTTCTTTTCTCGGAACAAAACGGGAATTTCCCTAACATTGAGTAATTGTTATCCCATGAATACAATCCGACAACAATTGTGTTACAAAGTCTAGGCGTCTGAAGTCGCGGGTAAAAGCTAGTAATATATAGGAAAATGAGGCAGTCAAAACCATCGACATAGGACCAAAATATTTTTGTTTTGTCAGGAGGACAAAACAAAAATATTTTGGTCCTATCAAATAATTTTAAACTGCTATTAAAAATTATGTAAACTGGTAAGCGCTTCTTTCTCTCATTATTCATAGGATTTATACTCTTAGTTGGACTTAAATCAACCATGCAAAATCACAATACGACTGCAAGGTTGTTCTACATTTAATCTAGCTTAAAAATACAGTATTCAAGGTGCATTTAAAAAACAATAACTACAGATTTGACATTGACAGTAATAACAGTTGACATTTTGGTTTTGACAGAAGATACATTCCTCGGAATTGATTCCATTGATTTGCGATTGGAAAAAGGGAATGAATTGAATAAAAACGTTTAAAATAGTGCATAAATTACAACACAGTGTTAAGATACAAGAATTAATTACTATTGCATACATCTGCGTGCATCCAGTATAATACCGTTGAAATGGAGATTGGGTGCGGGCCGAATTCGGTCGACGAACCGGTAAGTACAATTGAATTTTCACTCTCCCTTATACAAAATCAATACGAGACTGTATTAATAAAATTACATAAAATTTTAAAAAATATTAGTGGCAAACTTAAAAGCTTTAGAAATGGTTACGAGTTAATCGATCCCTAAGTGTTCACCTGGATACTGTAATGTAGGTTACTAAAGAATGATAATTTTATCCAATTAATCTTATTGATAAAATACACAATCGAACTATTTACCATTATTGCAGAATATCCTATACAAATTGCAACGTAACATCAAAGTGTTTAATACAACAAATCCACTACCAAACCGGGGATACAACTTGGTTGCCTGTGCAAGCAAATATGGAATAGTTTTCATTGGTTCACCTGATGGGAATTTGACAGGTAACTACATATGTTTTTATTTCATTAGCCTGTAAAGTATCAAAACTGACAACACAGTCTTGCTACTATTCTGTCTGGATTTCAAAAAAGACTATGAGTCTCTGAGTTTGTTTCAGTATTACTTCTCAGAGTTTGTCAGTTAGGAAATGCCGGAGCCATCCAATGTGTATTAGTCCCAGTATTAGCATGGGTCGGGGGTGTTTTGGGGATTAAATTACAAGATACCCTGAAACACTTACTTGAATGTTGTTATGTTTACAGTTTATTACCTACAACAACTGATTGACAAGGAGTGTGAGCCCCAACATATGACAGTTAAACTGCAAGAGAAACCAACTCACATTGCTGCAAGCTGTGACCAAGAACTGTTGGCTGTAACTGGGGGCCAACTGTTATGCATCTTTAAGATAACTGACTTTCAAAATCAGGTAATTTATCATTTAAGTATTACGATCATCACTTGATTTAAATTTTACATTACATATTGTTAGTTGTAGTGCTAGCCCAAAAACTTGACATCGGTCTATCCTCAGGATATTGGTATTGCCCAGAAATTGGGTTGCAGAAGTGTCATGGCAGGTGCTTCATTAAACAGGTTCAGAGGATGATAATTACAAGTCCCATTGGGACCAACTTTTTGGAACCGTGTAACTAGTTTTGAAATGAAATGATATTTATTTCTGTAAATAGATCTTTTTTTAAAGATCTTTTTGTTTGACTTTAACTTTGAATTTTACTCAATAAAATTGCACTTTATTTTCAGAATGTTTCACCATTACTATCCATAAAAACTGATGTGAATCCATCCACCTTTGTGTCGGCTCTGCAATGGAATCCTTGCATTCCTGACACCATTGCTATAGCCTTCTATGATGGTACCCTATTGGTGTCACAAGTAAGCACCTCTCAAATCAAGAAGGTGCCATCAAAAGCAAGGTAGAAATACTTACTGTATATTTTATTAAGTGTTTAATGAGTATTGCTTTCTTTAAATTTTACATGATTAAACAAATGTCTTTTATCAGATGCCTGTGTTGGAGTCCTAAGGGCAAACAACTGGTCACTGGCAACAATGATGGCACTTTAAGCCAGTTCAAACCTGACCTAACACCAGCAAAGACCATACCTGCACCAGATCTGTTTGATAGTTCATCACCAGAAGCATTGGCGGTGTACTGGATATCAACGTTTCAGTTTGCCGTTGTGTATAAGAATGCTTCGGACAACAGTCGCCCAGGTAATTAAAAATAAAAGTGTTTTTTTTATCAAAAACTGCATGTCAATGGCAGATGATGCATGAGTATTTTCCTCATTACTGATATACTAGTGCACCACTTTAATCAGTCAACAGTTTATAGAAAGACAATTATTTTTATGAAATTATTTAATTTGCAGCTGTAACCATTATCAATACACCAAAAGCAGGACAACCATCCTGTCTAAACTATGAAGACATCTGTTATAGTATGGGATCGAATAGACCCTCCTATTACTACTTGCAAGGATTGGCGCAATGGTATGAACACATTTTATAATCACGAAAAAATATTAAAATATTCTATTTTTTAATGCAAATAATATTATTGTAAATGATCTTTCCATTAGATTGAAGGGACTGGACGGGACTTTATGAACAATGCCGATAGATTGATTAGAATAGATTAGATAATAAACAGGCTGCTTATTGCAAAATATCACTTGAATAAAATAGAATTCATTTATTTGCATAAGATTATGGGTACAATACTTAGGATGGATTGTTGTTGCAAAGTTCCTTCTGCTTACATCTAAGCGTTGGTTAAGGTTGTTCATAGTCTTATTGTATGCCCTATTGTATTAGGGAACACACTGGTGATAATATTTGTAAATAAATTACTTAGCAACGAATCTGCAAGTTTCAGCTGAACTTACTGCATTCAGTTTGTAGATGGATAATGATGATGGATTTGACCATGTTGCGACCCCCAGTTTTCGTTTACCAGTAGAGCATGTTAAGCTTGACTACCATTATCTACCATAATATCAGTTGTGCCCAGAAATTGAGTTATGGAGGTCTGAAGGTAAAATACCGACGCCGCACCTGGTAACACTGAAAATCTACATCGGTTATAGTTAATTGTGCGCCTATAGTCTTGAAACTGGACTAGGGCCGTACCTACACAGGACTGTATAATTTTAGGTACCATTTAGTATAATTATATCACCAACAATTAATTTGTATCATAACTTTTAAAATTTAATCAATATTTAACTTTAAAGATTATTTATTTTCTTTCCAACAGGAATATCATAATGTCGTCGTCTTCGAACAGTACTGAAATAGCAACTCTTGGCTCTACTGATGGGGCTAACTGGGTTCAGTGGTGTCAAGTAAGTTCTTTTATTTTTTATTTTTTTAAGAATGACAACTATGAAAATAATACTTGCTTTCCACACTTTTTGCTATATCAAAACTAATAACTAGCATGCTTCATTTAGCAGTGATAATAATTATAATTGGAAGTCGATCATCATCATCAAGAAATTGATCATTTGATCCCTACTTCCCCACTCATGCGAAAGAAACTCTCGGTCTGTCTGTTACACTCTCACGACTAAATCGCTGAACTGATATTAGTGAAATTTGCTACAGAGATAGATTGGACCTTAGAAGGACATAGGCTATGCTTTTTTTCTCAAAAAGCCCTTTGGGTTGCTGAGGAAACCGCAGGCAACAGCTAGTCTTCCATATAAATAAAATTCAATTGGTGTTTGTTAGTCTCACTTATACTGAAAAACGGCTTGACATATTTTGATGAAATGTGTGTTTGAGTGGGTCCATTGATGGTTTAGATTCACAATTGGTTAGGTGATGCTGCAATTGGGTTAGTTCTTGTATAGAATTCAAATAAATTTGTGGTAATTATATTTGCAGAGTGATGAAGCAAGGCCAGAGCTTCCACTAACCAATAAAAAACTAGAGAACTATCCTGTTGGCATTAGTATTGACACCTGCGCTACACATCAGTTGCAATGGGGTATGTACCTGTTATGATAATAACTAAAATCCTATTCCTTGTCTGTATGCAATGAACAAATGTAATACAAAAATATAAAAGAGAGCTCACCCCTAAGTAAATCCTCCCTCTCTTTCTCTCTCTCTTATAATCTAGACTCCATCCTATCGAGTGGCTATCACAATAGGCCGACTATGATCACAGTCATAGAACTAACATTAAAAAAAAATCATAATACATAAAATTGCATTGCAGATGAGAACACAACACTTCCGCACATGCCATTACTACACGTCGTGTCACACAGCGGACTTCTTACCATATTCAATATAATCAACTTGAACAAAGAGGCTCAGCAAGTATGCACACCTCCTCAGCAACTGGTGTTGCCAGCCGCTGCGTTAACCAAGTAAGAGAGATTATTCCACATGACTTCATACAAAAATTGTGTCTAAACTCTTTTTCAGTGACCTGTGTATTTTAAATAACTGGTTATAGTTATCGTTAGTTAGTCGTTTTCTTATTGCTTACCTATGTCTGTTTCTGAATAGTAACATTGGCACTTATTTGATCAGATACAAGGACAGGACAGCTGTATTAGGAACTCTGTGTAATAAATTGTAACTCCGCGTTTCCAATGACGACAAAACATGTTGGAAACTTCTATCTAACTCTCAAAGAGTGAGTGGGATAGGTTGTAACCTATCCCACCAACTTCAAAACATGTTGTAGGTTTACAGCATGTTTTGAAGTTGGTGAAAACTCGAGTAATAGGTACCGTCAAACGGGGTGAATAGGAACTCAGGGACCGTGAATCGAGACAAAACTTTGAAAGGGATTTTCAGCTTTAATTATTATATTTTGATGCCAAAAAGGTCTTCTAATGGTTTATTATAATTTAGGAACAATATTAGAGTCCCTTTTTCCAACAAACTATAATAATTAAAGCTAAAAATCCCTTTCAAAGTTTTGTCTTGATTCACCCCTGCATCCCTATTCACCCCGTTTGACTGTATTAAATATTAACTACTACTATAAAAGTACCACCTTTATTGGACATTCACACACACACTCCGTGCCTCGGAGAGCATGTAAAGCTTTTGGTACCGGTTGTCATATGAACCTATGATAATCATCAGTGGCAGGCAGTAGCCCAAAAAGCCTGAAATTGGGTTGCGGAGGTCGGATGGCAGACGCTTCGTGTAAAATATTGATATTCAGCCGCATTTATAGTTAGATATAGAAAAGTTGGGAAAAGGAAGATAACAAAACTACTTGCTTCCGTTCAAAATGTGAATGTTATGATTATCTAAACTGCTATATTAATTTTATCAAGAGGTATCTTATTTAATGTCACTTTGTATGTAGGGGTAATGTCCGGAACAAATGATCCGATGAATCGTTTATAGTCGCAGGTTAAAGTTACTTTATAATGTGAAGTAACATAAGAAAAATAAATAGTATAATAATAAATATTTTTTTCATATTTATCTTAATAATATTTCTGTCCAGTGTAATCCCAGGAGAGGCCCCTCCCCAAGCTGCGCTCGCCCTGACATCAGGGCCTACCTTCGCTCCAGCTCCCGTAGTTCAACCAAAGGTAATCTTCAACCTATCTTATATACACTATCTACTCAGGGCCGGATCTACCATATGGCTTTTTGGGCTTCAGCCCAGGGCCCCGTGGATTCAAGGGGGCATAATATATTATAATATAAATAAAATATTTTACTGTCTCATTTTTTTTTATACTTTGAGTAATTAGGTGGGCCCCTAAGTAGTATTAGCCCAGGGCCCCCTAAACTCACGGTCCGGCCCTATATCTACTTACACTCTACTTATTATATAAATACAAATTAATTGCTGCGTCTATGGAAGATCATCACTTAAGAAAGGTTCTATTGATTTGGCTGATTTTGCTTTAGTATTTAAATTACTGTACATAAAAACGTATTATCCTATGTATCAGGTACAGACAACAGTTCAAGCTATCCAAAACTGTCAAATTTTCCCAATTGAAAATTAACCTTATTTTTTTGTATTAAAGTTGAAAATCTATCAAAGAAATTTAACAGATTGAGGTAGCTTGATGTGCTGGCCTCTGTACTTACACGTGACTCTGAAACACAAAAGGTTTAAGTGATACAAGTTTTAACTATCTCAAGTAAGTAAAAGTATACAAATAGTTAACAAGTATTAGTTTTGGACTAGATGGTGCTGTGTAAAAATGTCCCTAATATCCCAATAACATTTAATCTTATTTTGACCACGATTCTTTCAGCCCCAAACCATGCCATTAATGCCAACACCACAGCCACAGCCGCAGGCGCAGCCGGCACCCGCTGCGCCATCTTCACAGTTCGGCGGCGTACTAAATATACCGAAACCACCGAGCTACACACAGTCGCAGAGTCAAGGGTTCGCTCCAGGTATACATATACTTATCAGAGTAGTAGACTAGTGACAGTAGTAGACTAGTAGAGTAGTGACAGGATCACTATGTTGCCCATCGGTTCAATTGCTGATGAAAATGGATATCATAAAACTTAGTGCGAGTGATAACAGAGTCATACCAACTGTTTTTTGTTTCAGCTCCCGTTAAGATTGAGCAAAAACAGATACCGGTGGAAGTAAAGCCAACGCCAGTAGTTCAGCCTGCACCGCAAGCCACAATTGTAAGAAAATGTTGCGCATACTTACAAAGCGGAACTTATTTTATTTATTCAGGCACATTAAACGGCTACAATATGTGTTTGAGCAGAGTAGAGATAATACAAAATATTAACAATATTGCAGCCCACTACATTATCCGCATATTAACATAAGAAAGTATGATAAAGAGTGCCACTTGATAGATAATAATAATTAGGTAGATCACATAATATAATTGATTAATTACATAATGCAAAATAGTAATTCTAATTCCAATTGATTGATTGCTTGGCAACAGAGTAATAATTAACACAAAAAGAAAGAAATAATAAGATGTAGATTAGCTTAAATTAGAAATGATAATAAAATAATTATTAATATATGTATAATTTATCTTCAACCCATATACTGTCCCACTGCTGGGCACGGGTCAGACAGACCCGTGCAGACTTCACACGCCGTCGGGAAAATCTGTAAGAATGTAGGTTTCCTCACGATGTTTTCCTCCACTGAGTGATAATTAGGTAATTTATAATACGCACATGATTTCGAAAAGTCAGAGGTGCGTGCCTTTGGTTTCGAACTCGAGACCTTTGACTTGGCACTAGGCTATGTCGCGTGCGGCGCTGATGGTATTAATAAGTAATAAAACAGATCTCAAACGATCAACAATTTATTATATAAAGGTCGTTGGTCTAAAAGCCAACTTACTGCTTGTATATGACCATCGCATATACGTTTAACCGTTTATATACGGTCGTGGGTACATACTAAATGTATGAACCCCATAAGCTTCTCATCCGACACGACTCTAGTACGCTTCTAACTTTATATAGCCAATTCTTAGTACGTCACGGGTAGGTCCCAGCTATCTAACTGCTGGGCACGGAAGCACCTTGTGGGCTCATATAATAATAAGCATTTGTTTCAGACAACCCATATAATGTTCGTAACAATTTTATGTTAATCAAGTGTTAGTACAAAGGTAGGCACATGAATTAACATTTACTAAATTATTTCCTATCTTACCAGCCGCAAACTCAACCAGTGGCGCCAAAACCTTCGCCAGCGCAAGCTCAAGAAAACGCCGCACTAAAAGCAGAACAAGAGAGAATTAATGAAATGAAAGCCAACCAGGAACTGAAGAGTATGCTCGTCAAGGAAGTCAATGACTTTCAAAAAGAACTCTACGCGTTTATGGTGAAGACTAGAGAGTCGCAGGCGAGGGTGGGTTTGTTAAACTAGTTGTTTATATTCCTTATTCTTTGGCATCAATTCAGAAAATAAGGTTTCATTGTTAGAACAATGCCTCCTTCCTTTTAGAGAGAAATCAGTACATTTCTTACTATACTTGCGGCCCGCTATGACGACCGTTACGTTAATGGCCAAAATTAAAAAAAAAACAATACATATACATATTGAATATATTTTTTGTAGTAGTATCGTTAGATCACTATTGACAATAAAGAACAGCAATTTGCTCCTTCTAATGTTATTACCAATTAATACGAAACTTCATGAGTGGACAAACTTCAAAACGGCCATCATAGCGTGCTGGTAGTGTAGTTTGAATATAAATAATATTATTATCTCACTAGCTGCCCCCGCGATGTCCCCCCTTTTTTTTCCTTTTTGCTCGGCTCCTATTGGCGTTAACATGATGTTATATAACCTATAACATTCCTCGATACTATCCAACAAAGATTTCAACCAGAACAAGACTAACAAAAGAACTCTTCAGCTTTACAATATTAGTATAGATATATCTACATCAATATAGGAAGGAATATACTGTTAATAATATAGTTTTCAGATAATTAATCCATTGCTTGGATTTATGCCTATAATCTATTTATTCCCTTTTTTTCCCAGGAACCATTTGTTATTCCTCCGTGAAATAAACTATTCCCCTGACTTAACCCATTCAGTTCCTGTAATACCTGACTAATATCCTGTATATTTTCTACAGATGCAACGCGACATCGATTCAATCAATGCTAATTTCAACTACAACTCACAAGATGCAGAACAACTGAGAAAAGAATGTTCTCCTGACGAGTTGCGCAGTGCTATCGTACAATTGAAGCTGGAGCTGGTTCGCGCATGCGCCGTCATTGCTGAAGCGCGCACGCATGCTGAGTAAGTTTCTTCTTTATTTGAACTCAGCTTGAAATATAATTAGAGGATTCCCAGCATACCGCAATAGAATAATAATAAATATTTGGGTCCAGACTAGGGCGAGCTTGCAATATATATTGGATATCTACTAGATAATGCATATTATACTAAACTTATGCTGAGTCGGGACCTTATTGTGATGAACAACGGCGACGGACAGTACCTTCATTTATTTTGTTATTTCTTCTCTTCTTTGTATGTAGTACTAGTCGCTGTTTTTATGGCAATAAAATCTTTCTTTCTTTCTTATATAATAATATACTTTTTTTTAATACATACAAGTTGTATGTATTAACAAAAAAAGCGTTTGCGTTACGCAAACGCTTATGTATATGAACATAAATATTTGTTTCCTGTGGGAATCGAAGCTACGATGGCGTGGTCAGCAGTCCGATAGTGGTTCGAGTATCGGACTGCTGACCAAACGACTTCAAAATGCGTATCTTAGAACAAACGACGTCAAAATAAAGAAATAATAATAACAAAAAATAATGGACGTAAATAACAATTGTGCATATTATTTATACTTCTATGTACAACACTAGCACATGGCATTAGATGTTATTATTATAATTATGTTTATGATTGAACTTTGCAATCATTGACAAACCATTTCTATCAGATATTATGTTTCGTTGAAATCTGTAGGTTGTTCTGATTTGTCATAATAGAGCATAGCATATATTCGCAATCTTTATAGGGCGAAAGACACTCACCAATGGATGCAAGCAGACCCCTTGACAATGAAGCGCGTGGCATCTGTGAAGAAACTCGCATATTACGTACAAAATCAACTTGAACGTGCCCAGAAGGCGCTTGATTATAAATGGAATGAGGCAGTGTCCAGGGACCCTAATTATAACAAGTAAGTGATATGGAAGAACACATCGACCCGTCCGTGCCTCAGAGAGCACGTAAAACCGTCGGTCCCGGTTATCATACGAACACCTATGACAATCGTTAGTGGTAGTCAGAAGCCTAAAAGGCCTGACAACTAGTCTATCTTTAGGATATCGGTATTGCTCAGAGCTTGCGTTGCGGAGGTCTAAATGGCAGTTAATTAATGTAGAATACTGATATTCAGCCACATCTGATTAGAATTGAAGCTGACCCCAGCATAGTTGAAAAAGGGTCAGAGGATGGTGAAGTGCTGGTTATATATATTTTTTTATTTATTATAAAAAAATATATAGATAAGTCAAGACAAGACAAAAATATAGAATAAGGGTGGCCAGAGTACCAAAATCTGGTTATCATGTAGTCCTAAGTAACTATTTTTTAGTTTTGGAATGTCGAGTCTTTGGTTCTAAATTAATGGTTTGTTATGGTTTCGTTTAAGTGAACATTTCCTAGATCAACCAGTGTTATTGGGTTTTTTTATGAAATTCTCAGTAGCAGCTCGGAGTGTGGATGTATTGTGTCTATTAATATAAAATAACTAAACATACTGCCGGAATATGGGGGTACATTAGTCCATCACTGCCTAACCCTTCGGAGAATACATGTGTTATGTTAAGTGAAAATAAACTTACAGCTGAATTTATTTCGCAATTTCAGGGTTGGTCCTATAGTAAGTCGTTTTTATTGATGAGTGCAATGGAGTGTTCTTAAATAGATTATGGAATTTAAAAAAGTTGTATTAATATGAACATTTCAGCATTATTTGACCAGCCTGTAAACAGAAAATATATCGAATGCTGTCTGTTAACATGAAATTGAAACATGTTTAAAGAAACACTGTTTTACATGTTACTTTGGAAGCTCAGATCAATCTGATGCCGGCTGAACCACTAACACATGGACTATTTTTTCATTATGTTATTCATTTTTCCTAGACCAGGTCAGCGCATGATACGCCCTATCTTAGACGACGTATACCAACCGCTAGTGAAACAGCAAGAGATTCTGAGTCGACAACAAGCCGTACTGCGAACACTGAAGAATACGCTTAACGAATGTGACATCACGCCTATGTTCAAATCTACCTCGCTATTGAGGAGCACGCCCTTCAGAAACAAGTAGGTTTTATTTCATTCCTAATTGAGTGATGGGAAAAGTTGGTAATTCACAAGCTGGACCATAAATTCACGGAATCAATCAATCACCTGACGGTTACTGACTTAATGTTATAAATGAGAAAGTAACTGTCTGTCTGTCTCGCTTTCACGCCTAAATCGCTGAACCGATTTTAATGACATTTTATACAGAGATAGCTTAGTCCTTGGGAAGGACATAGGCTATGCGATGCGAGTGAATCCGCGGGCAACAGCTAGTCATGGAATGTTTTAGATTGTAATATTGATTGTAATAAATGCTAAAATGTTCAGTCGTACAATCCACATTCGGTCAACCGTCAAAAAAGTTTATCACACGCCAACATTTCACTGTATGTACAGAGGCCAGCACATCAAGCTACCACAATCTGTCAAATTTCTTTGATAGATTTTCAACTTTAAGTCAACACAATAAGATTCATGTTCAATTGGGAAAATTTGACAGTTTTGGATAGCTTGACCTGCTGGCGTCTGTACTTTTTAATAAATGTTTTGTAGTTATGTATGTTTTGTAGAAATTATCCTATCTAAATACTTACTTATTTTATTTAATAACATATTTTTTTCTGGATGTTACTAGCGTTTTGTGAGAAAAACGGGCCATGCTAATGGAAGTCTGTTCTTTCGTAATTTGGATTGTAATTAATTTGTTCTTGTTCATCTTTATTTTATCTACCTGCATGATTAATAACATTTAACTTATCCCGCATGAGCTAACAAATGTGTTGTGAAATAACACAAAACTCCTTCACAGGGATCCACTCTCAAAATTAACGAAGAACATACTTAACATGAGTATTGATACAACTGACAGTAAGAAGAAAGAGCCACTACTTTCTTCCCAAAAACTCGATGCTTTGAGGGACATGCTGTCCAACCATAAGACAGTCAGGATCAAGCCGGTGAACGTTGAAATGAGACACCATCTAGCTACAATGAGAAATAATTATGAGAAGAGCTTAAAGGAAAAAGCACAGCCCATTGATCAAGTCGTAAAAACTGAGCCGGATGTTAAACCACAAGTACAGTATGGTGAGTTTTTTTTCACCTGATGTAACACCAGGGGTATCACTTGCGCGTTGCCGACCCTGTAAAATGAAAGAGGAATAGTTGGTTTGGCAGTATAAGGTTCAAAGTCCCCCCACTGCCAACACAACGTTTCCTCGTGGAGGACTGGCAACCTTGCTCACCGTAAGAAACACAACACAACTCAAAGCAGTGTTATTTTACTTCGATTTTCTGCAAGGCGGAGGTACTTCGCCAGTCGGGCAGCTCCAATTTGAGTGGAATTACTCCCACTATGCCCTACCTCTCTTAACTGTATTTTGTCTGAGTATTTTGTTAACACTCATAAAATGGTGTCATAGTTAGTTCTAGAAATAAGCCACTTTGATGTTGCGCTGTAGCAACAAACTTCTAACCTCTTAATCATAACCTTCCTACGATTGTGTCCGATTCCCAAAATCTAATATGACCTTCAAAGATTCGTATTCAAAAATTCAACTTGAACTTCGCATTAAAAAAAATATATATTTGGCATATTTAACACAGAACGATCTATGTATATGTTTATCTTGTACTATGGGTACTATACATATTGGATATAGTATGAAATATGCATGAGATGCATAAAAAACACCCAGACAAACACATAAACTAATTATGTTCATCACAAATATTTATGTACTGTGGGAATCGTACCCCCAACCTCGTGATCAGCATTCCGACACTTGAACCACTGGACCACAGACGTCATCTACGTCGAGAAATCTTTCAATTATTATATTTTTTGTATTCATTTTAGTTCAACAAAAAGCATTTGTACCTCAATTCGAGCCCAAAGTTGAAGTAAAACGGGAGCCAGTCAAACAGTCTCCTATCAGCGTGCCATCCTTCACTCCGGTTGGTGGCGTGAAGCCCACGACACCCGGACTGAATAACGTCGCCAGAACGCTGTTTACCGATGGTAAGTGATTCTCAGTCACTACATAAACACTGCTGAAAATTGGTATCACAAAGTAATCACCATTAAAATGGAAAATTTTCAAAATTTCCTAATCGTCATCAACCCATTTACTGTCATAGTTAATAGTTATTAAGTTAGGTTAATTCAATAATCCACCTCATTAACGTGTTATTGCGATCGTTTTGCGATTGATAGGGAGGGGTGCCGCTTTACACATTGAATAGCGCCATCCCTTTCACACAACCTAAAGATGATCGCGTTATCACATTGTGGTAAGGCCCCTGTAGGTCAACTTTAAACTGTTTACCTGTTCACAGAACCTAAACTAGAGCCACCAAAGCCGCAAGCGCAAGTTCCGAAGACGGTACCTCCAGCGTTCAGTTTTTCAAGTACGCCGGCGTCTGCGGATACGCGAAGTGTTCTCAAAGACCTGCTGCAGAACAAACAAGCCAAGAACGATGCCAATACTTTTATGGGACAAAACATTTGTTCGCCTTCGTCGTTTGCATGTAAGTTTGTTTTATTCACCTTACGCTTTCAAGTCATTTCCATTTCCTTTTTTGGTATTTCATTTTCATCTGTTAAGGATTATAGAGGTACCATAGGACACATACCATGCGATTTCTTAATGTCTTATAAATAAATACTTTATACAGATTGCAAGAATGATAGAGAGAAAAGAACAATTTCCTTATATTGAGCATTCTTAATTTATTCGATTTGTATGTATTTATTAATTAAATTTTATTTCCGATAATAATAATTGCGCTGTACCATGAATGCATAAATACGATTTTCTTTAATTTTAGTTACAACAACAGCAGCAACTGCTACTCCGGCGCCAGCACCTGTGTTCACAGCTAAACCAATAGCGGACATAAATAACATGTTCAGTAAATTCCAACCTCAAACATTTGTACAAGAACCCAAACCACAGGCCTTTGCACCGGAACCTAAACTGCAGTCCTTTACCTTGGAACCTAAACCTCAAGCATTCATATCGGAGTCCAAACCACAAGCATTTGCAGCAGAATCGAAACCGCAAGCATTTGCAGCAGAGGCTAAACTTTTACCGTTTTCACTGAAACCTAAGCCTCAAGTTCCATCCCTGGAAAGCAAATCCACTACTACAGCTGTCAGTCCAAAGTCAAGCGAAACGGGAGAGCCTGAAGCAGATGCCAAAACAGTCTCTATCAAACCGAAGACTGATAAACAAATCACAAATCTTTTCGCCATGAAAACTTCCACGCCGCTTCCTAGTCCACATGTGCCCGATGTTTTGAAAACCACAAAAGATGTAAAGACTGATAATGCTTCTAAAACAGAAGAAAAAGCGAAATCGAAAGAGAACGTTCCACAGGCAGACCAGAAAGTAACACAAAAAGCTTCAAGTGATACTGTACCATCGCGTAAACCACTGACAGCTAAAACTCATATCACAACTTCACAACCAGTGAGCAACTCTTCCTCAAGCACGGCCAGCAGTGGAAGTAAGTCTTTATTTTTATTTACTGATATTTATTTAAATTCAAAATGTTTTTATTTAACAATATCGATTATCAATTCGATTATCATTATCGATTCAGGTCGATGAATCAATTCTCAAAAAAAACCTGATCATTGGTATTGTTTACCCTTTACCTTTCTGTTTAGGTGAATCACAAAAGCCCAAAGAAATAAAAGCTGAGGCTAAAGCAGAACCGCAAAAACTAGTAGAAAAGTCCGAATCTTCGTCATCAAATGCTTCGTCAATATTTGCTGCTGCCAATGCTACAACTCCTACAGGCAAGTTATAAATGTTTTGCATCGCCTCCGTCTCGAATATTCATGTCGTCAGTATATTCCTATTAATGTTAAGCTTTTCACTTACAGATAAACCACAAGATAGCACTCCTGCAACTGAAGAACCAGTTTCAGAACCAGATAGATCTACAACAGAAGTAGAATCTCCACCAGCTTCTAAACCTTCACTATTCTTAAATATAACTGCTGCTACTAGTCAGTCTGCGGCATCTGTTTTCGGAGCGGCAGTTGCATCACAAACAAAGCCCACGTCACCTACAACATCTATATTTGCGTCAGGAGCATCCCCATCACCGACGCCTTCTTCTGTCTTCGGTACATCGTCGCAAGGATCAATATTTGGAAATTCATCACCTACTACGACAACTTCAGTATTCGGTTCCACCGCTCAATCGGTGTTCAGTAGTGCCGCGAATGCGACGAAACCTTCCGTATTTAGTACACCTACACCTTCGTCTGCAGACCCATCGACGTCACCTCAATCAGTATTCGGTTCAACAGTTACAACAACAACTCAGTCGGGATCTATATTCAGTTCATCATTTGCTCAACCAGCTGCCCCGTCATCCCCATCTTCAATATTCGGTGCTCCGACAGCGTCATCAGTATTTGGTTCAACTGCGACTACACAAGCATCTGTATTCGGCGCGACAACGACTGCAACTCAATCTGTATTCGGAACACCAACAGCAACTACACAGTCGTCAATATTCGGTAGTACTCCTACTTCTACCCAAAGCGCGTTCACATCCACAACAACCCCATCTTCGGGCGCACAGAGCATTTTCGCTGCTGCTAATACAACGAAGCTGTCTGTGTTTGGCGGGGCAGGAACTTCAGTTTTTGGATCTGCATCGTCTAATAACCAGACATCTGTATTTGGAACGCCTTCAACGCAAGCTTCGGTATTTGGATCGGCAACTGCTACTACTCAAGCTTCGGTATTTGGATCAGGAACAGCTACTACTCAATCTTCAGTATTCGGAACGCCGTCACCGTCATCTCAAGCTTCACTGTTCGGGGTTGCCCCGACGACGCAAGCGTCAGTGTTTGGCACGCAACCAACTACTACGGCGCAGAGTAGTTCCATTTTTGGCGGTGCTGAAGCCAGTTTATTTTCGGCTGCTAGTATATCTACCACCAGCGCGCCTTCTCCAACCAGCGGCGGAAGTATCTTCGGCGGAATGTAAGACATTTTTTCTAATACAAATAAGAAGACATAAATTTGTAAAGTTATTTTATCGACTCTTTTTCCTTCGCTAAAATAAAGTTATAATCTTAGCTTACCATGAAAAATTGCCAATTTACCAACAAAAAAAATACAAAAAGATAATTTTTTTTTCAATCAAGTCATAAGAAAAAAGACAAAGACATAATAATTATTTTGATGGTTTTAGCTTTTACCAATCGCGTCTGAAGTCAGCTTCCATTATGTACTATCGTCTGACCTTTCTCCACTTTATTATTGAAACTACTGTTTCTTCAGATTCGAACCTTATGGTTACTTTCCATTTCCCCCAGGTCGTCAGGCTCAGTATTCGGTAATGGCAACACCAACGTATTCGGTGGTAAGACTGGATTCGGTCAATCGAACACCACGGCTGCTGCAATCTTCGGCAGTGGTGGTGCCACTGCTTTCGGCCAGCAGAAACCGGCCACCAACATTTGGTCTTCAGGCAACGCTAATGCCGACGGTGGATTTGGATCGACTGGATTTGGTAATTACATTTCCAATTGTCTATGGAGACCAAAAAGGCCACCCGGTATGACGTATAGACACTACGGCGTCGTCGACGTAATTTATACAACATTATTATTAGTATATGCGAAACCTGAAACACGTGTCTAGTATTTTTATGTAAATAATCTATGTACAAAATTTCAAAACTTGTATCATGAAAAATCACAAAGTTATAAGCTTGTTAAGTTACCTGGTTGTCCGTACAAAAACATGCTCATCACGCGCAGGCGCCGCCCCGCGCCCGCGTTGTCGCGGCGCTCATTGATAATAATGTGGCAGTAGGTACCTAACCGTACGGCGATTTCCGATTGCATTGTATTTAACTGATGATACATCACACTTTCCACATTTTCCATCACACTTCCAGTCTTTGAACTGTCGTAATGGTCAAGTGTAGGTAGACATTAATAAGTACTTTATTTGTAAATGCAGCCGTAAGTGATTAAATGTAGTCAATGCGATATGTTGCACCTTATACCAAACACTGTAAGTTCAAAATGGATGAAAAGTGTTAAACATCGCACTACTTAACCACAACAGGCTGTAGGTACAAATAAAAACGTGTGTTCATGTGTGTGACGATACTTTAATGTCAGATAGCTCCTCGTGCCGCACTGCCAGGAATACGTTATCACTTATCACCACAAACCGCTAGTATCCGTACCATTTCTTACACGAACACTATGCTTTTTACATACGATAGGTACACGTCAACCGAAACACAACTGCCGCGCGCTCGCGTTATCACCACAAACCGCTACTGTACGTACCATTTCTTAAACGAACACTACCTATGCTTTTTACATACGATAGGTACAGATCAACCGAAATGCTTGCGCTCGCGGTCGCGCTCTCGTTTTGTACCTACTTATCTGAACGGGAGCGACATACGTGCACACTTCCCTATAGCTGCCGGGCGACTGAAGTGGTTGCCTGGTTGGTTCACCCCCGGGCCCCGCCCGCCCCACTGCGCCCGCGCTGACCGCTCAGTGTCAGTGACCTGTGTTGCGCGCATATGATTGCGGATAGGTACTTAGTGTCGCTCGGTGTCCTACTCGTAACATTTTTTAAATGTTTTTGGGACAAAATATAACATGATGTAAAAATTATTGGAATCGATTCAGTTACTGATTCTGAACAAACTATATTCAGGTTTCGCATATACTAATAATAATGTTGTATAGAAGAAAGAAACATTTATTTAACCATAGCACATAAGATATGTACATGGTGTTATATAATAAGCAGTCATCGTATTGTAATCGATATTTTAACCATAAAAAGATACGTATTTGCATGTCTTACTGGCTGGATCAAATAGGTGCTTAGGTCAGCTGAATGCCAAGCTTCCTTGACGCTGGTTTTCATAAGGGACTCGCACATGTTCGACGGATGCCAATAGTAGCGATGTCGTAGTGTATGTAGTATATACATAAACGTACTTCTTCTCTAGCTAATTAAATCTTCCACTAACAGGCCAGCAGCCCACGACGCAAGCGTCATCAATTTTCGGCAATACAACGGGCGGTAGTTTCAGTACACCATCACCAGCAGGGCAGGCATTTGGCAGCCCACAAACCAATCAACCATTTGGCGGCGGTGACAATAAGCCGTCCGTGTTCGGGTCACCGCAGCAACAAGCCGGTGAGTGTATGTATAAACCAACGCCATTATTTTCGTAAGGACAAGAACTCACGCTTTCCCTGGTGGAAAGCGTGAGTTGAGCGAGAGTGCGAGTTTACATTAGAATATTGACAAATAAACAGAGAATTTGTAAACTGTCACATTAATGTCAATGTCATCAATGCGTGACAGTCACGCTCACTTTGTTTTGTTATCTGTATATATTGGGCCATTCTGAAAATCAGCGCTGCAGTAACTCTTTGGCTGTAGCATAATTGGTACCGTATTTTGGTCTCATACAAATTTTTTATATTTTTTGTTTTTATTTATTTATGTTTTATCATGTTGAGGTACAAAATAAAAGTTTTTCTTTCTTTCTAATTCTTTACATTTCCCCTAAAGACAACCGAGATAGTTAAGGTGACCTTGACCTTTTAAAATCTCGGAACTAAATACCAAATCATTTCACAAAAGAACAAATTTTTAATGTACTTAGCCTCTGCATTCGGCGGTTCGGCTGCATTTGGTTCGAAACCAGTCTTCGGACAACCTTCGGGCTTTGGATCGCCACCTAGTGGTGGTGGCTTTGGATCATCTTTTGGCGGGTTTAACAAGAGTCCAGGCGGAAGCTTTGGTGCCCCGGCAGCGTTTGGAAGCGGAGCGACGTTTGGAGGAGGCGCGGCCTTTGGCAGTTCATCGCCCGGAAAGATGTTCGGAGGAAATGCGCAGCCTAGTAAGTATTGACCTCATTGCGTTTTAAGAAATATTACTAACAATAATATCTTCAGCCTAAGTAATAAAATACTTCCAAGAATAACACATCCCTTTTTTAAATAGTTTTTATTTACATTTTATCCAACCCGTGACCCGATGCCTTCCGCTGGCCGTCATTCGTGTCGTCTTTGGTCCCAGATAAACTTGAAATAATAGGCTCATTTCATGATCGTTGCTATGTTAACACACGTCAATTTATCCATTAATTATAGCAGGTTTCGGTTCACCTACCCAATCCAATGCTACGTTCGAGAGCTTAGCGACCCAAAACACACTGACATTCGGCAACTTGGCGCAGCAGGCACAAGCTCCACAACCACAGGCCCCTAGTTTCAACACGTAAGTACTACCTATTGTCTGTTCTATTTAATTTTTAATTTAATAACTATTGTTGTATCACTTATAAAATTATCAACACTAACATAATCTTATTTGTAGGACACTACTGACTAGCAACCACCACTATCGTCTTCCGTAATGAAACAATTTTGTTGTTGGTTTTATGTATTTATAAATAAATATTTTTCTTAACAATTATATTTATAAATTATATATATTTTCTGAATTTCTGAGTTACAAATTGTTCTATTTGTACATTGAGTGCTATTTTCTGTTATTTTATTTTATTCATTCTATCAGGTTGTTCGATATTATACATGAAGTTTATTTAATACAGCCCATTTTGTTTTTTAATTTTGTAAAACAAAATGGGCTGTATTAAATAAACTTAATGTATAATATCGATAGGTTCGATTCAAGAAGAATCAATATTATGCGAAGCCAGGATATGGAATATTGTTTCTTCAAAAATCCAATGATACCGTTTTAGTCTTGATCAAAATCGGGCTCTGACAATTGTTAGCTATTCCCTATAATTTCGGATTAGGCCATCCACGCCCATTTGAAAAATACACCTGTAACATACACATAAATCAATTTCAATGTTTCAATCTCAGATAATTTTGCAGATAAATTGTTACTTTAGTATTGTTATATTAATATGTTTGAGCAATAATCACCATTATTGCGCTATGACTGACAATAATTAAAAACGCAAATTTTTATACGTATACATTCATTTTGCGATTTCATCATTTCAACAGGTCCCCATCTTTTACTGGTTGGCGAGGCTGAGGACTACACCACAAAAAGCGACTTTTAAAAAAGATGCATAACCAATATAATTAATATCTAGTAGTGTCAATATAACATTTATAGATACCGTATTTAATCTTTTATAACGAAATCATTGTAATCGATTTTATGTATTTAATGAGTCACTATATTAAAGCATGTAACCAGTTTTGTTGGTTTAATTTTAAATCTGATATGCTGCAAGTATATAAACTTGACTTTCGACTACGAATCTCCAGCAAATCTTCAAAAAAATTTGTGATTACATGACGCGTATTTTACAGTACAGACGCCAGCAGGTCAAGCTACCCAAAACTGTCAAATTTTTCCAATTGAATATGAACCTTATTATTTTGCGTTAAAGTTGAAAATCAATCAAATAAATTTGACAGAATGTGGTAGCTTGATGTGCTGGCCTCTGTACATGTTTACGAAATCGCGCAGAATGTTAATCAGATTGTTTCAGTCAAGATAAGTACTATTATATACTTGCAAATACCAATGCTCCAAAGTTAATAATGGTTACAGACCAAGATTTTCTATATACTTAGCTTTCACCGGAAGCAGTGATAAACTAGCAGCAGAAAAGCAGTGATAGCCTAGCGGTATGACCATTGGACTGCCAATTCGAAAGTCTCGAGTTCGAATCCAAGGCATGCCTGACCTCAACCTCAAGGCACCTTTGAATTTTCGAAATCATGTGCGTATTAATAATTAATTATTATTACTCGCTTAAACGGTGAAGGAAAACATCGTGTAGAAACCTGCATGCCTTAGGATTTTCTTAACAGCGTGTGATGTCTGCCAACCCGCACTAAGCCAGCGTGGTGGACTATAGCTTAATACCTCTCAATCTGTGAAAGGAGACCCGTGCCCACCAGTGGGACACAAAAGGCCCGGATCTAGAGGGGGCATGAAGGGTTGAGAATATCAAACGCTCTTTATAATAAGCAGTCGCGTAAAAATATCTGCGTCGTTGGCAATCTCAATACACTCGACTGCATTCTAAATCACAACATCTAATTTTTAAATTCTGATCAAACCGATGGACCCGTCAAAGTTGATTCGTTAGCGTAATTCCGATGTCCGGATGCCAACTATGCCATAGCACGGTTTGTTAGTGACTTATCTGAATGTATAATGAGTCCGAGCAAAGTTTACAAAAACTTTATCTGTTGAAAAACTTCTGTATGTCCTACTTCACTAATGAGCGAACGATTGAATTATTGAGTGAGCAGTGTGCAGTTGGCGAACCATCGAGTTGAATGAAAATAGTTATAATACATATTTTTTCTGAGAATTATTGCGGAAAATCAAAAAGTTCTTGAGTGCAATCGAAAAAGGATGCTTAAAATATTCGAAAGTTGCTTCCAAAATGCATTTAGTAGTAAAATAATATTCTAAATTATTGTCCAGACGAGCAGTTTACAAAAGCTAGACGTAAATAACTACCTATTATATTCTAACAAAGAAGTTATTTGCGCTGCAGGTGTTGTCTGGTACACAAAACTTGTTCCCTGTAATGAGGAACATTAGTCTTGGCTGCAATTACACTAGGGCTGTTAGCACCTCAAGATTGGACTCATTACCTCCAGACGTTGCCTTATTGTCTTTTTCTGACAATGACTAAAGGCGCAGTGCGCTGTTTTAATTTTTTACACGACCGTAATGTGGGTAGGAATGTTTTATAAAAATAAACAGTTTTCAGTTACCTACCTAACTTTAGTTATTATTATACTTACATAATATAGAAGTGCCAATAAAATACATAGGTTTCTAAAATAACATACCGTCACGCCTGTATTCCCCAGAGGGTTATACGGAGTTGTACCCACAGTTCGCCGGTAGGTATATTATGGTCCCATGTAGGGTCACCCAGTCCGCAAGCGAGCCTATTGGTACAAATCCAAACTCCCGAGCTACTACTGATTTAATTAAAAAACCAAAAAGTATGAGTTCCTGTTAAAAACATAATTAAACAACGGTAGGTAGGTTGGCAGGTAGATCCCCGTAAAAAGAACGTTAAACTACTACATATCGAAAAAGTAATTCGAAGCACCATTCAGTAAACTGCACATGTAAATGCAATTAAATAATTGATTGAGCTGTGTTGGAGCTGAACATGAAAATGGCCTTTACAAAAATGTGAAGAGCTCTCATGCATGTCCCATATAAGAGCTCTCCGTCAACATAAGGGCCGAGACTTCACGCGGGCCAAACGCAAAATTTTAAAATACTTTTAGGTGTACCCCAGTCCGTTAGTATTTACATCATATTCTTTTAATTGCTATGTAATATTACCAGTTTCGTTACAATAGGTATACATATAACAGTTAACTTTATTGAAATAAAACTACTTTTTACGGATTTTATCGCGTATATTGGTATTATTAATCCCGACGTTTCGGACCCTTTACAGCGTCCATGGTCACGGGTAGACTGAGGTGGTGGGCGTCTTGATGTTGCCACAGAAACCGTGTGAAACGTGCCACAGTTGAGCGCTTACCTGCCGTACTACCATATGTTAAAGGAGTCACCGACAAAATTGGCTACATCTTGAAGCGTGCTTCAATTAAAACATACTTCAAGCCGCTGAAGAAGATCAGGCAGTTCTTACCATCTGTCAAGTGCCATAATACCTCTACAAGATGCGGGCGTATACAAGCTTGATTGTGATTGCGGTCTCTCATATATTATAGGCAAAACTAAAAGAAGCATAGGGACCCGCGTAAAAGAACACATCGCCGATGTCAAACACCGCCGTTCCAAGAAGTCAGCAGTTTGTGAACATACTCTTGACAAGGCCCAGCATTATATCAGATTTGATATACCACAAATACTTGTGAAGGAAAGTCGATACCTACCCAGGATGATTCGTGAGACTATTGAAATTACAAAACATCCAAATTTCAATAAAGAAGATGGCTGGGTCTTACCACCTGCTTGGAATCCTGATAAAGATTCTATTAAACCAAAATCCCGGCCTACAACTGTAAGACCAAAGGATACTGTGAGCTCGTTCTGCGTGAATCGGATTGCCAATAATTAACAACTAAAACATGATCATTGAATATTGTTACTTTAAAAGAGACCATGATTCTCTGAGTTTGTTTCGGCGTTTCTTCTCAGAGGTCGTCAGCTAGGAAATGCCAGCTCCATCTAGTTTTAATTAATAATTAGTAATAAATGTCATTGACCATGTAACAATAAAAAATGTAGGGTAGCTGTCAGTAATTATATCATCAAGACGCCCACCACCTCAGTCTACCCGTGACCATGGACGCTGTAAAGGGTCCGAAACGTCGGGATTAATAATATCAATAAACGCGATAAAATCCGTAAAAAGTAGTTTTATTTCAATGTATAATATTCGCGTAAATGTCAGAAATCAATAAGTTAACTTTATTTTTGTAATAAATAACTTGGCTTGGCTTCAGAGCTTCAGAGGCCCATATGTTTATAAGATCTAGGTAAGTATGTCATGGAAAATAATTGTCATAGGTAGGTACCTATGTTAATTCACAACGTTAGTCTCTGGACTCTGGTCATATTTTGAATAGTTTCTGCGACGGAATATTCCGGAAATTGAACAGAATGTAGGTCAAATTTGGCCAGTTAGCAGAGCGCCACTATTGATAATTATTGAGAATGTGGTACAGGAAATTAATGAAAATAATTTTCTACTTAAAATATGGCAACTGGAGTTTATATTTAAATCGGTTTAAATACATTTACATTTTGTACCGAACATTTTCATTAATTGGCCTTGAATTTGACTATGTCAGTAAATCTTTCTCTAGATACATTTTAGGAACATGTTCATAAAAAAAATTGGATCCCGACTTGATTTTTTTTTTCTTATTGTCGGGATATTGACATAGGTAATATTTACGGCGACAAAGCGATTTGTTTCATGGGAAACAAGTACCCAGTAGATTACGATTTTGTTTTGTGTCCCATAATTATATCGCTCGTAATAGTTAAAAATAGGTCAACTCTTTTAAATAATAGCTCTACCCTTCCTCCTCCTCCCCAATAATGAAAAGAAAGATTGATTCTTTTGATTAATCACACTTATTTCAACTTACAAGGGATGGTAAGATTGATGCTGATGTGGAAAGAAGAGTGAATGCGAGAAATGAAGTAAATGGTGCTATTATGGTTGTGGCTGGTTAGCCACCGCTGCTTTTTTGTATGTGGTCGAAGCAAAAGCAGTATGCAAGAATCGTAGCAAGCTGTGGCGTTCTTTAGTAGTGCCTATCCCCATGGGAAAAAGGCGTGAGTGAATGAGATGTATTTCAACTTACCTAGGATAGGAGTTTGACATAACGTATTAAGTAATTTCCAAATCCTATCTCTAGTAAGTAAATCTACAGACGGATTTGTTATTGAGAACGGCCGTTAGTTTGGCAAATAAAAATATCTAACATATCTTTTTTAGCTTGCCACTTTTCGATTAATTATCAGTGTCACAACTCGCAAACGTCATTTCACATTTGACATTCTTTCTTATTTCATTGGTGTCAGACTGTCAGTGTCGTCGATCGAACTTAAAAATTGAATCATGCAATATTTTTTATTATTAAATTAATGCTATGTATTGTTATTATACTACGTGGAATTAACATCAAGTCAAACAATGTGCAGTGATAAATATTTAAACTTCTATTGTGTCTAGAACAAGATCTTGTACGAACTTAAAAAATGTCACGAATATTTTTCGTGCAAATTTGTTTATTGTTTTTGTATTCAAGAGTTTGTGCCTCAGATGAAGCTAAAGGAGATAAAGGTGCGACGGTTGACTGCAGTACTTTACGGTTAGGCCAATACATTTGTCCGGACCCTACATTAGATCAAATCGACCCCGACACTCAGCAGTTCAAGGGATGTGTGAAAGGCAAACATATACCGTCAGAAGGGGAAGCCGATGGTAAGAAAACGGTATTATGTGGTTAGATATTTAAGAATTTCCCCTATTTAGTTTAGGTGACACCACAGATTCTTACCTTTAACTAAATAGCACCAATTTTAAGCTTAGTAATGCACAAAGACAATGCCACTGTAGATTCAATTGCATACTGCAATGAAATTGTACCGCAAGTGCAACATGAATTATTGTTTTGCTTGATATCTTTAAGTAACATGTATCATAGAAGAATTGTGTGCTAGATACATAGGCATTTGTAGTTTTCAGTGAAGTAACTAACTGTTTCTGATTTTTAGTGTTTTGTATTGCGGCAGAAGGGATAATTTGCAATGAAACAAACAATTCTACATTCAGAAGAAAATTGCCATGTAAATGGACGTAAGTCAAATAAACAAATAAAATTCCACTTATGGGTATCTATTCAAGGTAGCCTTTTTACTAATTGAATGTGTTGCTTTTACAGAAATGGCTACTCCCTAGAAATAGCTCTCTTATTGTCAGTGTTCCTGGGAATGTTTGGACTGGATCGGTTCTATCTTGGCTACCCAGGTATTGGGTTAGCCAAGCTCTGTACTTTAGGTTTTATGTTTTTAGGACAGCTCTTGGACATAATACTAATAGCTGCTCAGGTAAATATAAGAAATATTATTACTTATATTTATTTACATAATTATATCAAAACTCAGCTCCCATAAACTTGTGTCCACAAAACTCAACAAGTAATTAATAATAGTCTCACAATTTTTTTTTGTTATTGTTACATTTCTATATTAGAAAAAACAAAACATACCATACCATCACGCCTGTATTGCCTGAAGGGTTAGGCAGAGGTGTACACTAATATACACCCACAGTTTGCTGGTATATTTAGGTCCCATAAAACAGGAAAAAAGTCCCATGTAATAGGGGGTGAGCCCTTTATTTAGCCATAAACTGGGCACAAATCTTAACTGAGAATTGTGAACATAATATCAACCAAGAAGTACCCTAGAGCATTCTCTCAACATTTTCATTTTCCAGGTGGTTGGCCCGTCTGATGGTTCTGCTTATGTCATTCCTTATTATGGAGCGGGTGTCACTGTGGTACGTAGCACCAATGAGACCTACCTGCTTCCTCAAGCAGACTGGCACAACATCACCTGACAGTGGGGAACTATATCATTTGAGGATGATGAGGACTATGAATGGACATAAAATGGATATTGTGTTTTACAGTGGACTATTGGACTTGTGTATTAGTGCTGTTGTAAATATAGATACTTAAATATTTTATAAGGCTGATGGAGTTATATGTAGTTTTATGGTCTTATAAATGAATCGCATTTCATGGTGGTTTGTAAGCAAGATCCATCCTGGTCTCTTGATCTTGTTGAATCGAGAGAAGGTCATAAGTGCCTAATTCCTTCAATTGAAGGATAGTTTGACTCCCCCTGTACAATGACTGGTACTGTGGGATATTCTCTTGTAAAGATTTAAGACCTAGTAATTAAAATAGTATGTAACGAATCATGTTTTATTATTAATATTGTAAAATACTTGTGTAAATAATTATGTATATTAACATTAGATTCTGTGACTTAATAATTATGTATCTTGTGAATTTTGTTTTTATATGCTAGATACCTTCTCTTAATTTTGTAGAAAGGTCTATTATTGCTTGTGCATTTGAAGAAATCATGTTCTTACCCCCTATTATATGGGACCTAAACCATACCAGGAATGTACATATCAAAGCACATTGAGTTACCCCAATCTGTTAAATTTCTGTTATAGATTTTCAACTTTAATACAAGCGCAATAATGTTCACATTCAATTGGGAAAATTTGAGAGTTTTGGGTAGCTTGACCTGCTGGTGTCTGTACATTTCCTTTACATTTCAGTTTTAAATGAAACATTATATTTAAAAGTGAAACAATTTTACTACATACAAACTAATTGGTAATAAAGCTATGCACACTTATTATATCTTGGATTCTTTTCTTTCTTCCTTGGTGGCTGGTTGAGTCTCTGGCACTGATAAATCATTTGAAGGGGCTGTGAGTGTGAATATAACTGGTATACTTGATAATAGAGGGTTGCCATGCTTCTCTAGCAGCCTTATCCATGATAGCAAGGAGTCTCTTGATGATGTCCCTGAAAAGGAAAAATGTGTCATTGTTCCTTAGTTTTAAATACCAGAATTATCTATCCTTCAGATCTCAAAAAGCAATATGTATTAGTATTACCTGTAGCACAGACTGACACTATAGTCCCATCATCTTGTTCATGCACAGTTTGTCTAACTGATGGTAGTTGGGTACTACCAACCAATCCAGGTATACCAAGTGGTTTTTCTATGTTGGAAACATCTGAAACATATTTATGGTATATTGGCTATAAAAATGTTTTGTAGGAAGGTGTTTACATATTCAAATTAATGTTCAATCTTTTTACATATTTCTGGATGAATCTTCTCTTAATGCTTAATAAATATTACTTTTTTCATAGAATGTTACCGTCTGGATCTCTATCATCCTTGTATTCTGGTCTCGTCTTCCCTAGCAGTAAGAAGTAACTAACAGTTTGTTCTCTTAAATACACATCGAAGGGTCCTCGGACAACCAGTGGCTCATCAGGAGGCTGTTCTGATAGTAAAATCTTCTGTGAATCACTTTGGGCACTCACAACCCAAGTTTTGTCTAAACAGGCTTCTATTTCTTCTGTCTAACAAAAAAATATTTAATATGGGTAAACAATTAATCTTAGAGGTTTTTATTCAATTAAATATAATCATTGTGATTGAAAAGTCAATTTTAGATAATGGAATAATATTATAATAATGAAGTATGTGAGTATGTTTGATTGTTTAATATATGTTCTAACATAGATGAGAAAGTATAAACAAAATCGTCACCTGCCAAACATCTATTTTCATATCAGGATCTACAGAGGTTATTCTCTGTATCGCAAGTCTAGCTAACTCCAATGTGTCATTAGGCAACTCATCAGGCAAATACCAGGGACTAAGGTTCTTGAATTTTGGCATCCAGTACATCATGCGCCAAAACTTACGAAGAGGTACACCTCGAGAACCAAATATGTTTAGGAGCATCTGTTCCATCTCCGTATCTGGCATTACTTCTGTACTTTCAGAAAAATACATGTTATAAGGATAAAAGAATCTATTGTAATATTGTATAAAAAAAGAGCATTCATGTTTACTTTAATTACATGAAAAAATTTAGCTAAATCAAGATATAAATATAGAATAGACACTAAGCAGAGGATAAAGTAAACAGTAAGTACTATTATCTTCCATTTGCTCCAGTAAATCCACTGCGCACTGCTGTTGTTTAGGATAATGCATAAATTCTGACTGGAATATGTTTTGAGGTATAAATTTCCCTTTAGGCAATACTTCTAGTAACGCTTTATAAACTTCAACATCTTTTTGGACACCAAACTCCTTCATTCGCGCTAGAGCAGCATAAATAAATTCTACATGACCGCGTCTTCTTGTGTCCCGGCCCTCAAACACTTTTATAACCTGTAAGTACGATTGTTTATTCTTCTGCGGTAGGGAGTAAAACGGATCGTGTATTGTTATACGTTTTTCTGAATTTTCCCAACGTTTGAACATCATAAACGTAGGTCTAGTCTTCAAAATATTCCCCAGGATTTTGTTAGCCATTTTAGGTTATGTTAGGGTCCCCGAATTGACTGTCAGCTTTGGCCAAACCTGGTTCTATGATGCGTTATCACCATTTATCAAGTGAAGTGACTACTTCACTTTTAAATCAAGATACCTTATGTAATAATAAACTACATTATTTTATAGAAAAAATACATTTCGCATTTTGCTTTAGCTTTTCTTTTTTTTCATTGACAAGTGACAACTTGACGACAGGTGATAGTTTGACATTTGACACTAGGGATGAGACATTTACTTTACCAGGTTTTAAAACCAGGGCTTTGCATCGAAGTAGGGCGCCCTGGTACGGGCGGGAAATACTTGTGAGTATGAAGTATTTGCCGGATCGGCCCGGGCACAACACCGGAATTAGAGTACTTGCATAGAAAATCGATCCTTACAGTCATACAAAGAAAGTGCAAAATCGTATTTGCAAAAAAATACTTCCAAGTATTTTTTCCGCAAATACAATTGTGCTCCCTAATTATAAGGCTACACGGATCGATTTCCTACAATCAAAACCATATCGTATTTTAAACAACGAGCACAATGGTATTCGCAGAAAAAATACTTCACGTATTTTTTCGCAAATACAATCACGCTCCGTATTCATAACCCAATACGCCAATACGGATCGATTTCCTATGCAAGTATTTTCAACTTTCGCTAAAAAAGCTCGTACCGGCGCGATGCTGCCAAATTATTTCAAGTATTTTTACGTGGTTTTCGACCCTGGTATTTTTAGTACATGGAAACCCTGGTATTGAATTAAGCAAGTATATCTCATGTCAATTTGATACTACATATTTATTTATTTATTTAACTTGACCATAGATAAGATCATATGAAAAGAATTAGTAATTAGACCAGACCAGACTGTCGTCAAAGTCATAGATTATAAACATCGATATCAACGTTAATTCACAACATTCAACATGCATTGTTCTATCAAATATCACGCACAGGTTAGAGATTACCTCCGAAAAAGTAAACACATAAGGGTTAAAGTTTAAACAGTCAGTGTCCGTCACACTGTTTGCAGCAGGTTCACAGATTAGGCCTATAGATTGAGACAGATCAATGCACACCAGCAATTATTACTATTAAGTGAGATTGCAAAGAATAACAATCAGAAACCTTGAAGGAATGAATAATATATTTTTTTAAATCTTTGGAATTTCATTACGCAAAAGGAAAGTTTGAATATCAATCGTTCAGAAGTTCGTTCGTTCAGTTTAAATTAAAACTTCAGTTTCCCTTTCCCGCCAGCTGTCGCGGCGCAAGTCATTCATTTCGTTCTTTAGGTAAGCCAGTTGAAATAGATGCGCGAGTCGTGAGAGACGTGTTATTGTTAACTTATAAATTACGTATTTAAATACGAAAACCTTAAAGTAACTTCACGTAACGAGAGTGTACTATTTATGAATGATAAACTTGCATCACCTACTAAAAGTGGTTATTAAAAGTTACATGAATGACTGAAGTTTATTTTTCAGTAAATAATTGAATAAATATCTTGTTTTGAAGTTAAAAGTCGTGATCTCCGAGATGTCTAGAGACATTCATTTATGCTGTTTATTAGTCATCGTTATGCTAAGCGCAACTGGTAAGTATATTTATAATTCATTAGTTATATTTTTATGAATAATTAGGTGCGATAAGTACGTTTTAGTTGAAGAACTATCTCTAGCAATCAGTGTAAAATAATACAAAATATTATTTGAATAAGCAACAAGACCAGTCATTCAAGCAACTTTCATTCATAAATAAGAAGTCGATAAAGGTTCTGTTATGCTTTGTTTCAAGGTCAGTGAATTATAACATGTTGTTTTGTTAGGTAGAGTAATGAGTGTGTATTACCTGGTTGTTAAGCTACGTAATCGGACCGTGGTTAATTGTCTTAATAAATTCAGGCATGGAGTACGAGTAGGTAGGTGCTTACTTAACGTTGTATTGACAAATATGGATTTGTAACATTCAAATAGGTATTTGAAATAATTATTTAACTAAAATAAATTGTCAAAGTACGGATACCTACAAACGAATAAAATGACACACACCTATAAAATGTTACTACCTAACAACTATTAAAATATAATTAATCTATTTTATTATACCTATTTTACAAGAAAAAAATTATCTTTTTCGTCGTATTTCTAAATTAGGTACCCACAAATCTTATTCCAAAAAAGCGGAATCCACAAAAATATAAGTAAGGCAAGTCATGCAATTAACTTGTTTTCATACCAGTTGAGGTGTGAATTGTAGGTATGCATGATCTAACCATACTACCAACCTACCTACTCCTAAGGGTCTTCACTAGGATGCATTAGGTACATTTTCTTTGACGAAAGATATTAAAATTCAAAATAAATCATTTCCACAACCCCGCCATGTAGGTACCTAGGTAGGAATATAGGAACTATTAATATTTAAAACTATTAGGACCATCTGCATACTGCAATAACCATGTCCCTTTACTTACACCTGCCTTATGTTACTAGGTACTTACGTAATTATCTAATAATTAAGTATCAAAGTGCCTATCAAATAATTTATTATAATAGAAATGTTGGGCCACGTGTAGGTACCAAATCTAGAATTCATTCGCCGCCCGTTCAGCGTGTTGGGAAAATATAATATAATTTTATGAGACTACGTTGAAACAAGGGGGCGTTTCTGGATTTGTTCCAAGAAACCGTATTCTGTACAAATATAACAAAAAAAAATGGTCTGTGGGTAGGTGTATTTTTGGGTACTCTTCAATTGTCCTTAGCGTAGGTCCAGGTACTTGAAAAAATGTCAACAACTTTTCTGCATATGAATATTAGAACGTTTGTCGAAAACGCAGAGTATATTTTGGCAGTTCGTGGCCTATTTCTTAGTTATTCTTTTTGAACTTCAGAGATCAGAGACCAAGTCGCCATCGAATGGCGCAGTGGTCGAGTAATCGGCTGCTGCGCTACTGGCCACGGGTTTGATCCCACACGGAACTAATATAATTTTGTAAGGCCTAAGTTTCAGACGTGCAGAAGTGAATGTAGAATTTGTGTAAATGCGTATTCAATGCTTTCCACAATACAGGAGAAAATATCGATGTGGGGCAGCGCTTTTTTTTTAAAGAGCATGATTCATGCCACCATGCGCATGTAACCCACTCCGTGTAATATCTTATTCTTTATTCCCCGAACAGTTGGTCAGAGGTGTAATGTAGGTACGCACCCTCCAGTTCGCCCATATGTGGAGCCATTCCAAAATGTTTTTAACAGAGGAATTGTTTACTAGTACCTACACTCCGACAATACCACAAATGTGGCTGAGTGAAGGGAACCATGAAATAAAATGACAAACCAATAAATTATCATTTATTGTATAATAATTGTGGAGTTTATGGATGATGGAGATGTTAAATGAAGTTCGGTCAAGTTCGGTCACATTTTTTATAAATATTTTACTGGCCAGTTACACTTACTATAGATACATATTAGACCTAACTATGAACGACATAACTGAATGGGTGCGGGGAGACGACTGCTGCGCCGTGCTAGTACAGTAATGCGCCTGTATACAAATCGAATGCGTCAGCAGTGTCCCTACTTATTAATACATTTATCGTCAACTTCAAATTAACATTGCAACGATAAAATTAGGTCCGCTCTGTAAAAAAATGATATGCTTGCAAACAATAAACAATAATAAATATTAGGGAATTTTTGCACCGCACGATCTAGTCAAACTGAGCACAGCTTGTACTATGGGTACTAGACAATGTTTATAATACTTTCATAACTTTTTTATTGTAAATACATAATACATAAGAAACACCCAGTCAAACACTAAGTGCATCACATAAATATATGTGTCCTGTGGGAATAGAGCTGACGACCTCGTGGCCAGCAGTCCGACACTCAAGCCACTAGACCACAGACGTCGTCAAGCCTCATCGTCGTCGTACAAACTTTCAGAAGGCACCGATTATAGCATCCGTTCCAAGTATTATAGCACTAAATTCATTAGCGCCGCTTTGCAAGTTCATTGGAACCTACTACCTACTTATTGACGATGCGCTCTATTTTTTGTTCGATGTAGATACGAGTACTTACCTATAACCGAGGCGTGGCGGTCGCTGTGATGTCTTCGGGCTCGCGTCCAAACGCCTACAGTCGGTGACGCGATTACCGTTCTCATTGATACACTTCACTAGATAACATTTAATAATCTGTGCGGTAAATGTGCTCTAAGTAAATATGTTGGAATACCTTGGCCTTGTTGATTCAAACTAGCACATAGACACTAACAAGTTCAGCAGCGATATAGTTGTTATTGAAACACTGTATTTTTACGTTTATACCAATAACGAATTTGTCACCTAATCCTCAGTAAATTGTATTTTTCCAAGCTAGATATTGAGCAAGCCATAGTAAATATTTTTTTTTTCCCCTACGTAAAAAAGTTGTGTATTTTATTTATTTGTGAGTTGTAATATTCTACTATGTACTTCCGCGGTATTGTCCACTCTACATGTCAATCGTATTACAATATGAATAGTTACAATAAATTTAAACTTGGTTTTACGCAAAAGAATATGTAGTGGCAGCATCCTTCTTACTAATTTAATGATTTTAAATCGGTACTAAATACTAGTTTACATTCTTAGATTTATAGCAAACAGCGCCTTCCGTATATAAAAATAAAAAGAAAAATTCTAATGTATCTATTGTAATTGTACGTAATTCCAATTATAAATCTCATTTTAAATCGAGAACGTCATGGAGTTTTAACTCCGCCAGTGCTGCGCTATTGGCGTGCAATTATGCCCTATTCGATTCAATAGCACCGTGATGAATATCGATGATGACCTATTTGAAAAGCGCTGCTTATTTGCTCTTGTACACTTACTACATAAATATAATCGTAGAGTGAAATAAAGTCTATTTCAACTTGTTGACATTAATAAACTCGAGGAGAGGTACCAAAAATAGACATCACTTTTTCCTAAAGACTGTTTTACTTATACATATAACCCTTTTTGGTAATGGATTTAGGTACTCTATTGAATAAGTTTCTTTTATGTAGCAGTTGTTTATTTTTCACGAGACCCGTATGGTTCTCGGTGAAAATGGAAAAGTATTATTTGAGAGTAATGCTCCCATTTGTTTAAACAAACGCAGACTCACTACCTATGTGGTTTTTGTCGTAATTATACGAGTAGATTTATGTTTTGATTTCAAGTAAGCTATTATAGAAGGGACGGGAGAATTTGATGACACGTTTGCTGAGCAATCCATTTCTGTGCCACCGGTAGTGGGTTCGATCCCCGCACGGAACAAATATTTGTATGACCTACCGGTAGTTGTTCCTGGTCTGGGTTTTTTTGTGTATGTGAAAGTTTGTGTTTGTAAACGCACCCACGATACAGGAGAAAATTCTAGTGAGGAGCAACGTATTTTCTTTTTTTTAATGTATCTACCAGCTATCTGATGCTATTACCCTTTCTTGCTGGCCCTTTAATGTTCCACTGCTGGGATCCTAGCTACAGCCCACTGCGGGGTGGGCAGATTTCACAACCTACTCGTTTCCTCTCGATGTTTTCCTTCTTAATTATTATTATGTACGAAATTGCGAAAACCTTGGCAGGCCAATGGTCATATCACTAGGCTATCACTGCTTTTTAACTATATTTAATGCTGTTATACACAGTTTATTCAAAAAAGAGAACTACGAAACCATAAACTAACTTATGCCTTATGTCATGCAAGTTAAGATTTCAATAAAAATAATATTTCGGCTGAAGTTCAGACAGAACTCTGTACCAAAAGATTTCATATTTTAGCATCTTTATGTCCGTAATAAAAAATCTTTTGTCTGTACATTTGGATAGCAAGCTGTGTGTTGAATTGTTAAAATAGGTTAGGTATAGGTACACTTTAGATATCAATACGATTCTCGCTCGTGTAAAAGGAAAATTACACCCAGCCCGCGGCATGAATTCGGTCAATTTGGCGCCCCTAAGCCTTTACGTAATCAAACAAAATTTTGAAACGATATAGATTGAAATTCGATTTCATCTGTGGGCACGTAAAGCGATTTTGAATGGCAGTTGAATTGTAACCAGATTTTGAAGTAATCGAATATTGGACATCGATTAGAGTATTTATGAATTCAGCAATCGGTACACAAATCGCTATAAATACGAGAAATTAAGTTACTTGCATGTCTAAGGTAAAGTCTACTATTTTCTTTTGTCAAAGTTGTCGTTAGAAAGCATTCGATTTCAGAATTGTTGATTTTTGCAGTTATTATGTATACATATACATAATAACTGCAAAACAATTATAGAACAAGGACTGGCAGATTTTGAAGACATCTTCAAAATCTGCCAGTCCTTATGTTCTATAATTGAAATAGCCCCGGGTGTGGTGAACGATAACTTACCCGTCTCATTCCAAGAGGATATCCGTGGCCAGCAGTAAGACAATAAATGGGTTAATGATGGTGGGGCGAAGAACATGAGCTTCATATACCGAAATTAACAAAATTCGAAGCAAGCAAAATTTAATCGTTACCCGCTCGGGGTAGGTACTTAATCTAACAATATTAATAAAGGTGTTGTGTTCCGTCGTAAATAACACCCAAACCCTTGGCAGTTGATATTTTTAAACGAAAGACTTTAAACTTATAGGTAGGTACTTGTTTTGTTTCGGGAAAAGAGTAATACTCCGACCTTTTTCATTTGCCTTTTCAGCCAGTGTTTGACCACTTTTACGACTACAAACCTCATTAGCATGCCAGTTTTTCACTCCAGCCTACACTTAACACTCAACAGATTAATTATTTAATTAAATCCGTTCATTAAGCTTGCCGGATGATGAAGCGTCGTCGTCCTGTTAGGTTAGTATCTGTAATTCCTGCATTCATAAAATAAAAAAAACATTGCGTAGTAATCGTAACACAAGATGATAATAATATGAAATATAAAACGAGAAGAAGCAAAAGATTTATTATTCAAGAATCGTAGCAAGTGGCGGTCTGTAGTTTCTGGGTAGGTACCATTGTGGAAAAAAAAAGACTGAAAAATGATTATCAAAAAGTGTAAAATTTCACCGATTATATAGGAAATTTAAGCTTTGTTATACGGTTTGTGTAAAATTTCAGTGAAAATAGTTGCTATCAAAATTTAAATCGTTATAATAGATCCTAAATGGTAATTCGAATTAAAAATGATAAGAGAAACCTAGATGATTTTCAAGTACCTATTTAATGATACCCCACTTATCAAAGTTCGTAAACTTTAATTTTTTTCTTTTTCACATTATGGCGTTTGGTTGTCGTCATATTGAATTCTGATTAGGTACTTTCTTATCTTTAGTGATTCTCTCAAGATTAAGACAAATTCATTGACGTAAGAATCATCTTCATCGGCCCACGCTTTTGGACCCTAGTGTGCTACAAAGGAACAAACATACGTACATAGACTGATAAACACATTACCCTCCTTTGTGTCGCGTAGTCCGGTAAAAACGGGTGGTTATTAATGGCATCTTTTTCCAATTTTTATCAATCACATCAGGGTCGTGTCTTCGGTTACGGTCGAATTAATAATAATGAAGTATGAAAATGGTAATTTCCACATCATTATAAAATTAAGGTTTATTATAAAACCAATTTAAGTATACCCATAGAGTTAATTTTGAACAGAAAACTGTTTAATCTTCTTTTTGTATTTTTTTTAGCATTTTCCATGCTAAGATTTTAAAGTTATTTAGCGAAGGAAAAATTCGACCTGCCCGCGGTCGAATTTTTCCTTCGCTAAATAACTTTGTATAATTTTGCTTAAATCTGTCAGAAGGTGTATAATTTATCTCCATTTTGATTAAATCATATTATTATCATGATATCACTCTTGAATACTAATCCTCAATCACGTTACCGCTTACGTATGATCGAGTGGAAATCAATAAGTTGACTAATTGGGGAAAGTCTGCATTGCAAACAATTGTAATACTGAATCACGCATTGACGATTCAGCATACGTATGTATGTATGCTTGAATTGTTTCATATTCTAAATTCGAATACATATTCTATAGTGTAGTGTGACAATACTTAAAACATTAGCCAGTTGACAGGTTCATAGCGTTGCTGACTGGATAACTGCGAAAATTAATTACGATGTTTGTCATTACGTCTAGCAGACTACGATCAACTACCACCATGGGTTACTCGGCATCGAGTAAAATAGCAAAAGACCGCACAACAGTTACTTCTAAATACCTAGATAAAAAAATACATGAATTATAATTTTAATATAATAATTCTTGTCAATAGGAAAACTTGTTATAAAAACTTACTAAAAAAATATACATTAAACACACGTAAACTTACATTTAATACCCCCACGGTCCTAAATGTATATTTGCGTTTGTTGCAATCAATAGTATGATTAGTGTCTTGCACTTCGCATAACGTAAATAAATTTCACTTTGAAAATATCGTGACATAATAAAAATTGTGAACATAATACTAAAAATATTAAGTAAATTTTAAAGCTATAGGTAACATAAAATCCAGTGAATTAACAAACCTTTAGGGTAATTTTAGATTTTAACCTTAAAATTGTACCGTGTATAATAATTGGTATTAGTATACACGGTACAATCCGGAGGTCCCTTATCATATCACTAAGATAAGAAGAGAGTTAAGTTTATTGAAAAAGCCAGTTGATAGTAACAATTTAAACTCAATCGACTTTTACGTTCATTTTAATTCAAGAATGTGGCTTAACCCATCATAATGGAGTGAATTGGCCGGTTTTCCAAGCACTTGATTTAAATAGTTTTTTTCTTGTTCTTCTTCTTATAGACCGACTTAATTGTTTCCACTTCACGAGGGCGTTCGGAAACAAAGGAACCGTAACTCCATTTTAAAATAATTAATCCTATAATCTAGCTTTCATAAATAGGATAATATACCAAAATACTACTCACATTACACAAACAGCGATACATAACGTTATTTGTGAAACAAATATTATTGCAAGATAATCTATTGATTCATTCTTTCATCCGAAGGCTAATCGGGATTTATGAGGTAAGCCGCATAGTTTGGGGTGCGATTCCAGTCAGATGAAATTGTTTTATCCAAATTTATTACCCACAGGAGGCTGGCTTAAACATTTTCCGCGGAAATCTGATATTATAGATATGTGAAAACAGTAATTTATTAGTGTGTACATTATGTTTGTAGTTACATAAGTCCAGTTACAAATCACAAAAGCAAACAATAATGTTGATATCCTTGTCGTGTCATAAAGAAAGATGATGACACAGCCGTAATTGCAATTTTGCGAATTTATTATTCGCAAATGAGACGATTAGCGGTAAGAATGGGGAGCATTAGTGTCGGGTGTGATAATAAGGCTCGTTTTCCTTTCAAAAGTTGGGATGAAGTCAGCGGTCTGAACAAAAAGTTACCCCATCTGAGCGCTATGACAAATGACCGGTGCGGGCGCCGAGACATCAGTGGGACGGACGATTTGCCTCGCGATCATTCGGCCCTTTATGTACCCCGACATTGATATGTTTTCATAATAACGCTTGTGTAGATTCTCTCACCTCGGTGTAACGTCTGGAATATAAAAGAATTGCAAGTTCATATTGCTGTAATTTGACGTAGGTAATTTATGAACGCATGAAACTTTTAATGAGGTTGTTGCATGTAGGCCTGTACCTACGTCACTGCGGCTTCAAATTTATTTTTAAATTGAATACGAATCAAGTGCGGATAGTGTTAAATATAAATTTGATAGTGGTTATGGAAAACTTATCCAGTGGGGAAAAAAATGGCGAAATAACATTAAGCAGTCGTGCAAGAGACAGAAAAATAAAAATATATTATGAAGGACACTCATTCAATGAATCAAACTGTGATAGCTTGATAACATTATCAAATATTATTAAATGCGCGATATGACTGGCGTACGTCTAGATAGGCAAAAAGTTTCATTGCGAATTGTAATCTTCGATTATGATTGTCGAGGAATTTTCCTTAGCCAATCCACATAATCCGCATATATGACCAATTAGTTGCGATTGATCGATCGGCCTCTGGTATCACAATAATAAATGAATAATACGTAGGTACATACTTAACTACTTAACACAATTGAGCTTGGAGTCCCGGCCTTGTTCAAGCTAAATACCCAAGTCGTTTTCTATTTATAATTAAGTAGACGGTATTATTACTGTTTTTTCATATTTTAGAAATAGAGATAAGACTTCGAAATAAATAATGAATGACTGACTTTTTTAGGGTTCCGTACCCAAAGGGTAAAAATGGGACTCTATTACTAAGACTCCGCTGTCCTTCCGTCCGTCCGTCCGTCCGTTCGTCTGTCACCAGGTAAAATACTAAAAACAGAATAAAATAAATATTAAAAGACGGCTCCCATACAACAAACGTGTTTTTTTGCCGTTTTTTGCTCGATATTAATAACGGCAACAGATAGACGTTTGAAATATTCACTGAATATTTAGTTGTATATTTATTTTCAAAATAAAAATATTTAAGGGGGGTTCTGGTACAGAACCGGTTTTTTTATGATACAATATGAAATCTGTATGATGCTCATCTATTATAATACAATATTTAAAACTATGTGTTAAAATCTATATATTTTATTACTTTTAAATAAAATGTTATATTTCAAAGTTTGTAGGAAGGGTAGGGAACTCTTTGCCCTTTGATCGTCTGGCACCTGGGGAGGTGGCAGGGTATGTCGGATTCGCACCGACAAAAAACCACACTTACCTTCACTTGTCCTATAGTCATGGGATCCGTGAAATTCGCCACGACCATGATAGGCTGTGGTCCAGCAGTAGCTGGACCCCTTCCAGTCAGTTAGGACATGCCGGAGCCATCTAGCTTAAAAAAAAAAGGAAAATATTGACTTGTAAAACTGTCTTCAAAAGATCTATTTACAGAAATAAATATCGTTTATTAGCGAGGCCTTGCCTCGTATTCTAAGGTAGGCGTGTGGTGAACACACGTACAGCCTATTGGAGCCGTAATCTGGTCGGATCGAACAAACATGGTAACTGCACTGCCCTACATTAGGACTTCATGGTTCATAATAATAATTGTAAGTAGGTACAAATTGAGACTGTTATCACGAATTGTTTGTTCACCTATTGTAAGACGGCGGCCATCACGCCACCCAGTTAACTGATAAAATACATAGCGGCTAAAAGTTTAAAAGTCACATAAGTAACCAAAGATAACACTAGAAGAATCATACCTACATTTTTTTATAAGTAAGTAATAATAATAAAAAATGGTTTTATTTTGTTATCGTTTTGAGATTATGAATTTAACACTTTAATGTTGTAATTTCACAGAATGAGAGAGAGAGATCAGGCTATAGACCACCACGCTGGCCTAACGGCCAAACCAAAATAATTTATTAAAACGAAAAAAAAAGTTTGCATTATCTACTTAATAAAAACTAGTAGGTAAGTAAGTATAGGTACAACCACTGAAATCGCTAGCAACTGTAACTTCTAACATAGGCTATAAATCAAAGCTGGGAAACTTACCTACTACCTATTTCATTATTCAGAAGGCATGCGTAACTTATCTACATGGGCATTGAAATAAAATGCTGATTTTTAGTGGCATGGTGTTGCACGTACCGGTGAATTGTCAGTGTACATTCTTTTCCTAACCCCTCGGGGAATACAGGCGTGAGAGTAACATTGTTTCTGTACCGATGTGTAAAAAAAACAAAATACCTACCTAATTCGTTTGAATCCTATGGCGATTGCTGACCTTTCGTAAGTAGATCGTAATATTCCTGTAGGTACCTACCTCAACTTACTAGGTATCTAGCTACTTACATAGGTAGGTTTTCGTATGTGGAACGTATTAAGGACATTCTATATTTAAACGCCCGGAAAATTCCAGCCAATTCAATTGAATACTGTCACCATCATAACAGCCACTCATTATAAGAATGATTGATTTTAAGAAATAAATCATGTATTTTTATAATAAGACACTCATAGTCACTCACTCACGTAAAAAAAAAGTTAATACACATACCTACGGCATAACCTACTGAAGTCTACAGAAATGGGTGTTTACTTTTGTTATCAATGTCATTATCACTCACTAGATAGTAAATTTGTGTAATAAACGCTAACATTAATGTCATCCTTTAGAAATATAACCCTTTAGAGTAGATAAGAGCGAAATTGTTCATAATTTCCCCGAATATCTTCCCAGTTTTCAACCGATTCTTACTTCAAAATAAGTTCTTGTCCGAAATAACGTTAATAGCCTGGAAAGTTAAACGGACGTAGAAGGATTTTAATAGGAAAGGTAGACTAAATCACTTCTTATTGTCTTGAATCGAAAATTACTTTTTCGATGTACTTAATTACAATCTTAGACTGTTTCTGTGTTATGCTTCTCAATTAGCTCTAAAATAACATTAATCTAATTATGACTTTTATTTTAAATATACCGCTGGGACTAATTTAACCTAAGGGACAACCTAGCATTTATTGTGTTAGTATTTTTCTTTGTATTTTCTTCAGTTTGAATTAAAATATTTAATCTTCTAGAAGGACAAATGAATGTGTATTTTAAATTAATTTACAGAAATTTCTAGATTAATAATCTGGAAATTAATCTTAACGGTTGCCTGCGCAATTCTGTTTCTAATCTTAACGCAAAATTATCAAGTGCTTGAAAGGCTCTTAAATATCTGTGGGATGAAGTCATCGTATAGGTAAAAGGACTCTTTGTTTTTAACAAAACATTTGTTTGTAGTACCTATGTTATTCATTTCATTACTTACCTCTTTAATCTTGTACTTATAAATGTTCTAGAAGTTTCGAATATAGATCGAAACTAGAAAATCGTTCTGCTATTTAATTAAGTACATGTTATGTCTTGAGAAGGCAGTACTTAGTACAACTATCCGTGAATTACATACAACAGGTGATGAAGATAACAATACTCGTAAAGCGTGTGAAATACCTACACAACTATGTTATCTGACTAAGCTAAATAAAAATAACGCGAACGCTGAGCACACTACATTATGAGGTTAACGACGAATCAAAACAAATAGAGCAGCAACGTCATCGTGTCAAGGCAAGAATGACTTCCTATGGCATCGGAGCAATTCAATCAGGCTGCCATTCTATACTTCTTAAATTGGTCCTCGATTATGCTTCGATTGAGTGAGAGCGTATGGTACACGACACGCACACATGCAAAAACATCGTACGATATGCGCCAGCCAATGGAAGAGAGCGGCGTGGTGGGCTCGGCTCCCCACTTCACCATCGGAATGCATAGTGCTAAGAACGGCACTGTTAAAAATAACTACCTGTTTGACAGGATAAACACGATGTCTGATGACGTCCGAGGCCAGTGCCAATTTTGAAGGGATTGATGTCCTTTTTTGTTCATGAGTAGTGATATAAGTACCTACCCAAATAGAATCACAAAATTTTGAAAAAAAAAATCGTCCGTTCTTTTATGCAAACGATTCACTATCAGTCAGTGCAGTTTATTGATTTAAAAACGGGAATGGAGTGATAACATCGAACAATGTTGATTTGTATAAAATAGGTTCTTTAAAAATTTTCCGATCCAATCACGTTCATATGTGAGTAAACAGCTGATTGCGTGGACGCCACGTGAAACACGATCGGGCGTGGGTGACGCGCGCATGCGCTCATATAGGACTAGATAACGTTCAACACTTTCTGATGTGAAAGGAAAATGATAATTGAAACAAGATTGTAAACAAATAACATTGTAATTATTAAAACACTTAGTTGGCAAAATCTCGCTTAACATTGACATGCAATAATAGATCTAATGCAATGTAGATACAATACATATAAGAGTAAATTAACCTTCTTCCGGGACATAATAATCATCTAAGGACGCAATTCAATTCCCTACTAATATTATAATTGCGAAAGTAACTGTCCGTCTGTCTGTCTAGGCTACAAGCCCTTTGGGTAAGCAGATAAAACCGCGGGCAACAGCCTAGTACTTCAGTAAATTTACCTTGACCAAAAACACAAATCGTGGAAACACCTATCTACAAAGATGGATGAGATTTTGAAGACGATTTGGCCATTCGTTTTAGTATTCAGAACCTGCCTTTCACTGTGTAATAGAACCATCGTTCATCACTGGTTTCCAATAGGTGGGCTATCATTTATCAGTAGTTCGACAAAGTAATATTGAACAGCTGCTCAAGAATAGAACGGATAAATTAAATTTCAATTTATCATACATGAGCTTCGCAGAGATAGTTTCACTGCAAATAAGTCACTTTAGAGTACTTAAATATTTCACATTGCGATTGATATAGAAGTCATATGATTTACATTCTACCGATTTTTTTTAACAACTACGTATTAATGATGTCACACAAGCGCGAGGTAATTTGTTAATGAATATCAGACAAAATAAATGTTTCACGAATTTAAACACACCAATTTAAATATAATTTTCCGAACTACGGCCCGTGGTCGGCCAGTCTAACCGGCGGGTGAATTAGTAGTATTTTACACGAAGCGACTACCGTCAGAATTCTGCAACCCAATTCATGGGCAATACCGATATTCTGTTCCGATGTGTTACGGATGGTCCCATCATCATAGACTGGTGACAACTGATATTACGAATCGAATTATCATTACTAAACACCCGCGGAAGAAATGCTAGGAACTAGTTCGAACCACAATTGATTTGTCACGACCCATATTCGATTGTAATAACGGGTCTTTACGCCATTTACTATATAGCATTAGACACCTGGTAAGGAGACACGATGGCAGGTGGAGGGAGCTTATTACAGAGTGGTATATTAGAATGGGCAAGCGAAGCGTAGGACGTCCGGTGACGTCCAGGTGGGCTGATGACATAAAAAATATAGTAGGAGCAAACTGGATGAGTGAGCCAAGGAACAGAGATGGTTGGCTTAAAAGTGATGCTGAGAATGATGATGATTAGACAAATAATGGCGACATAACGACATAGAATCAGAAAGTGTGACTAATAAAAATGCAGATTTTTGCCAGACCGCTGATGTTTTCTATGGGTCTATGCCACCTGAAATAAAGTGATTATTTTTATGATGACAGTTATTGTGTTATACTGTTGAAATTACTGCATTTTAGAGAATAAATTTAATAATTGTAATTATTGTAAATGATAAATCAATTAGATACCTTTGTATTTATCGTGACAAAGCGTAACTTATTAGACGCTTCCATCGAAATAACGATGGCTTTATAACATTGTAATTAACATACACAAGGTATAATAGAAACGGTTTGGAGAAACAATAATTTTCCCTAAATGACTAGACAATCAAGCATTACTTGATCAAGTTCTGTAATTGTATTCAACCTTGGATCCCTTTTAAAATATGTCTAAGAATCCTATTAGGAATCCAAGTGTAGGCTCCGAATTATAAGTTTTGAGACTTCAAAGAGACTTTAAGGAAAGTTAATTTAAACTTTTCAGTTTCACGTAACTAAATACAAGGTGTGTAGTATTAAAATTTCCTGCAAGAGACAATTATACTCTGAAATTCGTTCTATTGTGTCTTGGGTTCCGACTTTTTTAAAACTGCCTCATCAGTCTAGTGGTCGTAAGCGCGACTGCCAGGGTAGAGGTCCTAAGGCCTGCCCCCTATTATATAGAACCTAAAAACATCAGCAAACTATGGCGATAAATTAGTATGCCTCGGCCTAACCTTTCGGGGAATACAGGCGTTTGATAAATTAATGTATCATAAACGTATCTATTTATGATTTTCCAAGAAACATCGATTTTATTGAAAGGTTTATTCTTTATTTTTACTTTCACATAAATATATAAATATGCAAATAGATTATTAACAAATGAGTGAAAGTGTAATTAATGATTTTATTTATTTTGACAGACGAAAATTTGCTTTTGTTAATGCCATTTGTTGCAAGGAAACTAAATAAATGCCACAAGGAAGTATCCTTGGTCCCATATCATCCAACCAATATACATCTTATGTATAGTTTAATTGAACGATACTATGTATTTATGGTTTACAGAGCTCAATTGTGATCTATGTAAATGTAGCTGATGAAATAAATAATCATTTTTGTTTGGGAATTTTTTTCCTGATACTTCATTGAGCACCCCGAAAGATAAATAAAAATATTTACATAACTAATGTTTTACTTTTCATTAACAGGTGCACTGAAAGGGCAATGCAAACGGGAAGAGGATTTACTACAGAGATGTTCAATGGCTCTGCCGGTTTTGAGTTCTCCTGAAATTTCTTTTGCACTCACTCGAGAGGAACTGGACAAGAGTTGCGTGTAAGTACATAAATCGAAATTGTTTTTTTAGTTAGTGAACAATCCATTGACGTATTTCCAAAGTGCAGGTTGTGAATTTTTTGCCGCCCTCTAACAACATTTTTGTTGAAATTGTTAAAGAAATAGTTTTTGGAGATATTTCTGAGCTAAGAAATCGTCAAGTAGGTTTTTATGTAACAAAGGCTAGTAATAAATACTTTAATTAATATTCGTACCTACTGGCTCAAAAACGTAAGTATTTCGGTGGATATGTAAACCTTCCTCGTTTTTCCCTTCCAAATTGTTTTCAATACTTGAACAAAACAAATATCTATTAGTTGTTACAGCTAGTTAGAAGTCCGAAATCGAAGTCTGAAATTGTAATTCAATAACCAAAAGACTGACTGATATTTATTTTGACTTCGATGATTGTTGTGTGCCTACAGTGTAAATTATTGAACTTACTGTTTGCCCGCGGTTTCATTCGCATCGCAAAATAATTATTTATGTAACATAACATCATGCCTGTATTCCCAGAAGGGAGAGGTGTACTAATGTACACCTCTAGATTGGCCGGTATGTTTATGTAAGGGGGCGAGCACAAATATAAACTCCGAGCTGCTACTGAGAATTTCATAGAACAACCCAATAACACTGCTCGACCTGGGAATCGAACCCAGGACGTCTAGCGTAGCACTCGCGCTTAGGACCACTAGACTTACGAGACACTTATTATTTACTTACTATGTTCATTGAGACATATAGAAGTTTAGTTGATTTGATTTTAGGTTGGGATTTAAAATTCTTTAGCGAGACTAGACAAAAGATTAAAATAATACTACAAAATTAAATAAATAAACATAACAACGAAGATAAAATACAGCTTTCATTGTATTGTTCATATTACCGAACACTAGCGAGGCTTCTCGTGTTTTTACTTACTACTCGTATCATGGCGCAGCGCTGCCTCTCATTTACGCTCAACCAAGAACTTAACGAAAGTAAGTTAAGCTAAAGAGTTGGCTACGTCAGGGACGGCTAACTTTCAACGCTGGAATGGCGCGGTCGGTACGCAGTTAGCTCATCTTAATTTAGTACTCTTGTTTGCGGTAAATAGCAATTTGAAACTAGTTGTCGGACTTCACTCAGCGCTTCATGGAGGCTGAATAGCCAATGAAGCACTTTACTGCGGTCGGGTCGGCAAACACTGAAATTGTGCGATATTAGCATATCTAATACCGGTGATATTTTTTCGTATGCTTTGTTGTGTAGATCGTTTTGGCCGTTATCCAGAATTATTCTTGTGCCTACGCAACGTTGTTTACTATTATGTATTTATAGCAATAAATAATAACATGACAGGCGGTCGTTTTGTCTGTACGTATGTTCCGGATATTAATGTTATCTTTCTCTATACCGTAATAAGATTAGAAAGGTCAAAATTCGGTGGTATATTGAGAAATAATCAATCGAAACCAACTTGTATTTCCTTTTTATTTTAGTTACAACTGAGAACTGAAGAAAGAAGCCTCAACACAACATGTTGACACGATTATTTTCATGTTATTAGAGAGAGATGCTGCTATCTAGGTTAAATAACGCCATCCCTCTTGAGTTGTAATATAACGGCTGAAATCGATTGTTTTAAAATCGACTTCATCACCTGAGTTGCTCGAATATTACGGATTTTATTCTCGAATTATTAAAAGTATAAGGCAATAGTAACTGACATAATTATTTAGAAAATACATTAAGCAAAGCATACATTTCTAAATAAATTACTTAAATTCAAGTACGCAATGAAGGTCACCTAATATGAAGTCGTGGACTTATTTACACTGTAAGTACATATTTTGTCTAGTTCGCGACAAACTAAATGTATCTATACACCTAATTATTTACGTCAATTACATACATTGGAATTTTCATCGCTATCGTCATACTGATAAATTGTTTTATTTAAATTGAAACATGTATATTAATTAGAGAACCAATTTTATCAGTGTTTGACTTGCAATACAAATTCGTATGAGTTTTTAGCAAAATCAATATTGGTCATGATAAATATCCTACTTTTAGATAATTTTAGTGTTTAATTGACAGTGTTGGTGAGTACGGTCAAGCAAAAAGGTTTATACCTACTTATTTAAATCTTACAAATCATTAATTTCAGAAATAATGGTTCGACATTAAATCCAATGATCTGTTTACAATGTAATATCAACGTATCTATTTAATTAATTCGTTTCGATACCAGACCAACAATCAAATTATCTTTCAGTTGAAATTTGAAACGAGTTTTCGAATTCGTTTAGGTTTCTATTACAAGATAATTTTGCTTTACGTCTACAACTCTCAACAGACAAATTGATGATCATTGTATGACGTCGTTAATGCACACGTGGATGCATTCTACACTGATAGTTAAACGTAACGTGTCTATCTACCAGTTTATTACAGGCAGATTAAAAACTCTTTATTCAATGATCTTAAATATTAGGAAGTTGTACATCACTAGTCATCCTTCAACTAGCTCTAGCACACTACTGTAATAACTTCATAGAAAACCACAATACTTACTCTTTGCTCAACCAGAGGATCGAAGCCCAAACCTGACACTCAGTATCCGCGCGTGTGATCATCTTAGTTAAAACAACAGTATTCGTCATCAATACTGCATTTTAGACCTCGGAACCAAAAGGGCAAAGTCAAACTCAAATGTTTTATTTCAATTATTATAATTTGACGACCTCTGTGGTCTAGCGGTTCGAGTGCCGGACTGCTGATCATGGGTCGTGGGTTCGATTCCCACAGGACAAAAATATTTGTGTGGATAAAACACGAGTATTTGTGTTTGTCTGGGTGTTTCTTATTTATTACTAGCTGACCCCGCAAACGTTGTTTTGCCATAAAAAAACCTCCAGGGGCACCCTTATCACTTAGGGGTATGGAAAATAGATAGTAGCCGATTCTCAGACCTAGTGAATACGCATATAAAATTTGGTAAAAATCGGTCAAGCCGTTTCGGAGGAGTACGGTAACTAACATTGTGACATGGAAATTTTATATATTAGAAGATAAGTATGTATTTACAAAAAAAAAGTATATAAGTATTATATCCATTGTCTAGTACCCATAGTACAAGCTCTGCTTAGTTTGGGACTAGAGGGTGTTGTGTAAAATGTCCCAAAAATATTATTATTATTATTAATTAGACCATTAAAATAGCACTTTTGAAAAGTCAAAACTAGTTGTACGGTTCCAAAAAGTGGATCTTATGGAGAAGAACCGGCAAGAAACTCCATAGACACTATTTTTATAAAAGACATGACAACAGTGTTAACCTTGGTTTATAATTATTGTTATGAATATTTAATGAGAACAATGCAGTTTGATGTGTACTAATAAATTAATCCAGTATAATAGTCTAGTGGTCTCATTAGTCTAGTGGTCCTAAGCACGACTGCTACGCTAGAGGTCCTGGGTTCGATCCCCAGGTCGAGCAAAGTGTTATTGGGTTTTTCTATGAAATTCTCAGTAGCAGCTCGGAGTCTGGATTTGTGCCCGGTTAATGGCAATAGGCTCGCCCCCTATTACATGGGACCTAAACATACCGGCGAAATGTGGGTGTACATTAGTACACCTCAGCCTAACCCTTCGGGGATACAGGCGTGATGGTATGTATGTAATAAACTGAAAAAAATAATAATAAAAAGATAGCCATTGACAGTAAGAGCTGACCTCCGACAGACGGCACCCGTTCACGAATATGACGTGTGTATGGTGACAAGTTAGATAGTCATCTCTGAAACCTATGCTATGTATGCCTCTCTATTTAGCTGTGTAAGAAAGAAAGAAATATTTAGAAACAAAACAATGAGACACTGTACGCAGCAGTACGTGAAAGAGTGGAGATGTGAATTAGAAAAAAAATAACATAGGGTGGTTATAATGATCGATTGCGAGAGATAAATGTGTATAGTCATGATCGCTACCCTTTTTAAGGGATTATCCTCAAAGCTGTGCTAATACGAGCAGAAACAATGTATGATTGGAATTGATAGGTTTATAACTTATTAGAGACAAGCGAGCAAAACAAGGTAATCTACCTACTTATATATATTTTTTTTTGTAGTCACGGAAAATATGGAAATTATCCGTGCCACTCTACGTAAAACTGGGCCACATTAGCCGTACCGGGGCAAATGCAACTCAATCTGTGCCATATGTCCCGGTGAGCGCGGATGCCCAGGCTACCGAGGCAGATGCAACTATTTTTCCCAACCTTTGTCCCGTGCGGTGTAGGACTCGTACGAATAAAAACTGAACTGCAGTTACCTTCCATTGCCATATAGTCAGGGCCACTATGTACTTACGTATTCACTATAATAATATGTAGAATCGATTTCGCCATGACACCTCCTTGGTACTTTTGGTATTGTAGTTTTTTGTTTCATAGCCATCATCATCAGCCTATATTGGTCCACTTCTGTACGTAGGCAGGGTATATATTCGTATCTGGGTCTGTGGCGTTTACTAGGACAGCCTAGTAAACGCCACAGACCAAGATCTTCGGCTTTCCTTGTCTTGACGACGTGTTTTTGTTTACGATTCTCGCAAATGCGACTGTGCAAGCCATTTGCTTCTATTCCTTAGCGGTACTGATAATATTAGTATCGGCACAGTATTTGGACCTGTGCCCAGTAGTGATGAGATGGCTATAAGTCTGGAGCACCCATACTGGTGAACTGTAATCAGTTTTGGCAAGTGTGGTTTACCTTTTCACGCGCATTGGTAAATAGGTAATGTTTTGTCAAATACATTTTCTTTATTTTATAGTTGTACGAGTATGTAGTTTCACCAATGAGCTGAAAAGTACTGTTTAAAACTTTTGGTGGTGATTTAGAGGGCTCAATCGCCACCCGAAGCTAGATTTTGATTTGGAATTTATGATCATGTACCGTATTTTGAGCTACTTTTTGTCGATTAAAATTAGTTTTCAGTAGGTATCTTCTTCTTCAATTTAAGAGCTCAGCTCTTGTCGGTGGAGCAATCGCCACTGTTCTCTATCTTCAGCTTTCCGTTTTACCTCTTGATACGACCCGATCCCCACCCTTTCCTTCACTTGTTCCACAAAACTTCGTCTAGGTCTTCCCCTTCCTCGTTTTCCTTCAATTTTACCTTCTAGTATAGTTTTGAAGTAGTCGTCGTGTCGCAGCAAGTGGCCAAACATCTTTCCTCTCCTATTCTCTATGGTTCTTAATAACTGTCTTTTCTCATCTACAATTCTTAAGACTTCCTCGTTTGTTTTCATTTCCGTCCAACTGATCTTCTCCATCCTCCTCCAGCACCACATTTCAAATGCCTCTAGCCTTTCTCTGTCCCTTTGAGTCATAGTCCAAGTTTCACAGCCATACAATGCTATGCTCCAGATATAGGTCTTTATCATTCGTTTTTTGATACCGTTTTTTATTTTGGCTGTAAATAAATGTTTTTTCCTGTTAAATGTTTGTTTGGCTATTGCAATTCTTGCCATGATATCAGGTGAACATCGAGAGTCATGTGTTATTTGGCTTCCTAGGTATTTGAATCTGGTAACTTGCTCTAATTGTGTGTTATCGAGTATGATTGGTCTAGATATTGATGGGAATTTTGATGCCATTAAAATTTTAGTTTTATTAATGTTAATTTTAAGTCCTTTATCTCTAAAAGAAGTGCTAATCATTTTCAAAAATTTCTCTAAAGTATTTGTGCTATCGGCTATTGCCGCTATATCATCTGCAAATCTAATAAATCTTACAGGTTCTCCATTAAATTTAACTCCCCCCTCATCCGCATCCATAATTGTCTGTATGGCACTTTCAATAAAAACATTAAATATTAAAGGTGACAAGGGACAACCTTGTCTTACCCCTTGTTTTATACATGCTTTTTGTTTTTCATCCCCTACTTCTATTATTGTTTCCTGGTTTTTGTAAAGTTCGTATATAATTTTCCTATCTCTATAATCTAATCCTACTTCTTTTAAAATCTCCATCATCTTCTTCCAATTTACTTTATCAAACGCCTTTTCTAAATCAATAAATGCTATATAAGTGTCAAGGCCTACATCCATACGTCTGTCTATAATTAATCTGAGGGCTAATATAGCGTCTCTTGTGCCCTTCTTTTGTCTAAAACCGTATTGGTCAGGGCCTATATACTTCTCTGTTAATGGTCTTATTCTGTTCTGGATTATCTTAAGGAGGATCTTTGAAGCTTGGGATATTAAACTAAGGGTTCTGTGTTCTTCACATTTAAGCGTGTTATGTTTTTTCGGCAGTGTGACCGTCCGTTATGTAAATATTTCTAATAAGTTGGTATAGTTCTTCAAGCATAGGGTCACAAACTGCATATTTTATGAGTTCTATAGGTATATGAATATTTTATGAATTCTATAGGTATATGAGTAGGTATATGAATTATATTTTGCACTAACTTGTTATTTAAACACTAAGCAGCTTGTAGTTGAATTTTAAAAATATCATATTTTTGAAAAAGTAGTTCCACGTGTATAAAATCGCACGTCCAATCTCAATTCGTGATTGTTGTCAAGATAATCCAAGTTAGTACCTACTTATAATTAAAACTTAAACCGCACATTCATTGTTATTCCCACCAATTTTATAACAAAATATGAAACGAAATTTTGTTTCATATTAATTTTCCATTTTTTATTTTTTTCCATTATTTATTTTTAACCTGTGATTTCAATACACATAGGTACTAACATAGTATTTTTTTTGCTATAATTATTCTATTCTTGTTGTAGTACTAATTAATTTAACAATAATAAGTTCATGACTTCCTTGTCGCAACTGAGTGTGTGATACCTATAAAATTCTTTGCCAAATTTTTTGCACAAAGTTTTTTGAGATAAGTAGGTATTTAAGTACTATTGAACTTAGTGCCTTTTTTGTTTGATCCACGTGTTATTTTTTTAATCAATTGCTAAATTTACGCAAATCATCGTGTCTTGTTGCGGAAACATTGCAGACTTCGTCGCGCTTGTGGCAAAAGGAAATTACCTTCGCGACTAACAATAGATCAATAGTACGAAGAATCTTAATTTGTTATACAAAAAAAAACACACTTGATTGAAAAAATACATATTATAGGTATTATTCATTTCTTAAAGGATCGTAACAAATGTTTTTTTCTATTAGGTATCAGTTAATTGTTCCTTGACCGGTTAATTGACAAACCGAAATTAAGAATTTTGTTTACCTAGAATTTGCAGGTTTTTTTTTATGGGATGGGGGGGCAAACAAGCAGACGGATCGCCTAATGGTAAGCGGTTGCCGCCGCCCATGGACACCCGCCCTAGTAAAGGGCGTACATATTATATACCCATGTTACGGCTACAAGCCGAAATGCACCTAGTTCTGGCCGGCTAAAACTAGGTTTAACCGAAGATAAATTTAAGTTTAACCGCTGTGTCCGGCTGCAACTACTTAGCTCTAGCCGGCTAGAAATGTCATTTTTATTTCATTAATGTTATTTTAGTAATGTACATAATAAATTAATAATATAGATAAATCATCACTGCATACCCCGCCGCGCAGTTTGTGTGTGCTCGGGCTTATGTCAGAAACTACGGAATTTTTCATACGGTTTTCATCAATAGAAACAGGGATTATCTAGGAAGTTGAGAGGCTAGGCTAGAGGAGTTTATGAACATACCTTATATGACCTCATATTACCTTATACTACCTATAAGTACTTTATATTCATAACTTAGGATCGTAATAGGTCACATGCAAATTTATTCACTGATATAATAATAAGCTGGCTACAAATTAATTAACACAAAAAATTTTGTTATAGTGAGCTGCGCATGGGCATCAAATGCATAGACAACTACACAAACGTTTGCATGGAAAAACACGAGCAGGTTGTGTTTCGACGTATCTACGCCGGCATCACCGACGTGGTCCAAGAGCTGTGCACCAGGGGGAAATATCAGGACGAGTACCTAAAACATGCGGATTGTGTGAAGATGGTCAGGTCGGACTATGAGACGTGCAGCAAGAAGTACGAGGTGACGCTGATGACGCTAGGCAACCATCAGCAAGAGGACCAGTACCAGACTGATCAAACGAGTTTCTCCACCAGTCATGAGGATCATCTAAGAACTGTTTGTTGGTAAGTTGGTATTATTTCGACTTAATCCTTTTACTGTGCCACTGATGGGCTTCTTTCAGACTGAGAGGGGGTAAGGCTCTAAGGCTACGTTTGCCATGGTCGTGGAGGATTTCACGGATTCTATGGCCATGACTATAGGGCAAGCGAAGGCAGGGTTTTTAGTCAGTACACCATACCCTGCAACCTCCCCGGAGGTGGACCCCGGGCGGACGAACCACGAGGATTTTCCGTAGGTACCTAGTATATAAAAAAACGCTGTAAGACCCACCACGCTGGCTTAAACTTAGCTTAGTAGACATAATGCTGGCAAGAAAATCTCTCAAGCATCTAGCTTCTCTTATTAGGTAATTAATAATACGCACATGAGTTCGAAAAGATAATAGGTGAATGCCTTGGATTAGAAGTTGTCACCTGGGCTGACCATGGTTACATCTCTAGGCAACTCGTTCTCATTCCAGATTTGTGGCTGTTTCGTGTTTTGAATCTGTAATTTTATAATATTCAAGCAATATTGTCTAAAATATTTTAGTAACTCTATCTCATCATCTTGTAAGATTTATTATTGATATAAGTCTAAGTTATTTTATTGTGCATTGTCGACGCCATAAAAACACACGCCCAAAACGAGTCAAGACTCTTTTTTATGAATTTAGAAGATATATTTTTGACAAGACAAAAATAACAATTGAAACGAAAATTATAAATAATCATACTAATAATAAAAACGAGATAGTTTGGTTTGGATGTTTGTTTGTTACTCAATCACGCAAATACGGCTGAACCGATTTGCATGAAATTTGGTACACTAATAGTATGTGACCGGGAATAAAGTATACGCTACTTTTTATCCCAGAAAATTGGGGAATATCCCGGAAATCCCGAAAAACTGATATAATAGTTTGTGACTAGCGCTGGTAGGTACTGGCATATTCAAATCTCGGAAAAAGCGGGAATTTTCCTAACATAGAGTACTTCTTATCCCACGAATTAGATCCGACAACAATTGTGTTACTAAGTCTACGCGTATGAAGTTGCGGGTAAAAGCTAGTATTTAATAAAATGCTTTGATAAAAATATAGAAATAAATACTTACATTATTAATTCTATACAAAGTTGTTATCAATCGTATACATACATCCTTCATTCAATTCTGAGAACGTTTGAGAATGATTGTTGTTTCGTTGATATGCAAAAAGGGAAATAAAACTGTTTTCGGAACATCGTGTTGCTCATATTGTAGATACAAAAGCTTAGCAATCAACAGTGTTATAAATTCCTTTTACTTTTCTGTTTGCAAAGTTCTGTTTTTATTAGTATCACTGACTATAAATAATAAATCATCTTAAAAAGAATGACGTCCTGTCTTAGCTTCCGCACCAGCTGAAAATATTTATGAAATTCCGTAATATAATTCTCTCTGTTATTTTATGTACAGAGTCACAATGCATGCATAATTCAGTGTAACAAAACCTAAGCGAACGCTTGTTCTACAGCAAATCTCTTCAAGTTTGTAACAACTCCTGGTTTTATTTATGTTGACGCACTTCCAGTGAAATCCGTATTGATAAATGTAGCCTCCTCGCTAAATGCTCTCGGTTTGGCATCCACCGACTTCTAGACCACATATTGAAAATTGTTTCGTTCAAAAACTTTCTGGAGAATTCGGGAAGATTCAAATCTTGTTGACAATAATTTCAGTAAATATACATAAGTGTAGATTACATCACGCTAGAAGATAAGGGGACAACATACGTCAGCGTAGGAATTTTTATGGTACCTACCTATATCTAGATTTCTTTGACACTGTGCCTAGACTGACTTTACAAAGTTTCAGTTATAATCGTTGGAAACTGTTACAGGCACCTACAGTAGTACCTATATGTTATACAAAATATGCTGCGGATTCGTTGTAGGTGCTTACCATTGTCAATTTGTTACCATTAATTAAAAATCTCGTAGAGATCCATCCAATTTGATACAGAACGGGTTGGACAAACTCGTTTATAGCTAGTCAACGCCGCACCGCCGCTTCAGAGATTAGGTATTTTGTTTTTTGGCAACCGACAAGGCCGATATCATTGGGAATCAACACGCTTTCATACATTAATACATTGTTATTTTTGTAATAGACAATCAGTAATACTTGTTCCTAATTGTAGGTGGCTTCGATTATCGCTTCAAACGAACGGCATCACTCAATTTCAAGTTCCGCAAATTAAACTGTCATGGAAGTTATCAAGAGAAGTACTAGAGAGTGGGTACTTCAAAGAGTCAGGAGGAGTCCTGAATATTGAATAGTCCGCGTTAGTAAAATATTCAACAAATCGAACTGGCTCCCTCAGCCTCACGAACTAATTACTTGTCTGAGGCGTGATTTTCACTGATAATAATACTTATCTGTACCAATTTACATGTAAATTAACAACGACCGGCCGTGGTTGGGGGCCTGTCGACTTTGTAATATAATTTTTAGATTTTGTTTTAGATTTTGACCGAGTTTTTTTATAATAAGATCGCAATGAATAGAACTCAAATATCCATTTAAATAAAATTGATGTCCACGATCCTCGGAACAATTTGCGGAGGCGGATTGTTTTTGTTTTCATAATATTCTCACAAATGACTTGAGATTGGTTAATTTCATCGAGTTCACGCAAATTCGATGAATTTTCTGGATAAGCTGCTGTTAGGGAGGTTACTTGGAAGACATTTTCCTTGCCCGTTTTTCTTGCGTCTACCCACCATTAAATCCATGATTCAGTTTGGATTAAGTGGTGTACTTAAGAGTTTTTCGTGTGTTAATGACTTCTTTATCCTCACCGTTCCATACAATTGAATCTACAATTTGTCGGACATTTGTAGATTTGCAAAAAAGGAAAATGGTGTACTAACGAAAGAAATACTTACTTTATTTCTCGCTAATATTCATATTAACACCTATTTAAAGTTGCGCATTGTGTTCGTTATTTACTGTAAACTGTGTTTTCATAATGGTTTTGTGGTAACTGTGGCCAGAATTGCATTTGCATCGGAATGTTGTGCGTTTGTCCAGTTTTTTCTAGTTAAAATATTCGTACACTATCAGAGGATTTATACATCGCTGGCCATGCACTGACACAATGGAAAGATGAACAAAAACAGTGCTATTTCCACTCTGAAAAAGCAACTGCGCGAACTGTGCCGACTGTTACTGGCTGAATTAAACCGTATAAAATTTTATTTCAAAGCTAATGTTTACATTACTTTAACGGAACACACGGAAGGTACCCTCTGAGTAAACGAGCATTTGAAATGTTAAGCTAAATCAATAGAGAATTTACTGGTTCTTTAATTTTGGTTTTGCTTGTTTTGGTGCTGCAATTTACTATGCATAAGATACTTAGTTAAATTTCTTTTGAATTAGAATGTAAATACGGACCTCTCAGAACTGTAGGGTTTACTATAGTCATGTAGTCTACCATGCTTGTAGTGTGGCAGACATATGTCACACGCCACTGAAAAAATCTTTCAGAAATATGGTTTGGTCTTCCTTCACCATGTTTTTCCATAATCGTTTTTGAATTAATACGTTAATGATTCCAAACAATTTAGACCTATGACTTGGCATATTATTTAATTATATTTTAGGTTCGAATCTCACAGGACACAAATATTTATGTGATGAGTATAAGTGGTTGTCTGGGTGTTTCTTATGTATATACAACAGAAGTATATAAGTATAATATATGTTGTCTAGTACCTACCCATAGTAAAAGCTGTGCTTAATTTGGACCTAAATGGTGCTGTGTAAAATTGTCCAAAAATATTGATTTATTTATATTGCTTCAATACAGGGTTACCACGGAAAATATTGCATTATTTGAAATGGTTATACAGATTTCCGTGTAGACTTCCACAGGCGCTTGGCTCTGTAAATTGGCACTGGAACCTAAGGCTAGTTTGGCCAGCTATTATTATGCATATGCAAGTTTATTTCGCTCTGCACTTACTGCAGCACTGTCGAGTTTCAAAGGGCATACAAAAGCGAGACAATGTGAAGTTCTACTTATGTACAAAGCATTTACTTCCACTTTAGACAGTATCTCTCCGTCTATAATGCTGCATAATATGCTTTCTGATTTCGTGAGTAGATGGAATGCATAAATGTAGTTTATAATTGGCTTATACTCTTACTTTATCCCTAATTACATACTATCACGCCTGTATTCCTGAGAGGTATTTCTGCTCGTAGCTAAGTTGAAAAGGTGGGTTGGCAGTATAAGGGTCAAAATCTGCCAACACAACCTTGCTCACCGTTGGGAACACAGCACAGCTCAAAGCAGTGTTATTTCACTTCGATTTTCTGAAAGGTGGAGGTACTTCTCCAGTCGGACAGCTCCAAGAACTATTTTATATTATCATCATCTGCCCGTATTCCTCCACTGCTGGACGTAGGCCTCTTTTAGTGAACGCAACCCTGAACTTCATCTCTTTCTCATCCAGTCGCTGCCAGCTGCCTTCCGCAATTACATTATTAGGTATGTTCAACATTGATTAATGTTAACACTGACCAAACTCTATTAGGAACTATTATGACGCTGTAAGCAAAAACAGTGTTTATTCTCATGCCGAAATAAAATACCGCAGACACCTAAATCGCGATACTTTGCTAACGTCTAACATTACACCACATCATACTAATACTATTAGTAATGATCGCCGGTAATTGGTTATCGTTGACTAGGGTACGTGTGGGTCAACAAGCCGTGCGATAGAAACTACTTACAGCTTGCAACTTGGTTTGATGTTCTGTTTGTCTTTTGTTTTCAACCCCGATGCAATAAGTGTTGTTTTTTGAAGACATTGCATGTCTAACACTGACGCTCGTGAACGCGTGCACTGATTCTAAATCTCTTTTTATATTGCTGTTGATTCCATCAAGATAGATCTTATTTTATATTTGATTAGCTGTTTCCCGCGGTTTCACTAGCATTTCAAATGGCTTTTAGAGACAAAAAGCCTATGTTCTTCTCCAATCTCTAATTTATCTCTGTACCAAATTTCATAATAATCGGTTCAGTGGTTTAGGCGTAAAAGCGTAACAGACAGACAGACATACTTTCGCGTTTTTTAGTAGCTTATAATATTGCTTTTTAGGGATTATCACTAGAATTTTTTAGATAATTCAACCATTTGCACCATATTACAATAAGATTTTCTTTTTTAAGTAAATGTTCATAAGTTCTAGTTCATTCACACATTCTCTTAATTATATTCACACAGTCTTATTCAAGAATATGACGGCAAAGAGCATTAACTGCTACATAAATGAAGAAGTCAATTGACTCTAATAGCGATGAATGGCAGAGACAATTATGCATACATGCTATGCACGCACGTGTGGTTTTGGTGGAGGGTTTGTATGTATAAGCAGTATGGTGGCTTAGTTGGCAAAAGCGTCCGGTGTACTTAACCGGAGAAACGCGGGTTCAAACCCTGCCTGAGATCGAATTTTTCTCTCTCTACAATTTATATCCAGTATTTTACAATTTATCGACAGTTTACAATCTTTCAAGATAATGAACGATATTCACAAATGTTCGGTGACATATACATGCGTTTGTTTGTATCGTGTTTTCTTAAACGAGTAATGGTATCGATAAAATGTACAATATGTGGTTTTGCGAGGGTGAAATATCGATTTACTTAACTTGCGCTCAAATATGTTTTACATCTGACCTGGCTCGCCCAGGTACTTATATACCAAAACGCCTTGCTCATCATTTGAATCTTCCTGATCGATCGGTTTGCACACACATTTATACCTACTCCATTCCGATCATAACCTAACACGGTTGTATTATTCAGCTCTTAGTATCTATGTACAGAATGTCGGCCACACAGAAGTGTGGCTTTAATTTGCCCTATAATTTATTATTATGATGTTTGGCCTCGTTTTGGATCATGTCTATACGCACAATATGTGCGTCTCGAAAGAATTACCCATACCTTCGCAATAAACTTACTCTATAGCAATTCGCCTCAAAGAGCCTTCTTCGAAATTGCGATAAATCTCCCAGTTCTCGACGTTGTTTCTAGACGAATTTGACGTGCCTTTTTCCATGTAACCTTTATATCTCTAGGAATTTTCCTTATATTATTTGCTATGGGTACCGAATAGGCATCTTTGATCTAAACGACGATATTTACTTGAAAAGGAATCTCATTCAGCTATACAGGATTTTAGGCCTTATACAAAAAAGACAAAAACAATGGTGGTTATTTGAATATTGTAAGTTGTAATTACGTCTCTAAAGTGTGCCTATATAATGATAACGGACCTTTCCCTTCGCGAAACTTTAATAACTGAAGCAGATTTTGGTCTGAAAATTCATTAGGCTCCTTCTATGCAAATTGGGCAATATTTAAAACTAAGTTGATCAGCTATTTTGATCCTTATATGTTCACTTTTAAGGGTTATTTTGTTAGTATAGAGTTTTTAATAAAGTTGTGTCCGTTTCAGTTCATTCCAAGAGTATCTGATGTGCTCGGAACAGACTGTGCAGAGGTCCTGTGGCGATGACGCTGCGTTGTTCACAAGCGCTTTCCTAAAGCGAATGGCATCGAACATTATAAAGGTTGGTAATATCTGAAAACTGTTGGTCCTTTTATACGGATGATATTCATAATAATTATAATATAATTATATCCGTATAACAGGACCGATCGTATTGTTGGTTATAAGAAGTACCTAAACCTAGAACTTGAATTAGAATGAATGAGTTCATTCTAATTCAATAAGAGATCTCATTAACTGTGCCTGAGCTGTTTGTGTTCACACTAATTTTATTATCTACAAGCTGGCAATTTTAGTACTTATTTTAGGGCTACACCAACATTTTAGTTGCAGAATAGTAGTAATGATTTGTAGGGTAAACCCTTTTGCTGGTGCTGTAATTAATAAGTCTGGCACATAACACTAGCGATGGCAAAAAGAACGGAACTTTCCAAACTCTTGGAACTTTATTATTTCTTTCACAAAATTTCGAGTTCCCCGAAGCCAAACTAGAGACAATGTCGTGACGTGAAACTCTTCTGATTTCGTTCGTGACTCCAAAACTGTAAGTGGAGAAGTAAATTTTATATTTGTGGTCGAAGTTGGTTGTAACTAAAACTGAACGTGTTTATAATTCTGACTAAGATAAGGTAAACATTAAGTACATACATACAATCACGGCTGTTCCCCGAAGGGTTAAGCAGAGATTGCCAATTGTAATAGCGGGCAAGCTTAGTGTTATATATCGTTCACCGATCAATGCCATCGATCGAAGTTGATCGGTTGGTGTGGTAGCTTTGATTGACGGATACCGTTCCATAAACGTCGATCGATATCGTCCGGCTATATTCCATCAGTTTTTTTCGAAATTACGTACTCTTAAGAAGAGGACGCGTCGACTACTTAGTCCATTCTATCATCAATCGATCGATTGGTCTGGTAACACCGTAACCGGGCACAAATCCAAACTCCGAGCTGCTACTGACAATTTCATAGAAAAACCTAATAACACTTTGCTCGACCTGGGAATGTCGCGCTTACGAGCACTACGACTACTTAGGCAGTCAAAAATTAAGTAGAATTTAAAAATTTAGAAAAACTCCAAGCATTATATTGATTTATGTGGAATAATATTTATTATATCAGTTCTATAGGTACCGACCGTTTGGAGCTTATTTTTCCTTCATTCAAGAAAACCAAGGAGTTTTCACTGAAAATACCTATAGCCCCTTTGGTTTCAAAAGTTTTAAAATAATTATTTTTTTACAGAATTTCTGCTTCGAATACAACAAGCAAGAGTGCGGTTTACCAGGAAAGGGCAGTAATATCTCCCATAACGCTCTACTAATCAGTGTTGCAAGCCTTGCGCATTTAGCATTATATGCATCTGGTAACTTAGTTCCCACGTAAGTTTTTCCAAAGCAGGGAACAATGCAGAATTTGAATGTAGAACGCCTGTGCGGTGTGCAATTACCAGTACGGAGTTTGAGTGATGCAATGTTTAATGAACTGTAAGAAATGAATGCGGTTAAATGTTGCAGTTATTCGGTTAAAAACCTGATAGGAACTATTTATTGTAGTTATAGATTATAATCTCATTGTTTTACGCCTTTTTCGTCGTCCATTGTAAATTGTGTGTAAGTAGTAAATTATGAGCACTGAGTGTTTTGTGTACATAATTCCACTGAGTTGTTGCCAAATCATTGTAGTCATTGATAGATGTAGAATACATTATATTTTTACCCGACTATGATGTGTATAGCCAAATACGTTTCTTAAGCTCCGTGTATTGTATGTAGGTATATTTCTTTATATAAATTAGGTATACACGATGATTTTGTAGTCGTTTTGGAACCGAAAATTTTAGACTCTATATCAGTAATAGAACCTATTAAAATATAATTTAAATTAAATAAAAATATATTATTTTATTGATTATTAAAAGTAATATCATATTCGAACAAAAAATGAGAACTCATGATAATTCCACTCAATGTTACGTACTACGATCACTACGATCGATGTCATTCAATGTTACACACACAACACTAAGCGGTAAAACATGCCTAGACACGTTATCCGCCCATTGGATGCGGCGCGGCGCCCGCTGCCTACAATCCACGCACACAGCTGTAATGTATTATGTACCTACCCCTAGTAACAGGCTGCGCGGCGCCGGCGCGGCGAGCGCTCTCGCGTCGTCGCGTCGCCCGCGCCGCTCCCCGTTAACCACCCCGCACGGCCGCACCCGCCAGTTCTGTTGCAACTCGCGCGCGATAAAGGTTGCATTTTTTACGTTTTACGTAGCCACGCGAAAATGAGTCTTCAGTATGAATATTCGAACGCGGAGTAGGTACTTGACAATGGTTCAGCTGTACACTGTTACTAGTTACAATTTGGAAGGCCAAAGCTGAGGCCAAGCGGTTGTATTCCCGGCCAGAACATTTAAAGGCGCTGCGGCTACGAGGGATTGAAAGTCCTCAAGTACCTTCAACCCCTACCAACTTGGCTGCAACCCAGCGCCTTCTCAATCATGGACAATTCCGTGTGCCGGCTCACGCGCAAGGTCGAGGGCGCCTAAATGACTCGCAGGAGAACGAAGACGCTATTCTGGAGTAGGTACTTCGAGCGGGCTCCGCGGCGAAGCACGAGAATGGCGGCACAAGAATTTAATGTTAGCTAATGCTTTGTATGGAAAACATTAAATAATAATGGCTTAACATCCCTATAAGTTCCGTCGAGCTCCCGTCATCAACAACAATGATGCACCGGCAAGAACTGCCCTATGTCAGCTGCCCGGCTCGTTATGCAAGTGTTGTGCGTGCTTACCCAAACAATCAGTTCCGTGATCGATGGATAGGCCACGTCGCGCGGCGGTCCCGTGGCTTGCCCACCACGGAGCCCAGACTTAACGCCCCTGGATTTTTCTTGTGGTCGGAAATAAAAAGACTCCTTTATACCCGTGAACATAAAAGTCTTAACGAGTTACGCAGTGCGATAGTGGACGCCTTTGATAAAGTGAAAAGTGATAGGCTAAAAGACAATAGCATAAAACGAGCACGTTTGTGTATTGAACGCGGCAGACTCCATTTCGTGTACTTGCTTCGGTACAGGGAAGTGAAAACAATTTATAAATAAACTTTTAATAGGTAAGTACTTAGCTATGTACATAAGTTAATTATTTTGTAAATAGCTCAAATTCCAAAAATCCAAACGCCTGAAGTACCTACTCAGTTCATTGTCTCTCTGTTTCTAATTATTGATACCTACAGTAAAATAAAGATAAGTTCAATTCAAATAAAGTATTTCTGCCGGTCCTAAGCCCGTGTAAAGTATGAACGAGAAATTGGAGTAGGTACAATTTACGTAGTTGGCGTGAAAATGTTGATGCGCAGCGGCTGTGCGAGCGACTGCTGCGCCTGTCGCGGGTTCGATCCTCGCTCGGAACAAATTTGTATGATCTGTGGGTGAATGTTCTGGGCTTGCGTGTTTGTGTATGTGAAAATTTATGTTTGTAAATGCACCCATGACACAGGAGAAAATCCTAGTGTTGGGCAACGTTTTTTTTCTTAAATAAGAACTACGATAAAACCTACCTACACACAGTCTTATTCTAATTTTTTTAGTAAGAATGTAGGTATTACGTTCGTGTCCCGTATCAGCTGATTCGCTGGGCGCCATACTTGTCCTATTTGAACTGTGATCCTAGGTACCTACCTAACATCAAATTACGTCGCTATCTGCATCGTAATGCAATTTATTTTAATAATAAAATGTACTTGTCCAGCTACTAGCTATTAAATCACGCGTAGTAGGTACTCAGACGGATCATCCGACCGTCCGTCGCTCCCGTTGCTGTAGGTAGGTGACCAGCTGATGAGCTGACTCGTACCGCGCCGCGCCGCCGCGCCCGCGCCGCCCGCCGCGCATCATTGATAAATGGCAAGCTTGAGACTGAGGCGGTTTAAGAATGAAATATTCGTGCACTACTACGAACAAACTCGAACAAGTGAAATTTTTTTTTGAAATGCCAACTTTTTTATTATTAGCTGTACAGTCAACTTAATATTTTTTATTTGTACTACTAATTATCCTAAGTTACCACGTTGCGGTTCCAAAACGACTATAATTTCACGCTGTATAAACAAATATAAATGCTTAAACATGCTTTTTAAGAGTTAATCGGTTAGTCAAACTAATACGCATTCTTAGAATGTACGTATTTTATATAGTCGGGTAGCAACATCAATATAATTATTTTATAGTTTTATTAAATTTTAAAAGTTACGTAATTTTTATTAGTAAATAAATTTGTTAACGGACATTCGAAATTGCTCAAGCATACATAAAGGCTTTCTCTTTTGACGTTGTCATTGAATTAAATAAATTATTAAATGTTAATGTATAAAAAATACTTATTGTATGTCTATTGATAATTATTAAGTATTATAAATATTAGAAAAAATAATTATAAGGATGTCAGTCTTTATATTAAGCTCAGAACATCCTGTGATACATTGTAAGTAGGTATGTCGTGTGGTTACATTTAGGTAAAATCACCATAGTACAACCGACGACAAACGGCGAAAAGTTTTATTAATTATAGCATCAAAGTATCGTTCTCGTTGTTATATTTACTCCACATGATTGCACGTAATTATGCAAATTAAATTAAAAACAGCCGTTAAAATATATTTTTCACTTTTGTCGCTGACTGTACAATGTCATGGAGACAAAATCATGTTTCATGCATAATATTAATATGAGAACTTTTTCAACTTGTTAATTAATTTCTTTTTTCGTAGCATCACTATTGTTTCGGTTATAATTGAATTTAAATAATTAGGCATTCCTTGTATACTACTACTTATGTCTTTTTTGTTACTTTGAAAGAATAAAATAGGAGAGGATATTATAAATGTATACATTTATATAGCATACAAACAATATAAGCTATAACATAATACTGAATATGTACCTACCATACACTATTTTTATAATCGGAAAAGGATTCGTGCTTGATTTTTAGAGCCACTTTCACAGGAAAGTTAATAACCTGCGCATATCACTATTATCTACGCGCGTCGTGAGTACACCAGCTAGTACCTAATAATTTTGTCGTCGCTTTGTTTGTGTTGAAATTATGGCTGAAGACGGGATAATGTGACGACAAAATTATGTCACAGCGGATTGCCGGATTGCCAAGTGAGGTTTGAGGTTGCCGAGGAGTTGCTATGGGTTCTAAATATAAATTGATATCAAAGGAATTGCTGCACATGGCACAGCTTTTTTCTTCAAAACTGTTCCGTAATCAGTAATCCAGGGGGTAAAATCGCCATTTTTGATGAATCACGATATGATCCACTACGGCGTGACATACGGTCATACGGTTGTTTAGCTGTAATGGTAGATGTATGTTGTTATAATTACAAAACTCGCCATGTTAGCTCCCCAGGCAAGCATAAATAAATTATATTTATACTGCACTAAGCACTTCATTGTTAATTTCTCCTTAATCTAAAGTTAGTAAAGTCACAAGCATCAATATTTATACACTTAGCAAAATTCTAAACTGATTTCCTCTTAAGGTATTGACTGAAATTATTTGGTGTTACGAATACAGTATTTTCAAAACTATTCTATAATTAATAATATTAGTCTTATCTCAAAGTTGCAATCGTCGTTTCGCGAAAAAATCGCTTGACTTTTAGTAAGTGTATACATATTTATGCTCGCGACTGTACATAATTAATGTAACTAATCATATAAGTTATGACGAATGTACAATTCTATCTTATTTCTACTACAAATACTCATAATTAATTCACTAAATATAAATAATTAATAAGGGAATGAATTACTAAATAATTAGTCTGGCAATTTCTCTATTATCTTAATGGTTTAACGGTAATCACTGACGATACGAATAAAAAGCTTTTATTTTGTTTATAATATCAGTTTCGGCGCACGTAACAATCAAGTATTGCATTACTAAGTTTTACGCTCAAATAAGCTATGTTAATTGAACGTACTAGACATACTTACTACACACATCATAAGTGTCATCGCTCTTCACTTATTACTTGATTATGACCGTTACCTACCTGAAATTCCTACAAGCCAGTCAGTTTTGAATATTACAATATTAAAGGTGATTTTAGTGAGATAACGCAGGCATATAATTATGGTGATTATGTTTATTTAATTATATTTAATTTTAATGTTCCTGGTTGAAGCTGTAAAAATTTTACGTAATATTATGTAGACATACTGGATAACTATTGAATGTTGAACATATTTTAGGAAATATTTCCTACAATGAAAACTAACTTTTGTTTTAAAAGTTAGGGACATGTACAGAAAAATATTTTACTAAAAAGTAACTTATCGATCAGCTGAATACATTTAGTTGATTGAGCTCATAGCTTCAGCTATCGTTTAATTATAAACCAACAGTGATGATCTCTTGGTTCTATGGGTCTGCATACAACAGAGAGGTCAAGCTCTATCTCTGTTCTATTCAACTAATTGAGATAAAATGTACACCAGTTTTTAAGTTAGAGCATATTCCAGTGAATACAAAATTAAAATCCATTCAGTTTATTCTAGTTTCCGCCAATCTCTTTCAAACAGACATGAATTCCAAAATCTCATTTTCTGGTTTGTTAAATATTTATTGTAAAATTTGTTTTTTTTAAATACTCTAACGCACTTCAATATACAGACATGTCCTTTATTTTTGTAATAGGTACTTTAAATAAATATTTTTCACAATATTTATCTATACTTGTAAAACAAAAGTTTTATTTTTATTTATTTTTTAACTGCCATCAGTCTAATAAAGTAAAACAAAAGATGTGTTAGTTTTTATTAAAGGAATTAGGCCCTAGAATATGTCCAATCTTCCACCAGTAATCAGTATACTGTAAACTCGTTATAAAAAATTGTTTTTAAATACATAATTTGCTATGTTAGCTCATTTTGTGATTTGTGGCTGATGATTAGTTAAAGTTCCAAAAGTTATTTTTAATTAATTCCACCCTTCCTCCAATTGTAAATATTTTTAAACCGGTACATATATACCAAAATAGATATAAAATAGCTACATATCATAATTTATGTAGACTTGTATAAGTATAAAAAACTATAGTGCTATCTGTATTACGGAGTTCGCCCACTACAACGTACCGCACCAAGACGGAAAACTGTAGCCACACATGAAAAATAATAATTATTATATTATTTTGCATAATTATTTTATGGGGCTTATGTTGCATCTAGGCAAACTAAAGCCCCACAAAATAATTTGGCCTCTAAATAACGCCTACATAATGAGGTTTAGTTTCTAACGTAGCGTAGCGTAAAATGTAGTCAGAAAAAAAAACATAAAATTGTATCATCTTGTAACATCTCACTTGACTGAAAATGTGATATGACATGTCTCATTAAAGTACTCGATATGTTTCTACTAAGATCATGGTATAGTATGGTGCAGTGGCCGGACATCATCAGCCGGCAATCACCGCCTGTGGACGCAACGACCTGGCAAATGTAATAACCGAAGGTAGATCGCGCTACATAATTATGGTCGCACATCTAATTGACGGGGTCGAACGGTGCAATTTTATCAAATAGGTACAGTCAGCAACGAAAGTAGCTGAACACAGCTAAATTTTGAAAACATCACAGCTCCAAAACTTGTCAAGAAGTTTTTTCTATTAAGGCAATCTAAATCTTTAATGGTCATCTATGCAATTATTTCGCATAACCGTCACAGGTCAGTAACTTCATACTTATTAAAAATCATATTGAAGATTGCTACATGTTCAGGGACTTTCGTTGCTGACTGTACGTAGGCTGAGCTACGTCCATACCGTAGTAGTAATCACGTAGTGTGCAAGGTCCCTTAGGCTATGAGGTGATTCGATCCATTGATTGCAAGAGCTGTGACAGTGCTACTTGTGTGTTTTTTAGTATTATTTTACTACATAAAAATATTTTCATTTTCCTTCACATTTGTGTAAACGCTGCTCAATACTCATTAGTATGTAAAAATATTGCATTCTAATGAGAATCTTTGCATTTTTGCAACACGTAATCAACATCAAAAATTGTTCTTGCTTGAAAGTATTATATTTTCTTTTAGACCGATACGATGCCACAGTTGGGATTGGGTGTTTTAGGGGTTAGTCTGGTACAACCAAGTTCAAACACCAATGGAAACATTCGGGAATACCTACTTTAATCGCGATGTTTTCCTTCATCTACATTTTGCACTGTCCCATATCTATAGAAATCAATGGGACCTCGGATATAATGTCTGGTAACCCTATTGTTAAAGATTATGAATATTTTACTATAGTGTATTTATATCCACTAAATAGACGATGAATGTGAAAGACATAGTCTAGAGATTATTCATCACTGAAAATAAATGAGTTGAGAAATTTTAATTTGTTTTTTTTTTTGTTTCACCGTTGAACTAAGTTGAGTTGCCTATTTGAAAATTAGAGAAGGTTTTCGTTTTATGATTTCTAGTTTCACTGCGAGAAAAAAGTTTGAGTACTCAGTAACTAGATACTTACCCATATCTTTATCCTAATCGATTAGACAAAACTTTTTTTTTAAATAATTTTCGTAAATCGGATACTTAGTAAATAATAATTGGAAGGGTCTCGATACTAATCACTATCTGAGCTCTTTAATAATGAAACTTCAACGAAACATTTAAAGGTACACACCTCAGGTAGGAATACAAAACTTTAATAGATTTCATGAAATAGATACTCAAGAGTAAAACCTATTTCATAAAAAGCTCTCAGCTAAGAGCAATACAGCTGTGCAATACCCCGTGACGAAAATAAAACAAAACAAATATAACAATCAACATGCTACAGGGTTATTACTGTGGGAAGAGTAGGGATAATAATTAACAATAGTTACCTTCGAATATCCTTTAATTCCTTTTTCAACAAAAGATCCGTCACTTTACGAACCGGAGGTAGATTTGTAATTTAACAGTAAGTAAAACAAATGTTCTATCACATATATAGTTAAATAGTTTATTGTTACACAGTTGAATATAGATTCAGAATATATAGCTATTGCAACTAATCGCACAATAATATAATTTGAACTGGACGTGTTATTCCGTTCGCTGTTCTCACAAGACTGACTAGTCAGGACGGCCGCAACACCACCATGAAGCATCCCCACCCTTTACAATTCGTGATTCACTTCATGGCAGTGTCGGTGTTACCAGTAAAATAAATAAAGAATTTTCTAAAATTAAATTCAATCAAATAAAAATAATTAAGACCTAACACTCGACCATCCTGACCATGTGCATGTCCTCATGCACGTAACTAGCAACCTAACACTCGGCAGAAGATAGGACTAATGTTGATACATTTAAGTTAATAAAATATTTAACGCTATTAAACAATATATTTTAGATATGTTGACATACTTTTGAAAGAACTCCTTACAAAAGTAAACCAACTAGCATGTGTGTCATGTCATTGGAGTGAACCCTGCTTCTCGCAATGTGAACCCTGCTTCTCACAATGTGAACCCTAATTCTCACAATGTGAACCCTGCTTCTCACAATGCGAACCCTGCTTCTCACATCCAATGAAACGACAAATCTTTATCATCCTTTAACTACCATCATACAGTTTAATATGCCAATGTGAACTTTCATTCTCACAAAGACATATCAACCCGTCAAGTTATCACTTCGTTGGCGTGAACCCTGCTTCTCACATCATTGTGAACCATGCTTCTCACATCCAACGTAATGATTATTATCATGTTCTTAATTCTTACAAAGTCATAACCATAATCATTCTATTAATATACTAAATGATTGAGTTTCATTTTAATCATTTCATTCATTTAACACTTAACACTATACTATATTATACACTACTATATGTATTATGCAATCAGTTAATCTGTATCATTATCGCTATTATTATCATCAGTTTCATCACCATTATTAACCTCCAGAGAAGCTACATGAATCCAATGTGACATGCGATCGGCTGCTACTGTAGTTTTGCGTTTATTCTTACTACTTGTTAAACCTGGTATAGCCGCGATCTTATAACGATCATTTCCCAATACCGCCTCTACCCTATAAGGACCTATGTAGGACGGAACAAGCTTCTTGCTCTTACCATCGTTATTAAAATTAGTTCTAGTGATCTTTACAAGATCGCCCTCATTATAGGTACGAGAAGGTACCCTGTCCCTGTCATACCGTTCCTTTTGTTTGGCCTGCTCATAGTCTATTTTATCCTTGACAGTCTCTCTTACTAATTCTAAATCTATATTTTCCCTTGCCTCAGTTGCAACCTCGTTGAGCCTAGGGTCTACCTCAGACTTCATACCGAAACCAAACATTACGTCAGCTGGAGTTTTGCCAGTAGTCTTTTGAACAGTATTATTTAATCCCCATTGAATAATTCCAGTTTTGGTATCCCAATCTCTTTCGTTATCCGTAAGATTCTGGGCTGTCAGAGAACTCAGAATCGTACGGTTATACCGTTCGACTTGCCCATTTGCTCTTGGACACGCTACCGCATTTAAGACGTGCTTTATTCCCTTCCCTAAACAAAACCTCCTAAACGAATGAGAAGTAAAAGACGTCCCTCGATCACTTATTATACGATCAGGATTTCTAAAAGTATAAAAGATTTCTTCCAAGACCCTAATCGTACTATTAGTTTTAGTATTACGAACCGGTTTTATAAAAACAAATTTCGTAAATGCGTCTACGATGACCAAAAGATAGCAATTTCCTCTACTAGATCGTACGAAGGGGCCCAAATGGTCTATATGGAGAGTGTGGAAAGGGAGGTCCACCTTGGTTATAGGATGCAGATGACCTTCCTTACTGGCAGTTTTTTTTGAATACGCACACTCCATACAAGCTTGAACGTACTTTTTAACGAAACGGGACATTTTTGGGAACCAATAAGTGCTCTTCATTCGTTCTAAGGTTTTTTCTACTCCAAAATGTCCTATTTCGTCGTGGTTTTTACGCAGAATCTGCCACCTCGCCCCTTTGGGCACTACCCAACGCAATTTAGATTTGTCACCATCTAAGCATCTATATAACCTATTATCTTTGATCAGATAATTATCTTAAATGTAATTTAAGCCATCAGTATCAATGTTACTACTTAAGATATCGCGAATTCTACGCAATTCCGAATCGCCTAGCTGCAAAGTTACTAACCAATCCTCGCCACTTATAGACATTATGAAAGGGAAAGATTCTGATTCTACAAGACTTTCGTCATCCATTGTCGGATTTCGAGACAGTGCATCGACATGGGACATCTTTGTACCTGCGCGATATTCAACCGTACATTCGAATTCTTGGAGAAGTAACCACCATCTTGCAATTCGTGGAATGAGGTCCCTTTTCGAGAAAGTAGAACGCAACGCGCTACAGTCTGTAACAATTTTGAATGTTTGACCCAATAAATAGACGCGGAACTTTTTCAAGGAGCAGACAACAGCCAAGGTCTCTAGTTCGAAAGCATGGAAATTTTTCTCTTCTGGCGACGTTTGGCGGCTAAAATATGCTACTGGTCGCAACGGATCAGTATCGTGAGTCCTTTGCAATAATATTCCACCCAGCCCGATTTTGCTAGCGTCTGTATGTAATTCGGTCTGTGCAGTTGGATTATATATAGCTAATATTGGCCTACTGACTAATCTATCCTTTAAATCATTAAAAGCACTTTCCTGATCCTCTCTCCATTCCCATACAGCATCCTTTCTAAGTAACTTATTCAAGGGATGCGATAGTGTGGCAAAATTCCTTATAAATTTCCTGAAATAGCCTACGAGACCTAAAAACTGTCGCACAGTGTGCTGGTTGGTTGGGCGAGGAAATTCTACTACACAAAGAGTCTTCTTATTGCCAGGGCGAACACCGTCAGCACTGATCTCATAACCTAAATAATTGATCTGTTCTTGTAGGAAACAACATTTAGACAAATTTAAAGTCAAATTTGCTTGCTCTATCAATTTCAAAACTCTTTCAAGCCTCTCTAGACATTCATCCACACTCCTCCCGTAAATTAAAACGTCATCAATATACGCAGTTGCCTCCGTGAATCTAGATGAACCTAAAACTCTATTGATCATTCTCTGGAAGACGGCCGGAGCATTTGCTAACCCAAAGGGCATACGCGTAAACTCGTACTGCCCATCGGGTGTAACAAATGATGTGAGGGGTCTAGAGTTCTCCGATATCGGAACCTGATAATATCCAGAAGTCAAGTCTAAGGTGACGAAGTAAGCTTGACCAGACAATCGTGCAATCTCGTCTTCGATTACGGGCATGGGGTATCGCTCCTTGACCGTAATCGAGTTTAGCATACGATAGTCCACACACATCCTAAATCCACCATCCTTCTTGCGAACCAGAATTATCGGGCTTGCATATTCAGAGACCGATTCCTGCACAATACCCGCCTCCAACATCTCTCCAACCATACCTCTCACATGCTCTCGTTCCTTGTGTGATAACCTATAGGGACGATAAACAATAGGTCGTTTGCTGTTTAGTTCGATGTCCATTTCCGCTACATTTGTACACCCTAAATCCTTCAAGTTTGACGCAAAACAGTGGTGATATCTTTGTAATAACTCCAACAACTTCCGCCTATAACACTCATCTATACCTTCACCTATGCGAACCAAACTCAAATCTAAGCGTGTTGGATTCGTTATTTCATGCTCAGCAGATTGTGACACTATACGATTTACTACCTGAACTCTCGTACCTCGGGCTATAACCAAACCTTCCTGCAAGAGAACTATTTTGGACAATGGGGTAATATTGACATAAACATAACCATCCCTGATTTGGTAGACTCCACCATTTACTACAAACTGTTGATCAGGTCTACCTATCACCTTACTATTCAATAGAATGGATCCAGTTAAGGAGCGATCGACTTTAGTCTTTACTGTTATTGGACCATGAATACTGACAATTCCTATTATTGAAAGCAAAACACTTCGACTCTTAACCTGATCGTCTTCGTCACTATTAAAATTGAGGTTGATATCATAAAACTTTAGCTCATTTGAATCCTTGTATACTAATATGTGTGCCTGTTCGGTGAATGATTGGCCAACCAATAGTGGTACGTCCAAATACCTATCAGCTACTACCTGACACGAGACCTCAGCACGAACACCATCAATGTCCAAAGTGACGTCAACACTACCCAATGAGTAGACCACTTCGTTGCCAAAACCCCTTAGAGGCGATTTTATCTCATCCCATACTAAACCTAGCGATTTTGCCGTAGACTCTGTTATCAATGATACCTCGCTTCCAAAATCTATGAAACTTTTATATAAACTACCATTAATACAACTATCCTTGATAAACTTAGACTTCGAATCGGATACAGATATTTTCATCGTTCTAGGAACATTAATAGAGCTGGATTTACCTTTTTGGTCTAACTGAATATCATTTTTAAATGTACAGGCGTCGGCTTTGTGTCCAAACCGATTGCATTTAGTGCATTGAATAAGCGGTTTTGGACACTTAAAGTGCGGGTGACCTTTCTCTTTACAATTAAAACAAGTAAGAGGAAACTGACTAGGCAACTTACGCGACAAAGAGTTATTCTGTTCCGATCCTATTCTATTCCTAACTTTACTGTGTTCAGTTGACTGTGGAGCATCCTGGTTACTCATTAAGAATTGCAATAATTGGTCGGGCTGAGTGCAGCGCAATGCATTAGCACTTGACCGCATAGTCTTATCGCTTAGACCGTGGATCAGACATTCAACCGCACGTTTTCCGACAATGTCACATTGGTTCAGCAGTGCTAACTTTTCATAGAAGTATATCTCAAGTGGTTCATTATACTTGCTCTTTCTACGAAGCATGTCCTCCAGGGTTTGGCCGTAGTTCTGTTCGCAAGGAAACGCACTCAAAAGTTTCCCTTGCCATTCAGTCCAATTAAATAAAATAGAGTTTTGACTTTCGTACCAGACCTTAGCCAATCCCTGAAGTTTCTGCATAGCGAAATGGATTGTAGTTTTCTCATCCCAGCCATAGACAGTAACACACTCATTTACTTTCCTGAGCCAAATATCTGTTCTCTGGTTCTTATTTGAAGGATCAAACTCTGGTAAAATGTTTTTGTGATTGATAGTGGGTAGCAAAGAGGTGCTTGCTGCCACTGGCTGAGATTTGAGTGAATTTAAAAGATTAATAATATCCTTGGAAGAGAAAGTAGGGCTACGTGACCTTGATTTCCGGGTAGTGGCGTTGTCTCCTTGATGCCTCTGTCGATCTTCGCACGTAAGGCTGGCACGGGAGGACTCTCGACGCCTCTCCTTCTCGCGTTGATAACTGCGCTCCCTGATGATCCCTTCTTCGAGAATCTTGAGTCGCTCTCGCTGGTACTCAAGCTCCTTCTCACGCTCTTGCAAGCTCGAACCTCGACGTTGCGTCGGCTCACGCTCCCTGCAGCTCGGTACACTTGCCGGGCTACGCACAGGGCTACGGCTTCGATGGCTGTGGCTACGTTGCCTGGCTACATCCCTTGACCGTGAATCACGACCGTCTGGCGTCGCTAAGCGACGCAGAGGCGTCTGTTCAATACCTCGAGGCATTGTCTGAAACTCGAAACAAAGGAAAACGGTTACATTGATTAAAAGAAATATTCATAAAAGGTGAGAAAAACTAAAGAACAAGCATATCTCAAAAACGGTAGATCGTCGTTGTAAAACAGTGATATTGTACTCCACACTCGACACAACATACAAATCTATTTTTTTTTTTTTTTTTTTTTTTTTTTTAACCTCATAAATGAAAATGCATACATTATAATAACAAAACAGGCTACAATAAGGGTGCAGGCTTATCCCACTTCTGAAATATAACAATCAACATGCTACAGGGTTATTACTGTGGGAAGAGTAGGGATAATAATTAACAATAGTTACCTTCGAATATCCTTTAATTCCTTTTTCAACAAAAGATCCGTCACTTTACGAACCGGAGGTAGATTTGTAATTTAACAGTAAGTAAAACAAATGTTCTATCACATATATAGTTAAATAGTTTATTGTTACACAGTTGAATATAGATTCAGAATATATAGCTATTGCAACTAATCGCACAATAATATAATTTGAACTGGACGTGTTATTCCGTTCGCTGTTCTCACAAGACTGACTAGTCAGGACGGCCGCAACACCACCATGAAGCATCCCCACCCTTTACAATTCGTGATTCACTTCATGGCAGTGTCGGTGTTACCAGTAAAATAAATAAAGAATTTTCTAAAATTAAATTCAATCAAATAAAAATAATTAAGACCTAACACAAATGACAAAATGTGCATCGGATGCTGGCGAAAACGAAAAACTCGGCTATATCTGACCAAAAAGTTCCTACTTCAGTCTATTTACAAATAAAAAACTAAGGAGTGAGAGCTCGTGGTTCCTATTTCTGTGTCTTTGTCCGCTGACCTTTTGTGGATCAAACTTTAGTACAACACAAAGTTCCATTAGGGATAACGCTCGGGAGTCTTTTGTAGTAGGTATGTGAGACGGATATGATCCTACAAAGATCTTTTGAAGGCAAAGTACACGATTTAATGTTATCTAAAAGCTAATACTGTGCTACCTTTTCCTCGAGACCTTGGATATATTGATAGGTTCCATTACTAAATAACAAGAAAAAAACGTAATGGTAACTCTTATACATTATAATCATAAAATTGAATTTGTTCTTTGATGTCAAATTGCTATGATGTTTTTTGTAGGCACTCACTTGTAAAATATTGTAAAAAATCACGACGAAATTATCTGTTTTTTTTCTTCTGTTATTTGAGTGCAGTGTTCATTTACCGGGGACAGCCATTAAATAGACCTCTTTTTGTCAATGAACGACAGCCGTGAATCATTAGCTTGGAAAGTAACAGAAATTGGCAATCAGTTGACTGAAAATATTGTTTATGAATAATAAAACATTGGTCCTACGAATCTATACCTACACAGTATAAAACAAAGTCGCTTCCCGCTGTTTGTTTATCTCTACACTAAGATCTCTTAAACTACGCAACGGATTATAATGCGGTTTTCATCAATAGATAGAGTGATACAAGAGGAAGGTATATAGGTATAATACATGTATAGAATTATAAGTTTATTGAACCTGTTCGAAGCCAGGGCGGTCGCTAGTATTGTAAAATTTTCATTTGACTAGCTAACTGTCTATGCCTATATTAAAGGCATAGGCATGTACAAGAACCTACTCAATGCAATGCAATCGGCTTATAGCTGATTAAGTAAGCTTAATACTCCTGAACTCGAGCTTATTATGGTAATATCGTTTAACGGTTCGTCGGTCTATGTTCTAGTTATTAATTAATTACAGCACCTAAGTCATGTTACATTGTTCTGATGAAGAAAATTACATTTTGTAATTATTTGCAAATTAGTAGACATTACCTATTTAATTGTTATTTCTTCTTTTAGCGTACCTACTTCATTATTTCGTAAAACATATACAACTCAATTAGTTTCAGATCGGATTCATACGATTACGGTGAACCTTTGTATAACCATTGAAGGTTTCTGAAAAAAAAAAATATAATAAGAGACATTGTAACGCATGCCGTATGTTCCGTATCAAATAATTTCTGTAGGTAGATTGTTACGGACTAAACGAACTTTATTTAAAAAAAGCTTTGCAGAGTACCTAAATAAGAGTACGAATATCACATGAAGTCATTATTAAAAGAGGCTATGATTCTCTAAGTTTGTTTCGGTGTTTCTTCTCAGAGGTCGTCAGTTAAAAAAGGCCAGAGCCATTTAGTGTCTTTAAATGATCTACTTACAGAAATAAAAATCATGTTTTGTATGCACTCTAGGTCCAGATTATTCATTAAATGTACTGTATACAGTAAGCTACTCACTTCAACGCTTTTCATATATGAGTAAAAAGTGCTCATTTAACTTCGCTTACGTAGTAAAACTGGCAAACCGCATTTTAAATCTCCTTCGGACCCCGTAAGCCGGGAGTTGATCACTTCCTCAGAGAAATCAGTAGCGACTTCTAATGAAAGCCGATTATTCTTTATTTGATCGCTTCGGGATGCAGTTCGCTGAAAGGATGAAGTTCTCCAAGCGAGAAATCATTTGAAACTTCGTAGAAGAACGTTTTATTTGATTTTCTATTTTATGTTGTATTTATAACCGACTTTAAAAAAGAAAAGGTTCTCAATTCGAATGAATTTTTTGTCTGTATGGTACCTGTACAATGGGTTTTAAAAGTATACTATAAGTATGATATCCATTGTCTAGTACCCACCATTGTACAAAGTCTGGAACTGTGTAAAATTGTCCAAGAATATTTATTATTTGATGACAAATTGCTAAGATGTTTTATGTAGGCACTTAAAAAGAACCTCTTTTTTTGAAGTCTGTTAAAAATATTGTATCGAATACAGAACATTCACTGATAGATAAATACCACGAAATTATTTGTGTATATAAATTTGGTTGGTGTCTGATCATCGGTTATTCAAACCGATAAATTTGATAAGATTTTCTCAGGAAATAGCTAAGTACTACTCGTAATGTACTACATTAATTGCTTCCAAACTTCCAACATTTATATCACCTATTAGACATACCTACCTACTAAGTCAAATATAATAATGTATATCTAAGAATATGATTCGTAATGTATGGAATTAATTATTATCCATTTTACTGATTCTGATTCAAGTTTGTTTGTTTTAAGTTTATTTTTTGTTTTTGTCAAACAAACAAAATAATATTATTTCTTTAAACATCTGAAATATTCTACTAGTTGCACTACCTAGTCTGTCTTAAAATATATTCTTGGTGTTCGGAATAAATTATAGGGCATAATGTGGGTATACTTGATTTACTTCCGTGGATTTTTATGTAGGTACCCGCACTCTTTTATGTGTATGTGATGGTATGATTGCTCTGTCAAGTCTTAGTATAGAAATAATTAATATACTCTCTAAGTGATTAAAAGAAAAGTCGGGAACAGTGGACTGAGGTCGTTCGTCATTGCTTTCGGAACTTTCGTGTGTTTTCGGTGAACAATTCGCCTAAATGCGCTTGCGTTGCTTGTTGTTTTACTTCGTCTTGCTCATGCGCATAGCCAATGCGTATAGTAATTCATCCCGTGATTAATGAATGACAACAATGACTTGTGAATTTTTTGGTGATACTAGTCAGCTAGTGGCTCCACGGTAAGTGAATTCCTACTATAACTTTGTTGTTGGTTCTAGAATTAGATAAAGATGTCTTAGATTTCCAGCCATTGTCTACAATCTATCTTATTGTAGATAATTTTTAAATAGGTAAACTGTGATACTTTTCATTAATCTATTGATTTTCAATAGAAACAGGGATTATCTAGGAAGTTAGGTATAGGTTTATATTAGTCTAGTGGTCCTAAGCGCGACTGCTACGCTAGAGGTCCTGGGTTCGATCCCCAGGTCGAGCAAAGTGTTATTGGGTTTTTCTATGAAATGCTCAGTAGCAGCTCGGGGTCTGGATTAACTGTGCCCGGTTAATGGCAATAGACTCGCTCCCTATTACGTGGGACCTAAAATTACCGGCGAAATGTGGGTGTACATTAGTACACTTCTGCCTAACCCTTCGGGGAATACAGGCGTGATGGTATGTTAGGTATAGGCTATAATTTATGAACATACCCGTCCGAAGTCTTTACGTGCTTCGAAGAGCACGTAAAACAACACCTATAACAATCGTTAGTAGTATTCAGAAGCCCAACACCTGACAACCAGTCTATCCTCAGTACATCGGTATTACCCAGAAATTCGGTTGCAGAGGCCTGATGGCAGTTGCTTCGTGTTAAATACTGATATTCAGCCGCATCTGGTTAGACTGGAAGCCGACCTTAACATAATTAGGAACAGGCTCGAAGGATGTTGACCCGTCTGTAGCCAGGACTGGTCGCCAGTTCTTTATAATATTGACACCATCCAGTAATCTTACTACAAATTACTTTGGAAACCAGCTGTGACACTTAAAAACAGTCACCCCACGTTAGTTACCTGTTCCCCTACACTGTGAGGCGGGGTATTAATAACACGCCGATCGCTCTCGGAAGTGGCTCGCAATTAATGGGTAAGGTTGCAACGAGGTCTCTCCAACTAATCAATTGCGATCCTGAACATTTTCTATCTTTATTCGGATATCCAGTTTATGTGCAACATTCATTGTGGGTGTAAGCACCGAGTATATGTGTCTAGCGCCAATAAGTAGATAAAGTTACGGTCTGTTTTTCGTTTTCGTTTCTGGATATACTTACTTGAAAGGGTAATCCCTTCTTTCCTACTAATATTATAAATGCGAAAGTAACTCTTTGCTTGTCTGTTACGCTTTCACGCCTAAACCGCTGAACCGATATTGATGAAATTTGGTACAGAAATAGATTAAGACTTGGCGAAGGATATAGGCTACCTTTTGCCTCAAAAAACCCTTTGGGTTGCGGGTGAAACTGCGGGCAACAGCTAGTTGGTTATAATAGCCTACCGACAATTGGCTAGCGTTTAGGATTATGATAGCCTCATTCTGAGACGAGCCCTTAACCAGCAATGTGTTGATAATGATGACATTCTTAATAAAATACGGAATTAACTATCTAGATACATAGTTACTATATTTAGGTGATGAACCTAAGTGCTTATGGGTGTTTCATATGTATTAGTATGTTTTTACAAAAAGTATATAAGTATAATATCCATTGTCTAGTACCCATAGTAAAGCTCTGCTGATATATGTATTTATTTCTGACACCACGAAGCCATGTCACTAAAGACTAGTTTTGTATGTATTATGGTACTCGTATCAGGAATTAGGAAGGCATTTGTATCGGCCACACGTTCGTTTTGGTAGCACGCGACAAAATACCTAATTCATAACTGGACGAAGGAACGATTAACGAAATCCTTTATCTACCAATACATAAATAAACAGCTGATAACGCGGCAGTAGAAGACTCAAGATTTAAATGAAGTAAGTAAGTACCGTTTTTTTTAATCGTCTTTTAATTTTTTTAAACGTTGCCCCACACTATTTTGTCCTGTATAGTGGGTGCGTTTACAAACACAAACTTTCACATACATAATAATATTTAAGTAATTATAATATTTGTCCCGTAAAGGAGAGTCAATGGAATAATTATTTAGTGGTGACATGAAAATGAATGCCATCAATTATCTACCAACACATCTGATTAACAGGATTAACGCATTATTTATTAACCATACGTAATGTGTATGACAGATAATTTGTATCGAAATTTTAGTCAGTGAACTAAGTTTTTCACTAAAATAAAATTACTTTACGCATTTTATATAAATATATATCATCCGGCCTATATCACTCGAAGAGTTAGACAGAGGTGTACAGAGGTCAGCACATCAAGCTAGCACAATCTGTCAAATTTCTTTGATTGATATTCAACTTTAATACAAAACGATAAAGTTCATATTCAATTGGGAAAATTTGACAGTTTCGGATAGCTTGACCTGCTGGCGTCTGAACATTAGTACAGAAGCGGCGCGCGGCGTTAGGGTAGGGTGCAGTTGGGCCAGAGGGTGGCTTCGCCGAATTCGGCAGCGCCGAAAGTTGCTACGCCGAAAGCGGCAGCGCCGAAAGCGACAGCGCCGAAAGCGGCAACGCCGACAACGGCAATGCCGAAAATGGTGGCACCGAAAGTGGCAGCGCTGCCCGCCACGACCGGCCAAACTGCTTCAGTTCAGCCGGTTCCGTCTTCGGCCAGTGCTGCTCCTGTCTCCTCCCAAGATGCCCAAGAAGCGGACCAAAACGAGTGGCAGACAGTCACTAAAAAGAAGAGGCAAAGGAGGAATAAAAAAAGGGGAGGCCGAAAGAAGCAAGCAAAGCTTCAGGCGCCGCGCTCTACGGCTGTTGTCATCACCCTGCAGCCGGGTGCGGAAGAAAGGGGTGTCTCCTACGCTGCCATCCTGGGAGAGGCCAGGCAAAAGGTGGACCTTCAAAGTTTGGGCATAGAGTCCATCAATTTCAAGCGGGCGATGACTGGTGCCCGCATATTGGAGATCCCGGGGGAGACCAGCGGAGAAAAGGCGGACTCCTTGGCAGCCAAACTCCGGGACTGCTTCAATACCGAGGACATACGGGTGTCAAGGTCCACAAAATGCGCTGAGTTACGCGTATCGGGCCTTGATGACTCCGTGACACCCAAGGAGGTGGGAGAGGTTACCGCACGTGTCGGTGGTTGCGCTGAGACCGACGTAAAAGTCGGGGAAATTCGCCCCGGACCATCTGGCCTCGGTACGGTCTGGCTACGCTGTCCTGTAGCGGCGGCCAAAAAGATAGCGGACGCCGGTAAGCTTTTAGTGGGTTGGGTCGCGGCAAAGGTAACACTGCTGGAACCTAGGCCCATGCAGTGCTTCCGATGCCTTTACGGAGGGCATGTGAAACACACGTGCTCCTCCGAAGTTGATCGCAGTGACCTCTGCTACCGCTGCAGCAAGCCGGGACATAAAGCGGGCCAGTGCATGGCTGCTGTGCACTGCTCAATTTGTGAGGGTGCACAAAAACCAGCAGACCATAGGGTTGGCTCTAAGTCGTGCATTACACGCACGACGAAGCAAGGCAGAGCCACCAAAGGAGCTAGAGACTCCGGGATTCCCCAAGGGCCAGCACAGTCGTCTGCTGGGCAGGCCATGGACGTGACGGAAGAAGGTCCGCGGCCACAGTGATGGCCCTCCACATTCTGCAGGGAAACATCAACCACTGCGCCAGGGCTCAGGACCTTCTGCTGCAGAGTATGGCGCAGTGGTTGATCAACGTGGCAGTAGTGGCAGAGCCCTACTTTGTTCCCCCCAGGGAAAATTGGGCAGGGGATACAGCCATTCGGCCAACGGTGGCCATCGTATCCCAAGGATCTACAGGATCCTCTCTGGCTGTCATCGACAGGCGACCGGGCTGCGTCGCAGTAATCGTTAGTGGGGTCCTAGTGGTTGGGGTCTATTTCTCGCCCAACAGAGTCCTTGCAGAGTTCGAGGCTTTTCTTGACGATGTGGGGGCTCTGATTGGACGGAATCGTACCCACCCCGTCCTGCTCCTCGGCGACCTCAATGCCAAGTCATCGGCTTGGGGTTGCCATAACACCGACGCACGCGGTAGGGTGCTAGAGGAGTGGGTGGTTTCAACGGGGCTGGAGGTCCTCAACCGCGGGACAGTGCATACGTGCGTGCGAGACAATGGCGGCTCAATCGTGGACGTCACCTTCGCCAGTCCATGTGTGGCACGCCGCGCTCAGGGCTGGAGAGTTTTGGAGGGTGTGGAGACACTCTCCGATCACCGCTACATACGGTTCGAGGTCTCCGCACCTTCCACGACTCAGAGCAGCGGTATGTCGGGCCGGAACACACCAGCGAATCCAAGGTGGGTCCTTAGCCGGCTCGACAGAGACGTCCTAATAGAGGCCGCCATCGTCCAAGCCTGGCTCTCCGCTCCTGGGGGACCGGTGGACGTGGACGAGGAGGCCGCCTGGTTCCGGGACGCTATGTCGCAGGTGTGCGACGCGTCCATGCCTCGGGCCAAGTCTGGGCCTCAGAGGCGTCAGGTTTACTGGTGGTCCCAGGAGCTGGCGGACCAGCGCACGGCGTGTGTAGCAGCCCGGCGCCTGTTTCAGAGGCACCGTCGACGGCGACATCGTGACCAAGTGGTCGAGGCCCGGTTGAAAGAGGCCTACAAAGCGGCCAGGGAGGCCCTGCAGCTGGCCATCGGCCGGGCCAAGGAGGAGGCCAATGCAGACTTCCTGCGGCTCCTCATTGGTGACCCCTGGGGACGACCCTACAAGCTCGCAAGAGCTAAACTGCGACCCTGGGCGCCCCCATTGACTGAGACCCTCGAGCCCGCTCTAGTCAGTGACGTCGTGTCCGCTCTTTTCCCGAGTAGAGCGGAACACGAGCCGCCAGCGATGGGGTCGCAAGTCAGAGAGATGCGGGAGGAGCATGGCGTCCCTGCGACCTCCAACGCGGAATTCGATGTCGCCGTCGAAAAGATGGCGGCCAAAAATACGGCCCCTGGACCGGACGGGATCCATGGACGCGCCTGGGCAATGGCCCTCAAGGTCCTGGGTCCGCGAGCGCGGCTCCTCTTTGACGAGTGCTTCCGTCAGGGCCGCGTTCCGGTCGAGTGGAAGACGGGCAAGTTGGTCCTTCTCAAGAAGGAAGGACGCCCCGCGGACTCTCCCTCCGCGTACCGTCCCATCGTGTTGCTCGACGAGGTGGGAAAACTCTTCGAGCGTATCGTCGCATCTCGCCTCGTCAAGCACATGACGAGAGTGGGTCCCGACCTGTCGGACAACCAGTTCGGATTCCGAGGGGGCCGGTCGACAATTGACGCGATTATACACGTCAAAGCCCTCTCGGAAGAGGTGGTGGCAAGCGGCGGAGTGTTGATGGCGGTGTCGTTGGATATCGCCAACGCCTTCAATACTCTGCCGTGGAGTTGCATTCTGTCCGCACTCCACTACCATCAGGTGCCACCATACCTGCGTCGGCTGGTCGGGAACTATCTCCACGACCGTAGGGTCACATACGTGACGAGGGACGGATATCGCATGAGGGAAATGTCGTGCGGTGTTCCACAGGGTTCTGTTTTGGGACCGCTCCTGTGGAACATCGGGTACGACTGGGTCCTACGTGGGGCCACTCTCCCGGGTGTCAGCGTCGTTTGTTACGCTGACGACACTCTTGTCCTGGCCCGGGAGAAATCCTATAGAGAGGTTGCCCGTCTTGCCACAGCAGGGGCCGCACAAGTCGTTGCGCGCATTCGCCTGCTCGGGCTGGAGGTGGCGTTGAACAAGACGGAGGCGCTGTGCTTCCACCGTCCGCGTGGAGCGCCTCCGTCGGGATCCCACATCATCATCAGTGGGGTCCGGATTGATGTCGAGCCGACTCTCAAGTATTTGGGGCTCGTGCTCGACGGCAGGTGGAAGTTCGACGCACACTTCCAGCGCCTGGCCCCACGCCTGTTAGGCGCGGCCGGTGCGCTTGGACGACTGCTGCCGAACCTCGGTGGCCCAAAGGTCAACTGCAGGCGGCTTTACTTGGGGGTCATCCGTGCGATGGCCCTCTATGGGGCCCCTGTGTGGGCCACCGAAATCACGGCGAAGGGCGCAGCACTGCTCAGGAGGCCGCAGCGTGCGATATCCGTGCGAGTTATCCGCGGGTATCGCACGGTTTCGACGGAAGCGGCTTGCGTGCTGGCGGGCTCGCTCCCTTGGGACCTGGATGCGCGGGTCCTTGCGTCACTCTATACATGGCGCAAGGAGGCCCGCGCGCGTGGAGAGTGGCCCGTCCAGAGGGAGCTGGAGCAGCGGCAGGACTTGCTGCGCCTAGCGGCAGTTGAGATTTGGTCCGAGCGACTGAGCCGGCCAGGGGCAGGCGTCAGGACAGTGGAGGCAATCCGACCTATTCTGTCGGAGTGGATAAGCAGGCGTCACGGCGTGCTGACCTTCCGGCTGACGCAGGTGCTGTCGGAGCATGGTTGCTTCGGCAAGTACCTATGCCGCGTCGCCGGGAGGGAGCCGGACGCCCGGTGTCATCATTGTGAGGATTGCCTCGAGGATACGGCGCAGCATACGCTGCAGGAGTGTACCGCTTGGGTGGGACAGCGCCGTGTCCTCATCACTGAAGTAGGAGAAGATCTCTCGCTCCCGGCCATCGTCAGCGAGATGGTCCGGAGCCCTGACGCCTGGCAGGCGATGGTCTCCTTCTGTGAAGACGTAATGTCCCAGAAGGAGGCCCAAGAAAGAGAAAGGGAGAGTAGCTCCTCCCTGCCAATCCGTGCTCGACGCACCGGGCGAAGGAACAGGGCAGATAATGCCCTGTTCCAACCACCATAGAGGGGGGCCGGGCGACAGATTTGGGGAAGTCTGTCGCCCCTCACAAGGCCCGAGCAGGCGGCGCGGCAGGTGTTCCCGCGCCCCACTCATGTGGATTGGCAGGAGAGGAGAGAGCGCAACGCACTCTCCCGATAGAGAATAGGGGGCCGCGCTAGGCGGCCCGCCACCGTCGGGTTCGCGGAGGAATAACAACTGGTTCCCGCGTTCCCGACAAATGGTGGTGAGGCGAACACCTCCTGTGGTTTTAGTCGGTAGGTCGTCCACTTTGGGCGGAGTCCGACACACCCCGTCGTCTCCCCAGACGGCGGCAGTCCATGAGGATTTCCACAGAGGAAAAAAAAAAAAAAAAAAAAAAAAAAAAAAAAGGGTGCAGTTGGGCGATCGACTAGAGCCCGGATAAAAAGGGGCGATGCAGGCAGACCTTGTCAAACTCTGTGGAGATCTCCAATTGAAATTACTTAATTGTAGAAAAGTAAAACTTTATTAGTATTTTAAAAATAAATTAATATTCGCTTCTGTGTCAGAAACTAGGAAGATTTTTATTTTCTTTCAAATTCATCCAGTATAAATAAATCCAGGTTGCTATTTCTAACAATATTTTGGTAGGTGTGAACTTTTAAGCGAGCTTTAGGCGGTACAGTGTTTTAAACAAACTTTAAAGCTCAAATTCCTGTAGTCGATTTGCAAACACATCTTGTTTTTCGTTTTGGTCCAGCGACGGAGGGAAGGACGCGAATTTTTTTTTAGTTGTCGCTCACACTGTATAATTTCATTTTTGTTTTCGTATGGAGAAATTATTCATTCTGTGTACTAAAAAATATTATCGCCGTTGTTGGCATTTCAATCTTTATGAAATTGTAAAATGAATTTCTATAAATATATATTGGTAAGCTTAAATTTAATTTCTTTTTTTTAGCTTTTTTATAGTTTGTATATACAAAACATACCATCACGCCTTGTGCTCGGAGTGGAGAGGTGTACTTATGTAAACCACAGTTCGCCTGTATGTTTTATACCGAGGCTAGCACATCGAGCTACCCCAATCTGTCAAATTTCTTTGATAGATTTTCAACTATGTAATGCAAAGCGATCAGGTTCATGTTCAATTGGGAAAATTTTACAGTTTTGGATAGCTTGACCTGCTGGCGTCTGTACCTACGTAATAGGGGCGTGCCGATTGCTATTAACCGGGTGAAAACAAACTCCGAGCTGCTGCTGAGAACTATAGTGGTCGGTGGACCACTGGGTATGATAATTAGGCTATAGTATAGTATAGTGGTGAGTATACTATACTATAGCCTAATTCTCATTCAGAAAGGAGACCCGTGCCCAGCCGTGGGACAGAATATGGGTTCATGTTGTTGTTATGGATGTTGATGCCTAATTAATTTTCACCGAATATTGTTATTGACAGTTCACGTTATTTTGCTAGCGTAGGAACCTATTATTAATTTTCAATTTGTAATTTCATTTAGTAACAATATTGTTACCTAGAGTTCTTAGTAAACTTGAAACAATTTAAATGAAAGGATTTAATGTTTTGTGGAATTTATCATAACAAATGTTGTATTTGTTTCTGATTTGCTTTTCAATTCAATATAAATAATTGGTTTTATGTTTTATATTTTACCTTATTATTGTATTAGGTATGTGTTTATAATTTCATGACCACGTCTCACGAAATTTTAGTTAGAAATACGTTAATTATATCAGGACTCCTTTATACATGACATTCCATTAATGGACATAGAAAAGTCGAAAGCAAGCCAACAACAGCGGCTATTGTAAAAAACTCATATTTCGCTGAACCAAAATATAAAATACGATGGCAGCGACTCGAGAATTCACTTCTAACAATTTTCAACGTTCGCATAATAGCAGATATTCTGAAAAATGAAGCGAGCAAAGTTGCGGATTCTTTGTACTTTCGCGGGATATCATGACGAAGCGCCTAATATAACTGGAAAAGTAAAACTTGCCACAGTAAGGCGTTGAATTAGCCCACTGGCTTGCGAAAGTTAACTCATTTCCTTGAAAAACTCCTTTTGTTGCGTGCACTCTGTCGGCACGTAGCGCGTTTTCCGGAAACTTTCAGAATATTACCTACATTTCCTCCCTGTAATTAGGTTTGCAAATATTTTTGTTTGGCTCCACCTTAATATATCTTTCATGCCTGTCTTGGTGACCCACGTTACGTGTGTCGTTTGTCCTTTTATTAAACTTAAGGAATTACACTGGATGAAGTGCCTACCTACGTAATTAAAATAACGACATAAAAACAGAAAAAAACATATCCATACTTCCTTAATAATATTGAATGGAAAAGTAACTCTGTGGTCTGATGTTACCTTTTCATGCCTAAATCAGTGAACAGATTTCGATACAATTTGTGAAGGGCATACATTGTATTCTGAGGAAGGACATAAGTTATCGTAAGTCATTTTTATATTGTACTTTTTGTTTGTAAGTAGTTCTTTTGGGATGTGAATGAAACTGTGGGCAATAGTTAGTTGCATAACATTTCATGTCACTTCTTAACACCACCACTACCCATGTATTGCAATATGTACCTACCTATATAAGCTTTTGCGTCTTGTGTATTTGTGTTATTGGTGTGCAATAAAGCATATATGAATAAATAAATATTATACGACACGACTGATTGAAGTCGTGCGGTGACAACGTACTCCGAACGACACTCCAGGGGATCTCTTCGTAAACAATAGAACTTTTGCCCCCTAATTAATACTAAACTCACTTTTCAAATTAAAAGAGTTGTGGTGTGCACTATAATCAAAACTTTTTAATATGCACTTTGAGCTTTAATGCTTGAGGGCAAGTAAATTTTTAAAGAATTTCCTCCCTAGACATGCTTAAAAGAAGGTTCACTTTGTTTTTAATACAACATTCTTTTAGATACTTTGAAAAATTCCAGCTAATATTAAATTTTTCTTGTGCTGTTATGTACGTTTGCAGAGTAGAACATCGTTTTACACATTACATAAGTTACGTTTCAATACATTACCTTTGTTACATATTGCAACCGTTATTTTCATCATTCGTCCGAGATTCAACCATCTGTATTAATCATGTCTTCAAATCGCCGAACTAACAAAATTCCTTCAATAACGGTATAATGACGTAACAAATCTACGTCTGTGACGCTGCCAATAACAGTCTAAGAAAAAAAAAAACAAATAGATGTCTCTTAGAGCGGGCCAAACTTTTTTGGGATTAAATCTTTTCTCTTTGCATTTCGGTGCAGAATTGGAGCACGGCGTAATAATTGATTGGATTATACCTTTCATCGGGCCGGTCGTACGTGAGCCCTGTACATGATTGGTGTATGCGAGAGAATTTATTTACTAACTGTGACAATAAAACGCGTTATCTACGTCATACAAATTCATTGGTTTCGGGTAGTGGACATCGCGTCATGAATAAAATATATTACCTTAGAGTTCAGAGTGTAAAACAGTACTGTTTCATATAAATGATTGTGTGGCTTGTTCCTAAAAATGTCATTATTTAAAAATTCCGGAAGTTATATTAGAAAATATATAAAGCTGTATAAGCGTCTTTCAAGGATCGATTGTGAGTGAGAACGTTTTGATTTTGTATTCAGAGCGCGGCGCATTATAAATAATCTAATCGGATAAAAATATTCCGATATGATGTTAAAACAGACTTCTTATATTTTTCTTGTCGAGCTTTAGGGAGAGAGAGTATTCGGGGTCGTGGTGAATGTGAGCATGATTCCTAAGGCCCAGACCATGATGTTTTTAGTTGTCTGAGGTCGAAATACTCCGAGGAATACCCCATCCTTTACAAAACTCCATACTTTGAAAAAATATCCTATAAGGCTTCAATTTTTTGTTGTTGGGGTAGGGAATTCTAAAAAAAGAGTAAATATAGCTTTAAGCTTAGGACTCTTTTATCTATATTTACATCATGATACAAAGAAAAAAAAAATATTCTAGAAACAAAGATTTCCATTACACGTACCATAGACTCGCACTAAAGCTGAGTACCCCATTTATACCCCGACTGAGATGCTCAATGAAAAATGCACGTACGTATTTCAACGTCGGTCGAAAAGTCAATTCGTGAATAGTTCCCCAATTGTGTCTTATTTGGAAAAGGGTAAGAACCTAAGTATAGTGGCTAATGTTGCCAAGATATTGGAAGTAAACAGGGTGTGACGGGGGTAGACGTTTGTAGGCGCTTCGCACAGATTTACGCGAAAATTCGAACACAGTTATACGACCACTAGATGGTACATTATTGAGAGACGGGCGAGAGGTCATTTTTAAGTAGGTTTTTGTCAGTGGTATAAAAATAAACAGTGCGTTTGGGTTGCCAGTTATTAGAAACATTTTTTCATTATGATGCCCTCATATTGTGTGAAAAAAAACTGAAGGTATAGAAAAAAAATCAGGTCCGTTATTTACATGTCGATTGGTTCTGGATGATTTAAGAGTACATAAATCCAACCAAATAGTGTTACTAGTCACTATATTTTATTGACTTAACTGGCCCATTATGCATTTGCTCACCTCACTTTCACCGTTTAAGGGAGTGATAATATAAATAATTTTTATATACGCACATGATTTCGAATTGTCAGAGTTGAGTGCCTGGTGGATTCGAACTTGAGATCTTTGGCTTGGCAGTCCAATGGTCATATCACTAGACCATTACTGCTGTTTATACTTATACAGAGGCAGTAAATAAAATCCATTATAATAATAAATGAAAAAGTAACCTAACTCTTCCTTGCTATAAGAACCTTTGCTATAGTTACACTACCGGCACGCTATGATGGCCGTTTTGACGTGTCCACTCATGAGGTTTCGTATCAATTAGTAAATACATTAGAAGGAGCAAATTGCTGTTCTTTATTGTCAATAGTGATCTCTGGTTTAAGACATTTATTTCTCAAAAGAATACATAAGTATATTCATTTAGCTGAGAAAAACAAGATTGACATATTATAGCATGCATACAAGTGGTCGGAGCGACAGAATTACTAATATCAGTAGGTAGGTATATTTAAAATTACATTTAGTTTATGTGGGTAAGTTTAGAATAATATCATTCAAAACATTGCAAACTTGTGAACTAAAGTAAAGAGCGCTAATGGCAACAGTTTCATTACGTGTCGAAAATCGAAACACCAATCGCTATCACAAACTTTAGTTTATTTAGTATTTATAAGGAAGAAAATGTATTAATGTTGAGATGCGTATATACTTACTATGCGTAAATGAATTAGATTAATTTATATCTACTTAAATTAATTATTAAGTTAAAAATTAATGTAATTAAATATTATTATAGTTAAAAAATTATTTAATGAATGACTTTATACTATTTTTAATTATTTATTAATGAGATATTTTTGAGATATTTTTTTTTTTCTATATTTATCTAACGATATTACTACAAAAAAAGATATACAATAAGTATGTTTTTTTTTTTTTCGTCCATTAACGTAACGGCCATCATAGCGTGCCGCAAGTATAGTTAGCTTAGTCTAACCAGATGCATATCAGTATTTTGAGGAATGGCTGGTTGTCAGGCTTTTTGGGCTTCTGACCAATACTAAAGAATATTATAGATTTTCATATGACAAACAGGACCGATGGCTTTTTAGGTGCTCTCCCAGGCAAGGAGGGGTCTCGCTGTATTAACAATAGTCACCCATCCACAAACTGACCGCGCATAGCACAGCTTAACTTTGCAGATCAGTTGATCAGCGTAGTTATTAGTATATTCATGTAATAATAATATATCGCGTATACTATATCATGTTCGCGTGTTAGTTTCCGAGGTATGTATTAAGTTATTACGAACTTATGACGTGATGTTGAGGAATGACTCGAATTTATTAAAGCCTCACGAGAATTATTACATTTTGGAAACTGTGATTTCTCTTGGGTTTGATAAATCATAGACGATATTACCTATCTATGTAGTTTAACTAAGGGCAACAACCCACACCAAGGCATCAATATGGCGAGCGACAAATAATAATAAATAAAATAGTTATAAATTATAAATCTATGCTGTTTGTTGGTTGCGATTGTTAAGCGTATCACTTGAGAATGGCTTGATCGAATTGGCAATGTTTTTTAAATATCCGAATAAGGTTTCTAGGGAAAGAAACAATTAAAACGTTTTTAAACATTATTATTATTGCTTTTTCTATAGAATTTTTGAATAACTTATTGAAATTTGGAAAAGGACAATGTCTGACCTAGAATATTAAAAAAATATTTTTATATCCATGGTGATGCAATTTCTTACTGAAAATACTGGAAATATTAGTAATGATAGTAATTATCGATATAGTAATAATCTTATCAACCAAATGACGTTCACTGCTGAACATTGGCATGACAGACTATAGACTCCCACAAGGTCCGGTTATATCTCACTACTCCACTCTACTCCCAGCGACTTTTTCCAGGAAGATGACTAGAGAACCTTTTTGCCATAAGTTGCTAAGTCTTTCAGCTATGTCTTTTAGTAATAAGACTCGTAAAAGGATAACACCCAAATATTCCGAAATATTTTATTCTGAATTCGATGTTCCGATTTTCAAAATTACGTTTTATTTCGTATTTATGCAGTGGACCCTTGTACAAAATATGTAACGCCGAGTTTACACTGGGGTAATATTTAGTGCAGAATTATTCAAAGACGCACATTGTCATAAGTCATGGGACAAGGCAACTGCGTGCGTAATATTTATTGTGGCAACACCTGTGGAATATCCTATGCTCTGCTACATAATATCCTGCATGATGGGCATACGAGAGGTGTTTAATTTTTTTTATAAGTTTCACCCTACTTTTTTAATATATCGTAGGTTATAATTATCTGTAGGCTATACAGATTATTTTCTGTGTAGGAATGGAACACGCAACGTGTAGCATAGACGCCATTCGTTCAGTCACTGAGCTATTTATGCTGTCTACTAATAATTACGGAGTCTATTAATTGTTTAACGGCTGTAGTATTAATGCGGTTATAGTTGTCGCACTAAAATACCGACTAGCAGGCGATGAGTTTAGTAGACGGACAAATATATTATATAAATTTAGTGTTCTAAATTATAAAATAAATCAAAAACAAACGTCACATGAGTAAAACTGGCCATCTTATCGCTAAAAGCAATTTCTTACAGACCTCTTCATACCGTAGCCTATAGACGCTTGCAACACCAGGTGTATCACGCGCGTTGCCGAGTTGGGTTGGCAGTTTAAGGGTCAAAGTCCCCCAATGCAGTTTCACTTCGATTTTCTGCATGGCGGAGAAACTGCCCCAGTCGGACAGCGCCAATTTGAGCGGAATTACTCCCACTATGCCCTATCTCTTAAGGAGCGTCTTGCTTCGTGGCCCTCAGAGAAGAATCTAATACTACGCAGATACCTCAAATACTTCGTAGCCGTAGCACTCGCAGCAGACGTAAAAGTTCATCTGTGTGAGAGATACATCACGTAAACATAAAGAATATTTCTGAAGTATATGTACACACCCCACTGCTAATTAACGATTTAAACAAGAGTTTTATAATATTTCAATTATTTTATATTTCTAATAACGTTATGAGCATACATAAGTTTACTATAATGAGACAAATAATATTGCTAAGTTATAGTTTTATATAATCATAGAACTGTAAATAGCTATTAAATTACACTGTATGCACTTGTTTCTTAAGCTTATTTTTGAATACATACATATTAATGCGGTTTTTTTCATTAGGTAGCGTTTCTTTGCCCTAGTTTGTCTATGCTGTTATTAGTTGGAATTTATTCTTGTTTCTTAAGATAAGTGATACTTTTTTTTTTAACTGTATATTCGATTGAAGTTAGTTTGTGGTAATGTTTTATTATTAGAACGCAGGCGCAGGAACGTTGCTTTTGAAAGCTACTTCAAAATGGCGTGCTTTTTTCTATGAGATTCAAGGAAATAAGTAAAGAATAGTACATAACAGGATAACCTCTATTTGCAATAAGATGTGGTAGGTACACAAGTTGTTGCGAATGTAGCTCATTTCCCGTCTAAATGGCATCTATAATATTTATGACCTCTCGTACTATTCACGAGATTCTTGCCTCTGAAATTGAGATATTGAAATATCTCATTTCACTCTGAATGCATTTACTGTTGTTCTGCATGCTTTCTGTTATACATATATATATTATGTGTATGTGTAAATTATATTGTTAGGTAAAATTTTTACCCAAAACTAATGTTGAGCAGTTTCAATATTTATGGTACAAAATGCCAAATGATTTATCATACATATTTACTGGACATGGGTCTCCTCTTAGATTTTGTAATGGTTTAAGTTTTATTAGTACAAATAATTGGTATACTAGTAAATAATATAATACTCTATATTATAAGTACGTATTTATAAAAAAAAGGATATAAGTATTACATCCATTGTCTAGTACTCATAGTACAAGCTCTGCTTAGTTTGGGACTAGATGGTGTTGTGTAAAATGTCCCAAAAAAAAAATATCTTTTACATTGCATTTTTTAACTTTTTGGGATACTGTATAGAATATTTATATTCCTCTGCCCATATATAAAAAAAACATGACTGAATCTAAAATAAAAGTGACGTTTGATTTGATTTTGACATTATATGGTACAACTTAAAGTCAAAGTCAAATTCTTTATTGCTTCATTTGTAATTAAACATAGGTGTTTACATTTAGAGAGTAGCAACATGAAACCCTGAATATTGTATAATTAAATAATTTTCATTTCTAAACCTAATAATTTGAAACATAAATCTCTTTAGCAACGTTTTACATGTTTAAATATTCATGCAACTACATTTTACTTGGCAACAATCTTAAATAATATTTTCTGTTATACGATCTTCAAGTGCAGTACATAATATAACAGATATAAAGTAATACGTTTGCTGACACACTTTATTTACAGTGAAGAAAACGCGATTCCTCGCTCTGATTTCGAGGTGAGATTTTGTAAAGGATTGTACACTTGAGTTAAACTTTTTAATATTATTGGAACACTTTTCTGTGTGAGTGTAGTGCAATATTTTTCTGCACATTCTTTGTTTGCTGAGTGGTGATTATACCTTTGGCATTTTGTGCTAAATAAATTCATTGGGCTAGTTTGTCCTCATTGCGGTGTCCTTAGGAACAATTTAATTTTTTTTTATTCCAGTTTTTTTTGAGGTGGTAGAGAACTGTTGTTAAGTTTTTCTGGGTTGGTATCACTAAAGTGCCAAATATCCCTCCGCTAATCAATAATTAATGATATTTAGAGGATACCTAATAAAATTACGGTGCAAATAAGGCTTAGGTATACAACTGGGATCTCAAGACAACAGTGTGTTAAAAAAAACTGAAAAAGCGAGAACCTAGTCTACAGTCATCATTGCTTGATAAGTATATTATTACTTCATATAAAATAGGTGCTGTTTGTCTATAATATCAAGTTAATTCAATTGTATATGATCACCAAATGACACTAAATAATACAACTACTGAAAGATTCGGTAGACAAGACTCAAAAATCAACAATTTCGAAGTCATTGAATTGACGATTTTGACACAGTAAATAAAATAGCAGACTTACAGCCGGTTTCAATAATAAATCAGTCAGTAGACTTGCTTACTTGCTTTATACTAGAGATAGAATTTTGACATAAGGTTCATACAAGTAGTCAAGTGTCAAAATAATATCAGTAAGTTAATCTACTGACTGCTTTTTATTATTGTTAGGACCCTGACGGTAAGCAACAAAGATGGGTAATTTGTTTTAATTTAGTTATTTTAATTTAATTTAATTATTGAAATGTCACTATCAATCAGGTTATTGTAATATCTACAAATTTTATTTTGCTTTCATAAATTCGATACGATAGATAAAGACATAAAGCCACTCCTAGCACATCCATGTAGTGTTACCCTTCATCAAAATTCATTAAATTAACAAAATTTATTATTAGCTCATCTCTATAAGTAGGTAGGCTTGTTCTGATCGACTTCTAGCCTAACTATAAGTGGCCAACTATCAGTATTCATAGCGTTATTGAATACACTTAATTCTGAATTCAAACTTCGGAACACAATAGTAGAAGCCAGTAGTTGTAGATAGGTAATAATTGCCAGCTTAGTTCATATTGAAGGCGAGTATAACGTAGTTCCGATTGATAAAGCGGTGGTACAATATAACCTCAAAGACGTTTACTAAGTGGAAAGACGAAACAAAAACTAAATCATAGTGTTGATTGAAATGAAACTACTTTTTACGGATTTTATCGCGTATATTGATATTATTAATCCCGACGTTTCGGACCCTTTACAGCGTCCATGAAACGTCGGGATTAATAATATCAATATACGCGATAAAATCCGTAAAAAGTAGTTTTATTTCAATGTATAATATTCGCGTAAATGTCAGAAATCAATACATAGTGTTGATTTTTGCAATCATACTATATTATAGGTATATACATAATTATGTTTATATCATCATCAACCCATATCCCACTGCTGGGCACATGTCCCCTCACAAGACGAGAGGGATTAGACTATAGTCCACCACGCTAGCCTAATGCGTGTTGGCAGACTTCTAAAATAATTTTGTACTCGTGCGGAGCCGGGGCGAGCCGCTAGTCCCTACTTCTCTACTAATATTATAAATGCGAAAGTAATTCTGTCTCTCTGTCTGTCTGTTACGCTTTCACAGCTAAACCGTTGAACCGATTTTGATGAAATTTGATACAAATTTAGATTGGACCTTGGAGAAGGACACAGGCTACATTTTGTCAAACAGCCCTTTGCTGGTATGGGGAAGACCACGGGAAACAGCTAGTATTAGTTAAAGACGCGGAATTTAAATAGCAATCCGGAGCGCAGAAACTTAACAACGCCTCGGTGTGTTATTGGATCCGACACTTAGATCAAATGCGAAGTCTAATGCCTCTCATCGTCCCAAACCAGGTTAAAACAGATTTCAAAGACTATAAAACTCTCATTTTGAAATACCCAATTCCGCGACAAAAAAGCTTACTACAAATTCGGGGCATAAGCGCAAACTCCGGTAATACAAACGCAATCTTACTAGTAATCTTCTTTGAAATCGCAATTCCATTTCCGAAAGCTTTATTAAATATTAGGGGTATGAAGCGGAGAGCCTGTGATACCGTATATTGTAACAATGTTTCCGAGCGATCTCACGTGTTGAATCCAAGTGCAGTCTCTTATTGGACATTGTAAGAGCTGGAGAAACTCGTAATCGGCTTCAACAGAATGAAAATGCTGGTTGCTACTATTACCTACTATTGCAGAGGTGCAAGGTAAAAGCGACTGTAGGGACTGTCCCATAACAAAAAAAAAATACCCAGTCTGTCAGTGCCCAGGTCCGTATGCTTGTATGCAACCTAAATGGTGGCATACAAGCATCGGCGCGCCTGATGGTAAGCGGTTATCGTAGCCTAGGTATAGACTCTTATAACACCTAATAAAAAAAAACTTCATGCATAAGATCCAATGCGTGGCAAGTTCTACGAGTAGCGTGGCACATCACCATTAAACCAACCAAATGATGCGAACAGCAAATTATGTTATTACTCTGTTTTCTTTATTCAGATATTCCCAGCTTTATCGTGGTTTATGGTAATCGACTTCAAGATTTGTGTGCCAGCTAACGGCTATCTCATAATATAAAGGGATAAGTATTGCAAGATCGCTCGGAAGGATTTAGAGGAAGCTCTCACAGAAATAAGGATGAATAAACTTTCTAGATTATATTCATACTAGCTCTTGCCCGCGGTTCCCAAAGAACTCTTTGAGACAAAAGATAGCCGATGTCTTTCTCCAAAGTCTTATCTAGCTCTGTAGCAAATACCATCAAAATCAGTTTATCAGTTTTGGCGTGACAGTGTAACAGACACACAGAGTTACTTTCGCATTTATTTCAATTTAACTATCTGTTAGTCATCAAATTTCATCAAAATCGGTTCAGCGGCTTAGGCGTGGAAGCGTAACAGACAAACAGACAGATAGTTACTTTCGCATTTATAATATTAGTGGGGAAGTAGGGGTTGCTACGAAGATAAATACGACGTCTGTGGTGGTTCGAGTGCCGGATTGCTGATCATGGGGTAGTGGGTTCCATTCCCACAGGACACAAATATTAATGTGGGTAAAACTTTGAATATTTGTGTTTATCTGGGTGTTTCTTATGTATTATAAGTATGTATTTACAAAAAAAAGTATACCCTAGTACCCATAGTACAACCTCTGCATAGTTTGGGACTAAATGGTGTTGTGTAAAATGTACCAAAAAAAAAATTATTATAAAAATAAAATTTATTTTATAAATATTTGGTTGGTTTTTGTTTTTTTTTTTTTGGTTGGTTTTGGTTCCAGGTTTGCTAACAACGGATTGGTTCTCCAATTTATGGGAATTTAAATTTATCGCGTATGACTTGAGCCCTCTCTCTATTGGGAAAGCGGCTTAACAATAAGTACTTTGATATTATAGACTTTTCAACATGACTTCAATAATAATGAAATGTACATTTATTGGCAAAACAATAGAATTTGTTGTTTGATGTTTGTCAGAAATCTGTTATTTACCGGCGCGGTGTAAGCCGCTACCGCTACCGCTACCCTTAGTAAAATCCAAACCCAGTATTAAAATGCGGTATGGTGTGAAAGAAGAGAGTGATTTTATCTTTCTTAATTTTATACTTATCTTGCCTTACTATGGGGGCTGGCTTAGCCAGCAATACTTCGACCAAATGCGATCTGTTGTGTTGTCCCCAGCACTTTACATTCATTATCTTCAAAGACGTGGTTCATGAAGGCAGCTAGCCCACTAAGAGGAAGGAACCTGTAGTCTTCTGGCTTCGGGTATCCGTTGCCGAGATGACTCATTCGTTTCCTCGCCAGGACGTCATAATCACACAAGATGTGCTGCATTGTTTCCTTGAATTCACCACAAGGTCTACAATCACTATTCAAAGCCAGCTTCATTTCATCCAGCTTCTTTGTTCAGTTTTGTAGGACATTATCATCGTCGACCCATTTATAGCCTCAATGGACGTCTACTCTGGAAGAGTTAGGCTATAAGAGTCCAATTATCGATTAAGCGACTTATAATTAACATTAAAAAAAATGAGTAGGTTCTTAATTTGACTTTTTATTTTTTGTATCTATGTTACGCGTTGTCCTGAGTGGATTCCCAGGTCGAGCTAAGTGTTATTGGATTTTTCTATGAAATTCTTTGTTGGATTTGTGCCCGATTAATGGCAATGGGCTCGCCTCCTATTAAATGGGACCTAAAAATTCCCGCAAATTGTGGGTGTACATTAGTACACCTCTGATAACCCTTTAGGAGTAACGGTATGTTACTATAAGTTACTCGATATCTTCGGTAATATTTGTCATGACAGGGTTCACCCCAATGCGACCGTCAAGAACTAAATACGCACTAAATAGGTAGGTACTTATTAAACTATATATATTTACAAAAACAAAATTGGAAAACTACAAATAAAAAATATTATTAAATTATTCACATTACAGGACATTATTACCTACTTACTCAATATTTAGTAGGATTACATATAAAATTCAAGTATCATTCCGCTTGTAACACAATATAAATAGTAAATAAATTGCGAATTCACTCAAACTATGTAGTTTTTTAAATCAATATAAACACATCAATTTGAGTTTGAAGGTAGTTGATGGAACGGGTAGCTCTGGTAAAGGGCACCTTGGCGAGCAGGTTAGTCATGGCTGTAGGTACACTAGCAGTAGTGGCGGACGACGCCGCCTCCACACGTAACGGTCACACGAAATTTAATCTCTGTAATACTCCCAGATTACTCTCCCTTCCACGGAGCACTCTCACCAAGTAGGCGACCAGCGTAAACTCCCATCGGACATGCAGTTGATTATAGCCAACCATGCCCAGGACAAACAGAGTGGGATACATCAGTGGGTAAAACGGGTATACCCCATATAACTTTTTGTACAAATGGCGTGTGAATTTGTTCTGAACGCGCTCCAACATTACAGAGTACTTAGCCTCATGTGGGGCCCATATGACCGCACACTTATATACTTACTTGTGGCTAAGTAATAACAACGCTGATCAAATTATTTGTTAATTATCATTATGCAAAACTATGACCCATGAATTTTCTTAGCTTGGAACATTGGAACACATACAAAATTGTAGGCTACATATTATATCATTTATTATATGGTTGTTAAACGCGTCGTCCTCACCTGAGCGCGGCGAGTAATTCAATTAGTCCTAATTATGACGATAAAATATTTGTAATTCGAGTTACGGCTAATACCGTTACATCTATTAATAATTTCATTTGAATTATTATTAATAAATATTTTGATATCTCAATATCGCTTACGTGGCTGCTGACTTGACTACTAGCTTATGCTTTATAACTGTGTCCAACTTTCATCTCCAAAAAACAACTTCCCATACAAATCAAATTGACGAACAGACAAACTTGTAAACTTGTATGGGAAATGGAAATCGTTTTTTTAGATTCGATTGTTAGATTGCAGTCTGTCATTGTTCTTTAAAAAAATGATCTAATTACTTATTTAGATTTCTCTATTTTTACCATTATTTCAGCCTCTAACTGCTTTTCTTAAGGGATATTGTGTAAAGTACTTAAGTATACAATGAAATGAGTTCCCCTTAAACCAGTCAAGAACGCAAATTATTTTCTTTCTTATTCACAATACCCACTTGAAAAACATTGGCGATTCGTGTAAGTGCCAATGAAGAAAGGTAAGAAGGTTGAAATGCTCTAAATTGGGGTGGAATGTACTAGAATATACTATAATAATAATGTTAGTATTTTATTTATTGCGAACAACAAAATAGATCCATTTACTTAGGTGTTAGTAATATAGAAAAAAATTAGGTACAGCGAGTGTTATTAAAACGCAATTATAATTAAAATAATTGTCGTATGTGCAAGGATAATAAGTGGATATAAATCACAGGCTTTATGGTCGCTCGCTACAGTTCTCAATATCATGCTGTTGGTACTTTCCACTTCAGTTATTTTTACTGTAATAATATGACAAAAGCTGCCAACTGACGACGCGAAAGTTATCTCGCGAATACTTCCTTGGCAACAACCGGCGACCGGCGCGGTTATAATAATTGCGAGGAATTTAAGCGTAGTCGCCTAGTAAATAGAATTTACATTTGCATTTACGAGTGCCTGAGCGCGCGATCAAATTCGATTCATATACTTAAACGCGCCCAAACAAGTAGACGGGTCGTCTGATGACCGCAGTTTGTTGATGCCAGCGTCACCAGTAGGTACTATTACTAGCAAGTTGTCATTTTTAGACGTCAGTTGTTATGCCTCATATGCTTAGTAATTTCAGCGCCTGTAGACAAGTTGCAATCTGACAATCGAATCGACGAACGAATAGAAACAAAATGTATGGGAATGACATCTATGATCGCCCGATTTGTCAAAAGCTTATGTCATTCCCATACATTTTGCTTCTATTCGTTCGTCGATTCGATTGTCAGATTGCAACTTGTCTAAGCCCCCAGTTGGGACAGAGGCCAGCACATCGAGCTACCACAATCTGTCAAATTTCTTTGATTGGTTTTCAACTTTGCTGCAAAGTATTAAGGTTCATATTTAATTGGGTAAATTTGACAGTTTTGGATAACTTAATCTGCTGGCGTCTGTACTAACTGAAATTACTTAGCGTATGAGGAAAAAAAGAAAGAAAAGAAGATCTCTATAGAAAAAAAGTAGAAAGTTAGTTTATGTTTAGGTATGAATATAAAATCAAATAGATGATACTATCATGACGTCTGTGGTTTAGTTCCCACAGAACATTCTCACATCGAGAACTTTGCTGTTAAGTTCTTGAGAACATTCTCTGGTTCTTCTCTGGGAACATTCTCTTACCTATGTACTTACCTATGTACTTACCTATGTACTTACCTATGTACTTACCTATGTACTTACCTATGTACTTACCTATGTACTTACCTATGTACTTACCTATGTACTTACCTATGTACTTACCTATGTACTTACCTATGTACTTACCTATGTACTTACCTATGTACTTACCTATGTACTTACCTATGTACTTACCTATTTACTTACCTATGTACTTACCTATGTACTTACCTATGTACTTACCTATGTACTTACCTATGTACTTAACTATTAAACTAGACTGAAGTAATGTAAATCGTCTTATTTTGGAAATAAATACTTATTATTATTAAACACGAGACAACATGCTTCTTCATCTATTTAAATATAAGTTTCAATAAAATAATAGTATTGTATTTTAATTTCTCAGTGTCAGAGAATGTTCTGAGAACAGTATCAATATTGCAGAACATTCTCGGTGACAGAAAATTCTCTTACGGAGAACATTCTCTCGACCCATCACTAAACAGAACACAAATATTTATGTGATGAACATAAGTGTTTGTGTTTATCTAGGTGTTTGTGTTTATACATAAGAAATTATGTATTATAAGTATGTATTTACAAAAAAAGTTAATTTATATAAATTGTCTAGCACCCATAGTACAAGCTCTGCTTAGTTTGGGACTAGATGGTGCTGTGTAAAATTGACCAAGAATGTTTATTTATTTATAACATAACAAAATAAGACAGTGCATATTTTATTGTTCACTTAGCGCCTTTAATCTAATTTGATGGTAGTTGTTTAAGGACTACACCACATAAGGTAGGTTTTCCCGTGTACTCAATAAACAGTCCATGTTACCTAAACTAAAACTGTACATTGATTTGCAATTTGTACGTCATTTACAAATCTGTAGCAATAATTTTAATTAGCGATCGTGTCAAATAATTATAAATAGTTGATCATCAATAAGTATTGTATTAATTTATACTAATTTTATGATGTTTGTTATTTAGTAAATGTTTCCTAATTTGTTCACTAGGGACGAGTTTTGTACATTGCTGTGTTCATTTGTGGCTAACATAATAATTAGCATAATTATACATCACATGACACCAAAAATGGAGGTTTTGTCTAAACAAATTTAACAGAAGAATAAGTTAACTAACCTAGATACTTAGAAGTTTTATTGAGGGTCCTACCAGGAAAAAATAACGATTTCTACGTACTGTTATATCTCATTTTTAGTTTTTATTATTTTTATTACACGGAGATATTTTAAGGCATTTTAATGGTTTTATTGGCTAAAAAAATAGGATAAATAAATTAATATGATTAGAGAGTTTATATATTTATTGTACCCCGCATTAACTTACTTCTAGGATTCTTAGAATAGTTACGTTCTAAAGCAGCTGTTAAAAATAAAATAAATAGATGGACGAAGTACATATAGTAGGTTGTAAATTTTTGGAGATTTCGTGTTTAATCAATGAGTCAGTGAGTAATTGGTACTGAAGTACCTATATTCATATATTTACATAGTTAGTACCATACTATTGCCACCAATGTAGTGGAAACTCCTCAATTAACTACTCTTAGTTTGTCGACAAGGAGATCAAAGCTTGCATTCTGAAGGGGAAGTCGTGACGTTTATTTACTCCAAATTAACATCTGTTAAGGGTGGTACGACATGCAAGCTTATAAATTGTTGCTGTGTTACGAGTATTATATGCATATTTTATTTACTTACATGTGTGTATATTAAAAATGTTCGAATCTTAGTTTTATATATAAATTCTTTGATATATATTATGTTTGCTTGTTTAGCTTACCGGGGGGTAAACTATAATGAACGAATGGTTCTCTAACGCCATTCAAGACTAAGGGGCATTAAACTTTGCAGTTTTCCGTTCGATTACAATATCCATTATTGAATGAAAAGCTTTTTCAATTAAACTTTTACGGAATCGGATTTATAAAGCACGTTCCTTTGGTGCTTTTCACTGTTGGTAGATGAAGCAAAAACGTGTACAGTCCGAGCCGAAATATAAAACAATGATTATTTCAAATAAAAAAATTAGAACGCTCATTTTCGAATTTTATCAAATTTAAAAATGTTATGTTTTTTATGGTTTGACCAATAACAAGTCAGAATCCCACAATTAAAATATTTTCTGTAGGTAGTTCAATGACTTTTTAATTTAGTTTAAAAACAGGTATTTTATTCAGATCCAACTAAAATGTTTGATGAATCTTGGCCTATATTTGTGTTGTAGGTATTTTGGCGTTGTTGTGATAACCGAAACTAGCCTTTGATCCTTTGTTGACCTAGTCTTTATGCAAGGAACTGTTCCGCTTTGGACGGAAGACATCGAATGTCACACATTCGTTTTGGTGAACGTGAATGGTCCCGTGTGAGTAGCGCCAATGGTTGTCCTTTTGTTTGGCGGACAGTTGAAAACCGCATGATATATAGCGTGTGAGTGGTTCAAAAGTTAGATGAAAGTTTGTTTTATTGAAGAAGATTTACTAGATCATTCTAACAGAAATATATTTCATTATGATGATGATGATGAAATCTATACCGGTTTGGCTAAGGTGACCATTTTTTGCTGCTAGGTGGTTACTGATATGTTCTCATATTAAGGCTGATATACCTGCCCATTCTAGAACAGTTTTTACATTTGTAAGCACGCCATTATTAAAGTTGTAAGTACTATCGGAAAGCGGTTTGAATAAAATAAAATTGACAACTAGTAAAAGACAAGAAATTACTGATGTGATTATGCCAAGCAGTAGTTTTTCGACAGTATGCATAAAAAACATAATCACTGAAACTGTATTTATGTTTATACGCCTGGGCGTCGTACAATACAATGTTAAATTGTACAATGTACACCACTTATAATATAAAACATGTATTATATATATTAACCTTACTCTTGAATCACTCTATCTAATTATGAAAACCGCACTAAAATCCGTTGCGTAGTTCAAAAGATTTCAGCGTACAGAGGGACGGACAGCGGGAAGCGACTTTGTTTTAGAGACTATAATAGGTATATCATGTATAAACTGTTTTACAAAACAAAAAAAAACAAGTAGGTATCATACCTTTTTTTCTGTAAAATAAAATCACATTCTACCAAACCTTTCCTGAACACAAAAATGATTTTATCCCATTCAAAACTCAATTGTCAAAAGATTGTATTTACAAATCGTCAAAATTCCGATTATGTTCCTCACCAGCGCTATCCTTTAAAAGGGTGGTTGGGTGGGGGGGATTGGAAGTGCGTGAAATAGGCTAATGAAGTATTTGGAGCGCCCTCTCTGAAGCGTCGTGATTGGTGATGGAATACTAAGCATGGTCCGATGAATAGCTTCGCGTAATTCCTCCTGATTGTACGACCGAAAAATGAGAATATTTTTTTCTCCTTTCAAATTTCTTTGCGGAATTTCGCGGGGTAATTTGTTGTGTAATGTTCTTGCGGGTCGGAGTTTGATTTTATTTTTTAAGTAGCCTTTATTATTGTTGTTTAATAAATTACTTCAACTGGGACACTTAATATTCGGTAGCTTAGGTAACACTAAAATGTCAAATACAGTTGAAGTACATACTTTTTATATTTCACTTTCATATTTAGACTATTGAGGAATTTTAGTAATGCCAAAGGCGCATCTGCTTATGGTGATGTCCTGGGTTCGATTCCCTGGCCAGGCAAATTGTTTTTGGGATTTTCTATGACTGCCTCAGATATTTTTGTCGACGATGTGTGAAGTCGGCCAACCCGCACTAGGCTAGCGCGGTGGACTATATAGCCTAATCTCTCTCAATATGAGAGCGACCGGTGCCCAGGAATGTATGGGTTGATGATGTTGATTTTCTAAAGAGCTTTTCGGAATTCGGATTCGTGCCCGGTTAAACAAACAAACAAAATAATTTTATTTTCATATAATCCATAAAATATTAGAGACACTTATGAAATGACGAATCTAGGTGCACGCACGGTTCCAAAGTACTCGTTTTCTATGGAGAAAAACCTGCAGGAAACTCTATGGTTACTATTTTAAATTACATTACGTTCGGTACAATAATAATTACAAATTGCATACTTACATGAGAGAATATTTTATGTAAATTACTAGTGTGATATTATATTATGTACCATAAGGAATTTCGTGAATAATTCTCATTATTTTAATATTTAAAAATTTTAAAATATTAATATTGACCCAACCGTATCGGCAACAGTGTCCAAGCTACCGGTTAAGGACTAAAATAAATACCTACTTACATAAACATAATTATATAAGGAAAAATCGTTTACATTAATAGTTTTGTCTGGATATAGATTTTTCCGGAAACTACACATTTGAAGCTTTAAACGAGCCATAACATTCACGGTAAATATTTTACATTTCAGAATTTTTGGCTCCGTGAAATCCATCCGAGGATTTCAAGCAAATAAATGCGAGCTCAGCAGCTGCTACATCTAGCGCATAATATAGTTTGAAATTCTTATAATGTTGAGTTTAACGTTCACGATTCCCTCAACAGACTAAGTTTGCGCTTTCTAGTAACTTGTGCAATAAATCAAGTCTTCGTTCTTATTACAATGCGTGCTCCACGCAACCACTTGTTTCTTAAATTGTACTGTAAAATATCACCCTTCCTGTATAAGTTTATAATTCTTACTATAAAAAGACGTAAGCGCGACTTCTACGCTTGAAGTCCTGAGTTCGATTCGCAGGTCGAGCAGTGTTATTGGGTTTTTCTATGAAATTCTAAGTGGCAGCTCAGAGTTTGAATTTGTGTGGATTATACCCAAATCTCTTTCATTTTGAGAGGAGAACCCGTGCCCAGCAGTAGACAGTAATTGGGTTGATGTCTGATGATGAATTGTAATAGGTTCGCTTCCGATATTGGATTAACCGTGGGTGTATATTATGTACCTACCCACTAACGTACACCCACTGTTCAGCTCTGCCTTACCCTTTGAGGAACACGGGCATGATGGTTTGCTGTGTTCCTACTATAAAAATAATCTGGTTAGGTGGATCTCCTCTAAGAAACTAAATTTACTTTTTAATCTCTTGGGATACCATGAAATATTTAAAAATGAATAGGTACCTATACTTAATTAAAAATATAATTATGACCTCAATAAAAACTTTAATAAAACCTAAATTATCAAAAAAACTGAAATAAATATTTGATATCTATTATAATAAATTATTCATTACTTATAAAAAATAGGATCAACCCCTTTCTATTTTTGATTCTCTAATATTGTAGAAGGATTATCTTCATTTAATAATTTATTTTAATAACCTGACAAAAAATACCCCTATTTTTTTTTCTTATTATTTTAATAAAACATTTAATCTTTAATAAAGTTTTTAATCTTCCTTGAAATATCAGGGAAGGTTATAAAGTAATTTTATTAAGAAAATTGCTTCGCATTCAGGACGGTACTGACCTCCATTTTTAAAGAAACGCAAAATCTTGATAAACCTTATACGTGTAAAGGCGCCTTAGATGTATTTAAAGTACTTTTTATAATTATCACGACTGTTCATTCTTTAAAAGCATAGACTAATTCTTATTTGCTCTAAAATAATCTATAGAGGTCAGTGTAACCGTCGTCAAAATGCCTTACTTTTAAACATAGGTTTCAAACATTCAAAATGTTTTGTTTTTAATAAACCGGCCAACCACAACGAAACAACGAAATGCTACCTCATTGCTCCAAACTCTACAGTACCACCGACGGCTGAAAAGTTTAATGCCGGAAACCGCAGTCCGACTTGACTACACTTAGGGAGGGCCTACACTGCGGTGCCTGTACCCAGCATTATTTGCTTCAATATTGATGAGCAAGAGGGTCTAATTCAGAGGGTAGGTATAATTCAGACAGTCGTTTCGACGTCGTAATGAAACACCAAATTACTAATTACTTGATCAGAAAGATATATTACAAGATAACTATAACCCTATGGTTGCACGGACTATATGGCGGTCAAATAATTCAATAAATAGGTAATAGATAATAAATGCTGTACTTATAGAAACTTTACAATATACAATCGCAAGTTAAAAACATTCTTCATCCAGAAACAAGTAGGCAAAGAAATAATAATATTCACTTTAAATAATAATTATTTTTATTATGTTTCGGTTGTACAAAAAAAAGTACCTAGATAACTTAGTAAAAAAGTTTATAGGACTATGTAGTGATGTCTTTTCTTTCTGTATGACTAATGCTAACTTTCGCAATAGGCTCGCCCCTATAACATGGGTTTAAACATACAGGCGATCTGTGTGTCTTATTAAATACACCTCTGGCTAATTCTTTGGATTCAAGTACAGGCGTGATGGTATATTATGTTATGATAATCATAACAAAAATTACGTCCTCAGTCTCCAGAGTTGATAAAATAAACCTTTGAACTCGGAATTCGGAAGCAGTAATTCGCAATCGTAAGAGAAAAACAGAAAAAAAAAACTCTCATTGCGATCCGTACTAATTGCCTTGATTCGTGTTCGATAAGTAGAAAAAGGCAATGACGCCGCATGACGTGTAATTGAAAATACGACTATTTATTACTGAATTTATCGTTGTTACTGCAAACACACGGACGTGTTAAGCTTCACAACTAGGCTATAAATATCGGCCGGCTCTGAATTATAGCTTTAGTTCACGCAGATTTGTTCCGTGTGTTTCGGCCACAATACACCTATTTAAGCGTCCGCGGCAGTCCCAACTATTATCAATCAATTGGTGGTTTGTAGTTTGCTGTTATTCCTAGATCATTGGCTTTTAGGACAGTAGTAGGAGCAATAGGGTTGTTAAAAATTGTGCAACGTTGACTTTATTGTTCCGTCTTATCATCTCACAGATGAGAAAAATTCTCCCTCTATAATCCCCTAGTCTTTCGGCTCTGCAAAAAAAACGCGATATATGATAACAATTACTTAGCCGTTGGAATGTGTCGTATTTAGGAGATATGGATTGGAGTCGCGAAATTGGAACTGAGAGATGGAACTGCTCTTAAAAAAAAACGGGATTAATAATAACAAAACGAAACGTCAGGATTAATAAAATCAATGTAACGTGTTAAAATGAGTTCAATTTTAAAATATTTACCTGGCGTCATACTTACAAAATTATTTATTATTTCTGTTTAATAAAGAGTCAAATAAAAGGCATTCCAAAATAAAACTGAGTTATGAAAAGTAAATGGAATAAAAATCCATTGTTGAATTAAACCAATAGCCTTCCTGTTGGAATTCAATTTGAAACAAAGATTGAGTGCAAACAGACTGATGAACGCCAGTGATCAAAATACACTTTTATAAAATAAATACCTAGTCAAATGAAAGCTCGGATCATCTAGTAAACGATCAAAAATTGATGGCTTGTATTTGATATTGCTTTGAATGTGTTGGAGAAAGTACAGGATTACAAAAATAAATCATGTATCATAATGATTCGGATGCAAAAGTTGAAAAAAATATTCATTTAACCGTTGTTTCGGATAAAGCGCAAATAGAATACATACCCACTCCTAAGCCTTTTTGCCATAGAGGTAAGCAGAAACTACAGTCCACCACTTTCTACGATTCTTAAGTACGTAGTTAGGTATTTTGCATTTTTCACGTTCATATATTTTGTCATACACCTTTTTAAAGCACCTCACCAATAAGGTAATATACGTAAGCGTTCTCACCTAACGCTGCCGGTGACATTTTCCTATTAAACCGTCTGATATTCCAGCTCAAACCATTCCATAGCATTTCAGTTGCTATTTCAATATTATTTTAATAAATGCCACATTTTCCTAGAAATCCAGGTAAGTGTTATTTCCTTATCTAGTTAGAGCAAAGGAAGAGTTCTAAGTATGAGATAATTCGCTCAATGATATGCAAAGGATTACCGGGACAGCAGAGCAGGTCCATCCCGACGTATAATGACCTAGTCACCATTTGCAAGGCAATTTCACACAAAATGCAGAACATTATTTCGCACATTATTTTGCTATGGCGCTCCATAATTGTTTGAATTGCACGTTATAAGTATAGAACGCAGTCTTGCACAGCCCTAGTTGCGATGCTCATATCATAAATACTAGGTATAAATGAAAATAGCAGCTGCTTCACCCCTACGCATTAACATAATGAACACTTGGGCCATAATTTTCAGGGTTTCGTTGTAAAAAGTCATCTCGGTGTGCGAAAGTTGGGAGGCTAAGTTCGTAAGAAATTTCTCGCACCCTAAAAGTTAACACGTAAAGTTGTTCATCAAGCGTCTGGAATCGTTTTATTCATCATTCACAGCGTATTTTATTTTTTAAATGTAAAGAGGTCGTTCTTAAAATACGAGATGATAACAAAGAGGAAGTTCTTTAAGATATTGTGTAGGATGGTGCTTATAATTTCCTGCTTGGCGTTTGCCGAGTTAAGGGTGGTTTTCGGCGAAGAAAGTGGAGGATATCCTCCACTTTTCTGTGCATCCTTGATTGTAAGGCTCTCAAATTAGTTAAAATATTCTTATCAACGAACTTTGCAACTTTATAAGAATGATAAAAATACTGGAGAATTTTTGCAAAGAAAACTTTTCTTAAGATTTAACTTTAAGATTTTCTTTGGACGGTAAGAAAGGAAAAACTTCTTATATGTTGATTTTTGATCTGACTTCACCATTTGAAGCAAATGAAAAACAGATTACGAACATGTATAATTAATGTATTTTATTAATATAATTATACCTAGTTAATATAATATCAGAGTTTGTGACAGAATATTTTGTACAAGCTAATAATTATGTACTAGGTCATGTAAATTAAAATCATCATAGCAGCAATGTTGTGTTAAGAAGGCTGATAACGTGTTAAAATTATTAAGGGAGGTTTAAAATATGATAATGTTAGTGGAAACGCCGGCAGGGGTCGCCCCAAAAGGACATACGCGACCTTATGGTGAAGTACTTCATAAAGGTCAGGTGCGTAGTACGTTTCATGCATGAAAAAAAATTAAACGAAGCAAAAGTTGTATGCAATGATCGTAGCACGTGGCATTCTGTAGTTCTACCTACCCCCATAGGAAAACAGCGTGTAGATATGTTATAAGAGGGACCTTAAAAAAAATTGTTTTAGCAATTCACAAATAGGTATTAGTGTAATTATAATTATTTATTAAAATAAATAATTATAATTAAGCTAACGTACGTATTCAATACTGTTCTAATTATAATAGTAATCAAAATTAATGACCTCTCATTGACTCGGCTATAATCTAAAACCGTCTTATGCTGTCTAGGATTAAGGCAAACATTTTCAAAATTAACCTATATAAACACAATAGCCAAGTGTATATTGCTAGTCTTTTTATATATTGTCAGAATTTTTACATTTTGCCCTGGATTATTCCTGTATTAAAACATCAATCTGTAGGCTATACAATAATATTTATTTCACGCGGGGATCGACCGCGACCTCCTTTTTTGTAGTACAGAAAGAGGGTTTTCTGTACTACCCAAAAATGACGTCCCTGGACTACCCTGTCACCTGGGGAGGCGGTTTCCTGAGGAGTTAAGTCGAACTCTCACCGACTACCGACTGCACTTGCCTTAGCTAGCCTAATAGTCACGAGTTCACGACCATGAGATTTTTTACATTCACCGCGACCATGACACGCTGAGATTCGCTATAGTCACCGGACCCCATCAAGGGATGAGGCCTTGCTTCACTTCCTCCTTAAGACCCCACGACCCCTTTCGTCAGTTTCGGAATCGTCATTTAACTAATAACTAAGTACCTAGTTTATTAAACAAATAAATATATCATAAAATAATTACTACGTGGTTTAAAACGAAATAAACCCACTTTTTAAAATAAGATTCATCTTCAAAGAAACTTTTATGTGAGAGCCCCTTTTTCGATTACTACTTTTTGCACTATAACGATGATATTATGCGTGAATGTCACGCATACTTCCACAATCGTTTATTTCTCTGTTTAAATACAAAAATTTTGTGTGCGTCTTGTCTATGTAAATAAATTTATTTTCTTTAAGTATATTGAATTGCCGCGTGTAAATATACGACATATGAGTAAATAGGTCGTTTCAACTAATTATAATCAGGTACACAGCCGCCTCTCCACACATCTTGTGCACTCGAAGCCGCAATTTAATCGTGGTTTACCTCTGTCATGAGCCGTTTGCTGTCTAAATATCAAAACTAAATTACAGCTAATGAGAAATTACATTGTATTCTGCGGGATTTCCTTTCAGTAATTGTTTTACTTGGAGTGAGAGCTCATTAAATGAGTTATGCAGGTTGCACTTATTTGAAATATATGTATTGTGTGTTGCCGATTTTATAGGTATCTTCCAATAAATTGACCAGTGTTATAGGTACAAACGACCCGTAAGGACTACTTCTAGACAATACAAAATAATATGATAAAATCCATAAAAAGTAGTTCGTTCAATGAATAGTAATCGCGTAAGTGTCAGAAATCATTAATATAGAAAGAAAGAAAAGAAAGAAAGAAAGAAAAATATTTATTGACACAGTCTTGGACAATGCACACAGTAATATTAAAAACATGAGGGAAGTACATATAAAATAATGAAAAAAAAATGTGTGTCCCACGACTGCGTCAAATAGGCTCCAGTTCAGCTAAATGCCAGACCGCTGGTGAGCTGCCTGGCGCTGGTTTTCAACTGGGCCTTTACAATGGTGTGATGTGTCACGGATGCAAACCAGTTTTCAATAACAGTAAGTATGTATATGAATTTGTTACGTGCGGATCGAACCACCGAGCTGTAGCCATGTGAAGCCAACTTAGAAAATATGATGCTATTATACCTGTATTTCCGCAAGAGTTAAACAAAATACTAAAATACTTCCACAGTTTACTGCTATTGTTAGGTCCCATGTCATAGACGAGAATCCAAACTCTGAGTTGCTACATAGAATTTCATAGAGACCCGGAAATAGAACCGCTTATGACCACGAGACTATTGAGGTTTCCTAAAAATAAAATAAGTTATTTTTGCGGAATCATCTTTGCAGCAAATAACTATACTGCAAAGATTCTGATTTGTCGGAAAGAATCGCGGTATAAAATCTAGTATGAATCGCGGTAAATAAATCTACTACAATATACTTGTAGATTATATACATCTCTTTAAATGTTATTCTAAATTTATTGCCTATTATTATGTTGTAGAATGTTATAATATATGCAAGAGAAACTATTAAGTTCCCTGTAGCTCTTTGCAATAGAATCAATATTGAAATGGAAGCAGTTTCTGACTATCAAGTGTTTGTACTGGCTTACACTAACAATTGTGTTTTGATTGACAATTTGGAAACCATCCTGGATCTTTGAGTAATTCATGCAGTTTCTGTTTTCAATGTTATGTTACAGGGTCACACAATAATATCTAATATTATCGTTAAAATAAAATTCTTATTTACGGATTTAATTACGTTATCTTGTTAATGCAAGTGTTACCTTGCCTGCCATAAAATTACCTCTAAACTAACTAACAACTTTTATTTAATAACTTTTTAAGAAGGACCACAATAATACGCCGTCCCAAATACAAACTAATAGAAAATTAATAATATCAAAATAACGCGATAAATTCGGTTAAAGTAGTTTTATTTCAACGAAAATCATAATTTCTTTGTTGGAGAATTATTATTCAATAGAAATAAATATAAAAGTGTCCTATGGGAATAGAACCTCGACTATTAAAAAAAGAAAGAAAAAGAAAAATAATTTATTTGCGTAGAATACAGGTGGACCATATAATTATTTTGACAACCATAGACGTCGTCAAAATAATTGTAGCATAGTTTGTCAGGATTCGTAGATGTAAAATATATACAATATAACATAAAATACCATCACGCCTGTAGGTACTGCCCGAAGAGTTGTGCATAGGTGTACTTTGTACACCCACAGTTCGCTGGTATGTTTCGGACACACGTAATAGTTGTGACTGAGCCTGTCGCCATTCACTGGGCACAAGTTCAATCTATTCGGTATTTTAAGTTTATTAGCTGAGATTTCATAGAAATACCCAATAAACTTTGATCGAATCCAGGACCACCAGCGTAGCAGCGTCGAACTGAGGACCACAAGCCAAAGAGGCGGTAAATAAAGTACCTGATTGATTGATGACGTCAAGTTAAATTTTTGGCAAAAGCTGTTTTGTTGGGCTGTCTTTATGCGTGACGTATATTGACTGACTAATAGAATGTCTCAAAAACCAACTACATTTGCGTGGGTCTCTTCGCAGACTTAAAATCGACTTACAAAACTCAAACAATGACACAAATGTACTATCCGCAGCTACACCACCAGCATTAATGTTTAAAATAATCACATAAATTCTAAAACACCCCACTTAAAGGATTTTGTTGGGAGCGTTAATGAATTATGCGATCAAGATAAATTAGTTCTGATGTAACACGAATCTTAGTAGGTATAGCCGAATAGGGTTTAATTAAATATGATAATAGACTGGAGGCCGGTCCCTGTGCACGTTCGAAGAAATTCCTATGCGTATCAAATTCAATGAACATTTTAGTAGCGAATTGCGTATCGTTATACAACATTATTTTGTTTTTTGTTTTTCAAATTCTGCCAACATTACGTATTGATAAATTCGAAGCAGTTTATACTTCTTATAAGTACCTACGTAAATCTCTATTGAATTGTTAAGGGCTAAGCCACACACAATACCAGAACAGAACCTTTGTGGGACTAATGTGGGATATCAGCTACTCATAACATGAACTTGACAGTGAATTAAAACTATTTTTTACGGATTTTATTGATTGATTAATCCCGACGTTTCGGATCCTTTATCAATATAACGTGATCCGTAAATAGTAGTTTAATTTCAATATCTAATATTCGCGTAAATGTCAGAAATAAATATGAAAAAAGTTTTATTTTAATTTGACCAATTACAGGCACTTTTGAACTGTGAAAAACTAGGTGCACGGTTCCAAATAGTCCGTCTTTCTTATCGAGAAGAAACTCCATAGTTTCTTCTCCTTACTTCTTTAAATAATGAGTTTCGGAAACTACTATTATTTTGTTTATTGGGTCTGTACACATACGGTGCCGAAACGTGGATACTGACAGTAGGGCTGGTCCACAAATTTAAAGCTATGCTCAGGGTTTCTTAAAGTGAAAGATAAAATTCGTAATGAAGTTGTCCGGAAAAGAACTAAAGTCACTGACATAGCTTTCCGAATAAGCAAACGATAAAAAATTTAGTTATTATTGGCGATATCAATCTCTATATTAGCAAGTCGTCGCACTCTAACTCTGTATCTGACTATCTCAATTTGGTGGCTTTTCATGGGCTCCTTCCTGCACATAACATTTGTACTCGGGAACGTGTTTGTTTGGACCATGTTATGCTCAAGACAAACTTAATGGCTACCACTATTGTTGTAGAATCTTCCGTTACAGACCACAATTCTGTCCTCCTCTTACTAAAACAAAGAGATTCTCGTAGTATTCGTATGAAGACTGTGTCAAAGATTAACTATAAAACTCTCGATTTCGCAATGGTGCACTTAGACCTTGGATCAATTTACGAATTTACCGATGCAAATGAAGCTACTATATACCTCACTAGTATTCTCACTAGTATCTTAAGATCTCACACAGCAATAATTAAACTTCCTAATCATAAAAGGTTACTAAAGCCCAGGATGACCGTGGGCATGCTCAGATGCCTGCGTAATAGAGATGCCATGCACAAAAAACTAAAATTGGCACCAAATAACATAATATTAAAAAAAACTTATAGTAGATACCGCAATTTCTGCACCAAAATCATAAAAAAAACTTAAGAGAGAGTTCGAACGTGCTGAACTGCGGGAAGCCGCTGGAGATAACAAAAAAATTTGGCAAGTTATTAGAAAGGTCACTCACACAGAAAATTCTACAGTACCTACCACACAACTTATTTCTTCTCTTTCTCCCCAGCAGTCGATAAATGCGATTAACGAATTCTTTGTTAGTGTTGGCAAAAATCTTGCTGATAAATTTTCACATCACTTGATATCGCCATATCATTCAAGAAATGCTTCCTCTACACTTCATTCTTTTGTTATGTTAGATACTGATGAGGGTGAAGTGGAATCTCTACTTATGTCACTCAAAGACAGCTCTGCAGTTGGATGGGACAATATACCAACATACTTTCTTAAGCGTTACAAAAGTATTCTCGTACCTCCGCTTACGTTTCTCTTCAACCTCTGCCTCAATACAGGCACTTTTCCACTTTTCCTGAAAAAGGCTATCATACACCCCATTCACAAGGGAGGGGATAGAGATTGTGTCAACAACTATCGTCCCATAGCGATACTTCCTTCTCTCTCAAAAATTCTAGAACGCATTATTAATAAGAGACTTGTGAAATATCTCGAAGACAAGATGCTTCTTTCACCAAACCAATTCGGTTTCAGACAAAAGAAGTCTACCAATAACGCAGTTCTAGAATTAACTACCCATATAATAAATAATTTGGATAAAAAAAGGAAAGTACTGTCTGTATTTTTGGACCTAAAAAAAGCGTTTGACACAGTCTCTATTCCCAACCTCATTGTGAAGCTTGAAGAAATGGGTATACGTGATATCCCGCTAAAAATGTTTAAGGACTACCTTAAAAACGCGTTAAAATACAATAATAACTAAGTAGCGAACTGCCAGTCACCTTCGGAGTGCCCCAGGGAAGTGTGGCTGGTCCCACACTCTTCCTGATTTATGTCAACCCGTTGTGTAATCTCCAACTAATTAATGGTAAAATTACAGCATTCGCTGATGATACTGTACTCACCTTCACGGGTGACACCTGGCCAGTAACTTTTGAATCTGCGCAGACAGGACTAAATGCTGTAGTGGATTGGCTGAGCGAACATTTACTTACCCTTAATACGGACAAAACCAAAGTACTGACGTTTTCCTTACGCCAGTCTACTCAGCCCTCTGAATCACTCTTTTTAACGGTCCATTTGTGCCCCTCGCCAAATTCCGTGGTGTGCACATGTCCAAGACTTGAACGATCGCAAAAAATTAAATATCTGGGAGTCACTATCGACAACAATTTAAATTTCTCAGCCCACATAGACCAACTTACTTCTAGGGTCAGAAAATTGATCTTTGTATTCAAGACTCTTCGTCATGTTGCTGACAGCGAGATAATGAAGAGGGTCTATTTCGCTCTTTGTCAGTCTTTGTTAGCATATTGCATTAGTTCTTGGGGTGGGGCTCCCAAAACCACGATACTCAAACTCGAAAGGGCACAGAGAGCCGTTTTAAAAGTTTCCACGTTCCGACCGATATTCTTTTGCACGGAGGAATTATACAAGTGCTGCAAAGTCTTAACTGTGAGGCAGCTCTTTGTTCTTAACACTATCCTTTTACAACATACTAACACTCCCTATGAGTTAGTCACCAGGAGGCGGAAGGACAAAGTATACCTTCCCTTTAAATGCACCTACTCCTTCACCAAAAGATTCTGTTGTTTCCAAGGACCCCACCTGTATAATAAACTAAACAAAAAACATAATATATCCTCCTTACCCAAGAACACTTTAAAGAAAGTTGTAACAACCGGTTTACTACAAATGAACTATAATGATACAGAACAACTTCTTTCATAGTAATATATAATAAAAAAATTAAACATTAAACAAAAAAAAAAAAAAACTGCTGAACTTACCGATCTAAACCTTTCGCATAAACACACTCGCATTCAACATACACATACACACACTCACACAAACACACACCCTCTCACACACACACACACGTATTATACTTACCTAAAATACGGGCTTCATTGTCTTTCTAATTCTAATTATTTGTTACTTTTTTAATTATTATTTTTTATTTTTCTTAGTTTGTTTATTTACTGCAACTTAACGCTTACACCCTATAACCTTTTAACAATTTTTTATGATTGATTGTATGGGATTGGGACTAGTGCCTTTACAAGTTTTTAATCAAACTTAGCAAGGGCACTTGTTGCAACACACATAAACATTAATCTTTGGCCTAAATTATAAGAGATTGTAATTATTGTGGTTATTTATCAGTGTTTATAAAAGTGTAAATCGTGTTTCTATGCAAATAAACCATTATTATTATTATTATTATGAAGTGGCAGTGGGCCGGCCATGTCTGTCGACGGACCTATGGCCGTTGGAGTAGACGAGCCCTTGAGTGGAGACCGCGAATCAGCAAAAGTAGTGTGCCCCCCTGCCAGACGGACCTACGATCTCAAGAGGTCGGCTGGGTCAGACTGGTTGCGGAAGGCGGAGGACTGGGAGAGGCCTATGTCCAGCAGTGGACTGCGATAGGCTAATTTGATTGGCTCTGTATTAATATGTTGTGTGTGTGGTAGTTTTAAATGCAATTATATTTTACATTATATAGATAAATAAAAACTTATTATTATATTATTATTATCTCCTTTATTCGTCTTTAAATTCTTATTTATTACATTTTTAAATATTTTTATAAAATAAATTAAAAAACAAAAACATTTAAAAATATAAAAATAGAGGCCCACCGGTATCGGGAACAGGGTCCAAGCTACCGGCGGTCAGGGCTCCAGAGAGAGGAACCTCCTAACAATACGGGCCGTGTCCAGCAGTACTGCTTTCTGGATCAGGCCCTTGACCCAGCCGCCTAACGAGAGCCTCCTGAGGTGTTGGTCGAGGCTCGTGGCTATTAAGCCATTAGCTGATACGACTATCGGTACAATGATCGCTGTGTCCACATCCCACATGTCGACAACCTCGCGAGCCAAGTCAAGATACTTGATTTGCTTATCTTTCTCGGCTTTCACGAGGTTCCCGTCATGCGGGACGGTAATGTCAACAATCATTGCACGTCTCTCGATTCGGTCCACCACCACAATATCAGGTTTATTGGCTACAATAGTCCTGTCAGTGATGATGGACCGATCCCAGTACAATGTGATATTGCCATTTTCGAGAACTGGGTCGGGCACATACCTGTAGTACGGTACCTCCGATGCCACAAGAGTGTATTTCAGAGCAAGTTGCTGATGGATAATTCTGGCTACAAGGTTGTGCCTATGCAAGTACTCCTCATTAGCTAGACGAGAACAACCAGAGATAATGTGGCGGATCGATTCACCCGGGCGGTAACATGCCCGACAGATGTCAACCGCGCCATCCTTCACAATAAATCTCCGGTAGTTATTCGTCATGATAACTTCGTCCATAATTGCACAGACAAAACCTTCGGTTTCCCCAAAGAGGTCACCGAAACGCAGCCAGGCTACGGACGCTGCTTGATCTACATCGGGCCCATGTAGAGCCCGGAAAAAGCGTCCGTGGAGCTCCTTACTCTGCCATACCTTCCTGCGGTCGTTAGTATCAAGCACTACAGGCTTGCGCCAGTTATTATTATTATTGTTACATAATTCTACACACTTAATAGGTATAATAATATACTTTTACCCGTAAGATTGTAAGAGAAAACTAATATTGAATACTCGAAGACTTCTGAGTTGAATGCCACCTGTAAATCCCTAAATCCTTTCCTCGACGTAGTTATAAGGATCGTTGGCTTAATTAAGCCAACAAACGTCTGCCCCAGTGTGGGGAAAAGCCGCGAACTTTCCTCTTTAGCCCGCTCACGTAATGTCCCCAAGGACCAGAGTGTCACCATTATCTTCACTTAATGCAACTTGCACGCAAATTTAGGCCGACGTTTAATCGTAGAAGTTTGAAGAGCTCCTAAAGGGTAGGGCTGCCAATAAAGACGATACAAAGATACACCCCTCTCGCTAGATGGAACGTTTATCCTAACGTAAGATTTCAACGTCTGTGGTATTGGATTTTGTTACACCGACGCGACAGAATTTTCGTATGACGCGGTTTGATTTTCATTCTCAACATCCTGTTTTTTTATTTAAATATTTAAATTCTCGAAAATGCCACCTGATTGGTGATTGTGATTGGTGCTGATATTTATATGTTGACCGTAGATTTTTATGTGCAGTCGCTTAGTATAACAAAGGTATACCTATTATTGTTATATATTGTGTATTGATATTAAGCCGCATCTGGTTAGATTGGAGGTCGACCCCCTATATGGTTAGTAGGATTATATTATAAACTTTTTCATAGTTTTCCTGTACTCAGCTCCAGGTTGTTAACAATCTCTGCGGACGAATGCTACAGCGCTCCCGTAGTCCCGGCATTAAAGTGGTGACGCGAAACGCCGAGGTTGGTTTTAGTCGGTAGATCGCTATTTTCAGAGCGGAGTCCGACACACCCCACCGCTCACCCCGGAGTGGTGGGAAGTGCATAAAGCATTTCCAACCACGTCAAAAAAAAAATATTTGTTAACAATCTGTCTCATTAAATATTGATGACGTAATTAGTGTCGGAAACTATTTTGTGTTGTCATTAAACACGAGACAGGCGTCATTAGTTGAGGAGATTGTTGTGCCAATTCTCACTGAAATACAGAAAGCTGTGCCACGTGGAATTTTTTGGCTTGAACTTTGTCAACGTCCAAAAGTAGGTGCTGAGTTTTTTGTCTTTTTCGTTATGCTTCCTGCGTCATACGTGGCAATGAACAACTTTTTAGTTATATAGTAGATACCTGCTCTTTAGTACCTATCTAATCTGTTTATTGATATTCATAAACTGTAAGTAAGAAAACAAAACATTGCTAGAATATTTAATAAACTTTAGTCGTTTCCTTACTAAATTCAAAACATAATTATGTATGTCACATTTTACGACCCTCGTAAAGATACAAGGAAATATGAATACAAATTTTCAGTCGCACTTGAGTCGTGATTGCGCCCCTCTAAATTAATTCACACGAAAACTTTTTAATTCGAATTACTCTTAACTTCTTGACGCTTGACAGGCTCATTAGATTTTTGACTGTGACTTGAGACTTGGTTGTTGGGAATATTATAATTCTGTGACAATCTGACACTGGCTTTATACTGGATGACTGGTTGAAGGAAGTACATACTAGGGTCTATTTCTTATACGTAATAATGATAACCCTAGTAGGGATCTCATTAACTGTAGTTATACCGAAGAGGTTGAAACGCAGTTTTGATATCTTACAGATTCCCCAGAAAGTTATTCAAAATGATGAGTATCTACAATGGCCCCTTTAGTTTTTGACTGTAAGTAATTAAATTTAAAGGAAAAACGACCTTTTTTACAAGGGCCTAGAACATGAAGTATGTAGGAAAAAGGCTTCCTGCCTTTACCCAGGCACAAAGTAAAGGCTCACTTTGACTAGGGCGGCCGCCTCGCAACAATTGCAACGTATTGCAATGCTAGAATCCTTCTAAATAATATTCGTACATTTTGTATGAAAGATTGTACACTACAAGCGGGCCGTTGGTACCGTACCGGGCTGTAGTTTGCAGTATGCTTTGACGTAGTTTTGCAATGCGATGCGCGACTGTATTGTACGCAATCCTTTTGAGTACAAAGATGAGTTAATAGTTTATTTTTAAAGACTATGAAGGTAGGTTTGAAGCTTTGATCTATCAGAAGCTTTTTTGGTCAAACTTGGCAGGTAGAAAGATTTCACTTAAGGTTTAGAACAGAATTCCACTTTCCATTCTTATGATAGATATACAACTGTCTAGTTAGTCTAGTGGTTGTAACCTGGGAATCGAACCTAGGAACCCTAGCATAGTAGTTGCGTTTAGGACCACTGGGCTAATGAGGCTAACTAACCCATTTTAAACCCAGATCATTACGAAGGCAAACACATTATGGGGGTTTCATGTTACTACACAAACGGTGTAAACGTCTGCAAACTTGAGAATAGACGTGATTTAGCCCGTTAGAGCTCCGGTCTCTATTGTTATTGAATATAGGTACACATAATTCCACTCACATTCAACTAGGGAGCTGTAGGTAGTGTTGCCAGGTGTCCCGATTTACGCGGGATGTCCCGATTTTCAATGGTCTGGCACGTCTCTTTTCACCCTTGATCGGTACCCCGAATGTCCCAATTTTTCACTAACCTCCTTAGTCTGTAAATAATTAGATAATTTTCACAAACGAATATAATTATCTGTAAGCTGTTACTGTTGCTACATAAAATTATTTTTCCTTTTAGAAAAACATATTTTTTGTAGTCAGTCACAGGACTGCTACAATGGCAATCATTGTAGCAGTGGTCATGGCTGTTCAAAACCAAAATCCCGATTATTTTAACCTATTTTAATTCTCTGCCGGCTCCTGTGTTTTCCGATACTTACATATAATTTAGAAACCTTCAAGGTGAGAGTGAATAGGCATTTTTCGAGTTTGCGTGCTACATCCTCGGTAGCACCGTCAATAGTTACTAGGAACGTAGTGCTGCCAAACGCATTCAAATTAAAAATAATAAAAAAAACATCCGGTCCGAAATTTGACACATTGAAACTGGCTACACTAACTGTAGGGCTCTACGACCTGCCCAATGAGATGCTCCGGCGAGATATGACGCTGCAAATCTTAGTTTACGAGCGGACGTTACCGCTTTTGTTTTGTTAATCGGCGTTTAGGATTGCACAGGGTTTTCACACACAGAGTAAATTGAATCTGCTGTTCACTGTCAGAATAAATTTTCTGTATTTCTATGTTTTCTGTTTGTTGATGGGAGATTGGGTCGTAATTTAGTAATTACGGCCCAATCTTCCAAGTGATAATTATGCATTTCATCTTTGAAAAAGATAGAATATCATATTCCAATGGAGACGTTTGAAGCTGAAACTACCAACTCAACTCAGCCTTAATCATAATCTGATCAGGTGAATTCTCATTTTTTTTCGGAAATAAAAAGAAATTAGAATGTGGAAGAGTGTGGAATTGATAAAAAATTTTGGTTTTTAATATATCTAGCTATTATATTATTTTTTAAATATCTTAAATATATCTAGATGTCATCATACCATCATGCCTGTATTCCCGGAAACTTTTAGGTACTGATGAAGCCCCAATTCACCGGTTTGTTTTATGTCACACGTCATGTTATAGATTACATACAAGTTACATAATATTTTACACAAAGTAAATGACATAATAAAAATAAAAAGCCAGCGACCTTGAGAAAGCCAATCCCGCAAAGAGTTCTGCTAATCCGCGCACAATATTTAGTCTAGCAAAGTTAGCAATATTCAGTAAAGCTAGATGGTATGCTTCCCTTGTTGAGAAAAAGACGTAAGTATACTGAATGAATGTTAAATAAGTCATATTTTAAATTGTGAAGGTTTCATAAAATAACGGCTGATAGTGATTTGACGAGACGTTTGGCGCCACGGGTTGTGGGTACAAATAAAAAACAAAACTTTATTTGTAACACTTAAAAGTAACACAAAATATTTGTATGACCTATAGGTAGTTGTTCCGGGTCTAGGTGTTTGTGTATATGAAAGTTTGTGTTTGTAAACGCACCCACGAGACAGGGAGAAAATCCTAGTGTGGGGTAACCTTTTAAAAAAATAAAATAATAATAAATCTTTTTTGTGTGATTCTCACATTTTTGGTCCCGTTAGTTACATAAGTTCACAAAGTAATGACACCATCCATACATAGCATAAAACAAAGTAGGTACCTTTCCTCTGTCTGTCCATCTGTACTACGCTGAGATCTTATAAATAACGCAACGGATTATAATACGCTTTTCACTATCATTTAGATAATTCCTTACGGACAGTTTATATTGGACTGTTATTAGTACATTGCGAACAGCCCTACGAAGCTGGGGCGAGTCGTACGTAAGAATAATATATAAAAACTACATATCAAATTATTAAGGAAATACTGTTTAACATAATTATATTTTTTCAAGTCATTAACACTACTCGTTTAGACGTGAACTCTAATTTAAAATCAATATAACAGATAACATACCATCATGCCTGTATTCCCCGAAGGGATAGGCAGAAGTGTACCAATGTACACCCACAGTTCACATGTTAGGGGTGAGCCTATTGTCATTAACCGGGCACAAATCCAAACTCCGAGCTGCTAATGAGAAATTCATAGAAAAACTCAATAACAATGCTTTACCTGGGAATTGAATCCTTTAGCGTAGCAGTCCGTTTCGGACCAGTAGACTAACGAGACAGTTTAACTTAAAGCAAAAGTCGTATAAGTATCTGTGTTTTTCCGAAGAAAGTGGCTCCATCACCAGAGTTCAGTGAATCGCATTTAAACAATGGCAACGCCTCAACGTCTCAAGCAAGTGTTACGACGAAGAACTTGCGAAAACTAAAGTAACAAGTTACCCTATTTTCAGTGAAATATGTACTCAAATTACTAAAGAAAATGACTTTGTTTTATTTAAATCCAACCGTTTTCTTGTAACTTATTGTTTTTCAGTAAGAAACTATTCTTTGTTCAAATTGAGACAACGTTTCAGAAACTTGTCGGTGCTTCGCGAATAACTATTAAATATATTTCGACAGTTCTCTTATTGAGCAGTGTTAAAGTTTAGTTTTTTAGTCGGATCTAAGTAATAACTGCGCTGATCAGACGATCTGCAAAGTTAAGCTGTGCTAGCCGCGGTCTAGTCGCTAGTCTGTGGATGGATGACCGCTAACACACCGATCGACCCGACTTTGCCCCGGAGAGCACGTAAAGCCGTCGGTCCCGGTTGTCATACGAGCGTTAGTGGTAGTCAGAAACCCAAAAAGCCTGACTCCTAGTCTATTCCCAAGATATTGGAATTGCCCAGAAATTTAGATAAGGAAGTCTGATGGCAGTCGCTTCGTGTAAAATACTGATATTCAGCCGCATTTAATTAGACTGGAAGCAGACTCCATCATTGTTGGGCACGGGTCTCCTCTCAGATTGCGAGGGATTAGGCTATAGTCCACCACGCTGGCCTAGTGCGGGTTGGCAGACTTCACACACCGTCGAGAAAAATCTCTAAGGCATGCAGTTTTCCTCACTTTGTTTTTCTTTCGCCGTTTAAGCGAGTGATAATTAATTAATACGCACTTGAATTCGAAAAGTCAGAGGTGCACCGTGCATGGCTTGGATTTGAAGTCGAGACTTTCGTCTTGGCAGTCCAATGATCACATCACTAGGCTGCTTTTCGCTTATCACTGCTTTGTAGTCGGAGTTCAATTTATTTTTATTAAAGGGTTAGACAGAAGAATACACCCACAGATCGCCGCCGGTATGTTTACGATCCCTTGTAGGTAAGAGGCGTGCCTATTGCCATTAACCGGGCACAAATCCAAACTGCTATTAAACTTTTTGTAGAAAACCCCAATAGCATATCCTCAATCTGGTAATCGAACCAAGATCCCAGGAGCTGCACTTGCGGCCGTTAGATCAAGATGCATTTAATAGTATGGCAAAATAAAGTTTTTTATTTTATTTTACCTGCAGAAATGGCAATCTAATCCACTTCGCCTTCTTCTAAGAACATACTCTTCGCTGATCGAAAGTAAATGCGAGTTCAATACAAAGCTACATTATTTTTAGTTTTACTCGAACCTGAAACCTCTACGGAAACGAAGGATCGGTATAACGAGAGTCTGATTTTGAAAAAATACTCGTTGTGTTATTTTTAACTTTATGCTTAAGTATACTTAGCTTATTATTTGTACCGCCTATATTATTACTAGCTGACCCTGCAAACGTTGTTTTGCCATATATATTATTTCCAGCCACCCTTATCACTTAGGGGTATGAAAAAGGAATATAATAAACCGCGTATCAAAAATACTGATTGAGCGACAAAATTACTGATTGAGCACCAAATACAGATATCGGTTAGGTTAGGTTAGAACTGTGACCACACAACGAAACGAACAACCCAGAGCCAAATCTGAATGTTTTGAGTGTATATAACAATATTTTGAGGTGACTTTTATATAGAAGATATTATTTTGGTGACCATTTATCCATTTTGGTAACCGTTTAGAATTTTTTTGGTAGTAAAATAGGTACTTTTTTGGGCGGTGTTTAACCTTTTTTGGGCGGTGTTTAAACTTTTTTGGGCGGTGTTTAAACACAAGCCTATATAAATAGATTACGACCGATTCTCAGACCTACCGAATATACACATTTATCATTTCATAGAAATCGGTCACACCGTTTCCGAGGCGTATGGCAACTAACACTGCTGATACGAGAATTTTATATAAAATTCAAATCTATGCACGTACCTCTAACTTTTCAAAATTATGTGCGTATTAAAATTAATTATCACTCGCTTAAACGGTGAAGGAAAACATCGTGAGGTAACCTGCATGTCTTAGAGATTTTCTCGACGGCTTGTGAAGCCAACCCGCACTAGGCCATCGTGGTGGACTATAGCCTAATCCCTCTCCTTCTGTGAGAGGAGACCCATGCTCAGCAGTGGGACAGTATATGGGTTGATGATTATTCATTATATAACCGTTGCCGTCCAGAGGGTTGAAACAATTCCTTTCCTATTGTATCTGCTAATGGTTCCTTGACAGGTACAATTATATTACAAGTATTTGTAAGCAATAATTTCACGTCAAAACTTGAATAACTACTACAGTTCAAAAGTAGAAACTGACAATCTCTCAATCGGCAGTCAACGCCGTAATCGAAACTTTCGCAGCCTTTTCAAAGTAACATCACTTACATAACGGCGCCTTTCATCCTTCTGTAGAGTCCAATTAAATTTTTGTCAGATTTATAACAGCCATTTAATCCGGAGGCGTTAACAGGCTAATGAAATATAATTAGGAGGGAGCGTAATGGAAATATTTGTACGTTAAACAAGGGCCTTCTCACACTAGCGTCTTAGCTTTAGCGATCTAGGTTTCAATGACACGTTTCATGAATTTTATAAATTATTCTTTAAAATACAAAATTGCTATTGAATTCTAAAGAGTCTTTATATGAAGTCCGTCGCCCGTCTAATTAATAGTCCCAGTGGGCGTGCGTCTTCTAGTAAGAAAGCATAGTATAAATTCGTCATGCACAGCAAAGGTTGTAGGTACTTTCAGCACTGTAAAAGTCACAGTGCGTGTTTTATGGATTTAGAAATGACGTCACAGTTACACTCGTGAAGTCATAAACGTTGCGAGAATGCAACAGAAGCCCTTCAGATAAGCAACTCTGGAAATCAATGAAGAATCACTAACTAGCTGCGTTACTCACTGGAGTACACATGAGACATGACAACACGGATCAGTTATACAGTTACACACTAAAATCACCGCTATTACGACGGAATACGGGCTGTCTAACTGGAAAACTATAAGGTGTGTTGGGGTAAGACCGGTATTGGGGTAATTTTTTTATTTTGATATACGGCTACAGTATCACTGCGACCGTAGCCGGTCTATTGTGATCGCCACTCGTTGAGTTAGATTTCACTGATAAACCCTGCGGCTACATTGCAGGATTTGATTGGCGCTGGGGTAAGAATGTATAAACTGAATTTCCGTCTTATCCCTACTAATATTATAAATGCGAAAGTAACTCTGTCTGTCTGTCTGTTACGCTTTCACGTCTAAATCACTGAACTGATTTTAATGAAATTTGGTACAGAGATAGAGTTGACCTTGAGAAAGAACATAGGATAGCTTTTATCTCGGACTTTTGAAGAGTTCTCTTGGAAACGCGATATAACCGAACTCTACGCGGGCGAAGCCGCGGGCGGAAAACTAGTTTGGCTATAATTTTTAATGCGCCCGGGGCGGAACATGACGAGCACACAATATGGCTAGCATTAAAAATAATAGCCGAATAAGACGGACATTTGATTTATATGTTTTTACCCATTTTGACCCTAGCGCCGGTCTTACCCCAACATACTATATACCCTGATGTATCGTTCATCGTTCGTCGTGTGTACGACTATAAATCGCGATGTGAGCGTAGCACAGTCGTTCGCGCGTCACCGAGTCGCTAGTGTATTAAGGCTCTTTCAAGGTAACAAAGCACGGATATCAAGTAGGGCAATAAAAACATAATTAAAAGTTACTCCGGACTCCATAAACGGTTGACATGGTAGAAGTACATTAATTAAATAATTGCGTGTTGCTTTTATTTTCGGGAGAATTTTTGGGGAATGTATGAAGTGTAATTTATAACGTAGACGTTAAATATATATATATATATATATAAGTATATATATATTATGTATAAGTAGGAATAATTTTAGGAGAGCATTTCTAAGTCATCATTCACAATATTGACATAAAAGTATGCATAAATTAAGAAAGTGATGCAAAAGTTCTTTTTCTATACCACGAAGGTGGCAAACAGGGCCACCTGATGGTAAGCGGTTACCGTAGCCTATAACGCCATGGGGTATCACTTGCGCGTTGCCGACCCTGTAAAACGAAAGAGGAGTAGTTGGGTTGGCAGAATAAGGCTCAAAGTCCACCCACTGCCAACACAGTTTCTTGCGGAACACTGAATGAATACTAAATTTTTTTGGAATCACAAAATATTGGTATGAAAATTTTAATTATGTATGTTTGAAATAAAACTACTTTTTACGGATTTTATCGCGTATATTGATATTATTAATCCCGACGTTTCGGACCCTTTACAGCGTCCATGGTCACGGGTAGACTGTACAATATGTATGTTTTTTAATACTGTCCTGTAAATTTTTTCCAATTGAACATGAACCTTATTAATTTGTATTAAAATTGAAAATCTATCAAACAAATTTGACAGATTGGGGTAGCTTAATGTGCTGGCCTCTGTATATTCCTACTTATCCCCCTATTTCCCAATAATCTACTTAATAAAAAAAGTAACAATGAAAATACCTATCTTTTTTATATTACGGAAAATCCTATAAAAATACCCAGTTACCTACCAAATATTTTCCTCTTCCTCTTATTCCTTTCATGAAGTACTTCAAAGTTTTACGTTACGAGTTGGGATATGGCATGTACAAGCAAGTTACTTGAGCTTCAGAACTGCTCAACTATTCAACATTTTTGAGGAGGTACCTCTGAATAACATGGCTTATATTCTACTAAGACATACTTTCTCATTGACTTTATTATTCATTCTATTGTCGGTTTCGCCCTCTATGATGGTAAACGGATTTTATCATCCTCTGAGCTTTTCCTAACTGTCTCGGGGTTGGCTTCCAATCTAACAAGATGCGGCTGAATATCAGTAAGTATTTTACAAACAGATTGCCATCAAAACTCTGCAATCCAATTATTGGGCTATATCCTGAGGATAGGCTGGTTCTCAACCTTTTTAGGCTTCTGACTATCTAACGATTGTCATAAGTGTTAGTACCAAAGGCTTTACGTGCTTTCCGAGGCACGGAGGAGTCTCGATGAGTAAAGAATAGTCACCCATCCACAGACTGAACGCGGCTAGCGCAGCTTAACCTTCCATATCGGTTGATCAGCGTAGTTATTACTCAGCCATGAGCCCCACATCCATATTGTGTTTTATTATTTTTTATTATTGAACGGATTTGAAAAAACTTTTATTTATTATTTCTGTCTGTCTTCAATCTTTTTATTATTTCTTGTGATTTTCTTTTGCAGTATGCGACGGTTTCGAGAATTTCTCAGACCCTCTGATCGAGTCCCTGGAGAGCAATCAATCATTTTTTTGTAAGTTGTATCTATTGTGCAACTGTCATTTGTCACAAAATGAGGCATTGGCATGTCCTTACAAAACCATCGTAAGAATGTTTACGTCATTCCGAAAGAATTATCGCCATGAGTTTCGTACTGATGAGATATTTATTTAAAGGAATTATTTAAAAAAGGGTGTGGTTAATTATTTAGGTACTTGTTTTATTGTTGGTACTGTATTCAATTCAAATGTCGAGCAGTGTTATTGGCATTTTCTATGTATTTCTTAGTAGCAACTCGAATTTTGGATTTGTGTCCATTAATGGCAGTAGATTCGTCCTAACTTGGGACCTGAAACGTAACGGCCAGCTATGGATATAAGTATTTTAGTACACTATCTAACCCTTCGAGGTTACGGGCGTGATGGAATATTTTGTTTTTATCAAGAAAAAGTAGAGTGAAACCAAAACTTTAGAGAGGAATAGACGCTAATATCTCTGGGATTTTACTTAAGTAAAACCTTCTAGCTGTAACCGGAGGAACTTAAACCGCTATACAAAATTTCCCACACACGAGCGTCTAACAGTGAGCGATAAACTGCTGGCTAAGTTAGCATTGTTTCCCAACCTTTTTAGTGGCGCGGGCGCGATCATCTCAATAACTAAAAAGTTCCCTAAAAGAATATGCGATCAGAGGATTGCAATTTTTTTTAGGTAAAGGTCAAATTGATAAACATATTGTAGTGCCCTTACTACTTATAATATATTAATTTAACCCTTACCAATCTTTTCAATCGCCTAATTAAGATGGTGAACGGTTCGTCCTTTTTACAGTATCATGAATTTTACAGAATCGTTTTTCATTTAAACTCAAAAACAATTTAACAAAATGAACTTTCATAAACAGGTCGTATTTTTATATTAAATGCGTCCACTTTAATTCTGAACACGAACTCCCTAAGTTGAGAAACAATGGGCTAGGGTAATATATATGCCCAAATAAGCACAGACAAGTAGGCTGACAAGCACGATTTACTGACTAACACATACGTTTATCTAATTGTGCCGGACACTCGCAATATCTGTGTGCGGTGGAGTTATAAATTAGTCTAAATTGAGACGGTACCTAGAGTCCAGGTGACATAATTCAATTAGATTGCTAGCCATTTGTTAGGCTGGCCACCGACGGCCGGAGTTATGTGCAGTCCTTTCAGGGCGTTTACATACGGATTGCATTGCAGTCAATTTCGATTGCGAAATGAGGTCCATTTTGCGGTCAAATATCGTCTTTTGTTTGGTGGTGGATATTTAATTAAATTGATGGATGTTTAATTTAATTGCATCCCCATTACTTATATGCTATAATACCTAATATTATTTCAATTTAGTCTTTAATTAAGAAACATTTTCATTCAATCTGTAATTTAGCATAAATCTTATTTTTCTGTAACTTATTTAATTAATTATTAATTAGGTAGAAAGTGCACAACTCCCGAGTTGCTACCAGTTGTTGACCTGGGACCAGAGGCCGTACCACCACGTACAGTCAGCAACGAAAGTTGCTGAACATGTTGCAATCTTCAATACGATTTTTAACATGAAGTTACTGACCTATGAAGGTTGTGCGAAATTATTGCATAGATGATCATTAAATATTTACCTTACCTTTATAATAAAAAAAATCTCTTGAAAAGTTTTGGAGCTGTCATGTTTTAAAAAATTGGCTGTGTGCAGCGACTTTTGTTGCTGACTGTACTATTGCGATCGTTTTCCGATTGAGAGAGAGGGATATCGCTCTATAAATTAAATAGCGCCATCCCTTTTTCACAACCTAAAAATGATCGCATTAACACGTCGTGGTATGGCCCCTAGACTCTCACTCAAAATCCACAAGGCAATTATGAGACAGTCATAATCGGAATTATAATTTGAAAATTTTCTAAGTACCAGAATTATCCGTCTAACTATCTGTCTTAAAATGTGTTCGGACTTACTTTTCACTTCACATCAAACTCACGACCTTTGCTCGCCAGTCCGACGCAGCCGCAATCTCATTTTTTTTAATTGGCACATTTCAGTTTTTCCTTTAAATATTCGGAACGCGTCCGGCCGCCATTACTGGTAATAAAATGTTATTCTGAACGCATTATGTTCGGTTAACAACATTATTCATGAGTTTGGCAGACGGCAGCTACGTTTTAAATTACTATTAATTGAAAATGTGCACCACATTGATATAGTACTAATCCATTAAATTTTACTGTTTTGCCTCGTGTCATTTGTATTTCGGACGAGAAATTTTGTTGACAATGGAATTTATAATTTAATTTAATATAATTATAAAAAAAAAACTGTTAAAGTGGCAGTGGTATCACATAGCTCGTAGAAGTGATGGCCGATGGACGCTGGAGCAAACATGTCTTCGAGTGGAGACCATGCACCGGAAAGCGCAACGTAAGACGGCCTCCAACGAGATGGACCAACAACCTGGTAAAGGTCACCGGGAGTCGTTGGATGCAGGCGGCATATAACCGGTCCTTGTGGAAGTCTATGGGGGAGGCCTTTGTTCAGCAGTGGACCTCTTGTGGCTGATATGATAATAATGTGCTTTAGTTGTCTATAGCACAAAAAAAATTTTTTGAGTCAAATTATTCAATTAATCACCAAGAGAAATCACAATGCGAGTAGATATATAGAGAGTATTCTTTATTGTACACCAAGGACAAGTCAGAATAAAAAATATGCAAACCTTTAGAAGAGTAGGGGAAACCGGGGCAATGTGGGCCCCTTAAGGGAAATCATGAATAAAATCTGAGAAATACAAGATAATGAAAAAAATCAACAGCCATTTATTAGTCTCATTATTCCTTATTGTCATTAATTATTAAAAATTATCTTAGGCTATCAGTCTTTGGTGCTAATAGAATTTAAAAAAATAATATAAGCTGCCTGTTTTGCCCCGTGTCTGGGGTAAAATGGTCATATGCGGGGCATAATAGGCATGTACGTTTAAAACCTAGCACAAAAAGTACAAATGTGAAGGGATTCGTCATCATTATCCTCTTCACCGGCGCAAGAACAGTGGGCCCATCTCTGACATGCACGGCAAGTGACCCAACCCTCAGTAGATTCTGAGTACAAATATCCACAGTACAAACATTCTACATCTTCTTCCTCCGATTCGTTTTCTTTATTTTTTTCATTTTTCTTCGTCTTTTTCTTCCTTCCTTTCTTCTCATTAGCCACTGGTTTCCGTGTCTGGGCTTCTTCTATATCCTTCTTATAAGGTGAACTGGTTATTAATGCCGTTTTTCCGCGTTTCCTAGTGACTCGTTTTGGACACGTGCTTTGGGTTTTGACATGATATCTACAGGCGACATGACATGGAAAGATGTTCCAGGCGGTGGAGTTGCACATAGCTGTAGCATTGTTGATGGACCAGGTGAAGGTGATACAGGAGGCTGGTCGATCGCCGTGGCAGATTAAAACGGGCCGCTCAAGAGCGGCCCGTTTACAGCTTAATCTGCCACTGCCCACATCCTTTACGGCTGCTTCCATATCCTCTAAGCTCCATTTGGCACGTTCTGTCTTCCTTTGGTAATGGCGAACCATAATTGTATCTGCAGAAAAAAGACCAACTTAATAGGATTACCCAGGGAGGCAAAACGGGCACCCTGCCATTTTGCCCCGCCCAAAATGCCCCCAAAGACAACCAAAACAAATGATATCCAAATCAAATGAATATGTGGTGATTCGATCACAACTCTTTCTAATGATTTAGATACATAATTGAACGTAGCAATTTGCTTAATAACTGGGCATTTAACACAAACACGAATTAGCTAGAACACAGACTTAAAACCAAAAAATTATATCAAATGCATCAACTTACGTAATTTCGTTCTGTCGACGTACGATGCGCATCTACATGCACACAACCACTTTTCTCGCTAGCGCGAGGTCGTCTGGAACGCGATCTGACTAGTTCCGAGCGTCTCGGTTTATTATCCTGCGGGGAAGAGGGGGTGCCCGTCTTACCCCGGGGGCCCGTAATGCCCCGGCTTCCCCTACAGTTGGCGGTCTTATCGCTAATAGTAATTTCTTACAGACTTGAACCATTGGATGTACAGGAGTCCAGAAAAGATACAGATAACAGGCGGTTGAAGGTGTACTCTATTATAAAGTCTATTAAGATAACTATACCATATAGATTTGATTATAACATACTAGCGACCCGCCCCCGCTTCGCACGGGTGCAATGTACTAATAAAATACATGTATTATACATATAAACCTTCCTCTTCAATCACTCTATCTATTAAAAAACCGCATCAAAATCCGTTGCGTAGTTTTAAAGATTTAAGCATACATAGGGATATAGGGACAGAGAAAGCGACTTTGTTTTATACTATGTAGTGATAATATAACAAGTACCTATAAACTAAAATAGATTTTAACCGGTTCACGGAATCCCGTAGTGCGATCTGATTCATCGCATTTCACTAAGCAAATAAAAACCAAATGAAGAAATCATAATTTCCAATAGCAAATACACTTGATTCCCAACAATGGCGAGAACCGATAAATGATCGGATTCCAGCGACGCGATCCCATTTCAAGGCTTTGCATTTAAATCAGAACTACGGTGGATGCAGTTTCCATATTTTTCGGAAATACCAATGTGAAATCCTAACGTGTATTTCATTTTGATTCCAATTTAACTTTATTGGATTTGGAGCCATATCAGCTTTGATATAGGCCTTAATTTATTTTGAAAGTTATAGAAATTTTGCCAGAGTATGGCGTTAGATAATTTAATTAAAATTATAGGCTGATGAGGTTTTGGTATGGCCTATTCAAATAGGAGCATAGGCATAAATTTAATTTGCCCGGCTATTTGCCCGGCTATTAAAGTAATAGGTGCTATTATCATTCATTGACAGTTTTTTTTGTTAGCCATAACTGTCCCACTGCTGAGCAAAGACCTCCCAGGTCCTTCCAGGTACTTATTTCTTGTGCCGCCGCCGCTTTCTGGGCCGACCTCGACGACGCCTACCGTCTTCGACAGGTTGTAAATATTATATTTAAACAAAGTCTGATGCTAATTCAAATATCCCGCTTCGCTTGCCGCGGTGGATCAGTGGATCGGTGATCATTCTTAACATATCGAGACCCCCTCGTTATTGTTAGTCAGTACCTTAAAAAGCCTGACAACCAGTCTATCTTCAGGATATCGGTATTGCCCAGAAATCACCTCTGTAAAAAACTGATATTCAGCCACCATCTGGTTAGGCTACTTACAATTCAAATTCATTTATTGATCCCAACATAGTTGAAGAAAGGCTTGAAACATGACTTTAAATATTTTGTCTCCATTTTTTCTCTTTTTCCTGTCCATCCAAAGGCTGTCTGGTAGATATCGCTATTAGCGATAAGACCGCCATTTTACCCTTAATTTAGTGAAATCCAATGTTGCTTCTTATTATGGTGTGCAATAAATATTATTCAATCTATCTATCTAAATATATGGTTTAACAATGCTTTTTAAATATATATTTTTTATTTTAAAGACATCTCTCGGAGTAGGGAACAAGCCCTGTGTAGCGAGAAACTTTATACACATACGATTGTTAATACAAAGTACACACATACTCAAAAAAAATATGTGTGGACCAAATATATTTTTCATGGTCGGGAATCGAACCCTTACAATTATATCAAACGAAATTTCATCATCATCATCAACCCATATACTGTCCCACTGCTGGGCACGGGTCTCCTCTCATATTGAGAGGGATTAGGCTATAGTCCACCACGCTGGCCTAGTGCGGGTTGGCAGACTTCACAAACCGTCGAGAAAAATCTCTAAGGTATGCAGGTTTCCTCACGATGTTTTCCTTCACCGTTTAAGCGAGTGATAATTAATTATTAATACGCACATGAATTTGAAAACTCAGAGGTGGCCTTGGGTTCGAACTCGAGACCTTCGACTTGGCAGTCCAATGGTCATACCATTAGGCTACCACTGCTATGCCGAAACGAAATTTGCTTTCGAGAAAGTTTGTTGAAAGGAAAACTTACCAAAACAATAGACAAGCAAAGTAATGTGGTCGTCAATGGTTAATGCCGTCCACATTTCAACGAGCTCAGGTGGTCCGACCGTCTCTGAACCATCAACAACGCCCCACTTTTACGAGTACATCATAACTTTGCTAAATTGTGTGTTTGAAGGACAAAGAACATACTGGTAATAGCCGACGTCATCCGCTAAATTGTACCTATTGGCTGTTTGACTAGATGTGACCAATCAGAGTGTTACTTTCGGGACGGCGCGGCGTAACGATTGAGAAGTATTTTCCTGCCACGGAGGTGCCATTAATAAGCTCTGCGGCAATGTAGGTATTGATTGATAACTTATCGCGCCTCATTACCGTAATCGGTGAGCTGTGAAGTTTTGTATAAACTGGTGTAGACACACCTGACGTGATTGATATACTGTAATTTCAATTAACAGTCTCATATTTTTTTAAACCTACTTACAAAGCATTGGTTTTGATTTTGCTACTTTATTATATTAGACATTTAAGCGTTGGTTAAGGATTTATTTCACTTCAATTAAATTGTGTTTTTTTTTATAATACATTATTATCCTTTTTTCGTGACTTAGACTTGCGACGATGAAGCCGAAAGCTCAACCGGTTCGCTTATCGTGCCGTCTATAATTGTTATTTCATTATTATAACTTTTTTTTTCATAGAACCACTAGAAAAACAAAGAAGGTGGCAAAAATAATTAAAATATCATCATCAGCCCATATACTGTTCCACTGCTGGGCACGGGTCTCCTCTCATATTGAGAGGGATTAGGCTATTATAGTCACCACGCAGGCCTAGTGCGGGTTGGCAGACTTCACACACCGTTGAGAAAAATCTCTAAGGCATGCAGGTTTCCTCACGATGTTTTCCTCTGTATCGAGTTTGAATCCAAGGCACACACCTCTGACTTTTCGAATTCAAGTGCGTATTAATAATTAATTATCACTCGCTTAAAACGGTGAAGGAAAACATTGTGAGAAACATGCATGCTTTAGAGGTTTTCTCGATGACATGTGAAGTCTGCCAACCCACAGCGTCGTGGCCTATAGCCTAATCCCTCTCATACTGAGAGGAGCCGCTTCCCAGCAGTGGGACAGGATATCGGTTGATGATTGAGAATCGAACCCACGACAACATCATTTTGTTACTTGATAATCAAATAAAATTCTATCCTCGATTACAATAAGTCTGGCCTCTGACCTTTGCAATATAAGGTCAACTATTTTTAACAGCGTAGGTTGCAATATTCCTTGATTACTAGAATAATATCCCCGTCTGGCTTGTTAGAATCCCCCGAGTGCCCTCGATCCTTACGAAACTCAGGCAGAATCAAAGAAGCTCTCCTAACAAGCCAAAAATTAAAAAGAATAAGTTTGTTAGAGGCACCTTTTTTACTAATGAGGTCAATGGTTAGAGAAAATGTATTTTATATTCATTCATACATCCTTTTTATTCTGCTTTATATAAAATTTAAATTAGACTATGTCGAGATAATATTCCATTTTGCGGTTTGGTTTTACGGGGAACATGAAACAGGAAAAATAACATTTTCTTTCATCAATATAAATATTTATGCAAACTAACTGTGGCCTAAGGCTTTTTGTATGAAATTGTTGATTGGATACATGATATATAACCTCAGAATATAAGACCATTAAGCCTGATGTATCTCCGGTTTAGACAGAGGTATACCGTTGTACACTTACATTACGCCAGTATATTTTAAGGTCCCATGTGTTGTATCTAGGAGGCGCACCTATTGCCATTAACTTAGCTATAGCCAAAATTCTAGCTGCTACTGAGATTTTCATTGAAAAACCCAATTACAGTCTGCTCTATCTGGGGTTCAAATTCAGGGCCTCAGACTGAGCAGCCGCGTTTGTGATTAATAGACCAATGAGACAGGTAATTACTTATCCATGTAACTAACTACTTATCCATGTAATTACTTCATTTTGCAGCAGGTATAAATAAATCTTCAAAGTCTTTGGTACGTAAATGTAAGATGAAAAATCCACCTAAAAAGTGTATTTGCTTTACTTCAGTACCAATTAATCATGACTGCATGTTTGGTGTAGCGGTTAAAGCAGTCACCTTTTGTGCAAGTGTCGTTGTTTCGATTCCTATCCGAGATAATTACCTAATATATTTTAATTAACTAATATATTTTGTATTGATTTCTGACATTTACATGGACGCTGTAAAGGGTCCGAAACGTCAGGATTAATAATATCAATATAACGTGATAAAATCCGTAAAAAGTAATTTTATTTCAATAACATATTTTGTTTACAGTCTAGGTGCATTTTGTGTCGGTTAATCCCTACTAGTATGATACATAAATCCGAAAGTAACTATGTTTGTCTGTCTGTTAGGGGCTGTCTCTACAAGCGAGAGAATCGCGGTGATATTATCGTCGTTATTATTATTATTATTTAGCCGTTGTCGTCCCACTGCAGGGCAAAGGCCTCCCTTATTATCGTCGTGCCACGTAATAATTCTATGACGTGCCTACACACGGCGATCTAACGCGGCGATGCGACGAAAGATAGTGTGAAAATATTGCCGCGATTCTCCCACTCGTGGAGACGGCCCCGCTTTCACACCTAAACCGCTGAACCGATTTTGATGAAATTTAGGACAGTGATAGATTAAGGCCTTGAAGGAGGACATAGGCTACCGTTTGTCTCAAAAACCGTTTGGGATGTAAGTGAAACCCCGGGAAACAGCCAGTTAGATATGTTTGTAAAGTCCAGGGGCCAAACTGGGCAGATCCCTAGTGCGATTATCTGTCTTTTAAAAAAACAAACAAACTAATTAATCATTGTTGGTGAGTCATTCAGATAACGATAAAATGAATTGAGGTTTTACGAAACCAACGCGATACGTTGAGCGCACTTTGAGGTCGTCCATTTTAATTTAATAGCTGCGTTCTTTTATCACAAAATGTTTTTGATTTTTTTTTGTTTCCATCTCGATGTACATTTCCATCCCATCAGGGACAATAATAATCAGTACTGATGAGTCCATCACCGTTTATGGAGCATATTTAGAAATTACTGCCTCATTAGCTTAGTGGTTTTAGGCACGACTGGTACGCTTGAGGTCCTGCGGTATTTCCGGGTTGAGCAGTATTAGTGAGTAGTAAGTAGGTCGGAGTTTGGACCTCTATGCCTGGTGATGCCAATAGGCTCGTACTTTCATGGGACCCAAACGTACCGGTAAACTGTGAGTATACATTAAAGTATACTTCTGCCTAACCATTCGGAGAACCATTAGTGTGCGCTGTATCTATCGCGACATACCTTTTTTTTTGTTTTCAGGGGGAAACCTTCAAACGGCTACTGGTCCAGGGGATTAGACAGGGGAGTGTGGGATTCTTACCCACTAAAACTACCCTAGTGGCCACCATCAGCACAAGGAGGGAGCACTGTGGTCTCTTAATAGACTACCCCAGAACCCTACCCCCTGTGCAAGGTACTGGCCCTGGGGAGACTGTAAACGGGTCTCCCCTGAATCTGTCCCTGTGTACGTAAAATCAGTTCATAAACAACAAATTTATATGCGAACATTATCTCTCTACTAATACTATAAACGTGATAGTAACCCTGTCTGTTTGTCATGTCTAAACTGCTGAACCGACGTACAGAGATGGATTAGACCTTGGAGAAGGACATAGCTACCTTTTGTCTCAAAAATAGTTTTGGGATGAGGGTGAAACCGCGAGCAACAGCTAGTTATATAACAAATATATCGCTTTTTAGGTTCTTTTAAATTATCACAAACTGAGTGATAATATTCTAAAGTAACGTATATTTTTACACTATATCATGAAGTAAAAAATACACTTTTAGCAGTTCATTTTTAAGGATGAAATTTGATCGTTGGGGGAACCCCCACCGGTGTAGAACAACATGTTCCCTAGCGTATCCTTGAACAAAAGTTGGGCATAGTTTAATTTTTCGTATCCACTCCCGCCGGTGGGTAGTTTCGGACCAACTTTGTAATAAATGCTCCTTGTTTTTCTGCCAGCTGTCGAAGCTGACTGTGCAGCACCTGAGACCGGCTACCTTATCACACGTCAGTATGAATAAATCAAAGCTACGGAGTGAAGCTCGCAGGATTGTGCTACACAAACAACGGAACGGGATAGCGGAAGCCTGAACTAATGTTATGTGGATTTTATTTTTAATTAAACTTCAAGTTCTTTCATTATCTACTGTGCTTTTAACTTCAGCTTTATCCTGTGTGTCTGTGCCTTTGATAAACAGAATAAGAAATTTCATATTTCATTTAAAACGAGACATACACCATAAGGCAAATTCTGATAGGTTAATATAATTAAACATACTGGTCTAGCTTCTGGGTCGTAAATGTCACAAAAGTTAGATTTGGGAAAAGAGATTTCTAATATTTAGATTTCTTTATTTTTGGGTCTACTTTAGATCTCAGCCATATTAATATTATGTATTATAATGTGAAAATAATATTGTTTATCCGTTACCTTTTCACGCCTAAACAATTTGGCAAGGTGACAGATTGGATATGGAGGAAGGACATAGGCAACTTTCGTCTCAAAAGTCTTTAGGAATGCGAGTGAAATCGCGGGAAAAAGCTAACAACATAATTTGTTCAAATTAACATTGTTTATTTGACATTTATGTACGGCGCTGCACGCTGGGACAAGATCAAAACTAAATATAATCTGAAAATTTTGAATTACTTAACTGAATCGGCTTTCAGACTACTTTGCCTTTATTTTATTCATTTCTCATTGAAAGCTCCTCGATTTATTTCGCTGACTATGATTAAATCACGAAAGGGTTGTTGAATCTGCGTCGTGTATGTAAATATTGGGAAAGTATTCGGTTCCAAAAAAAATACATTTCCATAGACATTAGTTGGTACAATTCACCAGAACGCGTTGTGTGAGTTTTAATCTAAAGGCACTAAGATAAGGTTCAAATTCAAATGATTCACATGCACTTTTAAAAGGCAAAAACTATACACCACCTACTTCTATCGGCTGATTGTTAATCTGTTACATAAGCTGCCCCGATCAGTCTTTGATAGGTTTAAAGGCTTAAGAGAACACGTAACCTCATTAATCCTGACTTGGTTAAAGGCTATTTATTATGACTACAAAATTAATATTAGAATACGAAAATGCATGCCTATATTTAGATAGTAGTTTAATGATCATCAACCCATATATTGCTCCACTGCTGGGCACGGGTCTCCTCTCAAGATGAGAGGGAAAGTCCACCACGCTGGACTAATGCGGGTTGGCAGTCTTCAGACACCTTCGAGAAAATCTCTCAGCCATGCAGGTTTCCTCACGATGTTTTCCTTCACCATTTAAGCGAGTGATAATTAATTACTATTACGCAAAAGGATTCGAAAAGTCAGAGGTGCGTGCCTTGGAATCAAACTCGAGACCTTTGATTTGCCAGTCCAATGGTCTTACCACTAGGCTATCATTGCTTAGTAGTTTAATTTTCATTGACTCCAGACTCACTCAACAATTTATTTACTATTGTGTCTGTTAATTATTGTTCTTTGACAGATGAATAATTGAACGTCTCGTTATAAATAGAGTAGAGTAAATACGTATTTAACTGGCTTGATTATGCTGTTTTACCGTGAATCTTGTTTTCCTTCTACCCCGTGGGAATTTAAATTTTAAAACTGGGTTTAGTTAAACGATGTTTACGCCACAAAACGCACACAATGTGCGTTTTTGGTTTTACTGTTTTGGGTTGGCGTGCGGATGTTAGTTAGTTTTTGCACGTAATGTGTAAGAATACGTAAAATGCATTTTAGGAGATATAAAGTAATCAGGCGTCCATCAGATACAGAATTTCGCCAATCGTTATATTGCCAATATTATATATATTCGTCCATTGTGTTGCTTAATGTTTCTGTTTATTAAATATTTAATTATAAGTAGTATCTTCTTCAATACTGTTAATCGTTATAATTTAGTTCCAATAAATTACCACATGGTACTACACTCGCTACCTCCGGATATCAGCACCATCTAGTCCCAAACTAAGCAGAGCTTGTACTATGGGTAGTAGACAATGGATATAATCGTTAAATACTAAAAAAAACCTACAAATGTTATTTCTTCCTATTTTATGGTTACCACGCACTACGCTTTCAATATTAATGCATTTTCGCTTAAAGTTAACTGTACGTAGTCCCTGATAGGCCTTCATGATAGGTATCATCAACATCTAATATACTATCCCACTGCTGAGCACGGGTCTCCTCTCACAGGATGAGACAGAATATGCTATAGTCCTCCACCCTGGACTAGTGTGGGTAGGCAGACAGACACCGTCGAGAAAAATCTCTAAGGTATTGCAGGTATGTAACGATGTTTTCCGTTACCCTTTAAGCGATATTAATTATTAGGTAATCCGCACATGAATTCTAAAAGTCAGATGTCAGTGGCATTCACACTTCATCACTGTTTGTTAGGTATGATTAGACATAATGAAATCGTCCAAAGCCAGACCTACACCATTGTTTTCAAGTTTCTTGTTCATGACACTTCAAGCCATACATTGGCAGTCAAAAATCACCGCTATTGTTATGGAATACGGGTCAAAAACGCAAATTGTTATCTTAATCTTGCTGTGGCGTTGCAATTGTGTATTTGTACCTACACATAGACGTACGCCTGACACTTGAGGAGCTTTTTCTATGTATACCTAGATTTATTATCTCATTTAACTCTATTGTCAACATGTATATAACAATTGTATCTGGAATTCGCCATCTCGTGATCTCGTTTCTTCTGATGACCTTTTCTTTGAACCTACAAAGCTTTAGCATTCATTTTATCTATTTTCAGGGTGCGTGGGATACACAGTACATGAAATACCTACCTATTGAAGAGTAATAACTACACTGAAGAAATGCATAAAGGTTAATATTCTTTATTTACTTAATTAGTTAATTAGTAGTAACTTATTTTATTAGTTTCTAAAGATTTCACCTAGCTGAATAGTGTTTGACTAGAGCGTCGCTTGAGCGTAAAGTCCCGGTCGATTAACAGCAGAAGCGGTGTTACCTATTTGATTTTTTTAGAAGCAGATCAAAGTTTGAATATTTTATGTCCGTTAATGGCATGTTAGGCTTGTCCCTTTTTACATGGAACCTAAAAGATAACTCTCGAGTCGAAAAACCCTCCAAGAAATAAAGGCGGGAAGGTATATCAAGCAATATATTTCCAGAATAAGTTGATATCGCATTGTATTATGCTTTCCGAAGTTCCGAAATTGTATAGCTTCATTATGTAACCTTGCATACGCGTCTAATACTAACAAGTAGGAATGTACGCAAGTCAGACTATTCATATTAAATTTGCCGTCAACTCAAAGACAGGTCACATGTAGAAGTCACTGTGAAATATTAACTTGAACAAGAGTGCACAACCTGAGGGGGCTTTTTGTGAAGAGAAATTATTTAATTACCCTCCGCACCCGAATGAATAATATGGACTTACAAAGCCACTGTATCTGAAGCATTTTAAATGTTAATTCTTAATGCTCTGTAATGTAGTGTATTGTTTGTGCGTCATTCATGCATTTAATGTAATTTTTGCCGGTTCTCTGACTTCAGAGTGCGTTGGATATTTAATTCAAGCTCAAAAAGTATTAAATTATAATACTTTTAAGTAAAAAATAAAAGTTATGAAACTTATAAGTTTCAAAGACCTGTAATTTGTGGTTCTTGTTATGTATTATTATTTTATGCTCATCATATTTATTAATATAAGAATACTGTCCAACTGCTGGGGACAGTTCTACTAAATGTATAAGGGGTAAGCCTGGACTAGTGCAGGTTCAAAGACTATTCACGTCGTATCCGTGCCTGCCGAAAACGGCGCAGGGACAGTGCTGTTCCATTTCCAACCCCGTGAAAAGACGATAAGCGGTGGACTTGGGGAAATGCATCCGGGTCTTTTGTCGTGTGGAAATCCTCATGGACTCCGCCCGGGAAAGCAGACGCGGACGGGGTGTGTTGGATTCCACTCAAACAGTCCACCTGTCCTGGTTGCTTTGCTGTTTAGCTTTGCCACTTTTTGTGTGGTGAGAGCTAAGGAGCCCCAGCTATGGTAGACCGCCTATGCGGTCTCCGGCTCGATAAAGTTGTCACTTTCCCTGCACCTGCCAATCCACGGTGAGTGTGGTTTGGCATACCAACCGCACTGGAGAAGTACCTCCGCCTTTTAGAAAACCGAAGTGAAATAGCACTGTTTTGAGCTATGTTCTGTTAGCAAGGTGGCCAGTGCTTCACGAGGTAACGTTGCGTCGATAGTGGGGGGGACTTTGACCCTTATACTGCTACCCCAACTATTGCCTCTTTCGTTTTACAGGGTCGGCAACGTGCAAATGATACCCTATGTGGCAAGCGTCTGTAGGCTACGGTAACCGCTTACCATCAGGTGGGCCGCATGCTTGTTTGCCGCCTTAGTGGTATATAAAAATGTGCTTCTAGTAAAATATTTGAGTGCTTGTTTTTCTGTGATTAGGAAGCATATACCTAATAATATACGTAAATTTACGGAAGGTAAGGCAAATTCTTTATTCCCAAAAGTACCCAAAAGGATTGAAGTACTTTCAGTACTAGGGTATAGTATCTGAATATCTAGTGCTTATATTCACTATTATCATTATTTTGCGTAGACACTTTGTTTGAATTTTTTAAATTAACTTGTTAATAAGCTCATTTTCTTGAACACACCTTTTGTTCAGTTAGATGAGAGTCAAATGAGATTTTTCTAGACTAAAAATATTACACGGATTTTTGTCGTCTCGTACGACTATTTAACATGTTAATTGGTATTTTTTTTAGACTGTGATGCTTGTGCATTTTTCATTATAAAGGCTACAGGATTTGCATAATCATGTTTCTATTAAAATGCGTTACTTTTGAAATGCTTAAGACGGGCTTACACATGTCGCTATACCATAATCATAACATAATTTATTATCCTCTTAACCTTTTCCTAATTAAGTTGGGATCGGCTTCCAGTCTAAATAGATGCGTATGAATGTTAGTACTTATTTTACACTTTTATTTATTCTCTTTATTTCTTTATACAATTTTATTTGTCTTCCATAAGACCTCCACAGCTCAATTTCGGGACAATACCGATATCCTACGGATTGACTGGTTGTCTGGCTTTTTGACGGTCCAATCACGATAATAAATTAAAATATATTGTGCTCTAAATTGCATACAGGGAACACCATACACCCATATGTCACCATCATGACATCTCTAATTATTATTAATCTCAAAAGTGTTATTTTGTTATAATGAAATATCTCCCTTAATACCGTATCAACATTAATGTTTGATACGCCATTTTGAAGAATATTTTCACTGTAATCACGAAAAATTTGGTTAAATAAGTTTTAGTTTATTTTCGTTAAAAAATTAATAATTTAAAATCGGAACGATGTACTCGCGCGGGTCATAATTATGTAGGTTGTGGCTACAATCATGTGTGACGAGCTTAACTCGCAAGTTGTGTTAAATCAACATTTTACAAGAAGAAAGAATATTTTACAAATATATTTTTCTTTCTTCTTGTAAAAATGTTTTTGTAAAGGCTTGAACTAAATAAATTGCATTGAAGTCTTATTAAAACATGTATAAGCCCTCAACATTGTGCTTTCATAAAATTTTATTAAATGCAACCTTTTTGAATGGTATTTTCATAAAATGTTTTAAGCTAAACAGCTTCATTTATACATAAATTAAAAACTTAATTTATAACTTTTTATCTTGTTTGGAGCCATTTTGTTTTTTTACGAGTAGCAATTTTGCAGTGTGATTCTACAAAACAACTTTTAGAGCATAAAGTGACGTGATCCTAGACTCTTTGTTAAGTATGTTGGGTTCAACTTCCAGTCTAACCAGAGGCTGAAGAACTACAGATGATATAGATATTCCTTTCCGAAAGAGTGCTCGTGTACATATATTCTAATCACTGCATAGTATAAAACAAAGTCACTTCCCGCTGTCTGTCTGTCCCTATGTATGCTTAGATCTTTAAAACTACGCAACGGATTTTGATGCGGTTTTTTTTAATAGATAGAATGATTCAAGAGGAAGATTTATATGTATAATACATGTATGTTATTAGTACATTGCACCCGTGCGAAGCGGGAGCGGGTCGCTAGTAGGTATTAATCTAAACAAAAAAATGGGACTTCTATACCTATTCTACCACGCCATACATACATACTATCACGCCTTTATTCCCCGAAGGGTTGGTTCCAACCAACCCTAGACACATACTGTTCTGTACTTTCTGTACTGTTGAAGATGAGTACACCTCCAGGTGTACTTATCTTCACCAGTATGTTTCCCATATAACTAGGCACAAATCCAATCTCCCGAGCTGCTACTGAGAATTTCATAGAAAAACCACAATAACACTTTGCTCGACCTGGGCAGCGAATCCAGAAGCTCTAGCGTAGCAGACCACTAGACTAATGAAGCAGGACTTTTACAAGAAATCAATAAAAGTAATTTCGTATAGGTACATAATAACGGAAATTGAGTAGAGATGCTGATAATATTTTGGTATAATTATACGAATAGGGTTAGCGTAAACTTTGTTGAAATGCAAATTACATTTAACTCGAAACTGAATAATCAAAGGTCGAATGGTACAGTCAGCGTCAAATATTTAGTGACACTCAGGGTATTCAAATAAATAGACGCAACCAAAAAGTCAATAATATCGGTACAAACAAAGTTTCCATATTGTTGTCAACAATATAGTCGCTCAAAAGGTCGAGACGTTTAAAACGTCATATATATAGGTTCAGTCAAACCGTCATAAATATGGTAACAGTCATCCCGTCAATGGTATCCAAGCATTTTAAGTGTTCAAAAATATGGAACACATTACAAAAATAAACTTTACTGCTATACATTTAAAATACCTATTATTTCTCACATCAATTAATGTGAAAACAAATAAACACAAAAATGAAAGGAATGGAAACTACTGTTGTCCTTTTCATTTTAAGCATGACGTCATAGACATGTCTTTTGTTTTGTAAAGACTCGTGCATAGCCGTTTACGATACCTTGTAAGCAATAAACAGCTGACTGAAAATAGATGTACCTAAACCTCATTGATAGTGAGTATGACTATATATCTCATAGAGCAAGAGTGCATAATTAAAATATATGATTCAATATCATGATCATTTTATTTTAACAATGAACGTCGACAAAACTAGACTCGATAGTGCTTGCAAAAAAGAGGTGCAAGCGATTTTCAACCTTATTGACTATAAATAAAAAACCGCTATTTAAAACATAAACAAGGTAATAGAGTGGATGAATAACTAAAAATAAGTAATAAATAATGTCAATAAGGTCGATAATCGCTTGCATCTATTTTTACAACTAAAATCGTTTAAAAAGAAATCCAACTATTGTTTTTTCAATTCTAGTTTTCGACTACTTACCATCAGGCGGGCTGTGTGCTTGTTTATACATACCTATACAGGATGTCCCAAAACTCAACGATAACCTGGTACCGGGTGAGAGGCCAAGGTATACCAGTTATGAAAAAAATAAGAAAAAAAATCTATGTCACTTAGTCAAGCGATGATAGACATTTTTCGAAAAAGTTAAGAATTTGACACCCTTGGTCGCATTTTTAGGTACTGTGATCGCAATTTTCACAATTTTACAGTGATTTTTTTAATAATGTTATCTCAAATAACAGTGCTATTAATCGTAACCACAAATGAAAGTAATAATCATTGTTAACTAAGTAAAATTAATTAAATTTTGACGAGTTATGGTTTATAAAATTTATATCAGTCAACTTTGACACTCTACGTTGGAAAAAAAATGTACTACACTACCTATGGCAAGTTTTTTTAAAAGATGGCCCATTTAATCTAGATTTCAAAATAGTACAACACTTGCCACTTTTCTTGCCAATAAAACTGCTATTTCGTATGCTATGCGTAGGGATCCCTCATTTAAAAAAAATACCTGATATTGGTTATTTAAACTTACATAACCTTCATGGTTGGCATACGGAAAACCCGCATTTGATGCGTGAGGATCGATCCCAGTAACAATTTAAAGTCAACATGTGGACAGGAATATTAAATGGTCAAATAATTGGACCATTTGAGTTGACTGAAAATTTAGATGGCGCCTTGCTTGCATTTTCTTCAAAATGATTTGCCGACATTGCTATAAGATGTATCACTCAACATCTACAGAGAAATGTGGTATCAACAAGATGGTTGCCCAGCACATTATGCCCGGCCTGTAAGAGAATATTTAAACGAATTATATCCCGGTAAATGGATCGGACGCCTTGGACCAATTTCATGGCCCCCTCGTTCCCCAGACCTGAATCCAGTAGATTTTTTTTACTGGGGATGCATAAAAGAAAAGTTCTACTCAAAACCAATTCAAAATGTAACCGAATTGCGCCAAAAAATTGATGCAGCATCAGAACAAATCAATGCGAGGAGATTTGCAAGACTGGTGAACAGGTCATTTCTGAGGCGATGCAGAGCTTGTATTCGTGCTGGAGGGAAACAATTTGAGCATCTGCTTTAGTTTTAGGAGGATAATAAAGTGTTACGATAATTTACCGTTTTATTTTGCAAAAAATACAAAATAGCAGTTTTATTGGCAAGAAAAGTGGCAAGTGTTGTACTATTTTGAAATCTAGACTAAATGGGCCATCTTTTAAAAAAACTTGCCATAGGTAGTGTAGTACATTTTTTTTCCAACGTAGAGTGTCAAAGTTGACTGACATAAATTTTATAAACCATAACTCGTCAAAATTTAATTAATTTTACTTAGTTAACAATGATTATTACTTTCATTTGTGGTTACGATTAATAGCACTGTTGTTTGAGATAACATTATTAAAAAAATCACTGTAAAATTGTGAAAATTGCGATCACAGCACCTAAAAATGCGACCAAGGGTGTCAAATTCTTAAATTTTTCGAAAAATGTCTATCATCGCTTGACTAAGTGACATAGATTTTTTTTCTTATTTTTTTCATAACTGGTATACCTTGGCCTCTCGCCCGGTACCAGGTTATCGTTGAGTTTTGGGACACCCTGTATATAGTGCGATTATGCAGAATCTAGAGAGATGAGAATAATTCGATAGGTAACTCATCTAAATCTAAAACGATACATAAGGATATTCCCAGTTCATTTGAAATATCTGTTACCGAGACACCTTCCTCCCTCAAATATATAATTCGATGTTTTGTGGTGTCACTAATGCGATATGTAGCCATATTTCTAGCTTGCTTTAGTATTGCACTTGACATTGATATATAGATACTGATAGATAAATAGAATGATATGCAAACAACACTAGATTGCCTAAAGAGGTTTTCGTCTTTGGGAAACCGTTTATTTCTATAACATGCTGGTTTATTTTTCTAATGTGTTCCATATTTTTGAACACTTATAATGCTTGGATACCATTGACGGGATGACTGTAACCATATTTATGACGGTTTGACTGAACCTATCTATATGACGTTTTACACGTCTCGACCTTTTGAGCGACTATAATGTTGACAACAATATGGAAACTTTGTTTGTACCGATATTATTGACTTTTTGGTTGCGTCTATTTATTTGAATACCCTGAGTGTCACTAAATATTTGACGCTGACTGTACGACTTCAAAATTCGAATTAAATTAACAACGATGTGTATGTTTACTAGGTAGGTAGGTACAGTCAGCGTCAAATAGTTAGTGACACTCAGGGTACTCAAATAAATAGACGCAACCAAAAAGTCAATAATATCGGTACAAACAAAGTTTCCATATTGTTGTCAACATTATAGTCGCTCAAAAGGTCGAAACGTTTAAAACGTCATATAGATAGGTTCAGTCAAACCGTCATAAATATAGTAACAGTCATCCCGCCAATGGTATCAAAGTGTTCTAAAATATGGAACACATTAGAAAAATAAACTTTACTGCTATACATTTTAAATATTATTTCTCACATCAATTATTAATGTGAAAACCTTTATACACAAAAATGAAAGGAATAGAAACTACTGCTGTCCTTTTCATTTTAAGCATGACGTCATAGACATGTCTTTTGTTTTCTAAAGAATTTCGTGCATAGCCGTTTACGATATTTAGCAATATACAGCTGACTGAAAATAGATGTACCTAAACCTCATTGATAATGAGTATGACTATATAATATCTCATAGAGCAAGAGTGCATAATTAAAATATATGATTCAATATCATGATCATTTTATTTTATTTTAACAATGAACGTCGACAAAACTAGACTCGATAGTGCTTGCAAAAAAGAGGTGCAAAGTTTTCAACCTTATTGACTATTATTCAAAAACTGCTATTTTAAACATAAACAAGGTAATAGAGTGGATGAATAACTAAAAATAAGCAATAAAATAATGTCAATAAGGTCGATAATCGCTTGCATCTTTTCATTTTTCTCTAGTTTTCGACTGCTTACCATCAGGCGGGCTGTGTGCTTGTTTATACATATATGTGCGAATATATAGAAATGAGAATCTAGAGAGATGAGAATAATTCGATAGGTAACTACACGTAACATCTAAAACGATAGGTACATGCATAAGGATATTCCCAGTTCATTTGAAATATCTGATGAGGAGACATCTTCCTCCCTCAAATATATAATTCGATGTTTTGTGGTGTCACTAATGCGTAGCCATATTTCTAGCTTGCTTTAGTTTTGCACTTGACATTTATATTACTGATAGATAAATAGAATGACATGCAAATAACACTAGATTGCCTAAAGAGGTTTTCATCTTTGGGAAACCGTTTATTTCTATAACATGCTGGTTTATTTTTCTAATGTGTTCCATATTTTTGAACACTTAGAATGCTTGGATACCATTGACGGGATGACTGTTACCATATTTATGACGGTTTGACTGAACCTATCTTTATGGCGTTTTAAACGTCTCGACCTTTTGAGCGACTATAATGTTGACAACAATATGGAAACTTTGTTTGTACCGATATTATTGACTTTTTGGTTGCGTCTATTTATTTGAGTACCCTGAGTGTCACTAACTATTTGACGCTGACTGTACATGTTTAAAACTATAATAAAAGTGTTCACAATGCGCACAAATTCAAAAGGCCGATGCTCTTTAACACTTCAAGAAAACCCGATAATCTTACACTATGCAGCCATGCTTGCAAACGCTAGATGAACAAGACACTTCTATTGATTTCTGACATTTATACGCGAATTTTAGACATTGAAATAAAACCCTACTTAACATTATAAATGCGAAAGTAACTCTATCTGCTACGCTTTCACGCCTAAACTGCTGAACCGATTTTGATGAAATTTAATACAGAAATAGATTAGACCTTGGAGAAGGACATAGCCTTAGGACCTTTTGCCATTTGGGATGCGGGTGAAACAGCAAGTAATAGCTAGTAATAAAATAGTAGTAATAGTAATAAATTCCCTAAAAACTTGTTTTATTAGAACCTCTGCTTTACCTCTCAGGGAATACAAGCGTGATGGTTTGGGAAAAATGCTGAAAACTGCGAAGTCAGGGTGAAAGACACCCGCTTTCAAGATTTAGAACGGCAATAATCGTTTGTCAGACCCTGCACACGTTTCACCTACGAATTTATGATTTTATTTATCGCGAAGTATACTAAACAAAATTCCTATCTACGGTTCATTGATCTATGAAGGTATTTATTTATTTATGTCTTATTCACAATGATTATTCTGTGAGGGTTGATAGCTTGGCTCAATACCTTTACCACTTATACGGTGGTACCAACCCAGCCAAACTTCAAAGAGCAGTCATACCATTTTACTAAAAGGTAGGTACTTGTAATGTAACAATGTACGAGTACCTATTCAGTATAAAACAATATTAATTTAAGATTACTTTGTAGATAAATATATAATAGTATCTTTCGCCGTCAACTATCAAGCAGTTTGGTGAAATTGTATTTGTGTTTCTTTGTTTAAAATAAATAAATAAAAAAAACAATTTTGAATTTCGAGTACCTACGATAAGATTTCAGTAAGTAGTTTTTGCTAGAACTTCTCAGTAGTAGTCAGTGTCCTTCCTTTTATCTTCACTGTAATAAAGAAAGTTAAAGTATATTCAGAAATAGCTGAAAATACTTACCTACCTACTTAAAAAATCTTTCTTTGATCCCTACATCCATTCCAAAAGTTTGGATCTTAGTTAAGATCAAAGGCCCGGTTGCTTAGTCTTAGTAAAAATTATTTACTTGGGTAAATAATTTACATGCCTACTGAGATTTCTGATAAAGTGATTATCGCTTCGTTCTGCCTAAGAGAGGTAGCTTATTTTTGGGTAGGTACCTACTTAATCTTTTTGAGGCAAGAAATTGGGAAATCACAGATTGTGCTTTGTTTCAAAATAATGTGCTTCTTTTTCTTCCTCGTATCTCTGTCATTGTGTGTCATCTAGAAATCCCAGAGAGCAGAGATTAGGTGTAAGGTAACTAGGATTTTATTTATTATCTATGGTTTTCTAAAGTAGGTATATAAACTCGTACTAACAGCTCCAGTGAGTTAAAACGCTGTCCTTTTTTTCGAAAGTAAACTTCATTACTAATACAGTCATTCATATAATAATATATATTCACTCATTGGTTCACATTCTGGCAGATATTTAACGGCAGCAAAATCTCGCAGTTTTCTCGATCAAACGCAACGTCGGCGCAGGCGCGGGGGCGCATTCTGCGATCTTTGACGCAGCAGTGACCCTGGTCTCTTGCGCGATCCCCTTTCTCGCTCACCAGGACCAGTTATCGAGCACCGAAGGCTTTGTTCCACAGCTGATCAACGATGCTGTATGTCAGTAACAACAAGTATTTCAAATTATAGAAAAAATACTATTTATCTAGGCAGAAGGCGAATTTTGAATAGAGAGCTCCATAGAAGAATATAGATAAATATATTAGGTACAATGTTAAATAAAAGGGTTGGTTCTGAAACATTACAGTTGTTGTGACAGCGATACCGCTTTCGCGATTGGTATAGTTATTTTATGAATATTTTCGTTTCTTTTTGTACTTGCACTTTCTTTATAAAACTGTAAATTTTCCCAATTGAATATGAAACTTATAGTTTTGTATTAAAGTTGAAAACCAATCAAAGAAATTTGACAGATTGCGGTAGTTAGATGTACTGGCCTCTGTAAATTTTTAAGCTCTATTTTTTTAACAAATTATTCCCGTATTGTCGGTGCACAAGCAAAAATCACACATGCCTTTAGCAGTTGCTCATACTTAATACTGTTTATACGAGTATACTGACCTATTACCACAGGGCCAAACACAAGTAACACACAACCCATCATAAGCCGCAGTATCGCATTATGTGCATCCTCTTTTTGGAACAAATCCAAGCCTCGGATGAAGCAGGCCAAGCCTGCAATATCAAGAAATTATAAGCCACTCCCATTGTCCCCTATTATTGTTCAAATGGGAAATTGAGGCAATAACGGGGAACAATGGCTTAGTTGGAGCAAACTAACCGGTTGAAAACATAAATACTCCGAGCAAAAGCACCGATATTAATAACGTGCTGGAAAAAGAGAAAATTGTTGTTAGATACTTATTGGAATACGTACCTACTAAGTGGGGGTACTAAACCCCCAACTTAGTAGGTACTTATAAAAATAGGAAATTCAAGAAAGGATCGCTTGTATGGAATCTCTGTTGGGTAATCTGTGCTAGTCGGATTGGATAGGTTTTAATCCCATTATTTATGATTTGCCCTTACTTGTTTATCAAACTTTTTTATAGTACAGAAAATCCTCATGGATTCCTGTCATCTGAGGAGGCAGCAGGGTATGTCAGACACGTACCTTTTTTTTTATTTACGGGAGGAAACCTTCAAAAGGCTACCGGTCTACGGGGATTAGACCGAGGAGTGTGGGATTCTTACCCACTAAAACCACCCAGGTGGCCACCATCAGCCCATGGAGGGTGGCACTGTTTTCTCTTAATAGACCAGCCCAGAATCCCCCTGAGCAACACTTATTAAGACATCCCTGAGGTCGGATTCGTACCTACCGACTAAAAGCCCTACTTGCCTTCCCAGCCCTATAGTCATGGCCATGGGATCCATCAAATTCGCCACGACCATGACAGGACTTGTTTATCACCCTGACCTACATTTCTTTATTCCATTTAAAAAATCTTTGTTCGACCCAAAAAACGTGGAAATAAAAGTAAAATAAATCCATTAAAAAATCAAAAGCCCAACTTGGTAAGCATCAAGAATACAAACAAACCGTACCTAAATCTCACCATTATTGTGACTGTAAGTTAAATCAATTCTGTAAACACTTCTAAAATGTATAAAAATATTTTACAAAACGTAACACGACACTGACGTAAGAAGTAAAGGCACATCAAAAATGACATAAGTCCTGCTTTTAGACAGCATTAATAACTTTTAATTTCTGGATTACCAAAGAGGTCAGGATACCTATAAATAAAGAGTTTTCTTACTGCCGTGTAAAGGTGTTTGAACTCTGAAGGTAAAAAAAATACTGGTTTCACAACAACAATAATAAATTATATATCTAAAAGGGTTTATGATTTTGTATATTGAAGTTCTCATCAGCTTAGTAGTAAGCGCGATTGCGTTGTTTGAGTTCCTGTGTTCGATTCCCGGGTCGAGCAGTGTTATTGGGTTTTCAATAAAATTCTCGGTAGCACTTCGGAGTTTGGATTTGTGCCCGGTTAATGGCAATAAGCTCACCCATTATTACATGGAACCAAAATATACCAGTGATATGTGGGTGTACATTTGTACTTCGGACTCTGCCTAACCCTTCGGGGAATAAAAGTGTGATGGTGTGTTATCTAGAGGTTAAAGATTACTTTCGGTGAAATTGCACCTTGTGTAATCAATATCTTGAGCCAAGCATTCGTCAATTTTCGCAAGAACACATAATATTTTATTTATTTTATTATGCGCATCAGTCAGCGGTATAAGGTCATTAATGACCACTTGTGAACGTTACGCTAAAGAACATGGGTTACTGTATAACGTAAAGAAAAGTCAGTACATTGTCTTTGAGGCGGGGACCAAATATCATCTTGATGTACCGCCTATACGAGTAAATGGGGTATCTCTTGTACGAGTGGAACAATTTAAATATCTCGGGCACCTAGTAACTACTGACCTTAAGGACAATGTTGATATCGAAAGGGAACGGAGGGCTTTATCCGTACGGGCGAATATGATCGCCCGCAGATTTGCACGCTGTACTGCAGACGTAAAGGTGACTCTCTTTAGAGCATATTGTTCAACTTTTTACACTTGCAGTCTGTGGGAGAAATATTCACAAACGGCGTATGCAGCCCTCCGTGTTCAGTATAATAATGCTTTCAGGAGACTGATGGGGTTGCCATGGCGTTGTAGTGCGTCAGGTATGTTTGCGGCGCATGTAGACTGTTTCTACACTACAATGCGCAAACGTGCAGCATCACTTGTGGCAAGAGTTATGGCCAGCCCCAACAGAGTTCTGAATATGATAGCTGACAGATTGGATTGTCCATATATAGTTCACTGCTGTCAGTTACATTTACCTAAATACTAACCTAACTTACTTAGTATACTAACACTTAGTTTTAAGCAAACGAAATTGTTACTAACCCTATGAGTCTTTGTGCTTGAAATAAAGTTTATATTATTATATTATTATTATTATTATATTATTATGTAGGAATATGTTACGCTCAAAGATAGAAAACGATCAATGAACGAAAAAACAGCTCACAACACGTTGTGGTCAATTATCAGTTGTTAGCTTTGTTTTAATTTAAAGTAACATCGAGTGTATGTATTTATTTAAAAAAAAACTAACAGCCTTTTTTTCCTCTGTGGAAATCCTCATAGACTACCTATGTCCGGCAGACGACGGGGTGTGTCGGACTCCGCCCAAACTGGGCGACCTACCGACTAAAACCACAGGAGGTGTTCGCCGCACCACCAATAGTCGGGAACGTGGGAACCAGTTGTTATTCCTCCGCGAAAGTCTATCCTAGCCTAAATAGGATATTTTTATTATTTAGTTTTTATAATTCCTTGTTTTTAAAGCTCATCTTAATATAATAATTGACCACAACGCGTTACGAGCTGTTTTTTTCACTCAATGAGCGTTTTCGTTCTTTGAGCATAACATACTGTAACATATACCTAGTCTCTAAGAAATAAGCTTATCCACAAACAAGATTAGCACATATTTTTCTTCCAGTCATAACTTTGTTCTTGAGTATTATTAGATATCTTTGTTCTTTGAAAGTCCTTATTTGTTTAAGATTGAGACTTGTTGTTGTTTTAGCTTTGCGTGGATGTACGTGCCTACACTTTCCTGGACACGGAAAATCTAGACGGATCTAGTTTAAATTTCCGTATTATGAATTTCTGCTACTGAAACACTGCTAATAGATAATTATCACTCGCTTAAACGGTGAAGGAAAACATCGTGAGGAAACCTGCATACCTTAGAGATTTTTCTCGACGGTTTGTGAAGTCTGCCAACCCGCACTAGGCCAGCGTGGTGGACTATAGCCTGATCCCTCTCATTCTGTGAGAGGAGACCCGTGCCCAGCAGTGGGACAGTATGTGGGTTGATGATGAAACACGCAAATGTAACGTAAATAAATGAATGTTGAATATTGGGGTCACTTTTGGGGACCAAAATAGAAAATGAAAGTTAAGTTAGAAAGTTTTAAACTGTACCGTATGCAAGTTTTAAATATACATATATATACAGGGTGGAAGGGACATCGACGCGCAACGGCTTACTATGACTTCAGTACATGATTCTGGACCCCCCTGCGTTGGAATTTTTCGTCGGCATTTTCTTAAATTTTACGTTTTTTTTTGCAGTTTTTTCAACTTTAAACGGTATAAAATCATTATTTCTATCTAACCCAATAAGAATTTTAATTAAAAAGACATTAATTCACTTTTTTCACTAAAAACAGCATTGTAAATTAAACTCGAAAGATCTTCTGGTCAGCTGTTTCCTTAGAGTTCACTTGCGAGTTGTAAAATCTCAGGGGATATTTATAATCCTCAGGATAGCGGTATTTATTATTTATTAGAAATTTAGAATTGCACAAAAAATTGAATGTGGAGGTCTGATGGCTATCGCTTCATATAAAATACTGATATCCATCCGCATCTTGTGAGACTGGAAGGCGACCCCAACACAGTAGGGAAAAAGCTCGTAGGATGATGAGGCAAAATAGGTGGTCGGACCTCATGTTCTAAACGAAGTAGTTACGTCACAACCCGGGAACATTTACCTTGTTCGTTACACGTCATTTACTTCTACTTTAATGTACAGGGTAACACAAAACAGGAAAACACGGTAATTGCTACAGAAAGATCTTGCTAGGGTAGCAATCATTGTGAAAATATACTGATTTATGAGCCGACGACTTTGGAATTTTATAGGCCACAAATGAATCGGAGGAAATGGAAAGAAAATTGTCCACCTCTCCCGATCGGCTGTAGACGCACCGGCCACTGACAGACCTCTGGCCTCCATGACCCGCGGGTAACTGCCTGACCAGACAATGGCCCCAGTAGCCGGCCCGTATGTTTTTGCCACGAGCATGCCTTCGATTAAGAAGCGAGGAGTGGCCTCCCCTGAGAAGGGGACCAGCGAGCGCTCGTGGGGAATGTCACCAATCACATGGCCGTGCTATCCCATTACTTTAGCTTAATTTTCCCGAGAAAAAACTAAGTCCAACTCTATAGATTTCATCCTAAGTAACAAAAATAAAATAACAAACTACGGTCTATAAGTTACATACCTATAATACATCACATGAAAGTTTTCCAATCATTCAATGGAATGTAGGTTCCTATTGTACTGAAGGTTCCCGTGATCACTCCAAACTAACAGAGCGGACCAACTTATTTTGTCACTTGCGGAGACTTAGGTAAGCAAGGGGCCTAATGTTAACAATTCTATAGGTAGTCAACACTACAAATAACTAATAGAGGAAATTTACTACATCAATTAGAATTGTGACGAATTTATACATACATTTTTCGTGACGAATTTACTTTGTGACGAATGTGCAGGAATTATAAACAGGCGCACCGCAATACGGTTAAAAACTTTACCTATGATTTTCTAAAACCAGATTTTGGTATTATGCAATAGCGAACTTGTTTAATCAACATAACATAAACTTATTATCTACTGTCGTAGCATTTTTTTTTTCGAAGTAGATACTTATTTGTTAAGCACGAGTAAAATCATTTTACCATTTATTTAGTAGTTGAGAGTAATTCGCAAGTCTTTAATTAGGATAATGATAATTAATTTTAATACAGTAAAAACATGTCGACATAATGATATCCTGACTCATTATTTTTTATTGATCTAATTATGTTTTTAAGTTTAGTACCCCTAAAGTGCCTAGAGTTGGTAAGATACCTACTGTACTACATAGTCTCACTTCTCAGTCCGTCCATACACACAAAGAAAATTATAATTAATCTGGCTTGCCATAAAACATGTCCCTACTTGCTTAAAAAAAGTTGAATAGGTAAGTCCCTACCTCCGAAGTAACAAAATGTCAAATTTTAATATTAAGTACAAACTTTTATTACCAAAACTTTTTTTTTATTGTCTATTTTACGCATGGAAATAATATTTTATAGATATACAGTGTTACATTCGAATTTATAATAGGTATTAGTAGAGAAAGGATGTTTGCCGCCCGCTACGTTGTTCTTAGATAATATGTTACTCTTATATTTAAGCAAAGTAGAAAATTCCTTTCAAGATAAAGAAAAAATATCTAGCATAACCACTGACGCAGAAGTTTCAGAGTTAGAAAAAGTTCCGAACTAACCAACATGTTGAGGTCTACCAGCAAAACAAACTATTGCTCTAAATAAAACAATTGTATCCGAACATAGTATAATTTTAATTTAGTCTTTAAGTTGGTGCACTACCGTTGTGAGCGCTAGAAACTTTGGCAATAATATCAGACTGTAAATCTACTAGTTTCATAGAAAAGCTGTTTCTCCACGTAGTGAATAATACAGGGAGCGAAAACACTGGGGTTAATGTGAAAACTGTTTTGCGGACATACAGGGTGCGACATTATTACGGTCCGTAGACTAGCGTCAGGTATTACGACGATAGTATATGATTACGACGGATGGACCATGTTTTTAAATCCCGAGGTGGTTATTTTAATAATGAACGCAGATGAAGTATCTACCTCCATGAATCGAATATATTTTTTATGACGTCAGCGTTCTAGTTGTTCGAGTATCGGACTGCTGATTACCAAGTCGTGGGTTTGATTCCCACAGGACACAAATATTTATTATTAGGTATTTGTTTGGGTGTTTTTATGTATTGTAATTTTTTTTTGTAAACCAGTAAGTATTATATCAAGTGTCAAGTAACCATTGTACAAGCTCTGCTTGGGAGTGGATGTGTAGGTAATATGTCTTTAATTTCGCGAAACTCGTAAACGTTTAAGGTAGTGTCTGATATTGCCCCAATAAAAAAACTGACAGAATTTATACCAAGATGAATTGTCATTGAAGAAAAAAACATTTATCTCGTTTATGCAAAGGTAACAAGTTTCTGGCTGCTATTGGGCGACGGTTAATGCAAATAGCACTGTTCCAATCTTTAATTAATTTACGAAACTATTTCGGAAAGCTATTCGCTCCGCTGCTCCGCATTCCGAAACGGTGGTGGCTCCTTTGACAGTTTCACTGAAGACAGTCTTTTATCGGAGGCTAATCTGAATAAATAAATTACTTAAACTTATTGCAGTACGTGCTATGCCGTAATATTTAATGAAGGTATGTCTCGGAATTCTTGTGTTCGGTTGATAGCAATAACCTCGCTCATCTTTAGCTGGGACCTTACACCGAGAAACTGTACATCAGGGGTATTAAAACCCTCATTTGGCTTCTGGCATCATTTTATATTTTGTACCCCGCTTTAGCAATTTTCTAAATAATAAATCATTATTTGGGACATTTTACACACCATCATCTAGTCCCAAACTAAGGAGTGCTTGCACTACCTATGGGCTTGGACCACTTGGACCAAAATACGGAGAGCTTTATTCAGTATTATTATCCATAGCCTTACCAGACATTTTTAACCAACTTCTAAAAAGGAGGAGGTTCTCTGTTCGGGCGTACTTATTGTTTTTTATAATTATGTCTGTTAGGCGATTACTCCGCTAATTATGAATTGATTTTGATGATATTCATATTGTTTGGTAGGTCATACTTGAGAGGTGGTCCCATATTAATTTTATCGATATTTGGTAAAACGGTGATACCATCTCAAACGAATTCAACATGAGCAGAGCCTACCACCTACATACTTATGTATGTACATACTTAGGTATGTATGTGGGTGTTATAATTGCCCCAAGATTAAATAAATATTCCAAGGAAAGAACTGCAAAACTCCTTTTATTAACGCCTACCTCGTGATCTAGAGCTCAGTACCTACCACATAATAAGGGCTCCAACATTCAGATCACAAACGCAAGTATTTGATTTGTTAGTTTGTATTTATTTTTCTCTTTAGAAGTCGTAAGATCTGAAGTTCTGAAGGCGTATCGTAAACCTTATAAAACGGTTCTCCGGTAACAAGGTTAGGTTCAGTTAGCTTTAGTTACCCCTGTAGAGATCGTCGGACAACGGATCAGGGTAATTCCCGGTATTGTTTTCAGATATAACCCAAGAATTGCTGGTTGCTTTTAAATTGAACCTGTTTTGGGAAATCTTCTTCTTCTATCGTGTCAGTATGAACATACTAATTCATACCATCGCACTTGTACTCCCCGAAAGGTTAGGCTGAGGTGTACTTATGTACCGTTTCCGCTATGTCTAAACGAAACTCCGAGCTGTTACTGACCTAATAACAATTTGCTCGACCTGTTAATTCAACCCATGACCTCAAGCGAAGGTACCAGTCGCGCTTAGGACTACTAAGCTAATGAGGCACGACAGTGTTTGTAAAGAACAAAACAAAATAAACGTTATTTAGCGAAGGAACAAATCAACCGCGGGTAGGATTCGAGCCTGCGTCTTCTGGTTAGGTACACCAGACGCTATGACCACTAAGCCACCGCATAGCGTTAAAAGTTTAGGTCCTTTAAAATCTTAGCATGGAAAATGACAAAAAATATAAAAACAAAAGAAAAGTATCAAATGCACATACCGTTATGAAACAAGGCTGGCTTGTTCAAGTGTGAACTAGAAACATTGTGGACATTTTCTTTAGAGTCGTGAAGATTTAGCTCTTCCAAGGGATGCAGTGGAAACGTAACTTCAAGTACATACAGAACGGCAACTAAACACCGTAATATATTCACTAAATGTGCTTTGCAGTACAAAAGTTTACACATTCTAGAATTATGACGCCATTTTCGTGCATCGTGATATACGACTATGCAATCGTATTCATGTAGTTTTCATGCTAATTTTGACAGCAGATGGTCATCAAAACGATAACAGAAATACCACAACGTAATTTTGATTTTTGATTTGATTTTGGGATATTTTACACAACACCATCTAGTCCCAAACTAAACAGAACTTGTACTATGGGTACTAGACAATGGATATAATACTTATATACTTTTTTTTTGTAAATAAATACTTATAATACAGAAGAAGCACAAATATACTCATGTTTTATCCACACAAATACTACTAGTAGCTACTAGGTTAAAGTTTTGCCTATACATCCTGTTATAATGCTCGCTCAGACTTGTAAAGGAAATGAAATTGTTAGAATAACTATGCTTAACTGTATTTGTTCTTTTTGAGTAAAATAAATGTCTTTGAACCGAAATATTTGTGTCCTGTGGGAATCGAACCCACGACCCCATGATCAGCACTCGAACCGCTAGACCACAGAGGTCGTCAATTTTAGATAAACATTGTACTATTAAGCCTGCATTCCATAAAGAGTTAGGTATTGGCTTACTATAAACATCTAAGTACAGTTAGTGATTAATTGTTTTTCGCTTCGATGCAAAAGGACCTCTCGGTCGATTATACTCGCGGCTACTCAGGAATTTGCTAGGAGATTGCTAGGAATTTATTAGGAATATTCCAAAATCACCGTATCCATATCACCATATTTTTAGACTGTCCTATGATTAAAAACTCATTAGTCCAGTCAACACTGAAACATATACTACGGACTTTAACGATCAAAGGAGGATTGACTCAACTGTGAATTCTGGGTTAACCTTTTTTCCCCGTTTCATAATGCTATTAGAGTAGAAAAGGCGGAGGGTTATGTCATACTTAGGTACCGGACATAAGTACGATGTGCCGTCTCTAGGGCTAACGCGATTAACCCTACAATGGTCGACTCGGAGTTGTGGTGTTACAAGAAGGACCCCAAAAGGCTTAACCTGCTCTGCTTAGTAGGGACCGCAACAAGCGTGACAGGTACGTTCAAACTACCATTGTGGACAATATTATTACGCATATATTTGTAGGATGCTGTCAAATGCTACTATAAACAATCCAGGAATCCAGCATATACAAAGAAAAAGAAAAGTTAATTTTCAACTTTACTTTTTTTGTAGTAATAAATAAATAGTTCTAGTATAATTAACTTCCATAGTGTAAAACCATACTAAGCAGAGATTTTACTATGGGTAGGTTAGGTATGCGTTGCTATCCTATGTTTTGTTTTATATTTCTGGAAAATAAAATAAAAATGTAAATACTGTTAACTCACACTAGCCTTTGCCCAGTGCCTTGAAGGCCAGCCATAGGAAAGTAACAAAATTATTACAGTATAGGATGTTACAACGAGTCCATTCACAATATTTTAAGAACCGTAGTAACGCTGTACCCCAAAAAAAGGAAAACAAAAACATTTATGAATAAAAAATAGAAAAACTATTAAAGTAGACAATTATTAGGTAAAATAGGTACGTAGGCCTGTTCTGTTAAATAATCTGACAGTTGACAAAATTTTTGGCTTTGATAATTAATTATATTTTTTACGGGGTATTTTGTAACACGTTGTATAATTAGAAATCTCGTACACAAAAATGCATTCGCTTCATACCTTCTTCCTGAAAATTGAAAATAAAACCAAGTTGGCATAAGAACATCTTTCCATGAGCGTCGAGCGGTGCCGGAACACAGAAACGGTACTTCATTTACCACAGGAAGTTCAAAGCTTTTGCAATATTCTCAGATGGAATAATTATTTCTTCTGCGATTTCAATTTGTAAAGAGGAAATTATTCAGTCTGTAAAACATTGATAATATTTTAAAATAAATAGGAATTGGGACTATTTTATTCAATTATAATATTCAAGTAAGTATAAATATTTCAATGTATCGAACCAGACATCAAGGAATCTTTTGTGGATTTCTTGAGAAAAATATGGTTACAAACGTGGTAAATTGTATTTTTTTAAACACGTTCACACTCTTCAGACATAAAGCTTTTTCATCGTTGTGCTTCTATTAGATTATAGTATTAGGTATTACTTGTTAGGTATATGATAACGGGACGGTAGGTAGGTCGAGTAGAAACTGTATACTTAAACCATATTTTTTGTAAATCCCTTTTTTTCAAATATGTTGGCGTTGACTTCCCTTTAATTTATTTTAGCTGAATATAATTCATTTCACACGAAGCGACAGCCATCAGATCTCCGAAATATAATTTCTAGATATCCTAAGGAAAACAAACTCCGTTATTAGCCTATATAATATTATGTTTGTATAACAACCAAGACCGATACCTTAACGTGTTCTAAGCACGGAGGGGTCTCAATTTATTAAGGATGGCTAAACGTAGGTACAATTGCTTGTTACAGTAAGCGCAACTTAACTTTAAATATCCGCTGATATAACTCTGAATCGTTATTATTGAGACTTGGTTAATACAGTAACAAATTAATAATACACCTTTGTCCCAAAATCTCAATAATATGCAGGCTAAAGTCAACTTTTACGAACAAAAAAGTTTGGCGCATTAAAAAGAGTATGTACACGGAAATGTGTAGTTATCACAGCGTATAAATTACAATGAAAATGCTTGTGAAAAATCCTCTTATACACACCCGGTTAGTTAGGCCGTGCAAGCTCATTACCGATGCATTTTAAGCTTATCTGTGGGG